>JAKCPB010000186.1:0-648091 GCA_021442155.1 Cymbidium sinense
AAATGAGAAAAGAAAAATAAAATTAAAAGTGAACAAGAAAAGGGAATTGAAGAAGAAATAGATCCGCATATCACTTTCCACCCATAGTTCATTCCATTATATGGACATGTGGGTAAGATGGCTCAACCTCCACTAAGAAGAGGTAGACGCAGAAACAAAGGCAATTCCAGAGGTGGGAGACCCCCTAGTTGGCCTTCAACCAATAGAGGTTATGTTACAATTCATATGAGTACCCCTACTATTCATATAGACTTGGAATCTAGCTTAGAGGATGAGTCTAATGTCATTAGTATATAACCCCTCTTAGCGGGTTCCATTGAGGTGGCTTTTGATCCAGATAGAGAAAAGGCCTCCAAGCAAAAGCAAAGTATTCAAATCTGGTTTATGTGAAACTATTAGGAGGTTGGTAACCTTAGCTCTTACCTCACTTACATCTCAAGAAGTTGAAGGTTTAGTCATTAAGAAGTCCCTAAGTCTTCCAGTGACATGAAGCAGAAGAAGTTCTTTTTGGGATCATCATCCTCAAGCCCTGAAGTTGATGTAGAGCTTGAGGAGGATACTTTTAAAGAATTAATGGAATTACCTTTTGACTTTTACTCACCTTGTGTTCAAAATCTTATATAGAAAGGTCTAGTTCCTCACACATGGTCCAAGCAATTCAATACTTCAAAAAGCTATGGAACAATACAAGCGAGGAAGCACAATCAGAGCAGGACTAGGATTCATTAGTGGGTCGATGATGAAGATTATTATTAGTTGTTACCAACCATTTAGAGTCTAATAGATTCTTCTCACACATACCCAACTCTTATGAGAATGTGTGTTTAGAAACTTCAAATGATTTAGATGATCTCCAAGTCAAAGAGGCACCACCAGAATTTGAAGAGGAGATTCATTCAACAATCGACATGCTTACAGAAATCAACCTCGGGATGAAAGAAAATCCTCGACCGACATACATCAGTTCATTACTGAATGAACAAGAAACCAATGACTTAGATAAGCTATTGACTGAGTTTAAAGACTACTTCGTATGGAGTTATGAAGAAATGCCCATATTATCTCCTGATGTAGCAATCCACAAGCTAGCAATAGATCCTAATGCTACCCCTATTAAGCAAGCTCCTAGATGCATGAGATTAAAAATTAAACAATAGGTCATTTCTAAAGTCAAGAAACTGATTGATGTTGATTTCATCAGAGAAGAAAAATATCCTCCCTGGTTAGCTAGTGTCATCCCAGTTAAGAAGAAGAATGGCCAAATTTGCATTTGCATTTTAGGGACTTAAATAAGGCATGTCCTAAGGATGAGTTTCCTCTTCCTATACCAGAATTAATGGTGGACATTGCCTCATCTCATGCAATCTTCTCTTACATGGATCATCTGGGTATAACCAATTCAACATGTCTCCGAAGATGAAAGAAACACTACTTTTGAATCCAATCGAATCTTCTATTATAGGGTCATGGCTTTCGGCCTTAAAAATTCTGGTGCTACATACCAATGGGCCATGACTCAGATCTTTAACAAACTCATCCATCATCAGGTTGAGTGCTATGTTTATGATCTAGTAGTCAAGAGCAGAGAAATGGAAGACCATCTCTTTGACTTGAGAGTAGTTTTAGAACAGTTAAGATAATATAATCTCAAAATGAATCCCTTAAAGTGTGCATTTGGAGTAGCTTCAAGCAAATTCCTTGGGTTTGTTGTTCGACACCAGGGAATAGAAATAGATCCTGAAAAGATCAAAGCTATCTTAGAAATGCCACCTCTTAAGAGTTTAACTCAACTCAAATCCTTTCAAGGATGGCTAGCGTATCTAAGGTGCTTTATCTTAAACCTATCGAGGAGATGCAAATCATTCTCAACACTTGTCAAAAAGGATGCTAAGTTCAAGTGGGATAACAAGTGTTAGCATGCTTTCGAAGACATTAAAGAGTACTTGGTGAAGCTGTCAATTCTAACATCCCGTATCCTCGGCAAGCCATTCATCCTCTAAACTATTATATTGGATGACTCTCTCGGCGCTCTGTTGGCCCAAGCCAAAGATGAAGGGAAGGAGAGCACTCTCTACTACCTCCATTATCGATTCACAAACTATCCACCTATTAAGAAACATTGCCTAGCTTTGATCTTTGCATCTCGAAGCTACAACACATGCTTTCTCATAAGGTGAACTTGATCTCTAAATAAATCCACAGTATCTCATGACATGGCCAATGCTTTTAGATGTTTAACACATTGGTCCATGATACTCAGTTCAATATCACATTCATACCCATGCTTAAAGGATAAGCACTACAGATTTCTTAGCATCACACCCACTTCTGTTGATTCTCCTTAGTGTTGATCTCCCGATGAATAAATCATGAACTTAGGGGCAACCACCGATGGGAGATGTATTTTGATGGTGCTGCTTCTTTTCTTAAAGGTGAAGAACCACGATCTATTCTCCAGGAAAGGCAGGGGTAGGAATAGTTCTTCTAACTCCAAACTGATGTGATGAGATTCTCAAACTATTTTTCCAACCCCACCAATAAGTATGAGGCTTTGATTGCTGGTCTAGAGTTAGCCATTACTATCAATATCAAGAGCATCAATATCTTTGTGGATTCTCAGTTGGTCATCAACCAGATTATTGGGTCTTACCATGTCCTCAAACCCAAGCTTTGTCATTACTATGAGTATACCATGAAGCTGTTGGCCCAAATTCTCGAAGTCACCATCTACAAGGTTCCCGAGTAGAGAACATAGTAGCAGATGCTTTGGCCAAACTTGCCAAAGAGTTGGCATGTCAAAAGATGAGTCCATTTCAATAAGGGTCCAAAATAGACAAGTCCTATCCCTTATTGATGTTGAACTCATCGAGACTTTCTCTTGAAGGGGAGGTTGCCATTGCCAAAATAGACAAGGAGCTGGATTGGAGGCAACCGTTCATAGATTACTTGAACACCAGCAAACTACCTCATGAAAAGTCACAAGCCCATCAGGTGAAATAGAGAGCTCTCTCTTGTTATTGGCACTCCAGTCCTTTGACCAAATGTGGTTACTTTATTTAGACAAACATGAAACCCATGGCATTGTAACTGAAGTACATTTAGGTCTATGTGGAGTGCATCAATCAATCTAGTCTGAAGATGAAGATGAAGATCAAGAGACTCTGGCCTTATGATCACGGCTATATGGATGTAGCTAGAGATGCCATCAATAATGGTGTGGTCCTCCACCCCACCCAACATTCTACCCTACATTGGCCTCATGGCCATTTTAGTGTTATGACATTGTTGGTCTAATCGATCCTCCTTCTTTCAAGGGGCATCAATTTATCTTAGCTGCCACCAACTACTTTTCCAATTGGGTGGAAGCCATCCCACTCAGAGAGGTCATACCTCAGCATGTGCTTTTTTTTCAGGAACCATATCGTATATAGGTTAGGGATGCCTCGATAAATTATATCTGATAATGGTACTGCATTCAAAAGCACAAAGATCAATAGTTTTGCTAGAAGACACAGTATAAATTGGAGATACTCCACCATCTACTACCCAAGAGCAAATGACTTAGCAGAAGCATTCAACAAAAATCTCATCCAGATACTGAAGAAGACTCTTGATGACAATAAACAATAGTGGAATGATAGTTGGTTGAAGCCTTGTGGGCCTACCACCACATAACTCCAACTCGTACCCCATTTTCCTTAGTGTATGAGTTGTCATTCTACCTTTAGAAGTTCACTCCCATCACTAAGGATAGCGGTAACAAGATCACTATAGTAGAATGCAAAGTTATGATTAGAAGAGCTCAAAGGTTTGGAGGAGTCACCTATGGGTGCAGAACCTCGAGTTAAGCTAAAATGATTCAAGCTCACAACAAGCTGGTCCACCCTAGGTCTTTTCGAATAGGAGAACTTGTGTTAGTTCTAAGGAGACCAATTGTTGCCCATCGAAAGATGGGAGGAAAGTTTGAACCCACTTGGGAAGGCCCCTATGTCATATAGAAGGCCTACCAAGGAGGATCTTATCAGCTTATTGATTGTAAAGGGGAACACCCGATGCTTCCAATTAATGGGCTCTATCTAAAGAAATATTACCCATGAAACAAATCATGTTTGAAAATAATTATTACTAAAAAGAATAAAAATTGATTCCATTCATCAAATCTTCTCTTCTTTCAAAGCATTGTTTGCTTATCTTGTAAATCTGTCGTGACGTGTTTAGGGTAGGTGTAAGAATCCCCTAGTGGCATCCTATCCCTCTTTTCACAACACAAACATAATCTCTTTACGCTATTAGAATAGGTGTAAGAAAACTTGAGAGACATCCTATTTTGATTAGCATAACTAAGTTAGGTGTGAGAGTACCTAAGCGGCATCCTTTCTTAATGGGAATCCTTTTTTCCATCCATGGCATCATTTCATCAAAACCCCTAGTTTGTTTAAGGTAGGTGTAAGAGTCCCCAGAGGCATCCTATTCCTTTTAACAAATGCATAAAATAAACATAAATATTTTGTCTAGAGCTATTTTGATGTGGGAGTAAGCCCCCTGTGGCACTCACTCATTAGCTCTAATGGGTCTACTACCTCACTAGTATGTCACCTAGTGGTCACTTATTGGAGGATGTGAGTCCCAAGCTTTCTTCCTGATCATTGCAAACCAATGAGCACCTTGTTAGTATGGTAATCTTCACTTGCCTAGCCCATAGCTACCTCATGTTGACTTTATTTAAGAAGATGTGAGTCCCATTCTTTCTTCTTGAACTAGCCATCATGCTCTAACTAGGTCAGTATATTTGAGGTTTAGGATAAGTCCCAGAGACTCCTTTTCTTTTGACTACTTTTGAGTTGATATAAGTCCCCTCCCCAGTGGCATTCACTTGTAGCCCAGTGGATGGCACGTCGGTGAAGAGACTATCCCAATCTTCTATGAGGATGTGAATCCCTTAGCTTTCTTCCTTGGCTGATTGTTGCAAACCAATGGGCACCTTATGTTGGTTGATGTTTGCTATGCTGACAATGAGTCACCCAGTGTATACACCACTCTTGGCAGGTATGAGTCCCATGCTTTCTCCTTGAGTTGGACACCGAATACCTATTGGATATATGACTAGCCATGTCTTCTTCTCCAGGGTGTTGGATTAAGCCTTACCGGCCCCATCCCCTTTGGGCACTCTATTTGGATCACATCCTTTTTGACCCCATTTAGACACTACCTGGGTTAATTTTGGATTGGACAGTCCCCCTTTCCTAGTATTCACCCCTATGGTTGGAAAATTTATTCAGGATGCATGATTCTCCCTTGGTTTAAATCGAGATAGGTCTATGATATAAGCTCATTCTCAGTTTGACCTCTCGCAAATTATTAGGGTCCATGACAAACAAACTAAACAAACAAACCAAACAAAATTAATTTGCTTATGAATTAGGAATTCAAGCTCCCAAAGGGCCCCCTTTCCCAAGCAAGCATCCTATCTTTAGGGCAGTATTAGTAGAACTCCCTTTAGGAATTTCCTAACTACCTAGGTTGGTACTCACTTCGTAGTCGCCCTTAGCTTGGGTTTAATCTATTTTTCCATAAGCAGGTTACCCTAAAAATCATTCTACTTTGAAAGATATAAGATTATAACACATTCTTTCTAGCATGATTGTCCTAAATCAACGGGTAGCCCTAGGTAGGGTTCGATTTGTTGCCCAAAGAAACCGATCACCTCAATGATCTTTTCTAGTGGAGGATGTGAGTCCCTGAGCTTTCTTCCCTTTAATTGATCATTGCAAACTCCTTTGGTTGGATAGTTCTCCTCTAGGAAGCTACTCCCTTTGGTTGATAAATCGAGATAGGTCTAGGCTTCTATAAGCTCTCGGTGTGATCCATCAAACCAATGGAATCCATCAAAATAAATTAAAAAAATGAAAATTAATCTTTGACTATCCTTGAGTGATTTAAGTCCCTGGCATTCACTCAATAATTCAGGTCGGTTTGATTGTTTAAAGCAACTAATCACCCCAATGGTTCCTTATTTCTAGAAGATGTGAGTCCCCGTTCTTTTTCTTAAGACTTGACCATTGTATACCAAAAGGCATATCCCCTTTGGTTGGATAGTCCTACCTCATGGTGGGTAAACTTATCCCTTGAATTGGTAAATCTGAGTTAGGTCTAGGCCTCCATGGCCCCTACTTAGTGCAGTTCATCGCTAACCTATGTGATACATCGTAATCAAAATAAATAGATTAAAAATGAAATCAATCTTTACTACCTTTGAGTTGATCTAAGTTCCTCAGCAGCATTCACTCAATAGTCAGCCCTAGGTTGGGTTCAATCTAAGGTCTTACCAATAGATTACCCAACAACTACTCTCTACTATGCCTCCTTCCTAGTACAACTGTTGTATACCGAAGGGCATCCCTTTGGTTGGCTAGTCCTACTATGTGCTTAGTAGACTACCCCTTTGGATTAGTAAATCTGAGTTTGGTCTTAGCCTCCATGGCTCTTACTTAGTGCAGTCTATTACAAACCAATAGGGTTCATCTCAAAAATTCAAACCAAATAAAAATAAAAATAAATTCAAATCTTTCTCTCCTCAGTGAGATCTAAATCAAATCAAACCTCTCATCCCTTTTTGGGTGAGTTGAACCTGCTTCTCTAGTGGAAGGTTCACACTCTACCACTTAGTGGATTCTTCTCTCTTTTTGATGTCTTGGACATAAGTAGATCCACATTGCACTAAGCTCTATTCTTTCTTCTCCTTGGGTTAAGGATAGATTGTTCTGCAGTGCTTGTCACACCACACTTATTGACCTCATTTTAGAATGAGCTCTCAACCCCTCCATCTTAGACATAGGACTTCTCTTAGAATTTAAGAGCTCCTTAGTCTTAAGACACATCTAGTGATTAGGTGTACACTCAACCTAGCCCTAGAGACTTAGAAGAGTTAGCCATAGGAATAGGTCATGCCTTAGGGGTGTTAGGAAAATTCCCTACCCTTAGCTTAAACCATTCCTCACTTTCCTTCTTTCATGTCAAACTCCAAATCAATCTTAATTGATTTTCTCCAAATTCAAATCAACTCCATGATTGAAATCCATGATTGAAATCTATGATTGAAACCCATGATCAAAATCCATCAAAATTCTAAGTCCAAATTTTCTAAGTCCTTAATCCTCTATTAAGGACTTAGCCAAAATATGATCAAAACCAATTCAAATTTTGAGAATTTCTCATAATTCATTTATATTTCCATTTATATTCACTTATATAAATGAAATATAAATATAAATCAATCAAATCATCAAATTAAATTCCAAATATAAAATTTTTCTAAGTCCTTAATTTTCCATTAATGGACTTAGCCTAAATAAACTATAAACCAATTCAAACTCATGGGATTTTCTCAAAGTTCATTTATATCTTTATTTATATTCTCATATATAAATGAAATATAAATATAAATCAATCAAATCAAATCATCAAATTAAATTCCAAATCTAAAATTTTTCTAAGTCCTTAATTTTCCATTAATAGACCTATCCTAAATTATCATCAAATCAATTCAAATTCATGGGATTTTCTCATAATTCATTTATATCTCATTTATATTCACATATAAAATGAAATATAAATACAAATCAATCAAACCAAATTCAAAAATTTAAACTGCAAACTCCAAAATTTTCCTAAGTCCTTTAAATCCTTCTTAATGGACTTGGCCGAAATCATGATTAAACCGCTTAAATCCTTGAAATTTTCTCATGATCCATTTATATTCTCATTTATATTCACATATATAAATGAAATATAAATTTAAATAATCAAAACCAATTCCAAAATCAAACCCAATCTACTCAAAATACAACCTAAGCCTTTCAAGTCAAAATCTTGAACTTAGCCAAATCAATTTCAAATCAAGCCAAACTCTTGATTTTTTCTCATGAATCAATCAACCTACAATCATGAACCCATATATAAACCCAAACTTCAATCAAACAATTAAAACCCAATTCAAAAATCACCCAAAAATCCCTTCATATTCTTCCTTTGAATATGAAATTGTCAAATGGAGCAAAACCCATTTGACTTCAAACCACTTGCAAATGGATTTATATTTCAATCATAAGTCCATATACAAGATCAATCAAGTTCAAATCAAGCTTTGACCAAGCCATTTGACCCACTTAGGCTCACTTGACCCAAAGTGACCTAAAGTACCCTTATGAGCCAAATTCTAATCCTAACAAAATTGGATTGAACCAAACTCACATATCCCTCTCATCATGATCTACAATCATAATGGGATGATCAATCAATCAAATTGGGTCAAACCAAGTCAACACTTAGCCCAAAATGAAACCTAACATAGCCAAATTCCACCATAGGCCAAATTGATTGAAACCATTGATCTAAGTTCACTCATGACCTATGTTTGAACTTGACCAAGCCAACATTTGAGCCTAACCAGCCCTTGGCCACTTGACCCAAGTTGACCCAACTTGACCTAAAGGGTCAAAATGTGTCAAAACTTGATCTAAGCCAAATTGATTCAAACCAATGGGTCAAGTTCATTCCAAATCACTTGTGGAACTTGACCAAAGCCTCACTAGCCAACTAGACTAACCCAGCCAATTGACTTAGACCCAACATGACCTAAAGGGGTCATGTTGAGCCAAATTTGAACTTAACCAAAATTGATTGGAAACAAAGATACAATCCACTCCATATGACTAACCTAACCTAAACCTACCCTTGACCTACCTCAAATCAAATGGGTCAAATAGGTCAACTTGACCCATTTGACCTAAATGAAGTCATATGAGCCAAATTCAATCCTAACCCAAATTAAATCAAACCAAAGCCACCTAAACATTTTGAATGGTCATATGAACTAGATCCAACCCTTGATTTGAAATTTGACAAATTGGTCAACCCAAGTTGACCCATTTTGACCTAAATGGATCAACATGAGCCAAACCTTATCAAATGAATTCCAAATCTCATGAAACTTGGCCAAACCTAGTTTCTCCACATACCCAACATATCCAAAGTGAAAAATTAGCAAAATGACCATCCTACCCCTAGGCCATAGAACAAATTTTGGCTTAATCCATGCATAATTTGGTCATACACTCTTCATATCCACTTAATGGGACCTAATGCACCAAATCTTAAAGACCAAACCCACTCCATGGGTCTAAATGGCAAATTCAAACTCCATCATCCACTCAAATTCAAGCACATGGGAGGTTGGAATTCCACTCAAGGCCTCAAACTGACCATGTGCACACATCTAACTGATCAGACAACCCTTCCATTATGATCAATTGTATCAAAATGGCACATAAGCTTGTGGTCGTCCGATCCTTCAAGGGGAAGAACTGGGAAGATCTTGGCCATACATCCAGTCATTTTGGATGGATGGATGAGATAATTCCCACATTTAGAATTTCCTTTATCTTTTCTGAAATTGTACGGAGATCTCTAGATGTCCGATCTTTGATCAGATGACAGAGATCAAAGCATGTCTGCCGTCATGCTGCCTTTTAGATGTGATGTTTAAGTGATGGGTTCACGACATGATGCGTGTAAAAAGCATTGATCGCCGACCCCACGCATCGCACCATGAGCTAAAGGATTACTTAAGATGCATTAATTAACTCTAATTAATCTAAGGATTTTCTAAAATTCATAACTCTCTTAATAAAATTTTAAAAAATATGAAATAAAATCTTTTGGAAAGATAATGAAACCTAGAATATTTTAAAATTAATTCCAATGGGTTTTGAATTATAATTTTCTTTGGTTTTATTTTATTGGAAAGTTCATTTTATAATTACCTTTTAATTAAGCCTGATTAATCCTAAATTCTTGGGTATGTTTTGGGGATGACTTCTACCTCCTAATTTTCTTGGGATTTATTGAAAGCTTAATTAGGGAATTGCATATGGATTTCTAATTACTCCCTTAACCTAAAGGATAATTAAGGTGTGATTAGTGGTTTTAATCCATGATTAGAGTTGATTAAGTCAAATCCAGTAGATAGAGTTTTATGGAATAATTTTGGGGCATTTTCTTTCCTTAATCTTCTCTTAATTAAGGTTAATTCATTAATTATCCTGTAATTAATTTCTAAAAAATTCTAAAACTTCCAACTTAATTAATCTACTTTGGGTAGATGCTTAGGTGTTTAATAACCTAAGTTCAATTAAGGAAATCAAAACCCAATTCATATGTATGAAAGGGTGTTTTGAAATTACTTAAGCTAAACCCCTTAGCTTAATTAACTATTAATTGTGAGCCAAATTGCATTAGGCCTTTTTCTTATTAGGTGCATTGCAAATTTAAATTTCTTGTGAGTTTTTTTATGTCATCTCATTGGCTCATAATTATTTGATTAATTATTCTAAGGTGGTGTAGGTAAGGGTTAATTAAGTTACTTAATTCATACCTTAACCTAATTAATACATAAAAATGGATCTAATTATTTAAAATTAAAAAAAAAATATCAAACACATGTGGGAATGGGTTAGAATAGTAAACTCAACTCACCTTTTCAAAATTAAATCAAACTCTAAACTAAACAAAAATCATATTGAATACACTTTGATTTATTTTAAACTTTCTTATTCTATAAGAATGTCTTTAGATTTAATTAAAGTGAGTTTGTTTACATGCTTTCATTGCTTTGAGTCTTTACCAACATGGTAAATTTGTATGTCATATGGTTTTATGCATTCATATTTTCCAAATTCAAGTTTAAAATGAAATGGTTTACTTTATGTCAAATTTGCATGTGTGGCTAAAGTTGAAATATGAGTGGCTATTATCACTACTAAATTTAAATTATTTTCAAAACTTATAAATCAAATATCAAATTTGAAAGTATGCTACTTATATTTAATTATGAGCATGCATGTGAAATATTAAAAAGGTATGCTTATCATAGGTTTCCCTTTTCTTTTATGTTAGCATATTTTTGAATAGGAATTTGGTGAGATATATGGTTCATTTGAAAAGGACCTAATACTCACCTAATTCCATATCCTATTCATCCCTATGCTATCACCTAAGAGGGCTACCTATTTTGCATACATAAATTGCATAAACAAAATAAATCCATTAATACAACTTTTGCATTCTTCTTTTCCATTTCATTTCTTTTATACACATGTTTGTATTTAAGTGGTATATTAGTCTGGACAACCCCAGGTTACGAGGCTTTAAGTAGCCCTAAGTAGGTCTTGTACCTTACACCTCTGTTAACAATGGGATGTACTCATTTATTCCTTTCTTACTTTCATGTGTGTATGTGAAAATTTGGATAAGAAACCCCTTTCTACATAAGAAAAATCATGCATATTCAACTTCTAAATTTCCTTATATGAATTACTTAGCATGCATAAAAGTGTGTTCATTTGTATGTATAGATATGCTTAGGATCCATCCATATGCATGTTATATATGTTGGGAAAGAAATGAAGTAATGTGAGTTATGTGAATTTTGATTCATTTTATTTAATCTTAAAATGCCTTTCTTTTGAATAGGTTTGTTTAGAGTTCATCTAATTAAGAATTTAATCACAACATTCACCTAAATAAAACCAAAATGTGAATCTACTTTAGAAATTACTTAGGTTAGGGAAGGAAAGAGAAGTTCTCTTCTCCTCTCTTCATAACTTAGTAATTAATTGTAGGATTCACTTGAACCTAATCAAAACATGAAATAAAATCAACCCAAAATAATTAAACAAATTAAATGAAACCCTCCTATAAGTTGAACATGTTTTCATACTTAGAAAATTTGAACCTAAAGCCATAGCTAAGCATACCACACAAGCCATCAAAGCACACATATTAGCCTAAGTCACCACTTCTAGCTTCAGGTTAGGTTGGTGCATGGTTTGATATTTTTTTATTTTGTTGTGTGTTTTAGACTGTATGTTAAAGTGTATGTTTGCAGAATGAATGATAGGACATTCTTAGTCTAACTATACTTTTCTACAGCGGATTGTACTTAAGGGATGCTATCATAAATAAAAATATAAATGCTCTTCCTTGCAAGTGCTTTAAACCCCTAAGCATAATCCAATAGGCCAGGTAGACTTAGTCACCAATGTGTGGGGTGATATGTCCAATATACATGATTGGGATTTGTGTGATTTGTTTTAGCTAACCTTTGCTTTGCAAGTGTTAGTTAGATTTCCATTCTTTTCCTTTTCATGTAAAATTGTGAAATTAGGATTTTGGAATGATTGTTTTGGGGATTAGGATGAGCATTGGTCATAAGATCCTATCTTATGCACCATGTGAAGTCTTAGAGCATCTACCATCCAACCATCAAAGAAGGAACCAAGAAGAAGAAGAAGAAGAAGAAGAAGAAGAAAAGAAGAAAGAATAATGAAGCTTGAAGGCCCCCATAATAATGAATTCCTTGCTTAATTGTAATTTAATTCATTTGTAATTAGGGTTGTATAAGGGTAGAGCTTGGCTACCCAATTTGATATTTTTTGAGTTTGTGTGGTGGTGCTCGACCAGTCCTTTATTCTATTTACAATTAGCTTTATAAATTGATTGGGGATTTGTTTAGCTGTTGCATTAAGTGGCATGCTTTTTCTAGTTTCTTCCTTGCTTTATATATGGCCTGGATGTGGATTAGGCTCTTTAGGAAAAAATAAATCTTTTACCCTACTAATAATTCAAATTAAAATTAAAGATCTCATAACCTCACCTAAAGCTTAGGTTTAAAATCAAGATAAAAGTATTAGCAACCCCTTAGCTGGATGAGCATTTCTTTTGTAATATCATGCACAACAGTATTTTATTTCACTCTTGATTAGAGGGCTTCGGCCTTTGCCAGAGAAACTTGGCTTGACCTTTGAGAGCCATGGTGAAAACTCACCTCCTCCCTTCTCGATGATTTTGGCCAATAACCTTATTTCTCATGCATTAGGCATATGAATCTTATTAGCCTGAGTCAAAATAATTTCCCAAAAATAAAATAAAATAAAATGAAATTTGAATTATAATAGATTTAGGTCATTTGAAGCATGTCACTACATGATTTATTCTCTTTAGTGAGTGAGTTTAAGGACTTACTCTCTTTCTAAATAAATAATAACCTACCTATCTTGCATAAGCATAATGACTTGCCTACATGTATTTAAAATTATAGGAAGAGTTAGTTGACTGTCACCCCCAAGCGGTTGTAAGTCCAAGTTGTCGGGTGGTTTGTCCTCTATTGTGGAGGCAACCCAATTACACATTTTTGCCTTAGATTTAGGTTATGCTTTCGGCCCTTGCCAAAGCTCCCTAGATTTAGGTTTTGAGGTTGCTTCCCGCCTTTGTGGCCATGAGCATAATTCCTCACCTCTTAGGCATTTCCTTAAACTTGTGTTAAGGAATTATAAGTCCTAAATTTCTAATGAAAATTCAACTCAAACAAACTAAATCAATTTCAAAATGTAAATCCCAACTATAGGATAGTTTGAGATTGATCACTAGGTTTCCTAGCATCATGGACATCTCATACTTATCTTCCATTTTGGATTCGATAATAACTCCCTCTCTTTGATCAATCCCATTTGATCATCAAAAATGAATCAAAGGATTGATAGTCCTTTCCTATTGAAATCTTTAAAGACAACAATCATTTACCTTAATGAGAGTTTTCTAAGGAATCCTCATTCCTTAGGATGATGTAATTAACTATGGGGCTTACCCCTGCAGGGAACTTAAAGAACCCAGTTTAAAATAAACCCTTCTTTACTTTTCCATGTAAAGTAGGGAAGAATCTTTGGTACATATGCAGACCCATCGTCCTTAGGAGTCCGTATTGAGCTGATTAGGTCCATTAAAGGATAATGACCCCTATCTTTTGAGATAGTACACCATTCTTTGATGACGTACTTGATCACCTGAATAAACACATCTGTAGATCTACGTGGCATCCTTAAAAGAAGAATTTTTATAGTCTTTTCTTTCTTTTCTCACCATAGATTTGAAAGGTCACCCTATAGAAATTTATCTACCAACAACCCTAAATCCTAAACCATAAATCCTAAACCCTAAACCCTAAGCCATAAAACTAACCCTAAACCCTAAACCCTAAATCCTAAATTTTAAATTATAAACCCTAAACCCTAAACTCTATTAACAAACCCTAAACCTAACTAAACCTTAATCCCAAAAAAACCCAAATCCACAAACTAAACTCTAAACTACCTAACCTAAAACCCCAAGCCACAAACCTAAACCCACTCTAAATCTTAAATCTTCCCTAAATCCTACCTAACCCTCCCCACCACAACCCTAAACCCTAAAACAAAACCTCCACCACACCTAAACCTCCACAAAAAAACTAAACTGAGCCCACAAAAACCCTCCCTCCCAACCCTAACCCTAACTAAAACCCACCCTCCACTCCTACCCCACAACTAAACTAAAACCTAAAGTAACTAGATGAAAAATAAACCTAAGCCTAAACTAATAAATATAAACCCAAGAATGGGAACCTTGATTGATGGGGAACATCACCTCATGCTGTCCCAGATCACTGTGGTGGAGGTGAAGGTGGTATTATCATAGTGGTGGTTGGGGATCTAGAGGTGCTGGTGGATATGGAGGTTGTTGTTAGAGTAGTGGGGGTTATGGAGGCTAGAGGAACGACGGAGGTTATAACCATGGTGGTGGAGGAGTGAGACATCGTCGATATGATGGTGGATCATGCTACTTGAGAAGTCAGAGTGGTTCTATTAGGAACTGGAGAAACTGAAGAATGGCCAATCCCATCTGCTACTTATGGAATTGTATCTTTACATTAGAGACAGTTCTAGTCAACTAGGGTTTTTGATTTTCTTTATGCGTGCCCATTTTTTATCTATGTCATTACTTGTGTCTTAGAAAACTTGGTGTGTTACTTTGTTGATGAAATCAAAAAGATAAAAAGTTGAATCTGAATTTGTTCTTTGTTAAAAATAAAAAAACCAAAAACCTAAACCCTAAACCCTAAACCCAACCCTTGAATCGATTTTTATTCTCGGTTAAAAAATTAAACTAAAATACTTACCTAAAAATGAAACCCTAAACCCAAACCATAAACCTAAAACCCTAACCAAACCTAAACCCTAAACCCTAAACCCTAAACCTAAAACAAACCCTAAACCCTAAACCCTAATCCCTAAACCCTAAAATCATAAACCATAAAACCTACAACCATAAACCCTAAACCTTAAACCCAAACCCTAAACCCTTGACCCTAAACCCTAAACTAACCCTAAACCCTAAACCCAAAACCAACCCTAAATCCTGAACCTTGTATGAAGATGTCGTTAGGAGTAGATCTAAAGAATGACCTAATCTAACATAGTTATAGCTAAAGAAAATGTCTTCAAGACACTTTCCCTTGACAATTAAAGATTTGAATACCTAAACCCTAACCCTAAGTTACGTATTGCTTCTAATGTTATAGGCGTGTAGCATCATATATTTGAGCTTATAGTGATGTGTTTTTTGAATGTTATAAGATGTTTTGAAATGTTTTAGTATATTATGGTATTGCTTTATAGTCTACATTAATATAAATCATAAAAATATTAATTTAATAAATCATATGATGAAATTTGTTAAATTTGAAGTGGGAATTATGTTCTAGTACCAAAGGATGTGCTATGCCAATTGTAGTATAAAAGTAAGATTTTATGTTCAAAATAAATATTATATGTTGTAGCATAGTATATCATCATATAAAATAATATATTGTTCTATGCATTTTAAATTCTTTATTATTTTATCATGTAGTCAAACTACATTAGCATTATTTATAAAAATGTTGATTTAGACTTTAAAACGGTGGAATTTGGCCAAATTCATAATTGGTAGAGCATGGCATCATAATATATTATTTCAATTTAAATATGTAAGTGATATGACTAAAATATATAGTTTTTTTATTATTTCGACTATTTTTATGATTTTCTATCTTAAGAAATCCCTTATGATGTGATATGAAATATAATATAATATACTATTTTATTGTGTATTATAATATAGGAGCTCATAACATAATGTAGCATCATGCATTATAGCATACTATCATGTATTTGTACTTGTTGTTTAGCATATTTTAAATTGTCATAGTATGATGTAGTAGATTTTGTACTGGAATAATTAATAAAAAAATTGATTTATAGGCTAAGATGATGGGATTTGGCCAAATTTAAAGTAAGCTTTAGGGAACATCATTATAGAATTTTGCATCCAAAATAAATGTTCATTTTCAACCAAATTTTATAATTTTTTTTTGCTTAAAGTGATTCATTTTAAGGTGTAATATAAAATAATATATTATATGAAAGCATATTAAAGTATAATGTACATAATAATATAACTTCACATATATATGAATGTGGTGGTGTGTTACTAAATGTTATTGTACATTTTAGTATGTTTTACTTTGTTATAATACATTGGTCAAAACTCACAAAATTGTTAATTTGAAGGTTGAGATGTAAGAATTTGGCCAAATTCACATGAAGCAACACCAATTATGCTATTTTGTACCATTTCTAATAAAAAAATAACAATTTTACATCCAAAATGAACATTATTCATATTTTGAGAAAATTTTGTTATTTGTTCCTTTTAAGTGAGTCTAATGAGGTGTAATGTTAGACAATATATTATATTATAGAAAATTATAATATAACATCAAATATTATAATATAATATAGTGTGTTAATTCACACTATAATATGTTTAGCATGATATTGTATAGTTAGTTTGAGCTTGCACCATCACAAATCATAAAATGTTGATTACAATGTTAAGATGATGTAATTTGAATGAATATATTATTAGGCTTTTGGTTGAAGTATTAAAGGTGTGCATAAGAGAAGAAATAAGATTTGATGAGAATTCCATGTCATGGACATTGAGGGAGATCTGCTAGGGGATCACACATTCATTGTACATGACATGTGAGGGGTCTATGTCGAGGGCATTGAAGAAGAAAATTTATTAGGGATAAGGTTTGAATTTGATTTGATTATATGATTTGTAGAAAGAAGATCCATTGGGGATAATAATCTATAATCCATTGGGGATTAAAATCAAATCTACTTTAATTTATTTTGTTTAAATTGATGTGGAGGCATATCACTAGAGATATGAGCTCGAGCTTGAGATGGGTATATGAACCTTCCACTAGGGAAGCAGGTTCGGGCTATCCACTTGGGATTGAGATTTGAGTTTGATTTCATAGATTTGTTTGGGGATGTATCTGCTGGGAATAAGGATTTGGTTGGATTTGTTTTATTTAGACTCCACTAGAGGAGTTGGTTTAATTTGTCTCTAGTGGAGAGGTTAGTTTTGAATTTGATTTGTTTGCTTAACTTGTTTATATGTGATCTAGGGTTCCACTAGGAGAAGGGTGTGATTTAACTCCATAGGGGAAAATCAGATTGGGTTTAATTTAATCTAAGTTAATGTATGGACCATGTTAGTGTGCGATGGACCCACTAAGAAGGGGCTATAAAGACTTGTCCTATCTCAGATTTACAAATCCAAATGGATAGTCTCGCCATGGGGTAGAAACTACCCAAGGGTTGCCTTTCGGTGTGCAACTATTGTGCTAGGAAGAAGAAGTAGCAGACTTACATCTTCTACAGCAGGGAACAACCGCTAGGGTGACCTATTAGTAGAACAATAAATTGAACTCGACTTAGGGGAGACTACTAAGTGAATGTCGTTGGGGACCTATATCAACTTAAGAGTAGTAAGTCAATTCTTATAGGGAGTTTTCCTGACACTGCCCTAAAGATAGGATGCCTGCTTGGGAAAAGGTATTGCTAGGGGTGTCCTCTTAATCCACAAGTGAATATAAATTTTGTTTATATGTTTGTGTGGACCCTGTTGGTGTGCAAGGGACCATATTGAGATGGGGCTATGTCACTTGACATCTGATTCTTGAATGAAGGGAGAATCTGCACATCCACAAGAGAGATTCTCCAACCACAAGATTGGTTACTAGGAAAGGGGAACCGTCCAATCTGATAATAACCCTAGGTAGTATCTAAATGGGGTCATAAAGGATGTGATCCAAATATAGTGCCCACAGGGAAGGTGCTATTAGAGGTAATTATCCTAAGCCCTGAAAAAGAAAGCTTATAGTTGTATGGTGGCCAAAGAGAAAAAGCATAGCAAATTTACATCTACCATGAATGATGTATCATGAGGTGTGAGAACCAACCAACATAAGGTGTATCTATTAGCATGAGTGGTGTATCCATCAGCATAGTGAGAACCAACCAACCTAAGGTTCCGGTCGGTGTCCAACGATCAATTTGGAAAGAAAGTGAATAGGCTTATGACTTTCCAAGGTGATCATCGAGAGATGTCGTGATGGGATATATGTTATTTGACCTAGAGCGACTACTAAATGGGGAGCCAGGAAGGGAAGACTTGAAGTAGTCGAGGAGGGAAGCCATAGGACTTATCCTAAACCTCAAATATACTTGACCCTCAATGCAAGGCTAATCCAAGAAAGCGTGGTAGACTCACATTCTATTTAATGAAGCCAACATGAGGTAGCTTACTTGCCACCTTGATGACTTACCAAACTAACAAGGTCATCATTGTTGCTGCCAAGTAAGAAGGAAAGTGTAGCAAACTCACATCCTCCAAAGCAAGAAGACCACTAGGTGACACACTAGTAGAATGGTCGGACACTAGAGTACTTGCGAGTGCGGTGGGGGGCTTTATCTTAACTCATAGTAGACCAAGATAAAAGATATATGTTTATTTTCTATGTTTGTGTGTAGTTTGTGTTTGTGTCATGTCAATGAAGGATAGGATGTCGCTCTGGTTCCTTACACCTACCCTAAACACATCATCGTGAATTCACAAATAAGAATACTTTCAACATGTAAGAGATTGAATTTGAAATGGAATTTTAATTGATGATAATTGCTTTCAAACTTGATTTACAAAATTTCTTTAAGTAGAGTCTATTAATTGGAAGCATTGGGTGTCTCCCATGATTAATAATGATAAGATCCTCCTTGGTAAGCCTTCTCTATGGCAAAAGGACCTTCCCAAGTGGGTTCAAACTTGCCTCCCATCTTACGGGCAATATGGTCTCCTTAGAACTAAAATAAGCTCACACTTGAAAAAGCTCTAGGGGACCAACTTATTATGAGCTTGAATCATTTTAGCTTTGGCTCACAAACCTTCAGCTCTTCTAACCACAAATTGGCATTCTAATTTATTATGAGCTTGCTACCCACTATCCTTAGTGATGGGAGTTGGACTTCTAATGGTAGAATGACTTTGGACCCATACACTAAGGAGAAAGGAGTAGGCTGAGTTGGAGTTCTATATGTAGTGCAGTAGGCCCACAAGGCTTCAACTAACTGCTCATGCCACTATCACTTATTATTGTAAAGTGTGCTTCAGTATTTGGATAAGAGTTTTGTTGAAGGCTTTTGCTAAGCCGTTTGCCCTCAAGTAATTGATGGTAGAATATCTCCAATCTATGTTGTGTCTCTGGGAAAAGTTATTGATCTCAGTGCTCTTGAATGCAGTATAATTATCAGATATGATTCATTCTAGAACATATACGATATGGTTCCTAAAACACTAGTGCACATCTTTGGATGACCACTGGATCGACTTTGCCCATTTGGAAAAGTAGTCGGCAACTAAGTTGAAGATGACCCTTGGAAGAAGGAGGATCATTGAGACTATGTAGGTAGCAACACTCGAATGACCATGAGGCCAATGTAGGATGAGAATGTTGGGTGGTTGGTGTAGGACCACACCATGTATTTGATGATGGTAGTGGTAGAGTGCATTTTCTTTCACTTCATCATTGGCTTCAACAAAGTACTAAGGAGTCATCTAGCGGTATAAAGTATGATGTTTTGATAGGGGCTGTGAAAGTGACATCATCAAGTAATGTTTGATATCTTTGAAGGCATGGTCACACTTATCATCCACTTGAACTTTGTATCCTTTTGAAAAGTCGAGATTGGTTGACATTTTCCCGATAGGTTGGATATAAAGCATCTTAGATACTCCAACCACCCTTGGAATGATCTGAGTTGAGTTAAACTATTAGGGGGTGGAAATTCTAATATTGCCTTATTCTTCTATGGATTAATTTTGATTCCACATGTGGGATAATAAACTGGAATTTTCGATGCTACTCACACGTCAAGGGGTTCATTTTGAGGTTAAATCATCTTAACTATTGGAAAACTACTCTCAAGTCAAAGAGATGGTCTTCCTTTCTCAATTTTTGATCACGAGATCATTGACATAGCACTCAACTTGATGATGAATGAGTTTGTTGAAGATTCAAGTCATAGCCCACTAGTATATGGCACCGACATTTTGAAGGCTAAAAGTCATGAGCTTATAATAATAGATTCTTTCTAAAAGTAGTGTTTCTTTCATCTGCAGTGGCTATCTTTATTTGGTTATATCTAGATGAGCCATCCATGATAGAAAATACTGCATGAGATTAGGTAATGTCCACCATGAACTCTAGGATTGGTAGTGGAAATTTGTCTTTTTGACATGCCTTAGTTAAATCCCTAAAATTGAAGCATATGTGAATTTTGCCATTCTTTTTCTTAACTAGGATGACATTGGCTAACTAGGTAGGGTATTTTTCTTCCCAGATGAAGTTAGCATTGATCCATTTCTTGAATTCATAATTGACTGTTATGTTTTTGTGCTAGGAGCTTGCTTAATAGGGTTAGCATAGGCTCATTGCTAGTTTATAGCTACATCAATCAAGCATCTCTTCATCTCCATGCAAAGTAGTGCTTAAACTCGATCAATAGCCTAACTAAGTCATTGGTTTCAATTTCATTCAACAAAAATTGATGTATGTCTGTGGATCTTCTTGATTCTAAGTTGATTTTCTTGAGCACATCGATGGTTGACTTGATCTCTTATTCAAACTCTAGTGGTGCATCTTTGACTTCAAAATTATCTAGATCATCTGAAGTTTCTAAGCATAACTCTTTATGTGAGTTAATGTGATTTGAAAAGAACCTATCAGATTTTAAATGATTGGTGATGACTAAGAAATGTCATCACCCTTGGACCTCTTCCAAATCATAGTCTCGATCTTGATTGAGAGCTTTTGCATTTATTCTTCCATATTCTTTCAAAGTAGCATTTATGCTTTGACCAAATATATGTGATTAACCTTTCTTTGCTAAATTATGAACACAAGACAAGTACCAATCAAAAGGTAATTCAATTAAATCTTTATATAAATCATCCTCAAGTTACATCAACTTCTTTAGTTGAGGATGATGCTCCCAAAAAGAACCTCTGGTCTTTACACTTGTGGATGACTTAGGGGCTTCCTTAACTACCAAACCCTTACCTATTTGAGAGGAAGCGAGAGAGCTAAGGTTCTCAATTGATGCCTAACTATTTCACATATAGACTTGGATATACTTATGCTTTGCTTTAGAGCTGGTCTATGCTCTCACTCAAGTGTCACCTCAAGGGAATCTCTTGCTAAGAAAAGTTGGTAGTGTGCTAACCATATAAGACTCATCTTATGAACTAGATTGAAATCTATATGGATATGTGTACTTTTGTTAGCTGGATATTTTTATTGGGTGGCCAATAAGGAGGTTCTCAACCTATCCTCTAAGCGGCCTCTTCATCACTTTGGTGGAGGTGTCATCTACCCATATGTTTGAATGGATAACAACTATGGGTAGAATCTAATGTCATGCTCCATTTCCTCCTCCAAGTCTATTTACTTCCTTCTATTTTCTTTTCATTTTCTCTTTTCTTCTCTTTTTTTCTTTTCTCTTTCCTTTTTTCTTTTTTTTTCTTTTTTATTTTAAACTTTGGCAAAGTTCACGAGAATAGATTTTTTTGATTTTGAAGGAGAAGTAAGCCGCATCCTCATATATCGACCTTGACTAAATGGCTTGAGATCTCCTTTGACATAGTAAATGATCCCACCTCTCATGAACTTCACTGATGTAGAGAGGATGGAACTATGTTGTTCTCATGTATCCATGGTCTCCCAAACAAGCGTTGAAAAAATTTGAGTCTATAATGTGAAACTTGGGATCTTCCAATCATCTATCTCCAAGGTCAACACTATGGAGCCTAAATGTT
Source organism: Cymbidium sinense (assembly GCA_021442155.1). Classification (NCBI taxonomy): domain Eukaryota; kingdom Viridiplantae; phylum Streptophyta; class Magnoliopsida; order Asparagales; family Orchidaceae; genus Cymbidium; species Cymbidium sinense. The sequence continues at coordinate 22,138 of JAKCPB010000186.1, forward strand.
GACCTCACTTTGATGATTCAATCTTCCCATTTTATACTTATGAATCTCTAGACACTAATACTTCCCAGTCATAAGAAACTTCTAACAATTAGGTAAACACTTAACTTTAAGCCAAGATTTAGAAGGGTTAACCATAGGGTTAGGTTATGCCTTTAGGGATTAGGATAATCCACTACCACAGCAAATCAATCCATGTTCACTTTCTCAAAGCAAAACCTCAAGTTTAATTCAAATATCAAATTAAAATCAAATCCAAACCCAAATTCCAAAACCAAATGATTGAAGCCCATGTCAAATCCAAACTTGAAACCCATCTAAGCATCTATCCCATGGACTTAGCCAAATATTAATCCAAATAAATACAAAATGAATTGACTTTTTTTTATTATCAATTTATATCTTCAATCATCTTCCAAATAAAAATCAAATCTACATTCAAATGATCATAACTAAATCAAACTAAATCAAATTAAATAAAACCCTTCCTAAGCCATATGATATCCACGGACTTAGCCAAATATTAATCCAATCAAGTGAAACTCAATTGATTTTCTCACAAATCAATCATATTTTCAATAATCTTTAGAGATTTTAATAAAATATACATTTTAAATCATCAAAACTATATCAAACCAAATCAAAATCCAAACATAAGCCACATGACCCAAGTCTATGGACTTAGCCAAATTCCTTCATTCCAAAACCCAAATTCAATTGATTTTCTCAAGAATCAATAATACCTTCAATCATATTCACAAATATAAATGAAATCTACAATCATCAAGCCAAACTAAAATCAACCCAAGTCAAACAACCTTTTGACTTGAAATGTTCAAATGAACCAAAATCCATTTGATGAAACTTCTAAAATCATAAAAAAATCATAGAGATATCCAACAAATGAAATTAACACTCATTTTAAAGGTATTTAGAGGAGAATTAATTAAAATGGTCTTAACTAATTTCAAATAGTAATTAAATTTTAATTATAAAATTAATTAGCTTAATTACTCTTTAATAACTTGAGCAATTAATCCCAAATTTTGCAAGTTAATTTAATGGGATGACCTCTACCTCCCATGATTTTCTTTGGATTTATTGTTCACTTAATTAGAAAAATTGACTTTAAACCTTACTCTTTAGTTAATTAATAATTAATTAATCTCATGAATAATAATAAATTGGTTAATTATGTTTATTAATCATTGTTCAATAGTAAGTGGACTAAGGAATCGGGTTAGGAACCCTTTCCCTAAGTTCATTTCACTATTTTTTAAAATGAAATTAATTAAGATTTAACTAATTAATTAAATCACTTAATCTAATTAAATCATAATCACATCAGACCTTAATTAATTAAATCATGGGGTAGATATTTAGGTGTTTAATAACATAAAGGAGTTTAATAAAATTATGGTTAGTCCACATGTGTGGGAAAACCAAAGAGTAATTAATTAAGTCCCTTAATCTAATTAACTATTAATCATGAGCCAATTGCATTAGGCCCCTTTTATTTCCTAAGATCATTGCAAGTTTATTTTCCATACATATCATGTTGGCTCATAATTATTTAGTTAATTATTTTAAGGTGACATAGGTAAGGGTAATTAATTCATCTAAGTTAGGATTCGACTTAATTAACCAATAAAATTAACTTAATTACATTTCAAATTAAATCAAATCACTAATGTGGAATGGATTTAAAACAACAAGTGATGATTTAACTTCTCCTCATTAAATCAAATCAAATCTAAACTTAATTAATAAAGAAGCTTTGGTTTGCTTTAAATAATCTTATTTGACTTGATTGTCCTTAAGAACTAGTTTGGTTGAATGAATCACATGCTTATATTTGATTGTCTTTCCAATCATGTTAAATTTGGTATGTCATTTGAATTCATGCATCCATCTTTTCAAAATCAAAATAAAATAAAATGGATTTTCTTTATGTAAGCTTGCATGTGTTGATTTAATTTAATATATGATTGGCTCACTATTAAATCCAAATGTATTTTTCAAAAGCTTATAAATGAATAATAATATGTGTTATGATGCTAGTTATAAATACATAAGAAATGCATGTGCTTATAGCTTATGTGTATGAATGTTGAGTTCTCTTTCCTCTATTCATGTGTTGATTTATATAAGATTGAATGGTAATGGGTATATATTTTGGACATCTCGGGAACATGAGGCTTTAGCTAGCCCCAAGGAGATAATTTGATTACCTCACTTCCCTGGTTTCAAAATGGCACGTACCCATTTGATTTCATTCTTATGTATTTCAACATTATAATTTGTATAGAGCTTTAATTCACATATATAAATGATTCAATCAAAAAAATACAATCTTTGCATGGTTTTCTTTCCCTCATTTATGTATACATCCATGTGTGTCCAAGAAAAGCTAGTATATAATCTAGACATCCCGAGAATATGAGGTTTTAGTTACCCCCAAGGAGGTCACTTTTCTGGTTTAACAATGACATGTACTTGCCTATATCTTTGTACATGTATATGTATATGTGATTAGTGAATGAAAATCCCATTTACATTAAAATTGCATGCATTCATAATTGACTAAGTGGTTGAATTAATTAGCCATATGATTTGGAGCTTACTTCCTATGTTCATGTATACAATTTACATATGTTTGAATGCAAAAGGATATATAGTCATCATCGAGAATACAAGGCTTTAGCTAAGGAGGTCATTTGATTACCTAACTTTCCTAGTTTAACAATGTCACATGACTATTTAATTTCATTCTTATGACATTTTTTTTTAGAATTTGGATAAAGTTTTAAAGTAATATGTTTAAATAATTCAATCAAATAAAATATTAATTCTAAACATATACATATATTCATCATTTAAGTGTGCTAAAATATGTTGCATGTATAGATACACTTATTAAATCATATGCATGTTACATGTGATGGAAAGGAATGATTTAATATATGTCATGTGGTAGTAATTCAATTAAATTAATCTTAAGATGCCTCTCATTTTGAATAGGATTATTTAAAGTGAACCTAAACTTTGGATTAATTAAATCATTTAATAAGCCATTCACTAAATAGAACTAAACCAAATTAATATGCTTTAGAAGTGACTTAAGGTAGGGATGAAAGAGGGTAATCCTCTTTTCCTCTCTTTAAAACACTTAGTTGCTAAGTGTAATCATATGAAACAAAAGAAAACATAAGTCAAAATTCTCAAATCAATTAAACTACTTCAAATGAAATCAACCTTTCATGTTAAATTGAATCCTTCTACACTTAGAAAATACAACACTAATGCCTAAGACTTACCACATAGGCCTTAATACACATATTAGAATTAAGTCACCAATTCTAGCTCTAAGTTTTGGGCCGGTGTATGATGTGATGTATATTTTATGATGTATTATTTTAGATTGGATGTTAGGGTGTATGCTTCGTAGACTAGATGATAGGCCAATATTAGCCTAATCATGTTTTATGCAGGGGATTATGCTTAAGGGATGCTTAAAAATAAAATTGAATGCTCTTTTACAGTTGCTTAAATCCTTAAGCATAATCTAAGTTAGGACAGGTGGGCTTAGTAACCCATGTGTAGGGTGTTAAGTCCAAATTATAAATACAACTACTTGGGATTATATGTATATTTAGCTAACCTCTATTTTGCAAGTGTAGTTAGATTTACTTTTCCCACATAAATGTAATTTTTACAATAGGAATTAGGATTCATACTATGGGAGATTAGGATGAGCAGTGGCCAAAAGGCTTTATCTTGGGGTACCCTGTGATGCATTTCAAGCAAACACCATCCAAATCAAAGAAGGAACCAAATCATAAATGGAGATATGAAGAAAGAAGATAACATAGTATTTAATACAATTATAATTATTCTTTCATATTCAAAGTTGTATAAGGGTAGAGCTCAGCTACCCATCTTTTCTCTCTTTGTGTTGTATGATGGTACCCGACTGCACTGGCCTTTTATACTTTTATGATAGTTTATATAACTGTTTGATGTTATGTTTACATTGTACATTAGGATGGAATGCTTTTCATAGTTTCTTAAATGATTGATGCTTTAATGTGTGGCTTGGATACAATTAGGCTCTTATGATACAAATAACTTTTCTACCCAACTAAACACTCATAACTAAATTTTAAACAACTCATAACATCATCATAAAGCCTAAGACATAAATAAGATAATTAAAAGATTTAGCAACCCCTTAGTTGTATGGTTGTATGTTTCACATCATGCATGCATATTTCTCTCTTGAACATGAAGGATCTCCATCCTTGCATGATAAAGGAATGATTGACCTATGAGAGCATCCCTTGTGGTGGAGAACACCTTCTTCTAGCTGATTTGACTCATAACCTATTTCATCATGCATTTTGGCATAAGAAATCTTAAAGCCTCTATCAAAATGGCCTGTCTAAAATGAAATAAAATTTGAAAAGATTTTCATCTATAGATTAAGTCATATGCTCATACCACTCATGCTCTAGTCTCTTAGGGGTGAGTTTAGGACTTTTTTGACTCTTTCTAATTAAATAACTACCCTAGCTATCTTGCAATTCATAAGACCAGACTACATGGTTTTAAAATTGTAGGAGTTAGTTGGCGACTACTCTGGGTGGTTATAAGTCCATAAGTGGATAATTTATTCTCCTTGTGGAGGTAAACCCTTATGTCCATCACTTAGATTTAGGTGGTGCTTTAGCTCGTAAAAGCTCCCTTGCTTTAGGATCCAGGTAGCTATTTCCTTGCATGAGCATTAATCCTTACCTCTTAGGCATTCCCACAACCTTGTGTTGGTGGATTATAAGCCTAGTAATTAAATTTCAACTCAAATCATATAAATCTCCTCAACTTCAAAATTATAAAAGACCATAGGATAGATTGGAATGCTTATTAGGCTTCCTAGTATCATGAGCATTTCCTACTTATTTCATTTGGATTCCAAAAATAAGTCTTCTCCTTGAACTTTCCCAATTGACTTTCCAAATACAACCAATCCTTTAATAGTCTAACCTTGAAACCTTTGGAGATGATAATTTCCTACTTTAATCGAGACTATTCTTAAGAAATGTCATTTCTTAAGATGTAATTAACTATGGAGGCTTGCCTCCATAGGGAACTTAAGAAGTTTAATATAAACCCCTTTTATTCATCCATGTAAAGGAAAAATCTAGTACATTAGAGCCATCATGCCTTAGGAGTCTTTATTACATGATTAGGTCCATTGTAGGGTGATGCATCTTTCAAGATAGTACATCATACCTCAATGTTACTCGATCATCTTCTGTGTTGTCCCCATACATTCAAAATAAACACCATAAGTCCCTCTCACCTTGTTTATTGAATCCTCAACATCATCCTTTCTTTTTGGAGTTTGGAGATGTCGATCCTCAAGTATACAAGGGTTCTTCAACTCATAATGTTGACTGATACACCTGGGTCAACCAAAACTCGATAGCTTGTCTACCAACATCTACGTAATGTAAAGAGGTGGTTGTGCTTGGTGTCCCAGAGTAAATCTTCATCATTGAATGTAACTCCTAAGATGTCCTTTGAGTGTCATGCCTCTTCTTTAGTAGTGATCAGCTGAGCTAAGAATATCTCTAGATCATGTAAGGCCTTGATTAGAGATTCCCTCATGTCTTTGGATAAGATAAGGGCATATGTTAACTTAGCTGAAACATTCTAAGCTAGGACATTGTAATCATCTCGCTTGGTCCTCCACAAGCATATATGGTGGAGCATCCTATGGAGGGAATATCTTTTCACGAACTAATGACTTGCTTACCTTATCTAAGGGGGATGTAGAACTTTATGTAGGTTGAGTTTAGTGACTTCTTGGAATGATGAGCTTGTGGAAGGTTATACCTTCTCATCGGGCATACCTACAACTTTTCCATTGGGATCCTCAGAGTCATTTGACTCCAAGTCAATCTCAAGAAGTGAACCCGATTGATTCAGAGAAGGATAGTCTGACTCTGAATTAGAAATGATAGGATCAGAACTACTAGAGCAATTATTTTTATTTAAACTTAGAGAGCTTTCAATACGAATAAAATCAAGAACATCAGATGTAGACAATATATAAGTAGAATCAACTTTCTTCATTAATTTCTTTTTGGGTGGAGGTACATGATATAAATCAAGTAATGTAAGTGGAGTAAAGGAGTTAGTGCCCTTATCCACAGATACAACGCTCTTTCCAGTATAAGAGGAGCTAGAAGAGGTGGTAGCTATGGTGGAGAGAATCGACTCGGACGTTGGCATGCTTTGACTATCTCGAAAGTATGGTGAGCTGCTACTACTGCTGGGCTATCCCCTTCCCCGAGTTATCCTTTCCAACTAGCAAACCTTCCTTGGTGTTGGAGGTTTGAGCTACTTCTGGCACCTACAAAGAAAGCTTCTTGATCTTAAAAATGATCTTCTTAGAGGTTTGGGTTGGGAAAATATCCTAACATTCTTTGGTCTTACGAGGTCCCCAATGATTACTCTAATTGAACTGGATGGTTGTTCTAATAAGTATTCCTTAGGGATAATTATGGCTCTCAACTTGAAGCTGTGCTCAAGCTAGTCCTTAAAAATGATACAATCCTCTAAGACATGGCCTAACATGCGGTGGTAGCGGCAATAGCTAGGATCATCACTCTTGCCCACTTCCTCCAGTCTCTTAGGCTCTGGTAACTAATAGTCAGGTTTCTTTAAGAGAGTCATAAAGATTTTCCTAACTACCTCCCTCTTGAAGGAATATGGCTTATTCAATCTATCAGGAATAGTAGGTGGAAAGTAGCTACCTAGCGATGGATATGAATATCGCTGCTGGGTAGGCTGCTGAGGTGCTGAAAATGATCATTGTGGCGACTGCAGTGGCTGGTAAGATAGATTAGGTGGTGGAAGAGGAGTTGGCAAAAGAGGTTGCTGAGCTTGTAGTCTCTCATCTTGAACTCTGCTTCCCTCGTCCCTTCCGCTTCTTTCTCAAGCACCTTCTACGGCTAGATGATTAAAGGAAAGGGAAACTATTTGGCTTCCTCTTGTAGGCTATTCGCCTTAATTAATTTCTCAAATATTTTGATGGTAAAGCCATTAAGCATGAAGGCTACCAGGCCATGGATATTCTTGAGAAGAATCTCAATGGCATGCTATTCGGACAGTTGTGGTTCATATTTCATGCTCAGACTGCGCCACCTGAGAATGTAATCAACAAGGGACTCGTTGAGTTTCTATTTCTCTACAATGAGGTTACCTACAATCACTCTCTGTTGAGCTCCAGCAAACCTCTTGATGAAGAAGTGTTCCAACTCAACAAAAGTCTTCACCGAACCATTGGGCAGTTCGGCGTTCCAATCTAATGCAACACTTTTGTAATGAAAAGGCGGAAGAGGAGTGTGTTCCCAAAAACAACAATTCTAAAGTGTGCAATGTTTTTATCATGGGCCCCAGACCTAGAAGGATGGTGGAAAACCTTAAATAAAATAAAATGAAATAAAAAACCTAAACCTAAAAATAAATAAAAAATAAAACCTAAACTAAAAAAACCTAAACCTAAAATAAACAAAGTAAAATAAACATAAACCTAAAGTAAACTAAACTAAAATAAAGAAAACCTAAACCTAAACCTAAAATAAACTAGACCTAAACCCTAAACTAAATAAAATAAAATAAATAAAAAATAAACCTAAACCAAAACTAAAAAATAAACCTAAAATAAAAACCTAAAACCTAAAAGAATAAAATATAAACCTAAATATAAACCTAAAAATAAAAAAATAAAACCTAAACCTAGAAAACAAAATAAAAATAAAACTACTAAAAAATAAATAAACCTAAAAAAATAAAAATAAAAAACAAAAAACTAAAATAAACAAATCTAAAATAAATAAACTAAACTAAATAAAAATAAATAAAAAACCTAAATAAAAATAAAAAAATAAAATAAACTAAAATAAATCAAAAATAAATAAAATAAACCCAAACATATTAGTTTACTTCATTTAAAATAAAAAATAAAATCCATAACCACAAACACTAAAATAAAACTAAACCCAAACCCCAAATCTTAAACTAAACCCTAACAAACCCTAAATAAACCCTAAACCCTAAACCCTAACTACCCTCTAAACTTAAACCCTAACCCACTAAACCCCAACACTACCCCAAACTAAACTAAACCCTAACATGCAAACCAAACCTTAAACCCAAAGCTAAAATCTAAATAAACTAAATAAAACCTAAAATAAAATAAATAAAACCTAAACCAAATAAAATAAAAATAATAAAAAAATTAAAACTAAAACTAAACCTAAACCTAAACCAAAAAAAAACTTAAAATAAAATAAAATTAAAAGAAAACTAAAATTAAAATAAAAAAAATAAAAACCTAAATAAAATAAAACTAAATCTAAAATAAAATAAAATAAACCTAAAAAATAAAATAAAATAGAAAATAAAATACCTAAACCTAAAAATAAACCCAAAATTAAAACCTAAAATAAATAAAAATAAAACCTAAACTAAACTAAAAAGAAAACCTAAACCTAAAATAAAAATAAAATAAACCTAAACCTAAAATAAATAAACCTAAACTAAATAAATAAAATAAACTAAAATTAACTAAACCTAAACTAAAAAAATAAAACCTAAAATAAAAATAAAATAAAACTAAAACCTAAACCTAAAAAATAAAATAAAACCTAAACCTAAAAATAAAGTAAAATAAAACCTAAACCTAAAAAAATAAAATTAAAATAAACTAAACTAAGAAAATAAACCTAAACCTAAACCTAAAAAAATAAATAAAAAACTAAATAAAATAAATAAAATAAAGAAAATAAAATAAACTAAATAAAAATAAATAAAATAAACTAAAATAAATAAAAAAATAAACTAAATAAACTTAAACCTATGGTTTAATATATAAAAATATATAAAAAAATGCTAACCCTAAACCTACAACCCTAAACCTTAAAACCCTAAACCTTAAAACCCTAAACCCTCTAACCCTATACTGTAACTCTAAACCCTAAACCCTAAAATTGACAACCCTAAACCCTCAACCCTCCCAACTGACCCTAAAACAAAATAAACTAAACTAAACTTAAACTAAATAAATAAAAAAAAACTTAAACCTAAATAAAATAAAAAAAATAAAATAAAATAACCTAAAACCTAAACTAAAAAAAAAAACCAAAATGTAAAATAAAATAAAATGAAAAATAAAAGTAAATTAAAATAAAATAAATAAAAAAACTAAAATTAAAATAAAATAAACCTAAAAAAAAAAAAAAAATAAAATAAAAAATAAATAAAAATAAAATAAAATACCTAAAATAAGATAAAAAATAAATGAAACCTAAACCTAAAAATAAACCTAAAAATAAAACATAAAATAAAATAAACCTTAACCTAAACTAAAAAAACTAAACCTAAATAAACAAAATAAAACTTAAACCTAAACTAAAATAAAATAAAACCTAAACTACATAAAATAAACTAAACCAACACCTAAACTAAATAAAATAAATAAACTAAAATAAACCTAAACTAAAAAAATAAAACCTAAAATCTAAAAAAAACATAAAAAAAAAAATAAAATGAAAAAAAACTAAACTTAAAAAAATAAATAAATAAAAATAAAATAAAAAAAATAAATAAATAAATAAATAAACCTCTGGGTTTACTAATTTATGAAACCTAAACTACCCTATACCATAAACCCTAAATAAACTAAATCCTCCCTACCCTAAACTCTAAACCCATAACTAAACCTTCCTCCCAAACTACTAACCTAAAACCTCATCCCACCCTTAAACTCTTAGACTACCCTTCCCAAAACCAGGCCCCAAACAAACCCTGGGCCTCCTACCACTAAATCCTACCCAACCTGAGGCTAAACTAACTCCTGGGCCCTAAACCTGAGCCCTGACCCTAAACCACTAAACCTCTCTATTAACTGACCTACTAAACCCAAACTGACCTCCCACCCTAAAACCTCTTTAAACCCAAACCCTGCACTTAAACCCTAAACCTAAACCCTCCCAAAAACCTAAACTAAAAACCAAATAAAAAGAAAAATTAAATAAAACCTAAATAAAAAAATAATAAATAAAATAAAACCTAAACTAAAACCTAAACCTAACCCTAAAAACATAATATAATAAAAAATAAAAATAGACTAAAATAAAATAAATAAAAATAAAAATTAAATTAAAAACTAAAATAAACTGAGAATAAAAAACCTAAATAAAATATAAACTAAACATAAAATAAAAATAAAATGAACATAAATTAAAATAAAATAAAAACTAAATAAAAACATAAACCTTAAAAATAAACATAAAAATAAATAAAAAATAAAACCCAAATGTTAAACTAAAAAAATCTTAAACCTAAAATAAAAATAAAATAAATAGCATAAAATAAACTTAAACCTAAACTAAAATAAACTAAACTAAAATAAATAAAACTTAAACTTAAACCTAAAATAACCTAAACCTAAACTAAATAATATAAAATAAACTAAAAATAATCCTAAACCTAAAGTAAAAAAATAAAACCTAAAAATAAACCTATAATAAAAACCTATACCTAAAAACAATAAAAAAATGTAAACCAAAACCTAAAAATAAAAAATTAAACCTAAACCTAAAATAATCAAAATAAAATTCAATTATAAAATAAACCTAAACCAAAAACATAAACTAAAATAAAAAAACTAAACTAAAATAAATAAATCTAAATTAAGTAAAATAAACTAAATAAATAAATATAAAAAAATAAAATTAACTCAAATAAATAAAAAATATACTATTTAAACTAAATAAACCTAAATCTACTGATTTACTTAATTTAAAAAAAGACCTCTAAACCCTAAACCCTAAACTTAACAAACAACCCCAAACCTTAAACAAACTAACCCACACCTAAAGTAACCCTAAACCCAAAGAATCAAACCCGAACATCACTATTAACAAGGCTTAGTCTAGATCAGTGGTTATCACAATGGTGGTGGGGGGATCTGGTCTTGGTGGATATGGATGGTGGTTAGGCGTGTGGTTATGGTGGGAGAGCGATGAATGTGGTGGTGGCGGGGAGAGATCGGGGATATGATGATAAATCCTGCTACTTGAGAGGCGAGGGTGGTTCTGATGTGAACTAGAGAAATTGAAGAATGGCCAATTTGATCGACTACTTATGGAACTGTGACTTTGCAGTTGAGATGGCTCTACATTTTTAGGGTTTTTGATTTGCTCGATGGTTGCTCATTTTTTATCTATGTCATCTCTTGTGTCTTAGAAAACTTGGGGTACTACATGGTTGATGAAATTGAAAAAAAGAAATGTTATATATGAATTTGTTCTCTATTAAAAAAAACTTGAACCCTAAACCCTAAACTAAAATTTAAACCCTAAACCTAAAAAATAAAACCCAAAACTCAAACCCCAAACCTAAACCCTAAACCTAAACCACTAAACCCTAAACCCTAAACCCTAAACCCCCAATCCCCTAAACTAAACCCAACCTAATCCTAAACCCCACAAACCCTAAACTAAACCCAAACCTTAATTAAGATGTCATTAGGGTAGATCTAAAGAATGACCTATAACATAGTTATGGTAGCTAAAGAAAATGTCTTGAGAGACTTTCCCTTGACTATTAGAGATTTAATACTAAACCATAACCCTAAATCATATTATAATACCATATATTATAGTATAATGTAGCATCATATATTTGAGCATGTAGTGATGTATTTTTTGGATGTTATAAGATGTTTTGAAATGTTTTAGTATATTATGGTATTGCCTTATTCTATATTAATATAAATCATAAAATATTGATTTAATAAATCAGATAATGAAATTTGTTAAATTTGAAGTGGGAATTAGGTTGTAGTACCAAAGGTGTGCTATGCCACTTGTATTCTAAAAAGTAAGATTTTATGTTCAAAATAAATATTATATGTTGTAGCATAGTATAGCATCATATATCATAATATATTATTCTGCACATTTTAAATTCTTTTAGTATTTTACAATCATGTAGTCGAGCCTACATGAGCATTATTTATAAAAATGTTAATTTAGACTTTAAAATGGTGGAATTTGGCCAAATTCATAATAGGTAGAGCATGCCATCATAATATAATATTTCATTTAAAATATGTAAGTGGTACAACTAAAAAATATATGCTTTTATTGTTTAGACTAATATTAAGATTTCTTTATCTTAAGCAATCCCTTGTGATGTGATATGCAATATAATATAATATAAAATAATATGTTATAGTGTATTATAATATAGGATGTCATAACATAGTGTAGCATCATTCATTATAGCATATTACTGTGTATTACTACTTGTTGTTTAACATATTTTAGTTTGTTATAGTATGATGTAGTAGAGTTTGCATTGGTATAATTCATAAAAATACTGTTTCATAGGCTGAGATGGTGGGATTTGGCCAAAATAAATGTTCAGAAGAATGGAATTTGGCATCCAAAATAAATGTTCATTTTTTAACCAAATTTTATAAAATTTTTTTTGCTTAAAGTGATTCATTTTGAGGTGTAATATAAGATAATATAATATATGAAAGCATATTAAGATATAATGTACATAATAATATAACTTCACATATATATATATGAATGTGGTGGTGTGTTACTAAATGTTCTTGTACATTTTAGTATGTTTTACTTTGTTATAATACATTGGGTCAAAACTCACAAAAATGTTAATTTGAAGGTTGAGATGTAAGAATTTGGCTAAATTCACGGCACACACCAAGAAGGAACACCAAAATTTTGCTAATTTGTACCATTCATAATAGAAAAATAATAATTTTACATCCAAAATAAACATTATTTGTTATTTGTTCCTTTTAATTGATTCTAATGAGGTGTAATGTTAAATAATATATTATATTATAGCAAATTATAATATAACATCATATATTATAATATAATATAGTGTGTTAATTCACACTATAATATGTTTAGCATGATATTGTATAGTTAGTTTGAGCTTGCACCATCATAAATCATAAAATGTTGATTACAATGTTAAGATGATGTAATTTAAATGAATACATTGTTAGGCTTTTGGTTGAAGTATTAAAGGTGTGCAAAGAAGAAATAAGATTTGATGAGAATTCCATGTCAAGAACATGGAGATCACTAGGGGATCACACATGCATTGGATGTGACATGTGAGTGGTCTATGTCGAGGGCATAAAAGAAAAAAATCTACTGGGATAAGGTTGGAATTTGATTTTATTACATGATTTCTGGATAGAAGATCCGCAAGGGATAAGAATCTATAATCCATCGAGGATTAAGATTGAATCAACTTTAATTTGTTTTGTTTCAATTGATGTGGAGGCATATCTGCTAGTGATATGGGCTCAAGTCCGTTGGGGATCGAGTATATGAACCTTCCACTAGGAAAGCAGGTTTTGGCTATCCGTTGGGGATTGGGATTTGAGTTTGATTTCATAGATTTCTTTAGGGATGTATCCACTGGGGATAAGTGTTTGGTTGGATATCTCTGATTTAGACTCTATTAGGGGAGTTGATTTGATTTTGCTCCACTAGGGAGGTTGGTTCTAAATTTAATTTGTTTGCTTGACTTGTTAATATATGATTTAGAGCACGTAGAAGGGTGTGATTTAACTCCATTGCAAAAAATTAGATTGGGTTTAATTTAATCTGAGTTAATGTATCGACCTTATAAATGTGCGATGGACCCACTGAGGAGGGGTTATATCAGCCTTGACCTACCTCAGGTTTACAAATCCAAAGGGATAGTCTACTACTACGGGATAGAGCTAGCCAACCTAAGGGGTTGCCTTTTGATGTGCAATGGTTGCTAGGAATAAGGCGTAGTACACTTACATCTTCCAAAGCAAGGAACGACCATTGGGGTGACCTGTTGGATGGCCAACAAATCGAACCTGACCTAGGGCCACTACTGAAATTAAGGTGTATCCATCATTATGAGTGGTGTATCCATCAGCATAGTGAGAACCAACCAGCCTAAGGTGCCCATCGGTGTGCAATGATCAATCTAGAAAGAAATCTTATAGGCTTAGAACTTTCCAAGAAGAATTGATCATCGAAATAGTCTGCCATCCGTGGGGCAGATGCTATCCGACCTAGAGAGACTACTAAGCGGGGAGCCCCGAGGAAGGACTGGACCCAGACTTGAAGCAGTCAAGAGGGAAGAAGCAGCTAGGGGACTTATTCTAAACCTCAAATATACTCGACCTAGTCAATGCACGAAGGGTAATCCAAGAAGAAAGCGTAGCAGACTCACATCCTCTTAAACGAAGCCAACATAAAGTAGCTTACATCCTCCAAGTAAGAAAGGAAAGCATAGCAGACTTACATCCTCTAAAGCAAGAAGACCCGGTGTGACACACTAGCAGGTAACGTTAACTCGACCTCTTGAGTGAGTGTGTTAGTGTTATCTCAACTCAGAGTAGCCCGAGGCAAAAGATATGTGTTTATTTTATATGTTTGTGTATAGTTTGTGCTAGTGTTGTGTCGATAATGGATAGGATGCTGGTCGGGTTCCTTACACCTACCCTAAACACATCATGGCAGATTCACAAATAAGAATACTTTCAACATGGAAGAGATTGAATTCGAAATGGAATTTTCATTGATGATAATTATTTTCATATAATTTGTAATATTTCTTTAAGGAGGGCCTGTTGATTGGAAGTATTGGGCACTCTCTTTTATGATTAATAAGCTGATAAGATCCTCCTTGGTAGGCCTTCTCTATGGAAAAAAGGCCATCCCAACTGGGTTCAAACTTGCCTCCCATCTTATGATGGGCAACAATCAGTTTCCTTAGAACTAAAATAAGCTCTCTTACTTGAAAAGCTCTAGGATGAATCAACTTGTTGTGAGCTTGAATCATTTTAGCTTCGTACAACTAGAGGTTTTGGCATGTTTGCCGACATCTCTCCTCCAAAACTTTGAGCTCTTCTAACTGAAAACTTGCATTCTCGCTCACAGATCTCTACCCATAATTATCCTTAGTGATGGGAGTTGAACTTCTAATGGTAGAATGGCTTTGGACCCATAAACTAAGGAGAAAGGAGTAGACTGAGTTGGAGTTCTATATGTGATGCAGTATGTCTACAAGGCTTCAACTAACTGCTCAAGCCACTATTGCTTGTTATTATTGAGTGTTCTCTTTAGTATTTTGATGTGAGTTTTATTGAAGGCTTATGATAAGCTGTTTGCCCTTAGGTAGTTGATGGTAGAATATTTCCAATCTATGTTGTGTCTCCAGGCAAAGTTGTTGATCTTAGTGTTCTTGAATGCAATACTATTATCAAATATAATTTGTCGAGGCACTCTGAACCTATATACGATATGGTTCCTAAAAAATTAGAGCACATGCTAAGCTGTGACCACTCTAGCAGAATCTTTGCCCATTTGGAAAAAATAATAGTAAAGATGAATTGATGGCCCTTGCAAGAAGATGGATCAATCAGACCCACTATGTTGATACCCCAACACTCGAATGGCCATGAGGCCAATGTTGGATGTAGAATGTTGGGTGGTTGGTGTAGGACCACACCATGTATTGACATTGTTGGCCTCGTCTAGCCATATCCATGCAATCTTTGATCATCGACAGCCAGTAGTATCCTAGTCTCTTGATCTTGGCTTTCATGCTCAGACTGGATTGGTTGGCTCCACATAATCCTGAGTGTACCTCATCACAATCTTATGGGCTTCATGCTTGTCTAAATAATGTAACCACTTATGATCAAAAGACTGCTGGTACAAGATACCATCCACAAGAGCTTAGGAAAGTGCTCTTTGCTTCATCTGATGGGCTTGGGACTTCTTTTGAGGTGCCTTTATTTAGGTAATCCGTGAATTGTTTCCTCTAATCTAACTTCTCATCCTTCTTGGCAAAGACAACCTCCCCTTCTAGAGAGTACTTTTTGATGAGTTCAATATCAGTAAGGGATAAGACTTGTCTATTTTAGACCTTTATAAACATGGACTCATCCTCCGGACATGCCAACTCTTTGGCAAGCTTAGCTAAAGCATACACTATGACATTCTCTCCTCGAGGAACCTTATAAATTATAACCTCTAGAATTTGGACCAACAACTCAATGGTGTACTTTTGGTAGTGATGGAGCTTGGGCTTTATAACCTTATAGGACCCAAGGATTTGGTTGATAATTAGCTGAGAATCCTCGAAGATGTTGATGTTCAGGATACTTAGAGTAACGACTAACTCCATACCAGCAATCAGAGCCTCATATTCAACTTCATTGTTGGTACAAAGATTGGACAGATGATATGAGAATCTCATCACATCACAGTCCAGAGTTAAGAGAACTACTCCTACCCCTGCCATTCCTGGAATAGAGATTGTGGTTCTTCTCCTCTTTGAGAGGAAGTTGCACCATCAAAGTACATCTCCCAGTGGTGAATGCTAGTATCCCCTAAGTTCATGATTTGTTCATCGGAGAGATCATCACTAAGTGGAGAGTCAACAAGAAGTGGGTGTGTTGCTAAGAAATTCGCAAGCGCTTATCCTTTCGCCGCATGGAGAGGTATGAAGGTATTGTCAAACTACGAGAGGATTATGGACCATCGTGCCAAACATCTGGATAGTGTCGACTGTGTCATGAGATATTGTAGTGGATCGATCCTATAGATTAACTTCACATTATGAGGAAGCATTTAGTGTTGTAGCTTTTAGGATGCAAAGATTAAAGCTAGGCAATGATTTTCAATGGGTGGATAATTAGCCTCAGTAGGGATTAGATGATGACCGAGGTAGTAGAGTGTATTTTCCTTCTCTTCATAATTGGATTGTGCCAAAAAGCACCAAGTGAGTAGTCTAACATAGAAGTGTAATGTATGAGGCTTGTGATAGGGCTTAACTGGCATCATCAAGTAATGCTTGATGTTTGAAGGCATGCTCACACTTATCATCCCACTTGAACTTGGTGTCCTTTTGACAAGTGAGAATGGTCGACATCTTCCCAATAGGATTTAAAGCGTCTTAGAGATCCCAACCGCCCTTGGAATGATCTGTGTTGATTTAAACTTTTAGGTGGTGGCATTTTTAATGTTGCCTTGATCTTCTCCGGATCGATTTTGATTCCCTGGTGTCGGACAAAAAACTCAAGGAATTTCCCTGAAACTACTCCTAATGCACACTTCATGAGGTTCATTTCAAGGTTAAATTATCTCAACTATTCGAAAACTACTCTCAAGTCAAAGAGATGGTCTTCATTTTCTCTATTTCTGACCACAAGATCATCGACATAGCAATCGACTTGATGATGATTGAGCTCATTGAAGATTCGAGTCAAAAATAAAATAAAAACCTAAACTAAAACCTAAACATAAACCTAAAAATAAAATAAAATAAACTAAAATAAAATAAATAAAACCTAACTACTAAAAAATAAAATAAATAAGAATAAAACCTAAATAAAATAAAACTAAACATAAAATAAAAATAAAATAAACCTAAAATAAAATAAAATAAAAACTAAATTAAAACCTAAACCTAAAAAATGAACCTAAAAAAAAACCTAAAAAAACCTAAACCTAAAATAAAAATAAAATAAACAAAATAAAATAAACCTTAACCTAAACTAAAATAAACTATACTAAAATAAATAAAACCTAAACCTAAACCTAAACTAAATAAAATAAAATAAACTAAAATAAACCTAAACCTAAACTAAAAACTATAACCTAAAAATAAACCTAAAATAATACCTAAAACTTAAACCGAAAAAAATAAAATAAAAACCTAAACCTAAAAATAAAAAAATGAAACCTAAACCTAAAAAATAAAATAAAAATAAAACTCACTAAAAAATAAACCTAAACCTAAACCTAAACCTAGTAAATAAACTAAAATAAAAAACCTAAACTAAAATAAATAAACCTAAAATAAATAAACTAAACTAAACAAAATAAAAAATAAACTTAAATAAAAATAGAAAATAAAATAAACTAAAATAAATAAAAAATAAACTAAATAAACCCAAACTTACTAGTTGACTTAATTAAAAAAAACCCTAAACCCAAATCCTAAATCCTAAATCCTAAACCCTAAACCATAAACCCTAAACCCTAAACCCTGAACCCTAAACCCTAAACCCTTAACTAAATAAACTAAATAAACCTAAACCTACCAGTTTATTTAATTTTTAAAAAAACTAAACCTTAAATCCTAAACCCTAAACCCTAAACCCTAAAACTAACCCTAAACCCTAAACCTACAACCCTAAACCATAAACCATAATCCATAAAAAACCTTAAACCCTAAACCATAAACCCTAAACCCTAAACCCTAAACCCTAAACCCTAAACCCCAAATCTTAAACCTAAACCTAATGAAACTAAATAAATTAAAAAATAAACCTAAACCCTAAAACTTAATAAACCTAAATCTAAACATAAACCCTAAGAATGGCGAACCCAATGAGAACATCACCAACCAGGCTTAGTCTAGATCTGGCGGTGGAGGTGAAGGCGAGGTATCGCAGCAGTGGGGATCTAGAGGTTTTGGTGGATATGGAGGTGGTGGTAGGAGGTGGTGGGGAGGGAGGAGCATAAGGTTACAACCATGGTGGTGGCGAGGAGAGAGATTGGGGATATGATGGCGATCTGCTACTGAGAGGAGGGTTGGTTCTATGGAAACCGGAGAAATCAAGAACCATCGATCCGATCTGCTACTTATGGAACTATCTTTACATTATAGGTAGTTCTACTTATCTAAGAATTTTGATTTGCTCTATGGGTGCTCATTTTTTATCAATGTATGTCTTAGAAAACATGGGGTGCTACTTGGTTAATGAAATCGAAAAGAAGAAATGATGAATCTGAATTTGTTCTCTATTAACAAAAAAATCATAAACCCTAAACCTAAAACCTAAACCCTAAACCTTAAGCCCCAAAGCCTAAACCCTAAACCCTAAACTAAACCTACAAAGCTAAAAACCTAAACCTAAACTAAATAAAACTGATAAATAAAATAAATAAAAAACTAAATCAAAATAAAATAAAAAATAAAATAAAAAAAAACATTAACTAAAACCTAAACCAAGACTTAAAACTAAACATAAACGTAAAAAGAAAAAACATAAAATAAAATCTAAACCAAAATAAAATAAATAAAAACCTAAACTAAATTAAAAAAATAAAAAACCTAAATAAAATAAAAACTAAACCCAAAATAAAAATAAAATAAAAATAAAATAAAATAAAATAAATACTAAATAAAAACCTAAACCTATAAAATAAACCTAAAAATAAATAAAAAAGAAAACCTAAACTCTAAACCAAAAAATAAAAACCTAAACCTAAAATAAATATAAAATAAACAAAATAAAATAAACCTAAACTGAAACTAAAATAAATAAAATAAACAAAATAAAATAAACCTTAACTTAAACTAAAATAAACTAAACAAAAATAAATAAAACTTAAATGTAAACCTAAAATAAGATAAACCTAAACCTAAACCTAAACTAAATAAAATAAAACAAACTAAAAATAAACCTAAAACTAAACTAAAGAATAAAATATAAAAATAAACTGAAAATAGAAACTTAAAACATAAACCTAAAAAAATAATATAAAACCTAAACCTAAACCTAAAAATAAAAAATAAAACCTAAACCTAAAAAATAAAATAAAATAAAACTAAACTAAAAATAAACCTAAACTAAAAAAATAAACTAAAATAAAAACCTAAACTAAAATAAATAAACTAAAGTAAACAAACTAAACTAAATAAAAATAAAAAGTAAACCAAAATAAAAATAAAATAAACTAAAATAAATAAAAAATAAACCAAATAAACTAAATAAAACCTAAACCTACCGGTTAACTTAATCTAAAAAAAACCCTAAACCCTAAATCCTAAATCTTAAACCTTAAACCCTAAAACTAACCCTAAATTCTAAATTGACAACCCTAAACCTACAACCCTAAACCTTAAACCCTAAACACTAAAAAACCCTAAACTAAATAAACCTAAACCTATTGATTTATTTAATTTTTTAAAAAAAAAATCATAAACCATAAATCCTAAACCCAAAACCCTAAACCCTAAACCCTAAACACAAAACCCTAAACCCTAAACCCTAAACCCTAAACTAAACCACAAACCCTAAACCCTAAACCCTAAACCCTAAAATAAACAAGCTAAACCTAAAACCTAAACCTAAACTAAATAAAATAAATCCAAAAACCTAAATAAAAATAAAATAAAATAATAAAATAAATTAAAAACCTAAACTAAAACCTAATCCTAAACCTAAACCTAAACCTAAACTAAAGTAAAATAAATAATAAAAACTAAACTAAAATAAAATAAATAAAAACCTAAACTAAACTAAAAAATAAAAAACCTAAATTAAATAAAAACTAAACCTAAAATAAAATAAAATAAAAACCTAAACCTAAAAAATAAACTTTAAAATAAAACCTAAACCCTAAACTAAAAAAAACCTAAACCTAAAATAAAATTAAAATAAACCTAAACCTAAACAAAAATAAATTAAACTAAAATAAATAAAATCTAAACCTAAACCTAAACCTAAACCCTAAATAAAAATAAATAAAATAAAAGTAAACCTAACCCTAAACTAAAAAATAAATCCTAAAAATAAAACCAAAAATAAAAACATAAAACCTAAAACTAAAAAAATAAAATAAAACCTAAACCTAAACCTAAAATAAAATAAACCTAAACCTAAAAAATAAAATAAAAATAAAAGTAAAATAAAAAATAAACCTAAACCTAAAACAAAACCTAAAAAATAAACTAAAATAAAAAACCTAAACTAAAATAAATAAACCTAAAACTAATAAACTAAACTAACTAAAAATAAAAATAAACTAAAATAAATAATATAATCTAAATAAACTCAATAAACCCTATACCCTAAAAACCTAAAAACATAAACCTAAACTAAGTAAAACCTAAAAATAAAATAATAAATAAAAAACTAAACCTAAATTAAATAAAAATATAAAATAAAATAAGAATTAAAAATAAGCTAAAATAATCTAAATAAAAAACTTAACTAAACTAAAAAAATAAAATAAACTTAAATAAAATAAAAACTTAAGAAAAAATAAACCTAAAATAAAATAAAATAAAACTAAATAAAAACATAAACCTAAAAAATAAACTTAAAAATAAATTTAAAAAATAAATAAAAAATAAAACCTAAACAATAAACTTTAAAAAAACGTAAACCTAAAAAAAAAAAAAAAATTAACAAAATAAAATAAACCTAAACCTAAACTAAAATAAACTAAACTAAAAAAAATAAAACCTAAACAAAAAATAAACTAAATCTAAACATAAACCTAAACTAAATAAAATAAAATAAACTAAAAATAAACCTAAACCTAAACTAAAAAAATAAAACTAATAATAAACCTAAAATAAAAAGTTAAAACCTATTCTTAAAAAAATAAAATAAAAACCTAAACCTAAACCTAAAAATTAAAATGAAAACCAAAACCTAAAAAATAAAATAAAAATAAAACTCAACTAAAAAATAAACCTAAACCTAAACCTAAAATATAAACTAAAATAAAAAACCAACACTAAAATAGGTAAACCTAAAATAAATAAGCTAAACTAAATAAAAATAAAAAAACCAAAATAAAAAAAAACTAATATAATAAAAAATAATCTAAATAAACCTAAACCTACCACTTTACTTAATTTAAAAAAATATCTTAAACCCTAAAACCCTAAACCCTAAACCCTAAAACCTAAAACCCTAAACCCTAAAACCTAAACCCTAAACCTTAAAACCCACAACCTTAAACCTTAAACCGCAAACCATAAACCCTAAACTAAACCTAAACCCTAAACTAACCCTAAACACTAAGAATGGGTGGAACCTTGATGGCAGGAACATCACCGTCAACTAGGCTTAGTCTAGATCTGGTGGTGGAGGCGAAGTCGGATGCGATGGTTATTGTAGTGGTGGTTATGGAGGTGATGGTTAAAGCAGTGGTGGTTATGGAGGTGGAAGGAGCGATGGAGGTTACATCCATGGTGGTACGGTGGGAGAGATTGGGGATATGATGGTGGATCCCACTACTTGAGAGGCAGGGGTGGTTCTGATGGGAATTGGAGAAACTGAAGAATGGTTAATTTGATCTGCTGCTTATGGAACTGTCTCTATAGTAGAGATGATTCTACTTTTCTAGGGTTTTTGATTTGCTCCATCGGTTCTCATTTTTTATCTATGTCCTCCCTTGTGTCTTAGAAAACTTAGGGTGTTACTTAGTTGATGAAATTGAAATAAAGAAATATTGAATTTGAATTTGTTCTCTGTTAAAAAAAACCTTAAACTATAAACCCTATACCCTAAACCCTAAACTAAAACTTAAACCCTAAACAAAATATCAAATAATGTTATAACTAAGCGTAAAAGAATAAAATGCTGGTGCAGTTGGGTACTGCCATACAAACCCTAAACCCTAAACCTTAAACTCTAAACCCTAAATCCTAAATACCTTAAACCCTAAACACTAAACCCTAAACCCTAAACCCTACCTGAATCCTAAAACCCTAAACCATAAACCCTAAACACTAAACCCTAAAACTAACAACCCTAAACCCTAAAACCTACAACCCTAAA
This sequence comes from Cymbidium sinense, assembly GCA_021442155.1. Classification (NCBI taxonomy): domain Eukaryota; kingdom Viridiplantae; phylum Streptophyta; class Magnoliopsida; order Asparagales; family Orchidaceae; genus Cymbidium; species Cymbidium sinense. The sequence continues at coordinate 44,837 of JAKCPB010000186.1, forward strand.
CCCTAAACCCTAAAACCTAAACCTTGACTAAAGATGTCATTAGGACTAGATCTAAAGAATGACCTAATCCAAACATAGTTATGGTAGCTCAAGAAAATGTCTTCAAGAGACATTCCCTTGACTTTTATAGATTTCAATACTTTAAACTCTAATCCTAAATTATATTATAATACCATATATTATAGTATAATGTAGCATCATATATTTGAGCATGTTGTGATGTGTTTTTGGATGTTATAAGATATTTTGAAATGCTTTAGTATATTATGGTATTGTGCCCAGATATTATATAATAAATCATAAAAATATTAATTTAATAAACCAGATGATGAAATTTGTTAAATTTGAAGTTGGAATTAGCTTGTAGTACCAAAGGTGTGCTACGCCACTTGTAGTCTAAAAAGTAAGATTTTATGTTAAAAATAAACATTATATGTTGTCGCAGAGTATAGCATCATATATCATAATATATTATTTTGCATTTTAAATTCTTTTAACATTTTAGAATCATGCAGTCGAGCATACACTAGCATTATTTATAAAAATGTTGATTTAGACATTAAAATAGAGGAATTTGGCCAAATTCAGAATAGGTAGAGCATGGCATCATAATATATTATTTCAATTTAAAATATGTAAGTGGTATGACTATAATATATAGTTTTTTTATTATTTAGACTAATTTTATGATTTTTTATCTTAATAAATCCCTTATGATGTGATATGAAATATAATATAATATAATATGTTATAGTGTATTATAAAATATGATGCCATAACATAGTGTAGCATCATGCATTATAGCATACTATTGTGTATTAGTATTTATTATTTAGCATATTTTAGTTTGTTATAGTATGATGTAGTAGAGTTTTGGTATAATTCATAATAATCTGATTTATAGGTTGAGATGATGGTGATTTGGCCACATTTAAGGTAAGCTTTAAGGAACATCATTGGGGGTGTGCTATGGTGTGTCATTTAATCAAAAGAATGGAATTTTGCATCCAAAATAAATGTTCATTTTTCGACCAAATTTTATAAATTCTTTGCTTAAAGTGAATCATTTTAAGGTGTAATGTAAGATAATATGTTATATGAAAGCATATTAAAAAATAATGTATGTAATAATATAACTTCACATATATATGAATGTGGTGGTGTGTTACTAAATGTTATTGCACATTTTAGTATGTTTTACTTTTGTTATAATACATTGGGTCAAAACTCACACAAATGTTAATTTAAAGGTTAAGATGGAATAATTTGGCCAAATTCATGGCACACACCAAGAAGCAACACCAAAATTATGCTATTTTATACCATTTCAAATAGAAAAATAATAATTTTACATCCAAAATGAACATTATTCATATTTTGAGAAAATTTTGTTATTTGTACCTTTTAAGTGATTCTAATGAGGTGTAATGTTAGCGAATATATTATAGTATAGTAAATTATAATATAACATCATATATTCTAATATAATATAGTGTGTTAATTAACACTATAATATGTTTTGCATGATATTGTATAGTTAGTTTGAGCTTGCACCATCATAAATCATAAAATGTTGATTACAATGTTAAGATGATGTAATTTGAATGAATATATTGTCAGGCTTTTGGTTGAAGTATTAAAGGTGTGCATAAAAGAATAAATAAGATTTGATGAGAATTCCATGTCAATGACATGGAGGGAGATCCGATAGGGGATCACACATGCATTGGACATGACATGTGAGGCGTCTATGTCGAGGGCATAGAAAAAGAAAATATGTTGGGGATAAGGTTTGAATTTGATTTGATTATATGATTTGTGGAAAGAAGATCTACTGGAAATAAGAATCTATAATCCACCATGGATTAAGATCAAATCAACTTTAATTTGTTTTGTTTTAATTGATGTGGAAGCATATCTACTAGAGGTAGGGGCTCGAGTCCACTTGGGATTGGGTATATGAACCTTCCAATAGAGAAGTAGGTTCAGGATATCCACTAGGGATTATGATTTGAGTTTTATTTTATAGATTTGTTTGGGGATGTATCTGCTGGGGATAAGAGTTTGATTGGATTTCTGTGATTTAGACTTTTCTGGGGGAGTTGGTTTAACTTGGTTCCACTAGGGAGGTTAGTTTTAATTTGGCTCTAGTAGGGAGAAGGGTGTGATTTTAATCCACTAGGGAAAATCAAATTGGGTTTAATTTAATCTAAGTTAATGTATGGACCCTATCGATGTGAGATAGGCCCACTGAGAAGAGGCTATATCAGCCTTGACCTACCTTAAGTTTACAAATCCTAAGGGATAGTCTATCAGCTGCAGGGTAGAGTTAGCCAACTAAGGGGTTGCCTTTCAATGTACAATCATTGGGTTAGGAAGAAGGCATAGCAGACTTATATATTCTAAAATGAGGAACAACTGCTGAGGTGACCTATTGGATGCACCATAAATTGAACCTGACCTAGGGCGACTACTGAGTGAATGTCGTTGGGGACTTATGTCAACTTAAAGTAGTCAGAATTAATTTTATATTAATTTCATGTTATTTGATATGGCTTGTTTGGCTTAGTATGTTTCTTAATTGAGGGCATATCCACTGGGGATGTGAGCTCAGTCAAATTTGATAGATTTAATTTATGGACCATGTCGATGCGATGGACCCACTTAGAAGGGGCTATATCGGACTTGTCCTATCTCAAATTTACAAATCAAAAGGGATAGTCTACTAGCGTGGGTAAACACATAAGGGGTTGCATTTTGGTGTGCAACTGTTGTGCTAGGAAGAAGATGTAACAGACTTACATCTTCTAAACCAAGGAACAACTGCTAGGGTGACCTATTAATAGCACAACAAATCAAACCCGACTTTAGGGCGACAACTAAGTGAATGCCATTGGGGACTTATATCAACTCAAGAGTAGTCAAGCGATTCCTATAGGGAGTTTTCCTGACACTGCCCTAAAGATAGGATACCTGGCTTAGAAAAGGTACTGCTAGGGGTGTGCTCCTAATCCACAAGTGAATATAGATTTTGTTTATATATTTGTGTGGACCCTGTTGGTGTACAAGGGACCACAACGAGAAGGGGCTATGTCGGCCTTGAACTATCTCAGATTTGTTGGACTAAGGGAGATTCTGCACATCCATAACACAGATTCTCCAACCATAGGGGTGGTTACCAGGAAAGGGGAACTGTCCAATCTGATAGTAACCCAGGTAGTATCTAAATGAGGTCACAAAGGACGTGATCCAAAAATAGTGCCCACATGGGAGGTGCGGCTAGGGGCATTATCCTAAGCCCTTGAAAAGAAAGCCTATAGGTTTACGATGGCCAACTAAACAAAAAAGCATAGCAGACTTACATCTTCCATGAGTGGTGTATCCTATGGTGTGAGAATCAACCAACCTAAAGTGTATCCATCAGTATTAGTGGTGTATCCATCAGCATAGTGAGAACCAACCAACCTAAGGTGCCCATCGATGTACAATGATCAATCTGGAAAGAAAGCATGTATGTGTACAACTTTCCAAGCAGAACTAATCATCAGAATAGTCTATTGTCAGCGTGATAGATGTTATTTGACTCGGAGCGACTACTAAGCGGGGAGCCCTGAAGAAGGACTAGACCCACACTTAAAGTTGTCAAGAGGGAAGGAGCTGCTAGGGAACTTATCCTAAACCTCAAAAATACTCAACCTAGTTAGTACACGAAGGTTAATCAAAGAAGAAAACATAGTAGACTCACATCTTCTTAAACGTAGCCAACATGAGGTAGCTTACGCAGTAAGGACCAACCAAAGGTGCTTATCGGTGTAGTGGTCAAGTAAAGAAGGAAAGCATACCGACTTACATCCTCCAAAGAAAGAAGAAGAGCCGGGTGACACACTAGCGGTAGTCGGCCCGACTTAAAGCAGCTACTAAGTGAGTGCCGCTGGGGGGGGGGAGTGGTTATCTCAACTCAGAGTAGCCCAAGATAAAAGATATGTGTTTATTTTATATGCTTGTGTGTAGTTTGTGTTTGTGTTGTGTTGATGAAGGATAGGATCTACTCAGGTTACATACATCTACCCTAAACACATCGTGGAAAATTCACAAACAAGAATACTTTCAAAATGGAAGAGATTGAATTCAAAATGGAATTTTCTTTGATGATAATTATTTTCATACATGATTTATAAGATTTTTTTAAGTAGAGCCTATTGATTGGAAGCATTGGTCACTCTCACTTATGATTAATAAGCTAGTAAGATCCTCCTTGGTAGTCCAACTCTATGGCAAAAGGGCCTTCCCAAGTGGGTTCAAACTTGCCTCCCATCCTACGATGGGCAACAATCGATCTCTTTAGAACTAAAATAATCTCTCCTACATGAAAAGCTCTAGGACATACTAACTTATTATGAGCTTGAATCATTTTAGCTTTATACAACTTGAGGTTTTGGCATACCCGTAGGCATCTCTTTTCCAAACCTTTGAGCTCTTCTAACTGCAACTTAGTGTTCTGCTCTGTTGTGATCTTGCTAGACCTATCCTTAGTGATGGGAGTTGGACTTCTAATGGTAGAACACCTTTAGACCCATACACTATGGAGAAAAGAGTAGACTGAGTTAGAGTTCTATATGTCGTGCGATAGGCCCACAAGGCTTCAACTAACTACTCATGCCACTATCGCTTGTTGTTATCGAGTGCTTCTTTAGTATTTGGATGAGAGTTTTTTTGAAGGCTTCTGCTAATCCATTTTCCCTTGGATAGTTGATGGTAGAATATCTTCAATTTATAATGTGTCTCCAGGCAAAGTTGTTGATATCGGTGCTCTTGAATCTAGTATCATTATCAAATATAATTTATCAAGGCACTTCAAACCTATATATGATATAGTTCTTAAAAAGTTGGAGCACATACTGAGCTATGACCTCTCTGAGTGGAATCACATTCACCAATTTGGAAAAGCAGTCAGTAGCAGCTAAGATGAATCGATGACCCTTGGAAGAAAGAGGATTAATCAAACCCACTATGTCTGTACCCCAACACTCGAATGGAAATGAGGCCAATGTAGGATGTAGAATATTGGGTGGTTGGTGTAGGACCACACTGGGTATTTGACATTGGTGGCATCGCCTAGCCGTATCCATGCAATCTTTGATCATCAACAGATAGTGGTATCCTAGTCTCTTGATCTTGGCTTTCATCTTTGGACCAGATTGTTTTGACTCCACATAATCTTGGGTGTACATCAATCACGATCTTACAGGCTTCATGATTATCTAAATAATGTAATCACATATGATCAAAAGACCACAGGTACAAGACACCATCCACAAGAGCATAGGAAAGTGCTCACTACTTTATTTGATATGCTTGGGACTTCTCTTGAAGTAGTTTGCCTTTATTTAGGTAACCATGAATGGTTGCCTCCAATCTAACTCATCATCCTTCTTGGCATTGGTAACCTTCCCTTTAGGAGAGTGCTTTTTGATGAGTTCAATATCAATATGGGATAAGACTTGCCTGATTTTGGACTTTTATTAATATGGACTCATCCTCCATACATGCCAACTATTTTGTAAGCTTGGCTAAAGCATATGCTATGACATTCTCTCATCGAAGAATCTTATAAATGGTAACCTCTAGGATTTTGGCCAACAACTCTATGGTGTACTTATGATAGTGTTATAGCTTGGACTTTATAACCTTATAGGACCCAATGATTGGATCATAACTAGCTGAGAATCCTCGAAGATGTTGATGTTCTGGATGCTTAGAGTAATGACTAACTCCGGCAATCGAGTCTCATATCATTGTTGTTGGTTATAGATGATATGAAAATCTCATCACATCACAGTCCGAAGTTAAGAGAATTATTCCTACCACTTCCTTTCCTGGAATAGTAGATTATGGTTCTTCTCTTCTTTAAGAGGAAGCTGCACTGTCAAAGTACATCTCCTAGTGGTGAATTCTAGTATCCCTAAGTTCATGATTTGTTCATTGGGAAGATCATCACTAAATAGAGAGTCAGCAAGAAGTGGGTGTGTTGCTAAGAAATCTGCTAGCGCTTGTTCTTTCACCGCACGGAGGGGTACGAAGGTAATGTCAAACTATGAGAGGATCATGGACTGTCGTGCCAACCATGTGGATAGCATTGGCCATGTCACTATATATTGTAGTGGATTGATCCTAGAGATTAAGTTCACCTTATGAGGAAGCATGTAGTGATGTAGCTTTTGGGATGGAAAGATTAAAGCTAGGCAATACTTCTCAATGGGTGGCTAGTTAGCCTCAACAGGTATTAGACGGAAGTTGAGACAAAAGAGCACATTTTCCTTCCCTTCATCATTGGCTTGGGCCAACAAAGCACCAAAGGAGTCGCCTAACATAGCAGTGTAAAGTATGAGCAGCTTGCCTGGGATAGGGTCTGCTAGCGGTGTCATCAAGTAATGCTTGATGTCTTTGAAGGCATGCTTACACTTGTTACACCACTTAAACTTGGCATCCTTTTTGACAAGTGCTGAGAATGACTGACATCTTCCTGATAAGTTGGATATAAAGCATCTTAAATATGCCAACCAATCTTGGAATGATTTGAGTTGAGTTAAACTTTTATTGGGTAGCATTTCTAATATCGCCTTGATCTTCTCCAGATCGATTTTGATTCCCTACTATTGGACAACAAACCAAAGAATTTCCTTGAAGCTACTCCAAATGCAAACTTCAGGGGGGTTCATTTTGAGGTTAAACTATCTTAATTGTTTGAAAACTACTCCCAAGTCATGTAGATGGTCTTCCATTTCTCTACTTTTGACCATGAGATCATCCACAAAGCACTCGACTTGATGATGAATGAGTTCATTAAAAATTTGAGTAATAGCCCGTTGGTACATAGCACCATCATTTTTAAGACTGAAAGGCATGACCTTATAGTAATAGATTCCGATCGGGGTTCTAAACATAGTGTTTCTTTCATCTTTAGGGGCCATCTTTATTTAGTTATATCCATATGAGCCATCCATGAAAGAGAAGACTGGATAAGATGAGGCAATGTCAACCATCAGCTCTGGGATTGGTAGTGGGAATTCATCTTTTGGACATGCCTTATTTAAATCCTAAAAATTGACGCATATGTGAATTTGACCAATATTTTTCTTAACTGGGATGACGTTAGCTAACCGGGTAGGATATTTTTCTTCCTAAATGAAGCTAGCATCGATCAATTTCTTGACTTCAGAAATGACTTATTATTCTATGTCTAATCATATGCATCTAGGAGCCTGCTTTATACGGTTAGCAGTAGGCTCTAATGCTAGTTTATGGACCGCTATGTCAGGAGCCAATCCAAGAATCTCTTCATAACTCCTTGAAAGTAGTCCTTAAACTCAGTCAATAGCCTAACTAACTTATTAGTTTCAATTTCATTCAACAAAGAACTGATGCATGTCGGGTGTGGATCTTCTTCAGTTTCTAAGTTGATTTCCTTGAGCTCACTGATGGTTGACTTGATCTCTTCTTTTAACTCTGGTGGTGCATCTTTAACCTCAAAATCATCAGATCATCTGAGGTTTGTAAGCACAACTCCTCATATGAGTTAATGTGATTTGAAAAAAACCTATTAGATTTGAAATGATTGGTGATGACTAAGTAATAATCATCATAATTGACTGAACCCATTGTACCAAATCCTAGTCCTGATCTTGATTGAGAGCTTTTGTATTTGTTCTTTCATATTCTTTCAAAGTAGTCTGACTTGTGCTTTGACCAAGTATGTGAGATTACCCTTTCTTTGCTAAATTATGAACACAAGACAAGTACCAATCAAAAAGTAATTCTATTAAATCTTTATATAAACCATCCTCAAGTTCTACATCAACTTCTTGACTTGAGGATGATGCTCCCAGAAAGAACCTCTGAGTCTTCACACCTATGGATGACTTAGGGGCTTCCTTCACTACAAAACCCTCAGCTTTTTGAGAGAAAAGGGAGGTTAGAGCTATAGTTCTCAACTGATGCCTAACTATTTCACATATAGACTTGGATACACTTATACTTTGCTTTGGAGCTAGCTCTTCATCGCTATCTTGCTCAAGTGTCACCTCCAAAGCAATCTACTGCAGAGAAGAGGCATGTACTAACCATATAAGACTCATCATGAACTAGATTCTAAGTCTATATGGATAGCGGTGTACTCTTGATAGGACATATCTTATTGGGTGGCCAATAAAGAGGTTTTCCACCCCTAGGACTTCCTCTGAACTGGCCTCTTCCTCTACCTGGTGGAGGTCAGGTCATCCTACCCATATGTTCGAATGGAGTAATGAACTGTGGGTGGAATCTAATGTCATTCTCCACTTCCTCCTCCAAGTTTATTTGTGCTTCCTTTTATTTTCTTTTTTATTTTCTCTTTTCTTTTCTTTTCTTTTCTTTTTTCTTTTTCTTTTTTTTAAACTTTGTCCAAGTTCACGAGAATAGAGTTATTTATTTTGAGGGAGGTAGTAACCCCATCCTCATATATGTCAACCTCGTGAACTGTAAAGGGCTTGAGATCTCCTTTGACACAGTAGATGATCCCACCTCTCACAAACTTCATACACTGACATAGAGAGGATGGAACAATGTTGTTCTCATATATCCATGGTCTACTAAGCAAAGCATTGAAAGATGTATCAGAGTCTATAATGTGAAACTTGGCTTTGGTCTTCCAATCATCTATCTCCAAGGGAATTACTATAAAGCCTAAGGCACTTGACCTCACTTTGAGTGAATTCAATCTTCCCATCTTTAGGATTCTTCTAGACACTAAGACTTCTCTAGTCATAAGATACATCTAATAATTAGTAAAAACCTAGCCTAAGCCTAATGAATTAGAAGAGCTAACCAAAAGATTAGGTTATGCCTTAGGGATTAGGATAATCCTACCTTACAACCCAAATCCAATCCATGTTCACCTTCTCAAACCAAACCTCAAGTTCAATTCAAACATCAGAATCAAATCCAAATCCAAACCCAAATTCCAAAACCAAATGATTGAAGACCATGATCAAATCTAAACTTGAAACCCTTCCTTCCTAAGCCATATGACCTATCCCATGGACTTAGCCAAATCTTAATCCAAATCAATCCAAAATCAATTGATTTTATCATAATAAATTTATATCTTCAATCATCTTCTTAAATATAATTCAAATCTACATTCAAATTATCAAAACTAAATCAAACTAAATAAAATTAAATCAAAACCCTTCCTAAGCCATATGACCTATCCCATGGACTTACCTAAATCTTAATCCAAATCAAGTCAAACTCAATTGATTTTCTCACAAATCAATAGTATTTTCAATCATCTCCACAAATTTAAATAAAATATACATTTAAATCATCAAAACTAAATCAAACCAAATCAAAATCCAAACCTAAGCCACATGACTCAACTCTATGGACTTAGCCAAATTCCTTCATTCCAAAACCCAAATTCAATTAATTTTCTCATGAATCAATCATACCAATCATATACACAAATATAAATGAAATCTATAATCATCATGCCAAACCAAAAGCAACCCAAGTCAAACCCAACTTAACCTTTTTGACTTGAAATGTTCAAATGAACCAAAACCCATTTGAACCTAAGCCAACTGCAATTGAATTTATATATCAATCCCAAATCCATATATAAAGTCATCTAAATCAAACTCAACCCAAAATCAAGCCAACTAAAACCAATTAGTCCACTTGACCTAAAGTGGCCAATTTGACCTATTTGAGCCAAGTTCTAATCCTACCCAAATTAGATTGAACCAAGTCATCAGAACCTCCCATCATGATTATTGATCACCCTAGGTTGATCAATTGTCACAAATTGGGTTAAACCAAGTCAACTTGGTCATTTAACCAAGTCAACCCCTTAACCCATATGAACCCAAACTAGCCAAATTACAACCTAAAATAAATCCCTTGAAACTATTGATTCATACCAAATCAAAATCAATATTTGAATATGACCTTACCTTCAATTGAGTCAAACCAAACCCAATTGGTCCTCTTGACCCAAGTTGACCCAAATTGATCTAAATGACCAAATTAGGTCAAATCAAAATAGAAACCAAATTGATTGCAACCAATGGCTCAAGTTCATTCTGAAATGATAGTTGAACTTGACCAAAGCCATGATTGGACCCAATTGAACCCAATTGGCCTACTTAGCCCAAATTGACCTAAAGGTTCAAGTTGGCCTAAATCAAAATCAAATCCAAATTAATTGAAACCAAAGCCTACAATGATCTTCAATTTGTCAACTAAACCCAAACCAACACCCAACCAAAGCTAATTTTAACAATTTAGTCAAATTGGCCAACTTAACCCATTTGGCCCAAATGAATTCAAATGAGCTAAAATCAAATCTAAACCAAACTAAACCAAACCATTTTGAACCAAAACATCCCAAATGATCATATGAACTTGACCAACCCTTGGTTTGACCCAATTTGACCAATTGGTCAACAACCTAACCCAATTTGACCTAAATGAGTTAAATTGAGCCAAACCTAACCAAATCAACTACAGTTGACTTGAAATTTGGGCTAACCCACTTTTGGCTCATTTCAAATCTGCCCAAATCAAATTCAATGCCAAATGATCATTCTACCATTGGGTCAAGATCATCACATGAGACAAATCACCCATGTAAGTGCTAATTTTCATTCCTTAGCCAGTTGGTACTCTTCCAATGGTCCACCTAGGCACCTAGGACACTACCCAACCTAACCCAAGGGGTGGTTGGGTTGGCCCTAACCCATGAGAAGGTGAAATCAGCTCACCCTTCCCATTGGAGCATTTGAAACCCATAGGACACCCATGATTCCTCCTTGGCAGCCACCTCCACACCTTCAACCAACCAAGCTGAGCCAACTCACCTTCTCCCTGCAACCCATGACTCCCAAAGATGGCCGAACAACCACTAGAAGTCAAACTCGATCACACCGTCCTATCAAGATGAAGGGGGGGGGGGGTTGTTTATACACCCACTAATTTCCTCTCAAGCACACACACAAATTATTCCTCAGAGCTCGTTCCTCGATTGGAAAATGCCATTCCCGTCTGTCCCGAAATAGGACACTCCCATTTCTGACATAACTTCCCCATTTCTCTATTAAACTCAAATTAACTTTGTACACACCTTCCCTAGGGCTCGTCGAGCAAGTTGAATCATCTCTCAAGCTTCCTAAGCACTATAGGTGGGACTTCAATCAAAGCTGAGCTCCAAATCATCAATTTGTGGCCTTACGCCAAGGAATTGATCTAATTGCTGCTCATCAGGGCTTCATCTTTACTAGATGAAGCTTCCTCAATCATTCGAGCTGCTGGTCTTAAGCTCCGCTAAGGTATGCTTTCGAAATTGATCCTTATGAAAAAATATGTCAGAGCTTTTTGAAGAAAACTTGCATCTCGTGTGATCTTGACTGTTGGATCCCCTCCGATTGATGTCGAGAAGGTGTGGGATACTTTTGGAGTTGATCCGAGCTTAGGTAAGCTCGGATCAATTGAGCAATGGAGGACGGACTCCATTCTCCATCACTTGAATGACGTTAGATCACACACCGTCCATTCCGTGTGATCAGAATGAACGATCATGATTAGATATCCTACATCAATCTGATTTAATCCTTATAAGCTGTGGGATTAATTATAGTCCTCCGATCTTAGATTGGATGACGGCCAGCCGTCCGCCATACGTGGCGAGTCGGATAAGATTTAAGTAGCCAATCCCATGGTGCCACATGAAAAGCGTGCCACGTGGCGCCAATAGGATTAGGCTTTAATTAGGGTTAATTAATCATTTTTAATGGCTGAAACTTGTAAAAATCATAAAAAAGCATAGGGAACTCAAAAAAATGAAAATAATTACTCATTTTAAAGGTATTTCAGAGGAAAATTAATTAAAAATGATCTTAACTAATTTTAAATAGTAATTAAAGTTTAATTACAAAATTTATTAACTTAATTATGCCTTAATTACTTGAGCAATTAATCCGAAATTATATGGGTTAATTTAATGGGATAACCTTTGCCTCCTATTGATTTTCTTGGGATTTATTGCTTACTTAATTAGGAAAATTGACTAATTAAAACTTAAGTTCTCTTTTAAGTTAATTAATGATTTATTAATACCATGAACATTAACAAATTAGATAATTAAGTTTATTAATCATTGTTCAACAGTAAGTGAATTAAGGAATAGGGTTGGGACCCCTTTCCTTGAATTCATTTCACCCCAGAAATTAATTAAGATTTAACTAATTAATTAAACCACTTAATCAAATTGAAATCATAATCACATCAAATCTTAATTAATAAAATCATGGGAGATCTTTGGGTGTTTAATAAACATAAGTTTAATGAAATTATGGTTAGCCTACATGTGTTGGGAAACCATAAGAGTAATTAATTAAGACCTTTAATCTAATTAACTATTAATCATGAGACAATTGCATTAGGCCTCTTTTATTTCCTAAGATCATTGTAAGTTTATTTTCCATGCATATCATGTTGGCTCATAATTATTTAGTTAATTACTTTAAGGTGACGTAGGTAAGGGTAATTCATTCATCTAATTAAGGGTTCAACTTAATTAACCCATAAAATCAACTAAAATAAAATAAATTAAAAAAAGCTAAACATGAATAAAATAAAAAATAAAATAAATAAAAACCTAAACTAAAACATAAACCTAAACCTAAAAATAAACTAAAATAAAATAAATATAAACCTAAACTAAACTAAATATAAAATAAACTTAAAAATAAAAACTAAATGTAAAATAAAAATAAAATAAACATAAAATAAAATAAAATAATAAATAAATAAAAACCTAAACCTAAAAAATAAATTGAAAAATAAAACCTAAAAATAAATAAAAAATAAATCCTAAAATACTAAAAAAAAAAGCGTAAACTACTAAAATAAACAAAATAAAATAAACATAAACTAAACCAAAATAAACTAAACTAAAATAAATAAAACCTAAACCTAAACCTAAGATAAACTAAACATAAACCCTAAACTAAATAAAATAAAATAAACTATAAATAAATCTAAACCTAAACTATGAAACAAAAATGCAAAAATAAACCTAAAATAAAAATAAAAAACTTAAACCTAAGAAAATAAAATAAAAACCTAAACCTAAACTTAAAATAATAAAATAAAACCTAAGCCTAAAATGAATTAATAAAATACTAAAAATTAAACATAAATACCTAAACTAAACTAAAGATAAAACTTAAATAAACCAAGATAAAATAAATAAAGAAAATAATTAAAGATAAAGATAAAGACAGATAAAAATGAGCTAGATAAACCTAAATAAAAACTAGGCCACTGACCTGATACTAAACCCTGGGCCACCCTGACACAGGCCAGGCCACTGAGGCGTTTACCTACTGGGCTGACTGAGTGCTGGAGTCAAATAAAATGACCCTGGGCTGAGCCACAAGGAGACCACAGGCTGAGCCACAGGCCTCTGACCCTAAACATACCTAAAATCTAAGATCCTAAACCACAAAATCCTAAAGGCTTAAAACACAAGACCAAATCCATGAATAGGCTAAAACATATGAGCTAAGATTAAATGAAATAAAATAGATAAAAACATAATCCTAGATAAAATAATAAAATAAAGATAAAATAAAATGGCTAAAATAAATAAGATATAAAATAAAATAAAATAAAACCTAAATTAAACTAAAAGATAAAATAAACCTATGGATAAAACCAAATAAAATAAAACTAAGCGTGAAAATAAAATAAACCTAAAATAAAAAAATTAAAACAAAATGAAACCTAAGCCTAAAATAAATAAAAATAAACAAAATAAAATCGAAACAACTAAACTAAAAAAAAAAACTTAAACCTAAAATAAAAATAAAATAAACAAAATAAAATAAACCTAAACCAAAACTAAAATAAATAAAACCTAAACCTAAACCTAAACTTAAACTTCAACTAACTAAAATAAAATAAATTAAAAATAAACTAAAACATAAAACCTAAAAATAAACCTAAAATGAAAACCTAAACGCTAGACCTACAAAAATAAAATAAAAACCTAAACGTAAACCTAAAATTAAAAAATTAAAACATAAACCTAAGAAATAAAATAAAAATAAAACTCAACAAAAAAATAAAACTAAACTAGAAATGAACTAAAATAAAAAAACCTAAAATAAGATAAATAAACCTAAAATAAAATAAACTAGTAATTAAAAATAAAAAATAAACTAAATAAAATTAAAAATAAAATAAACTAAAATAAATAAAAATAAACTAAAATAAATAAACTGCATTACTTAATTTAAAAGACCCTAAACCCTATCGTGATCCCCAACCTTAAACTCTAAAACCTAAACCCTAAAAAAAAAACCTTAACCTTAACCTAAACCCTAAAAGCAAAAAAAACCTAAACTAAACCCCTTAAAACCTAAACCTAAACTAAACCTAACCCCAAACCTAAACCCCCAACCCCCCAAATAAACCTAAACCTAAACCTAAAGTAACTAAATAAATTTAAAAAATAAACCTAATCCCCAAACCTAATGAACCTAAACCAAAAGCTAAACCCTAAGAATGGACAAACCTTGATAGCTTGAACATCACTGTCAACCAGGCTCAGTCTAGATCTGGTGGTGAAGGTGAAGGCGGAGGTAGTGGTGGTGGGGATCTTGAGGTGCTGGTGGATATGGAGGTGGTGGTGAGCATGGTGGTTATGGAGGGAGGTGAAGGAAGCGGCGGAGGATTCTGACCAGTGGTGGCAGGGGAGATATATGATGGTGGATCTCACTACTAGAGAAGTTGGGGTGGTTCTGATGGGAACTGGAGAAATTGAAAAATGACTGATCTGATCTATTGCATATGAAATTGTGTCATTACAGTAAAGATGGTTCTAATTAGCTAGGGTTTTTGATTTGGTCTATGCGTGCTCATTTTTTATTTATGTCATTGCTTGTGTCTTAGAAAACTTGGTGTGTTACTTGATTGATGAAATTGAAAAGAAGAAGTGCTGAATCTGAATTTATTCTCTGCTAAAAAAAAACCAAAAACCCTAAACCCTAAACTAAAACCTGAACCCTAAACCTAAAACCTGAACCCTAAACCTAAAACCTAAACCCTAAACCCTAAACCCTAAACCCTAAACCCTAAAACCCTAAACCCACAAACCTAAACCACAAACTAAATCCTAAACCCTAAACTATAATCCTTAAAACCTAAACCCAAACCCCAAACCCTATTAAGACAAAATCCTAAACCATAAACCCTAAATGCTAAGCTAAACTCTAAAGCTAAAAAACCAAACCTAAACAAAATAAAATAAATAAGAAACCTAAATATTAAATAAAAAAACTTAAAACCGAGCTAAAAAGATAAAAAAATATAAACTAAACTAAAATAAAACCTAAACTAAACTAAAAAATTAAAATAAAATATAAAACCTAAATAAAATAAAACTAAATGTAAAATAAAATAAAATTAACCTAAAATAAAATAAAATAAAATCTAAATAAAACTCAAAATAAATAATAAATAAAACCTAAATGCTAAACTAAAAAAACTTAAACTAAAATAAAATAAAATAAACTTAAACCTAAACTAAAATAAAGATAAACTAAACTAAAATAAATAAAACCTAAACCTAAACTAAACTTAGTAAAATAAAATAAGGTAAAATAAACTAAAATAAAAATAAAAATCTAAAATGAAACCTAAAACCTTAACCTAAAAAAAAATAAAATCTTAAGCTATACCAAAAATAAACTAAAATAAAAAACCTAAACTAAAATAAACTTAAAATAAATAATCCAAACTAAATAAAATAAAAATAAACCTAAAACTAAAATAAAAATAAATTAAAATAAATAAAAAATACTAAATAATATATAAACATAAACTTCGGTTTACTTAATTTAAAAAAAACCATAAATCCTAAACCCTAAAACCTAAACCTGCAACACTAAACTAAACTCTTAACCCCAAACCTAAGCCTTAACCACTAAACCTCACATAAAGCATAAACCAAAACTCAAAACCCTAAACCATAAACCATAAACCATAAACCCTAAACCCTAAACCTTAACCATAAACCATAAACCCCAAACCCTTAACCTAAACCTAAAGTAACTAAATAAATTAAAAAAAAACCTAAACTCTAAAACTTAATAATCCTAAATCTAAACCTAAACCCTAAGAATAGGAAAAACCTTGACGGTAGGAACATCTCAACAAGGTCAGTATAGATATGGTGGTGGAGTTGAAGGCGGAGGTGGCGGTTATCACAGTGGTGGTGGGGGATCTGGAGGTGTTGGTGGATATGGAGGTGGTGGTCATAGTAGTGGTGGTTATAGAGGCAGGAGGAGTGACGTAGGTACATGCTGGCGGTGGAAGAAGGAGAGATTGGGGATACGATGGTGGATTACTACTCGAGGAGGTGGTTCGATGGGATCAGGCGAAGAATGGTCGATCCGATCTACTGCATATGGAACTATATCTAGTGTTTTTGATTTTCTCTATGCGTGCACATTTTTTATCTATGTCATCGCTTGTGTCTTAGAAAAATTGGTGTGTTACTTAGTTGATGAAATCAAGAATAAGAAATGTTGAAAATGAAGTTGTTCTCTGTTAAAAAATAACCAAAAACCCTAAACCCTAAACAAAAACTTGAACCCTAAACCTAAAAGCTAAACCCTAAACCCTAAACCCTAAACCCTAAACCCTAAAACAACCCTAAACCACTGAAACTAAAATACAAAATAAAACTAAACCCTAAACCTAAAAGCCACAAACCTACCTAAAACCCTAAAGCCAACTACCAAACTAATGAGCCCTAAACCCCACTAAAGCCTAAGAACCCTAAACTAAAACTAAACCCTATGAAAAAATCAACCTAAATAAAATAAAATAAATAAAACTAATAAAATAAATAATACCTAAATCTAAAATAAAAAACTGAGCTAAACCTAAACTAAATAATAAAATAAACTAAAAAAAAAAACCAAAGATAAAAAATAAAACTTAAAAGAAAACCAAAAAAATAAAACCTAAAGGTAACCTAAAATAAATGAAATGAACTAAACTTAAAAATAAAATAAAACCTAAAATAAAAAAAATAAAACCTAAACCTAAAAAAATAAACTAAAAGATAATGTGCTAAATTAAGATAAATAATGTTGAATAAATAAACTAAACTAAATAAAATAAAATAAACCTAAATAAAATAAAAAATTGGGATAAATAAAAAAAATAAACTAAATAAATGTAAATGTCTTGGTTTATCTTTTTTTTATAAAAAACCTAAACCCTAAACCACACAATACCCTGATAAATCCAAATCCCTGACCCTAGGCCACTGAGCCTAACACTAAAACCTAGGCTAAACACTGAGCCACAAACCCCTAGGCCACCTGACATGGCAGGACTGACCACTAAATAATCATAAGCCTAAACCTAACACTAAATCCTAAACCAAAAACTAAAGCCACAAGGCTGGCTGACCTGAGCCAAAATCCTAAACTAACCCTAAACTGGCTGGTGGTGACCTAAACTAGGCCAGCCCTGGTGTAGGCCTGACCTGAGCCCTGAGCCTAAATCCTGGACAAGATACTGGGCTTTAGCCAGACACAAACCTAAACTAAACTAAATTAAATAAAATAAAGATAAAACTTAAATCTAAAATAAAATAAAATAAAATAATAAACCAAAAATAAAACCTAAAAAAATAAAATAAAGATAAATAAAACCAAGCTAAACTAAATAAAATAAAATAAACCTAAGAATAAAAAACTCAATAAAATATAAACAAAACGTAAAATAAAAATAAAATAAACTTAAAATCAATTAAATAAAAATTAAATAAAAACTTAAACATAAAAAATAAACCTTAAAATAAAACCCAAAAATAAATAAAAAAATAAAACCTAAACTAAACTAAAAGTAACCTAAACCAAAATAAAGATAAAATAAACAAAATAAAATAAACCTAAACCTAACTAAAATAAATAAACTAAAATAAATAAAAACCTAAACCAATAAACTTAAACTAAACTAAAATAAAATAAAATAAAAAAAAAAACTAAAATAAATAAACCAAAATAAAAAAAAAAATAAAACAAAAATAAACCTAAAATAAAACACAAGACCTAAACCTAAAAAAAAATAAAAATAAAACCTAAAGCTAAACGAAATAAAAAAAACCTTAACCAAAAGAATAAAATAAAATTAAAACTAAACTAAAAAAATAAACATAAACATAAACCTAAGTTTAAAAAATAAACTAAGATAACAAAGCTAAACTAAAATAAATAAACCTAAAATAAATAAACTAAAATAATTAAAAATAAAAAATTTACGTAAATAAAATAAAAATAAAATAAACTCAATTAAATAATAAATAAACTAAATAAACTTAATCCTATCAATTTACTTAATTTAAAAAAAAACCTCCTAAACCTAAAATCCTAAACCCTAAAACTAACCTTAAACCCTAAATCCCAAACCTACAAACTTAAAACCTAAAACCCTAAACCCTAAAACCTAAAACCTAAACCCTAAACCCTAAACCCTAAATGCTAAACCCTAAACCCTATATCCTAAACCCAAAATCACATGCCTTAAACCTTCCTTAAACCCAAACCTTAACCCAAACCATAAAAACCATGAATAAACCCTAAACCTTAAAGCCTAAGCCCTAAACCTTAAAGCTTAAGCCCTAAAACCTGCAACCCTAAACCCTAAACCCCAAATCCTAAACCCTAAACCCAAAACTAACCTTAAACCCTAAGAATGGGTAGAACCATGATGGTAGGAACATCACTGTCAACTAGGCTCAGTCTAGATCTGGTGGTGGAGGCGAAGGCGGAGGCGACGGTTATCATAGAGGTATTGGGGGATCTGGAAGTGCTGGTGGATATGGAAGTGGTGGTTAGCAGTGTTGGTTATGGAGGCAAGAGGAGCAACGAAGGTTATAGCCATGGTGGTGGCAGAGGGAGAGATCGGGATATGATGGTGGATCCTGCTACTTGAGAGGTAGGGGTGGTTTTGATGGGAACTAGAGAAACTAAAGAATGATCTATTTGATCTGTAGCTTATGGAACTATGTCTTTGTAGTAGAGATAGTTCTACTTATCTATGGTTTTTGATTTGTTCTATGGGTGCTCATTTTTTATCTATGTCATCGCTTGTGACTTGGAAAACTTGGGGTACAAAAAGAAGAAATGTTGAATCTGAATTTGTTCTCTATTAAAAAAACCTTAATCCCAAAACTCTAAACCGTAAACCCTAAACCCTAAACTAAAACTTAAACCTTAAACCTAAAACCTAAACCCTAAAACCTAAACCATAAACCCCCAAACCCCTAAACCCTAAACTAAACTAACCCAACCTCAACCCCTAAACCCTAAAGCTAGAAATAAAAAAACCTAAAGTAAATACCTAAAAATAAAATAAATAAAACTTAAACTAAAATAGAATAAAAAAAATAAAATGAAATAAAAACATAAACAAAAACCTAAACCTAAACCTAAAAAGAAAATAAAATAAAAATTAAAAATTAAAATAAAATAAAATAAATAAAAACCAAAATTAAACTAAAAATATTAAAACCTAAATTAAATAAAAACTAAACCTAAAAAAGAAATAAAATAAAAACTAAATAAAACCTACATACTAAAAAATAACCTAAACCTAAAATAAAAATATAATAAACCAAACAAAATAAACTTAAACATAAACTAAAATAAACTAAACTAAATTAAATAAAATCTAAACCTAAAATAAACTAAACCTAAACATAAACCTAAACCTATACTAAATAAAATAAAATAAAATAAATTAAAAATAAGTCTAAACCTAAACTAAAAAATTAAAACCTAAAAATATACCTAAAATAAAAAACCTAAAACCTTAACTTGTAAAACTAAAATAAAAACTTAAGCTTGAACCTAAATATAATAAATAAAACCTAAACCAAAAAATAAAATAAAAATAAAACTCAACTAAAAATAAACCTAAACCTAAAAATAGACTTAAATAAAAACCTTAAATAAAATAAATAAACTTAAAATAAATATACTAAACTAAAGAAAATAAAAAATAAACCTAAATAAAAATAAAACATAGAATAAACTCAAATAAATAATAAATAAACTAAATAAACTAAACCTACTAATTTACTTAATTTTTTAAAAAAACCCTAAACCAAAAATCCTAAACACTAAACCCTAAACCCTAATCCATAAAGTAAACCCCAAACTACACCCTAAACCTGAACTAAACCCAAAACCAAACCACAAACCCTAAACCTTAAACCCTAAACCCACAAACCCTAAAATCCTAAACCTAAACCTAAATCCCAAACACTAAACCCTAACAAACATAAAACCTTAAACCCCATACAGGCCACAAACCCTAAAACCTACAACCACAAACCCCAAACCCCACCCAACCCACCCTAACCCTAAACCTAAACTAGCAGAAGAAACCCTAACCCAGAATGGGTAGAACTTTAAAGGTAGGAACATCACCGTCAACTAGGCTAAGTCCAGATCTGGTAGTGGAGGCAAAGGAGAAGGCAGAGGTAGAGGTGGCGATTATCACAGTGGTGGTGGGGGATCTAGGGGTGTTGATGGATATGGAGGTGGTAGTCAAAGCAGTGGTGGTTATGGGTGCGAGAGGAGTGACGGAGGTTACAATCATGGTGGTGACCGATGGAGAGATCAGGGATATGATGGTGGATCCTGCTACTCAAGAGGCCAAGGTGGTTCTGATAGGAAATGGAGAAACTGAAACAAAATCGATCTAATCTGCTGCTTATGGAATTGTGTCTTTATAGTAGAGACGGTTCTACTTATCTAGGGTTTTTAATTTGCTCTATGGGTGCTCATTTTTTTATCTATGTCATCCCTTGTGTCTTACAAAACTTGAGGTGCTACTTGGTTGATGAAATCAAAAATAAGAAATGTTGAATCTAAATTTATTCTCTATTAAAAAAAATCTTAAACCCTAAACCCTAAATCCTAAACCTTCAAAATAATAAATCCTATACCCTAAACACTAAACCCAAAACCCAAAACCCTAAAACCCTAAACCTTAAACCCTAAACCCAAAAACCATAAACCCTAAACCCTAAAACCAACAAACCTAAACGTTAAACCCTAAACTCCATACCCTAAACCCTAAACACTAAACTAAACTAACCCTAAACCCTTAACCCTAAACTAACCCTAAACCCTAACCCTAAACTCTAAACCCTAAACCTTGAATAAAGATGTCATTAAGAGTAGATCTAAAGAATGACCTAATCCTAACATAGTAATGGTAGCTTAAGAAAATTTCTTCAAGAGACTTTCCTTTGAATATTAAAGATTTGAATACCTTAAATGCTAAACCTAAATCACACTATAATACCATATATTATAGTATAATGTAGCATCATATATTTGAGCATATAGTGATGTGTTTTTGGATGTTATAAGATGTTTTGAAATGTTTTACTATATTATGGTATTGTACTCTATATTCAATAATAATATAAATCATAAAAATATTGATTTAATAAATCAGATAATGAAATTTATTAAATTTAAAGTGGGAATTACGTTGTAGTACCATAGCTGTGCGTTGACCTCATTTTAGTAATAAATGATATCAAGTTCAAATAAGGATTTCCTACTTCAAATTTCAAAGTCACTATGCTTAGTAACTTAGGAAATACCTTTTTGAGCTAAATCCAATTTACTTGGTTTTAAATATCCAACATAAATTAAATCAAGTGAATTGATACAAATAAAATGAAAATTCAAAGTCAATCCTAAAGTCAACTCTAATTCCTAGAGTTGACTTAGAAATGACCCACTTGGTCAAAAAGTCAACCCGCTAAATTTGACTAAATTAAATCATCAAAAAAATTTTAAATAATCAAATGAATATGTATGATAACAATAAAAAATAATTTGAGTCCATGAAGGCCTAGATTAGGTAAATTAAATCCCTTAAATCAAAATAACCTAAATAAGCCACATTGAACTCAAATTAAAGAAAAGTCAAAATAACCTTAAATTGATTATCCTAAATCACATGGGGATGGTGATGGGACATAACCTAACTCCCAATTGGGTGTAGTTGGGTCAAATGGGTCATTTGACCCATAAGAAATTTGTTTAATTCAAGTAACCCAATTTGGGTAAAGTGAGTTAAGAAAGATAAAAAAGAAATAAGGAAATATCAAACCACTTCCAATCAAATCACATGGGATGGGGGTAACACTTCCTTAAACCCTTCTAATTAAGGTTTACATCCCTAATCAAGCTACTTAGACTTCTCTTGCATTATTACATAAAATCAAAATAAGGAAAACTAAGAAAAGCAAAAGAAGTAGGGAAGCCAAATTCCTTCTCCCTTCTTCCCGCCTCTTCACATAGGACAACTGTGGAATGGAGAAGGAGTGCACTAGCTAGCTTCTATGATCCTTCATTAGCAAAATTGACCAAGGAATAGCTAGGAAAGAATAATATAGCTTTCAACCATATAAGAAAACCCATAGAGAGACTTCTCCAAAGAAAATTGAACGCACACACCTTCACATATCAAAACCAAACCAAAATGAAATTTTTCCCTTCCCCAAGTGTCCTTAATCACTACAAAGAATCAAAACCAAAAAGAGTAAACAAAGGTTGGCCTAGGGAGCAATCCGCTTGGAATTAACCTAATTCCTTTGGCAAGCAAGTTCGTTTCAAGCATTCAAAGCTCTAGGATCAATTACAAGGAGAACCATCGAAGGAATTGATGTATGCCATTGTTGACCTTAAGCTTTTTCTTCAAAAATTTGGTTATGATCAGTTTAATAGGAAACATGATCTTCAAGTTGATCCAACTAAATAGAATCATAGGATTTCTTTACATGATCATGTAGCACTTGAAATCATGTGATTTCGTTACATATATCAAAAGATATTAGCAAAATACTATCAACGCTCCTTGGCTCCTGCGGGAATTGAATGAGACGATCTCTGTGCCATGTGATCCATGTATTTGGATCGGAAGACCTAGATCTAGGAAGACTACGGGATCGATTTTACCCTGTAGGAATCGAGGGATCGATTTGAATCGTCTGATCATTGATCAGACGGTCCGTAAGTGATCCTGCATTTTGAACTATGCTGATGCAACACCAGTGGTGCCACGTGGACCAACCTGAATGCGCCACATGGTGGGACGCGCCATGCAGGAGCATGCCACGCAGTACGCGGATCCCGCGAGGGACCCCCCATTTTAAAACTGTTAAATAACGATTTAATTAATCTAAAAAATGTAAAAAAAACTTCTAAAAATCATATAAAATCATATATAAATCACAAAATTACAAATAAAATCTCTATTTATTCATCTTGATGAGAGGAATCCATAAAAATTAAAATCCACAATTTTTATTGGGTAATTTACCCTTAATTTGGGTTTAATTGAAAAAATATTAAACCCTAATTACTCTCAAATTAATAAACTAATTAATTTGAAACTTTGAGGAAATGAAATTAAGCATAAAATACACCTTAGGTAAATTTTGGAAATTTAATTCTCATAATTCAAGGGAAATTAAAATTTCATATGCTTAACCTTTTAATTAATTAAATTAATTAACCTTTATTGAAATAATTAAGAAATATTGATCTAACAACCTTAAATCAACATAAAAAATGAACATTAGAAAACTAATTAAACTTAATTAAACCTATCTAAACTTAATAAGTCATTAATTAACTCAATTAGGTAATTAAAAGAATTAAATAATTTAATTAAATGACCTAAACCTAATTAAATTATAATAAATCAACCAGTTAACCAAAAATTATGAATAAACCCTCATTAGAAAGGTGTTTTAGTGAAGAATAAAAGAAAAATAAAATCCCTTAATGAATCTTAATAAATTAAGCTTAATTTAGGTTTGAATGAAATAAATAAATCCTTAATTACACCCTAATTACATCTCTAATCAAGCTGAAACTTTAGGAATATAAAATTAGCATGTAACCCTACTTGCGAGAAATATTTCAGGTATAAATGATCTCTAGATAAGGAGTTTTCATATTTCTAAATCCTAGGTCAATCTTAGTCAAATATTGAGTTAAGGAAATTAATTAACCTATTAAATAAAGTGGTAATTCAAACTAATCTCCATCAAACATTAGAAAACTATTCAAACTTCTTTAAATATCCTAAGTCAATTAAAGTGATCAAATTCAATCTTAGGTTAATGAAATAAAACCTTAGGTTAATAAAATTATTAATTAACTTAAATCTTAACCTTTGAATCAATGAAGTTTAATAAAATCATTCATCTCTAAAAAATTTAAATAATGAATCTAAAACCTAGGTTAATTAAATCAGATTAAATAATTAACCTAAGTGCTTTAGGATAAGCATAATCCATGAATAAACCTAAGGTACTAATTCATATTAATGAACTTAAACCTTAAGCTTACAAATTCATAATTTAATAACTTAAGTTAAATTGAATAAAATCAAACTCTTTAAATTAACATAAGCCAAATTAAATGAAACTCACATAGTTTAGTACAAAATGAAACAAATTAAACAAATTAAATTAAATAAAAAATTCAAACAAATGACATAAAATATAACTAATCCAAACATAAATAAAATCAAAAGGATTAATTAAAATACTTAAGGATCTTAGTTAGATTTTTGGAAATTTCATTAGGATTTAGGATGTGGAATAAAGTGAGTTTCACCTAGAAATGAAATTCATTATATTTCTCATTCTTGAAAACCTATATAACTTTAATAAAATAAAATGGAATAAAAAATGGGAATTAAATAACTAAACCATTTGAATTGAAACCAACCAATGGTAAAAATTAAACAAATTCAAACTTCAAATTTAAACTTGAACTTAAAGGAGCCTAGTAAAGCCTTGCCACACAAACCCCTCTTTTACACACTTTAGATTACTTAGGTCCCAGATTCTAGATCTAGGATTAGATCATTCTATGATTTTCTTTTAAATCTCCTGTGATATGTTGTGTTGTGCTTCACATGTTTGTGTGGTGTATTGCTTTAGACTAGATGCCTAGGCTTGTTTTTCATTAGACTGGATGTTAGGGCATTCTTTCTAGATTTAACATAGTTTCCTATAGAGGATTATTAAAGGGATTACTATGATAAATAAATCATAAAATTATTATTTGCTTGTAGGTGCTGAAAATCCCTTAACATAGTCCATAGGACAGGAGGGCTTGGCAAGCAACTAATGCTAAGCCTATATGTTTGTGAAATATAAACTTCTTTGTATGTTGTGTGTATTTTCTAACATCTATTTTGTAGGACTTAGGTTTTTTTATTTTAAATGTAAATTTGAGCTTAGAATTAGGTTATGATCTATGGGGTCTAGGATTAGCAGACCAACCAGAGATGGTGCGGTGGTCCCCACAGGGAGATGGATGTCCTTAAAGAAAGAGACTTTCCTGGAAAGAAGACCCATAGATCTAAACTTGTAGTTCTAGGATGGGTTGTATAAGGGTAGAACTCGACTACCCTTTTTTCTTTCTTCTGGGGTGTATAGCAGTACCCGATTGCATTGGCCTTTTCTTTATATAATTCAATATGGCTTGATTTATTTTGGGTGCACAATAAAACAACATGCTTTTCTTAGGTTTTTTTCTGTGCTATGTTTATGCTATGATGAATGCCTGGACAGGCTCATAGGATAAACTAAATTTTCTACCCAATTAAATCAATCAAAATATAAAAATAAATACAACTCATAATCTTCATATAAAAGCCTAAGTATTAAAGCAAGATAAAATTTGTAGCAACCCCTTAGCTGGATGTTTTAATATCATGTATAAATCATATTATTTCATTCTTGATTAATGAAGGACTTCCATCCTTGCCAGTGAACCTGGACTTGACCTTTGAGAGCCTATGATGGAAGTACACCTTCTTCTATTTTAATTTGTCCCATAATCTTTTCTAATTACATGCATTAGGCATAAATTATATTCCTATGACCTAAATGAATCCCGAGTCAAAAATTATAAAAATCTAAAAAATATGCTTTAGTTAGGTACATATTCATACCATACATAATCTTAGGGATTAGGGAGTAAGTCTAGGTTCATAGATTTCTTTTCTAAAACTACAACAGCCTTGCCATCTTGCATTCATATGACTCAGCCTCATTATTTTAAAGTATGCTTAGGTGGTGTTAGCTGGCAGCCTTCTCCAGGTAGGTTGTAAGTCCAAAAGAGTCAGAATAGGTTAGTTCCCCCAAGTGAGGAGAATGACCAATGATTCCCCTGATAGAACTAGGTTGAGCATCAGACATGTGTCAGAAGCATCTGTAGACTAGGTTCTGAAGCATCCTTTTAGGAATAAGTCTTCAACCCTAGGCATTTCTGCAGTCTTGTGCTACTAGAATCCAAGCCCTAGATTTCTAAGAAAATGATAACTTAAATTCTAAAATTAAAATCCCAAATTTCAAGCCCAATCATAGGATAGATGAAATGTCTAATGGGCATCCCAGTATCAATAGGCATTTCCTACTCTTTTCTATTTGACTCTTAAAAAAAACTCTCTCCAATTTGGACCTCTCCTAATTGAATTTCCAAAAATTATTTCGTTAAAAGCTACCTTAGTAGTCCTTAGGAATAACCACTTGTTTCTTTAATCGAGAGTATTCTTTGGAAGAGACCCTTCCTAAGTTATAATTAACTATAAAGGCTTGCCTTTATAGAGAACCATGATCCCAAAATAAAATAAACCCTGTTCTACTTTTTCATGTAGTTCTGGGGAAAATACTTTGGTACACGAAAGACCCATTTGCCTTAGGAGTCTTTTTTTGAAATGATTGAATCCATTACAGGAGAGCATGTTTATCTTTTGAGATAATATGCTTATTCCTTAATGTTGTATTTGGTCATCTAAATAAAATATTCCTAAACTCTATGTGGTGTCATTTCTTTTCTCTATTCCAGTGAAAACATCAACAGTGTGCTATGCCACTTGTAGTCTAAGAAGTAATATTTTATGTTCAAAATAAATATTATACGTTGTAACATAGTATAACATCATATATCATAATATATTATTCTGTACATTTTAAATTATTTTAGTATTTTACAATCATGCAGTCAAGCCTACACTAGCATTACTTATAAAAATGTTGATTTAGACTTTAAAAAGGTGAAATTTGGCCAAATTAATAATAGGTAGAGCATGGCATCATAATATATTGTTTCAATTTAAAATATGTAAGTGATACAACTAAAATATATAGTTTTTTTATTATGACTAATTTAAAGATTTTTTATCTTAAGAAATCCCTTGTGTTGTGATATACAATATAATATAATATAACATAATATGTTATAGTGTATAATAATATAGGATTCCATAATATAGTGTAGCATCATGCATTATAGCATACTATTATGTATTACTACTTGTTGTTTAGCACATTTTAGTTTGTTATAGTATGATGTAGTAGAGTTTGTACTGGTATAATTCATAAAAATACTGATTTATAGGCTGAGATGATGGGATTTAGCCAAATTTAAGGTAAGCCTTTGGGAACATCATTGGGAGTGTGCTACGTTGTGTCATTTAATCAAAAGAATGGAATTTTGCATCCAAAATAAATGTTCATATTTCATACAAATTTTATAAATTTTTTGCTTAAAGTGATTCATTTTAAGGTATAATGTAAGATAATATATTATATGAAAGCATACTAAAATCTAATGTACATAACAATATAAGTTCACATATATATGAATGTGGTGGTGTGTTACTAAAAGTTATTGTACATTTTAGTATGTTTTACTTTTGTTATAATACATTGGATCAAAACTCACAAAAATATTAATTTGAAGGTTGAGATGGAAGAATTTGGCCAAATTCATGACACACACCAAGAAGTAATACCAAAATCATGCTATTTTATACCATTTCTAATAGAAAAGTAACAATTTTATATCCAAAATGAACATTATTCATATTTTGAGAAAATTTTGTTATTTGTTCTTTTTAAGTGATTCTAATGAGGTGTAATGTTTGACAACATATTATATTATAGAAAATTATAATATAACATTATATATTATTATATAATATAGTGTATTAATTCACACTATAATATGTTTAGCATGATATTGTAAAGTTAGTTTGAGCTTGCACCATCACAAATCTTAAAATGTTGATTATAATGTTAAGATGATGCAATTTGAACGAATACATTGTTAGGCTTTTGGTTTAAGTATTAAAGGTGTGCATAAGAGAAGAAATAAGATTTGATGAGAATTCCATGTCAAGGACATGGAGGGAGATCCGCTAGGGGATCACACATGAATTTGACAAGACATGTGTGGGGTCTATGTCGAAGGCATAGAAGAACAAAATATGTTGTGGATAAAGTTTGGATTTGATTTGACTATATGATTTATGGAAAGAAGATCCACTGGAGATCAGAATCTATAATCCACCAGAGATTAAGATCAAATTAACATTAATTTATTTTATTTTAATTGATCAAGTTCACCAGGGATCGCGTATATGAACCTTTCACTAAGGAAGCAGGTTCAGGCTATCCACTAGGGATTGAGATTTGAGTTTGATTTCATAGATTTGTTTGGGGATGTATCCGATGGGAATAAGAGTTTGGTTGGATTTATTTGATTTAGACTCTATTAGGGGAGTTGGATTAAATTGGCTCCATTGAGGTGGTTGGTTTTGAATTTGATTTGTTTGCTTGACTTTTTTATATATGGTTTAGGGCTCCACTAGAGAGAAGGGTTTGATTTAACTCAACTGGGGAAAATCATATTGGGTTTAATTTAATTTGAATTAATGTATGGACCCTATTGTGATGGACCCACTGAGAAGAGGCTATATCAGCCTTGACCTACCTCAGGTTTACAAATCCAAAGGGATAGTCTACTAACTGTGGGGTAGAGCTAGCCAACCTAAGGGGTTGCCTTTCGGTGTGCAATGGTTGTGCTAGGAAGAAGGCGTAGCAGACTTACATCTTCCAAAGTGAGGAACAACTGCTAGGTTGACCTGTTGGATGCACAACAAATTAAACCTGACTTAGGGCGACTACTGAGTCAATGTCACTGGGGACTTATGTCAACTCAAAAGTAGTCAGGATTAATTTTATCTTAATTTCATGTGATTTGATATGGTTTGTTTGGCTTAGTTTGATTTTGAATTGGGGGAATATCCATTGGCAATGTGAGCTCAGTCAAATAAATAGATTTAATTTATGGACCATGTCGGTGTGCGATGGACCCACTGAGACGGGGCTATATCAGACTTGTCCTATCTCAGATTTACAAATCCAAAGGGATAGACTATTGGCCGTGGGGTAGAGCTCGTGAACATAAGGGATTGCATTTTGGTGTGCAATGGTTGTGTTAGGAAGAAGGCATACAAGACTTACATCTTCTAAAGCAAGGTATAATCGTTGGGGTGACCTGTTGGTAGCACAATAAATTGAACTCGACTTAGGGGCGACCTATTGGTAGCACAATAAATTGATCCTAACTTAGGGGCGACTATTGAGTGAATGTCGCTGGGGACTTATATCAACTTTTGGAGTGAGCTCTCAACTTCCTCATGATAGATCTAGGACTCTTATAGACACTAAGAGTTCCTTAGTCTTAAGACACTTGTAGTGATTAGGTGAATACATAACCTAACCCTAGAGACTTGGAAGAGTTAGCCACAGGAATTGGTTGTGCCTTAGGGACTTAGTAGCACTTGCCTACCCTATAGCCTAAACCCAATCCTTGCTTCCTTCTTTCAACCAAACCTCAAATTCAAATTCAAATTCCAAAATCAAATCCAACTATCAAATGATTGAAATCCATCATTAAATTCAAATTCCAAATCCCTTCCTAAGCCCTTTTATTTTATCTTATGGACTTAGTCTAACCAAATTCATATCAACCCTCATCCAATTGATTTTCTCAATTATAAAATTCAATCTCAAACTAAATACCAATCCAAGATTCCAAATTCCAAATTACCTCCAAATAATTGAAACCCATGTTTATGTCCAAATTCCAAAATCTCTTCCTAAGGCATGTGAACTGCCTTCATATGCTCAGTCAAAACTCCTTCAAACCAACTCAAACTTGGTTGATTTCCTTATAAATAAATCATTCCTTCATTTATATTCACAAATATAAATAAAATCCAGGTTCAAACCCTTCAAACCAAATCAAAATAAATCAAACCAATTCAAAATCTAAGTTAGCCTTCTTGACCTACATCCCTAGATTTGGTCAAATTTGCTTCCAAATCACTCCAAACTCAAGTGATTTTCTCATGAACTATTTATACCTTCATTTATATTCAAAATATAAATGAAATATAAATCAAATGGCCAAAACCAAACCCAAATCAAATCAAATTCTAATTTTAGCCTTCTAACCAAACTTTTAACTTGGCTAAATGACACCCAAATCAACTCAAAACCCATGGATTTCTTCATGATTCAATCATTCCTTCAATCATTGATGCAAATATAAATACGAACCACAATTCTCAAACCAAACCCAAGTCAAGCCTCTGTTGATCCTTTTGACTTGAAAATTATCATATAAATAAAAACTCATACAGCTCCAAACCATTTACAATTGGATTTATATTTCCACTTTAAATCCATATATCAACTCAACTAAACTTGGATCAAGCCATGATCAAGCCAACCAACCCATCTAGGTCTACATGACCCAAAGTGACCTAAAAACCTTATTGAGCCATGTTCTAATCCAACCTAAATTAGATTGAACCAAGCCCATCTAAACCTTTAATCATGATCAATAATCATTCTAGGTTTCAATTGCATTGAATTGGGTCAAACTAAGTCAAACCTAGCCCTTCACCAAGTCAACATTTAACCAAAATGAAACCCAAACTAGCCCAAATCAACCATATGCAAAATTGATTAAAACCATTGACTCAAATCCATTCATAATCAATGATTGAATATGACCAAATCATCAATTGAGCCAAACCAAGTCCAATTGGCCATTTGACCTAAGTTGACGCCTAAAGGCTAAAATAGATCAAATCATGATTTGATCCACATTGATTGCAACCAATGGATAAAGTTCATTCCTAATCACTTATTGAACTTGACCAAAGCCATAATTGAGCCTAAGTTGACCAATTGGTCAACTTGACCCAACCTAGCCCAAATTGACCTAAAGGGTCAAATTGGCCAAAATTCAAATTATATCCAAATTAAATCAAACCAAAGCCTACAATTATTTTCAATTGACCATTTGAACTTGACTCAACACTAAACCCAAACCCAATTTGGTCAAATTGGTCAAATTGGTCAACTTGACTAATTTGACACTTTTGAACCTAAATGAGTCAAATCCAATCCTAGGCCAAACCAACTTAAACCAATCGAACCAAAACATCTCAAATCATCATATGAACCTAACCCAAGCCTTGATTTGACCCAATTTGACCAATTGGTCAACCCAACCCATCATAGCCCAAATTGAATCCATTTGACCAGTCTAAGATGAACCACTCAAATCAAATTTATGGAACCTTGTGGGCTGATCTAACTCAACGTAAACTCACCCTAGATCAACCCAAAACCTCTCCAAAATCTAAGTGGGCCCCATCCAAGGGGATTAGCCATCAAACCATGGGATTTAAGCTTCAAAACCAATGGATCCAAGCCAAGTTAACTCTCCCATCCCCATGGCAGCCCCATAGCACTCAATAGAACCTTCTCCTAACCCACCCACTCCACCTTACCCACTCTAGGTCAGCCATGGACCTTTAGGAGGTGAATTAACTCACCTCCAACTCAAATCGAGCACCCCATGGATCCAAGCTTTGCAACCCTTGCATAATGGATGCATGGCAGCCTCCCATCACTTCTCCCATCCTTAATGTGCCACCTAGACTTGATGGATACATGACGGGTGGTCAGACAGTGGAAAATTGGCATAGATCATGCACACGCAATCGTCCATCTTTCTCTATGGATTGAGGGGTATACCCCATCAATTTGAGCATAATTTGGAAGGCATTCAAAAGTTTTGAGTCCCTAAGGCATTTTCAAAACCTCCTAGAGTGATTTCAAGCTTTCCCGAGCATTCCAAAATCTGGAATTTTTGTTCTTATGTGTAAGGCCAAAATATAGGAGGACAATCATGATCCAAACTACCTTGTTTCATAATCAATCCCAAATTCCTCTTACCCACAATCTCACCACACTCCGTTGAAGCCAAATGAGTCATTTCCTGAGCTCCCAAGTGGCCAGAGGTGCGACTTCGATCAGAGTCAAGGCCCCTACATGTGTGAGGTGGTCGATCGAGCATTCCACATCAAATCAACCTCGAATTTCTTTAACAAGGCTTCATCTCTACTAGATGAACCTACCTCCATTAATCCCGATCGCTGGTCTTAGGTCTGATTAGGTAATTCCTCAAAATAGTAGCAATAGGGAAATCATGATTGGTCTTTTTTGAAGAGAATTTGAATCTAATGTGAATTTGATCATTGGATGTGCAACCCCCCTCCTTTCAAAGGTGTGGGATCAATTTTATCCAAATTTGAGCTCGGGTGAGCTCAAATCGAACGAGGAAAGATGGACGATGCCTGTCTTTCACCATTGGTGAAGGAGGAAGTTCATACACTGTCCATTCCACATGATTGGAATGGATGGCTGTGATTAGATCATGGTAGATCCCCATTGTTTTCTCCCTTAACCCGTGGATCAAATCATGGTCCGATCATGTCGGACATTCATTGGCGCATCCATTGAGTGCTGTGGATGTGACAACTTTAATAATCAATCCTATCGTGTCACATGGAAAGCATGCCGCATCAGCTGCCACATGGTTCGATGAGATTAAAAATGCAATCAAGGCTAATTAATTATTTTTTAGGCCTGAAACTTCTAAAATTTATAACTAATTATAGAAAAATCCAAAAAATGCAAACTTTGGCTCATTTTAAAGGTACTTTAGAGTCTAATCTAGAAAAATTATTATTAATTAATTTTGAATAGTGATCTTAGCTTAATTAAGGTTTAATTAAAAATTTATTTAGCTTAATTACTCTTTAATTAAGCATCCAATTAATCTCAAATTTTTTATGGATGTCTAGGGGGATGACCTTTGACTCCCCTATTTTTTGGGATTTTATTGGTTGCTTAATTAGGGAAATCAATTGATTAAGTCTTAATTAATCTCATAATTTAATTCATGATAATTAGTGAATGAACAATGGTTTAATTAATTATTTAAGCCTAATTACCTCTGTGAAATAGTAAGGGAACTTAGGAAGTGTAATTAGGATATTTTTCCAAATTCATTTCTTAGATTTCTTTCACTTTTTGGAATTAAATTAATTGATGATTAATGATGTAATTAATTACTTAATTAATTAATTAACTTCCAAGACAAAAATTAGAGCCTAATTGAGTGTTTGAAATGGCTTAGGGATTAATGATTGAGGCCTTGTCCTTGATCCCTCTCCTAAATTAATTTCATCATCCTAATCAAAATGTAATCAAAGAATTTAATCAACTATTTAATAAGCTTGATTCAAGTTAATCTAAAATCCACTTCACCTCTAAGCAACCTTTAATTGATCTTGGGTATCTCTCTAGGTGTTTAATAACCCAAGGTGAGAGATAATGAAATTATGGTTAGCTCACATGTGTGAGAAAACCATAAAAGTAGTTAAGTGAGATGCCCTTTGAATTAACTATTAATCATCATAAATTAAATTAGGCCCCTTTCATTTCTTAGGAGCATTGCAAATTTACTTTTCATGTGGTTACATATCATATTGGCTTATTATTAATTAGTTAATTAACTTAAGGTGATATAGGTAAGGGTTAATTAATTCACTTAATTTACACCTTAACCTAATCAAAACATAAAATCAACCTAAATATTCTTAATTAAACAAAATTAATTCACACTTGGAGAATTGGATTAGGATTAGAAAACTTTTTTCATATTTCCTAAATCAAATCAAACTCAAGAATAAAAGTGTCTATAAAGAACTTTGATTTATTTTAAATAGCCTTGTTTAATATGATTATCCTTAGGAGTTAATTGGGATGATTGAGATCGTGTTCTTATATTCCTTTATTTCTTTCCAATCATGTTAAATATTGTTTTCCATGTGAAATCATGCATTCATTTCTTTTAAAACTAATTAAATGAAATGGTTTCTTCTATGTCAAATTGCATGTGTCGACTTAAATTAAAAATAGGTGTGGCTATTATTAATATTAAACCAAAAGCTATTTTCAAAAGCTTATAAATCAATTATAATATATGAAGTGATGTTAATTACAAGTATCTATAAGTTTGCATGTGTTGATAATATAAGATATGCAATATGAAGTTCTCTTTCCTTATCTTAGATGAATTCATATAGAATTTACAAATGTAAAGTTCATTTGAAAAGAACACAACATTTGTCTAAATCTATTCCTATGCATCTGTAAGACTTAGGAAGAATTTCATATCACATATGTAAATCATGCAATCAAATCAAATGTGACCTCTTGCATGGCTTCTTGCTCTTGTGGCTCTTTTGTACATTCACCTGTATTTGAGAAAAGTGGTATATTAGTCTGGACACCCCGAAGCTAGAGGCTTTAAGTAGCCATAAGTTGGTCTTGTACTATACGCCCCTGGTGCAAAATAATGGCACCATCCTCACTTAAACTCTTATATATATGAATGTGCAATATAACCAATGAATAAGAAACATTAATTAAGTAAATCAAAAATACAACTTTTGCAGGGGTTTTTCTATACTATAATTGCTTATACATCTACATGTACCTAAGAAAAGTGGTATATTTGTCTGGACACCTCGGGGCTACAAGGCATTAAGTAGCCCTAAGTAGGTCTTGTACCTTACGCCCCTGGTGTAGAATAATGCCGACGTACTCACTTAAAACTTTTGTACATGTGAATGTGTATCTAACTATTGGATGAAAAATCTCTCTTTTCTATTAAAAAGATATGCATTCATAATTCAACCAAATGAAATATCTAAATTCCAAGCACATAGAAATGCATTCATCATTTAAGTGTGCTAAGACATGCACTATATGTATATGTATGCTTAGGACTTAATCATATGCATGATATACATGATGGAAAGAAATGAATGAATATGTGTTATGTGATGGTAATTTATTCTAATTAATCCTAAGATGCCTTTCTTATTGAAAAAGGTCATTTAGAGTGAACCTAAACTTAGTTTAGTTTATTTTAGTTTAGTTTTAGGTATATTTTATTTTGTTTATTTTAGGTTTAGTTTTTTTTTTTAGTTTAGGGTTTAGGTTTAGTTTTTTATTTATTTTTAAGTTTAGGTTTATTTTATTTTTAATTTATTTTATTTTTATTTTATGTTTAGGTTTTATTTTATATAAGTTTTTTTGTTTTTAGGTTTATTTTAATTTATAGTTTACTTTAGATATTTATTTATTTTATTTTATTTTAGTTTTTATTTTTTATTATATTTTTAGGTTTAGGTTTAGGTTTAGGTTAGGTTTTAGTTTAGGTTTTTATTTTATTTTATTTTATTTTGGTTTATGTTTATTTATTTATTTTATTTTTTTTGGTATTATTTAGTCTTAGTTTAGATTTTTAGGTTTTTAGGTTTTTAGGGTTTAGGGTTTAGGGTTTAGGGTTTGGACTTTAGGGTTTTTTGGCTTTAGTGTTGTAGGGTTTAGGGTTTCGGGTCCTAGGGTTTAGGGTGTATGGATAAGGCTTTAGGGTTTAAGGTTTAGGGATGTAGGTTTAGGGTTTAAAGTTTAGGGTTAGTTTTACAATTTAGGGTTAGGGTTATTTATTTATTTTTTTTTTAAATTTAGTAAACTAGTAAGTTTAAGTTTATATAACTTTTTTTTGTTTATTGTATTTTAAATTTTATTTGGTTTTATTTTTATGTTTAATTAGTTTGGTTTATTTATTTTAGGTTATGTTATTCCAGTTTATTTAGGTTTAGGTTTACTTTTTAGTTTAATTTTAATTTTATTTTATTTTTTATGTTTAGGCTTAAGTTTTTATTTTATTTTTTTGGTTTAGGTTTTAGATTTTTATTTTAGGTTTAGTTTTAGATTTTTTTTGTTTAGCTTTAGGTTTATTTTTAGTTTATTTTAGTTATATTTAATTTAGGTTTAATTCATTTTAGGTTAGGTTTAGGTTTTATTTATTTTAGTTTAATTTATTTTAGTTTAGGTTTAGGTTTATTTTATTTTTGTTTTAGGTTTTAGTTTTTTTTTTTTAGTTTAGGCTTTAGGTTATTTTTATATTTATTTTTAGGTTTTATTTATAGGTTTATTTTTTAGGTTTAGGTTTTTTAATTAGTTTTAATTTTAATTTTAATTTTAATTTTATTTTAGCTTTAGTTTTTATTATATTTAGGTTTTTTATTTTTTAGTTTAGTTTAGGTTTTCATTTATTTTTATTTTAGGTTAGTTTTTATTATTCATATTATTTTTTTTAAGTTTAGGTTTAGGTTTAGGTTTTAGTTTATGTTTTTATTTTGGTTTACAATTTTTATTTATTTTATTTTTAGTTTTTATTTAGTTTAGGTTTAGGTTTTTAGGTATTTAGGGTTTAGGGTGTATGGTTTGGGTTTTGGGGTTTAGGTTTAGGGTTGTAGGTTTTAGGGTTTAGGCATTAGGGTTTTCGATTTAGGGTTTAGGGTTTCATGGTATAGGGTTTAGGGTTTAGTGTTTAGAGTTTAGGGTTTAGGGTTTTAAGGTTTAGGTTTAGGGTTTAAGGTTTAAGATTTAGGGTTTAAGGTTTTTGATTAGTTTTACTATTTAGTTTAGGATTTTTTTTTTAACTTAAGTAAACTGGTAGGTTTAGGTTTATTTAGTTTATTTTTTATTTATTTTAGTTTATTTTATTATTTATTTTTATTTAGGTTTATTTTTATTTTTATCTAGTTTTGTTTATTTTTTTAGGTTTATTTATTTTAGTTTAGGTTTTTTATTTTAGTTTAGTTCTTAGGTTTAGGTTTAGGTTCAGGTTTATTTTTTAGTTTACTTTTATTTTTATTTTATTTTTTAGGTTCAAGTTTTATTTTTTATTTTTAGGTTCAAGTTTAGATTCTTATTTTATTTTTTAAGGTTTAGGTTTTATATTTTTATTTTAGGTTTATTTTTAAATTTAAGTTTAGTTTTTCTTAATAGAGAACAAATTCACATTCAACATTTCTTCTTTTCGATTTCATCAACCAATTAACACACCAAGTTTTCTAAACACGAGTGATGACATAGATAAAAAAATGAGCACACATAGAGCAAATCAAAAGCCCTAGATAACTAGAATTGTCTCTACTATAGACATAAAGTTCCATAAGGAACATATCGATGATTATTGAGTTTCTCTAGTTCCCATCAGAACCACCCTGGCCTCTCAAATAGCAAGATCCACCATCATATGCCCGTTCTCTCCCTCCACCACCACCACGACTATAACCTTCAATCTTCCTCCTGCCTCCATAACCACCACTGCTCCGACCACCACTTCCATATCCTCCAGCACCTCCAGATCCCCAACCACCTATGCGATAACCACAGCCTCCGCCTTCACCTCCATTGCCAGATCTAGAATGAGCCTGGTTGATGGTGATGTTCTTGTCATCAAGGTTCTGCCCATTCTTAGGGTTTAGGTTTAGGTTTATTAAGTTTTAGGGTTTAGGGTTAGTTTAGATTTTAGGGTTTAGGGTTTTAGGGTTTAGGGTTTAGGGTTTAGGGTTAGGGTTTGGGTTTAGGGTTTAGGGTATAGGATTTAACATTTAAAGTTTAGGGTTTAGGGTTTAGGGTTAGTTTAGGGTTATATGTTTATGATTGTAGGTTTAGGGTTTAGGGTTTAGGGTTTAGAGTTTAGGATTAGTTTTAGGGTTTAGGATTTAGGGTTTTATTTTTTATTTTTTATAGTTTATTATATATTTATGTTTATTTTGCATTATTTTTATGTTTATTTAGTTAAGGTTGCTTTATTTTAGTTTATTTTTAAAGTTATGTTTATTTTTAGATTTATTTTTTAGTTTAGTTTTATTTTCATTTTATTTTTTAGGTTTAAGTTTTATTTTTTATTTTTAGGTTTAGGTTTAGGTTTTTATTTTTATATTTTTGGGTTTAGGTTTTAGGTTTTTATTTTAGGTTTATTTTTAGGTTTTATTTTTTAGTTTAGGTTTAGTTTATTTTAGGTTTAGGATTAGGTTTATTTATTTTAGTTTAGTTTATTTTAGTTTAGGTTAATTTTTATTTTATTTTTATGTTTCATTTAGTTTTTTTTTAGTTTAGGGTTTAGTTTCATTTTTGTAAGGTTTTTTTAGGTTTATTTTTTAGGTTTATGTTTTTATTTAGTTTATTTTTATTTTTTTTTATTTTATGTTTAGTTTTTATTTTATTTAGGTTTTATTTTTTTTCTTTAGTTTAGGTTTTTATTTATTTATTTTAGTTTAGTTTTTATTAATTATTTTATTTTCTTTTTAGGTTTAAGTTTAGGTTTAGGTTTAGGCTTTAGTTTTATTTTTATTTTATTTTATTTTAGTTTATGTCTTTTTATTTATTTTATTTTTTGGTTTTATTCAATTTAGGTTTTGGTTTCTAGGTTTTTAGGGTTTAGGGTTTAGGGGTTTTTTTTGGGTTTAGGGTCTAGGGTTTACGCTTGGGTTTTTTTATTTTTTTATTTTTTTTTAAAATTAAGTAAACTAGTTTGTTTAGATTTATTTAATTTATTTTTTTATTTATTTTAGTTTTTAATTTGATTTAGGTTTATTTTTTATTTAGTTTAGTTTATTAAGTTTAGTTTAGGTTTTTTATTTCAGTTTATTTTTTAGGTTTAGGTTTATTTTTTAGTTTAGTTTTATTTTTATTTTACTTTTTAGGGTTTACTTTTATTTTTTATTTTTAGGTTTAGGTTTAGGTTTTTATTTTGTTTTTTTAGATTTAGGTTTAAGGTTTTTATTTTATGTTTATTTGTAAGTTTTATTTTTTAGTTTAGGATTAGTTTTATTTTTAGGTTATTTTATTTTATTTAGTTTAGTTTTAGGTTTAAGTTTAGTTTATTTTAGGTTTAGGTTTTGGTTTTATTTATTTTAGTTTAGTTTATCTTAGTTCTTGCCTCTCGAGTAGTGGGATCCACTATCATATCCCAGATCTCTCCCTCCACCACCACGATTGTAACCTCTGTCACTCCACTCGCCACCATAATCGCCACTACTCTGACCTCCACCTCCATATCCCTCACCATGACTGTGATAACCACCACCTCTGCCTTCGCCTCCACCACCAAATCTAGACTATGCCTAGTTGACGGTGATGTTCTGGTCGTCAGGGTTCTGCCCATTCTTAGGGTTTAGGTTTATTAGGTTTAATTTTTAATTTATTTAGTTACATTAGGTTTAGGTTTAGGGTTTGGGGCTTAGGGTTTAGGGTTTAGGGTTAGGGTTTAGGGTTTAGGGTTTAGGGTTTAGGATTTAAGGTTTAGGGTTTAGGGTTTACTATGTTGGGTTATTGGTTTGGGTTATAGGATTAGGGTTTAGTGCATAGAATTTAGAGTTTAGGGTTTAAGTTTTTTTTTAAAAAAATTAAGTAAACCCGTATGTTTAAGTTTATTTAGTATATTTAGTTTATTTTATTTATTTACATTAGTTTACTTTATTTTTTATTTTTATTTAGGTTTATTTTTTATTTAGTTTAGTTTATTTATTCTAGTTTAGGTTTTTTATTTTAATTTATTTAGGATTAGGTTTAGGTTTATTTTTTAGTTGAGTTTTATTTTTTAGTTTTAGGTTTAGGTTTAGTTTTTTATTTTATTTTTTTAGGTTTAGGTTTTAGGTTTTTATTTTAGGTTTATTTTTAGGTTTTATTTTTTGGTTTAGGTTTAGGTTTATTTTTAGTTTCTTTTATTTTATTTAGTTTATGTTTAGGTTTAGGTTTTATATATTTTAGTTTAGTTTATTTTAGTTTAGGTTTAGGTTTAGGTTTATTTGAATTTGTTTATTTTATTTTTATTTTATGTTATCTTTTTTTAGTTTACAGTTTAGGTTTATTTTTTAGGTTTAAGTTTTTATTTTATTTAGGTTTTTTATTTTTAGGTTTATTTTATTTTTTAGTATAGTTTATGTTTATATTTATTTTATTTTAGTTATTTTATTTTATTTTTTCATGTTTAGGTTAAGGTTTTTATTTTATTTTATATTTATATTTTATTTAGGTTTAGGTATTTATTTATTTATTTTATTTTTAGGTTTTATTCAGTTTAGATTTAGGTTTTTAAGTTTTTAAGGTTTAGGGTTTAGGGTTTAGGGTTTAGTGTTTAAGGTTTATGGTTAGATTAGGGTTTAGGGTTTAGGCTTTAGGCTTTAGGGTTTAGTGTTTTTAGGGTTTAGGGTTTTGGGTTAGTTTAGGGTTTATGGTTTAAGGTTTTAGGGTTTACGGTTGAGGGTTTAGTGTTTAGTGTTTAGGGTTAGGGTTAGGGTTTAGGGTTTAGGGTTTAGGGTTTATGGTTTATGGTTTAGGGTTATAGGTGTAGGGTTTAGGGTTATTTTTAGGGTATAGGGTTTAGGATTTAGTGTTTAGTTTTTAGGGTTTAGGATTTAGTGTTTCGTGTTCATGGCTTAGGGTTTAGGTTTTTTTTAAGAATAATTAAGGAAACCGTTAGGTTTAGGTTGATTTAGATTATTTTATATATTTATTTACATTTATTTTTTATTTTTATTTAGTTTAGTTTATTTAATTTATGTTTATTTATTTTAGTTTAGGCATTTTATTTTAGTTTATTTTTTAGGTTTATGTTTAGGTTCATGTTTATTTTTTAGTTTTGTATTATTTTTATTTTATATTTTAGTTTTAGGTTACATTTTTTATTTTTAGGTTTAGGCTTTATTTTTTATTTTTAGGTTTAGGTTTAGGTTTTATTTTAATTTTTTAAGTTTACATTTTAGATTTCAACTTAAGGTTTATTTTTTAGGTTTTATTTTTTTAGTTTAGGTTTATGTTTATTTTTAGTTTATGTTATTTTATTTAGTTTAGGGTTTATGTTTATTTTTTTTAGGTTTAGGTTTAGGTCTTATTTATTTTAGTTTAGGTTTAAGTTTTTTTATTTTATTTTTATTTTAGGTTTAGATTTTTATTTTAGTTTAGGGTTTAGGATTTATTTTTTATTTATTTTTAGGTTTAGTTTTTAGGTTAAGGTGTTTATATAGCTTTTAGTTTATTTTACTTTAGGTTTATTTTATTTATCTTTTATGTTTAGGTTTTATTTTACATAGGTTTTTTATTTTTAGGTTTGTTTTATTTTTATAGTTTAGTTTAGGTTATATTCATTTTACTTTAGCTTAGCTTTTTTGGTTTTTTTATTATTATGTTTAGGTTTAGCTTTTGGTTTAGGTTTAGGTTTTAGTTTAGGTTTTTATTTTACTTTAGTTATTTTATTTTCAGGTTTCATTTAGTTTAGTGTTTGGTTTTTAGGTTTTTAGGGTTTAGGGTTTATGGTTTACGATTTAGGGTTTAGGATTTAGCGTTTAGTATTTAGGTTTTATGGTTTAGGGTTTAGGGTTTAAGGTTTAGGATTTAATGTTAGTTTTAGGGTTTAGGGTTTAGCATTAGGGTTTATTTTTATTTTTATTTTTATTATTAATTATTTTTTATTTTTTTAAAATTAAGTAAATTTGTAATTCTAGGTTTATTTAGTTTATTTATTTTAGTTTATTTTATTTTTTATTTTATTTAGGTTGATTTAAATTTTTATTTAGTTTAGTTTATTCATTTTAGTTTAGACTTTTTATTTTAGTTTATTTTTTAAGTTTAGGTTTAGGTTTATTTTTGGTTTAGTATTATTTCTATTTCATTTTTTTGTTTAGGCTTTAGGTTTTTATTTTAGGTTTATTTTTAGGTTTTATTTTTTAGTTTAGGTTCAGGTTTATCTTTAGTTCATTTTATGTTTAACTTATTTTAGGTTTATGTTTAGGTTTTATTTATTTTAGTTTAGTTTAATTTAGTTTAAGTTTAGGTTTATTTTATTTTTATTTTAGGTTTAGGGTTTTTTTAGTATATGGTTTAAGTTTTATTTTTTATTTATTTTTAGGTATCCTTTTTAGGTTTATTTTGCAGGTTTAGGTTTTTATTTAGTTTTTATTTTATTATATTTTAAGTTTATTTTATTATTATTTTAGGTTTAGTTTTTATTTTATTTAGGTATTTTATATTTTTAGTTTAGTTTATGTTTTTATTTATTTTATTTTAGTTTAGTTATTATTAATAATTTTATTTTCTTTTTAGGTTTAGGTTTAGGTTAAAGTTTAAGTATTTATTTTTATTTTATTTTATTTATTTTATTTTATTTTGGTTTATGTTTTTTATTTATTTTAATTTTAAGGTTTTATTTAGTTTAGTTTTAGCTTTTTAGCTTTTAGGGTTTAGGGTTTAGTGTTAGTTCAGGGTTTAGGGTTTAGGGATTAGTGTTTAAGGTTTTTTCTTTTTTTTGGTTTATGATTTAGGGTTTATGGTCTAGTGATTTAAGTGTCCAGGGTTTAAGGTTTAGGTTTCAGGTTTTGGGTTCAGGTATTAGTTTAGTGTTTAGGGTTTTTTTTAAAAGAGAACAAATTTAGATTCAACATTTTTTCTTTTCGATTTCATCAACCAAGTGACACACCAAGTTTTCTAAGATGCAAGCGATGACATAGATCAAAAATGAGCACGTACAGAGCAAATCAAAAATCCTAGATAACTAGAATCATCTCTATTGTAAAGACACAGTTTCATAAGCAATTTAGATTGGTCATTCCTCAATTTCTCTAGTTCCCATCAGAACCACCCTGGCCTCTCGAGTAGCGGGATCTAACATCATATCCCGATCTCTGCCTCCACCAACATGATGACTGTAACCTTCGCACTCTCCCACCTCCATAAGCACCACTGCTCCAACCACCACCTCCATAACCACCAGCACCTCTAGATCCCCCACCACCACTGCGATAATCACCGCCTCCGCCTTCCCGTACATCAATAAATCTAGACTGAGCCTGGTTGACATTGATGTTCCTATCGTCAAGGTTCAGCCCATTCTTAGGGTTTAGGTTTAGGTTTAGGTTTATTAGCTTTTAGGGTTAAGTATACCTTTTAATTTATTTAGTTACAATAAGTTTAGGTTTAGAGTTTGGGGTTTAGGGTTTACACTTTTAGGGTTTATGGTTTAGGTTTTGGGTTTAGGGTTTAGGGTTTTTTAGGGTGTAGGGTTTAGGGTTTAGGGTTGTAGGTTTAGGGTTTAGGTTTAGGGTTTAGGGTTTAGAATTTAAGGTTTAAGGATTTCTTTTTTAAAAAAAAATTAAGTAAACCGATAGGTTTAA
This sequence comes from Cymbidium sinense, assembly GCA_021442155.1. NCBI lineage: Eukaryota > Viridiplantae > Streptophyta > Magnoliopsida > Asparagales > Orchidaceae > Cymbidium > Cymbidium sinense. Next base: position 88,262 of record JAKCPB010000186.1, read on the forward strand.
GTTTTTATAGTTTATTTTTTATTTATTTTAATTTACTTTATTTTTTATTTTATTTAGATTTATTTTTTTATTTTGTTTAGTTTATTTATTTTAGGTTTATTTATTTTAGTTTAGGTTATTTATTTTAGCTTAGGTTTTTTATTTTAGTTTATTTTTTAAGTTTAGGTTTAGGTTTATGTTTTTTTTAGTTAACTATTATTTTTATTTTATTTTTTAGGTTTATGTTTTACGTTTTATTTTTAGGTTTATGTTTAGGTTTTAGGTTTTTATTTTAGGTTTATTTTTAGGTTTTATTTTTTAGTTTAGGTTTAGGTTTATTTTTTTATTTTATTATACTTAGTTTAGATTTAGGTTTAGTTCACTTTAGGTTTACATTAAATTTTATTTATTTTAGTTTAGGTTTAGGTTTATTTTATTTTATTTATTTTAGATTTAGGTTTTTTTTTAGTTTACGGTTTAGGTTTTATTTCTTATTTATTTATAGGTTTTATTTTTAGGATTATTTTTTAGGATTAGGTTTTTATATAGTTTTTATTTTATTTTATTTTAGGTTTATTTTATTTATATTTTACTTTTGGGTTTTATTTTATTTAGATTTTTTATTTTTATCTTTATTTCATTGTTTAATTTAGTTAAGGTTTTATTTATTTTATTAGTTAATTTTTTATTTTATTTTTAGGTTTAAGTTTAGGTTTTAGTTTAGGTTTTTATTTAATTTTATTTATGTTTAGGTTTATTTATTTATTATATTTTTATGTTTTATTTAGTTTAGGTTTAGTTTTAGGTTTTTAGGTTTTTCAGGTTTAGGGTTTAGTTTTGTAGTATTTAAGGTCTAGGGTTTAGGGTTTTAGGGTTTAGGGTTTAGGGTTTAGGGTTTTAGGATTTAGGGCTTAGGGTTTAGTGTTTAGTGTTTAGGAGTTTGGGTCTATGGTTGTAAGTTTAGGCTTTAGGATTAGTTTTAGGGTTAGGGTTTATTTATTTATTTATTTTTATTTTTTTTAAATTTAGTAAACTGGTAGGTTTAAGTTTATTTAGTTTATTTTTTATTTAATTTTAGTTTATTTTATTTTTTATTTTTATTTAGTTTGATTTTAACTTTTATTTAGTTTAGTTTATTTATTTTAGTTTTATTTATTAGGTTTCGGTTTAGGTTTTTGTTCAGTTTTAGGTTTATTTTATTTTTGAGGTTTTGGTTTTGTTTTTTATTTTTGGGTTTAGGTTTAAGTTTTAATTTTATTTTTCTAGGTTTATGTTTTAAGTTTTTATTTTAGGTTTATTTTTTATTTAGGTTTAGGTTTATTTTTAGTTTATTTTATTTTATTTAGTTTAGCTTTAGGTTTAGGTTAGTTTATTTTAGGTCTAGGTTTTTTTATTTTACTTTAGTTTATTTTAGTTTAGGTTTCGGTGTATTTTATTTTTATTTTATGTTTAGGTTTTTTTTTAGTTTAGGGTTTAGGTTTTATTTTTTCTTTTTTTTTTATGTTTTATTTTCAAGTTTATTTATTTAGGTTTAAATTTTTATTTAGTTTTTATTTTATTTTATTTTAATTTAGGTTTATTTTATTTTTATTTTTGATTTAGTTTTTATTTTATTTAGTTTTTTTATTTTTTTAGTTTAGTTTAGGTTTTTATTTATTTTATTTTATTTTAGTTTTTATTTTTAATTTTATTTTTTTAGGTTCAGCTTTAGGTTTAGGTTTTAGTTTATGTTTTTATTTTATTTTAATATTTTATTTTATTTTGGTTCAAGTTTTTTTATTTATTTTATTTTTAGGTTTTATTTAGTTTAGGATTAGGTTTTTAGCCTTTTAGGGTTTAGGGTTTAGGGGATTTTTTTTTAGGTTTAAGGTTTTGGGTTTAGGGTTGAGAGTTTAGGGTTTAGGGTTTAGGGTTTTTAGGTCTAGGGTTTAGGGCTTTAAGGTTTTAAGATTTAGGTTTAGGGTTTAGGGTTTAGGATTTAGGGCTTTTAAGGTTTAAGGTTTAGGGTTTTAGGGTTTAGTGTTTAGGGTTTAGGTTTTTATGGTTTAGGGTTTAGGGTTTAGGGTTTAGGTTTTAGGTTTAAGGTTTAGGTTTTGGTTTGGGGGTCAAATTTTAGTTTAGGGTTTCTGGTTTTTATTTTTTTTAACAGAGAGTAAATTCATGTTCAACATTTCTTCTTTTCAATTTCATCAAAGATGTAACACACCAAGTTTTCTAAGACACAAGCTACAACATAGATAAAAAATGAGCATGCATAGTGCAACTCAAAAACCATAGATAACTAGAATCATCTCTACTGTAAAGATAGTTCCATAAGCAGTAGATTGGATCGACTGATCTTCAGATTTATTTTATTTAGGTTTTCTATTCTTAGGTTTATTTTAATTTTTAGTTTATTTTAGATTTTTATTCATTTTATTTTAGTTTATTTTTATTAGTTTATTTTATTTTATTTTTATGTTTAGGTTTAGGTTTTTATTTTACTTTATTTTTTATTTTATTTAGGTTTAGGTTTTTTTATATATTTTATTTTTTTTAGTTTTATTTAGTTTAGGTTTAGGTTTTTAGGTTTTTAAGGTTTAGGGTTTAGGGGTTAAGCTTTAGGGTTTTAGGCTTTAGGGTTTCAGGGTTTGGGGTTTAGGGATAGGGTTTACGATTTAAGTTTCATGATTTAGTGTTTAGGCTTTAGGGTTTAGGGTTTTTAGGGTTTAAGGTTTAGGGTTTAGGGTTTATTGTTAGTTTAGTCATTAGGATTTTTTTAATTAAGTAAACTGGTAGGTTTAGGTTTATTTAGTTTATTTTTTATTTATTTTAGTCTATTTTTTATTTTTATTTATTTATTTGGGTTATTTAATTTATTTTAGGTTTTTTATTTCACTTTATTTATAGGTTTAGTTTTGGTTTATTTTTTAGTTTTTAATTTTTAATTTACTTTTTAGGTTTAGGTTTTATTTTTTATTTATAGGTTATGGTTTAGGTTTTAATTTTATTTTTGAAAGTTTTGGATTTTTGTTAATTTTTAGGTTTTATTTTTTTGTTTAGGTTTAAGTTTTTTTCAGTTTATTTTATTTTATTTAGTTTATGTTTAGGTTTAGATTTAGTTTTCTTTAGGTTTAGGTTTATGTTTTATTTATTTTTGTATAGTTTAATTTAGTTTAGGCTTAGTTTATTTTATTTTGTTTTAATTATAGGTTTTTCTCTAGTTTAGGGTTTAGGTTTCAATTTTAGGTTTGTTTTATTTGTTTAAGTTTTCATTTTATTTTATTTTACATTTAGTTTTTATTTTATATAGGTTTTTTATTCGTAGGTTTATTTTATATTTTAGTTTATTTAGGTTTTTATTTTATTTTATTTTTTTATTTTATTTAGGTTTTTTTTAATTTATTGTATTTTTCCATTTTATTTAGTTTAAGTTTAGCTTTTTAGGTTTTTAGGGTTTTGTGTTTAGTGTTTAGGGTTTAGGGTTTAGGGTTTACAGTTTTAAGGTTTAGGGTTTTAGGGTTTAGGATTAAGGGCTAGGGTTTAGGGTTTAGGGTTTAAGGTTTAATGTTTAGGCTTTAAGATTTAGGGTTTTTAGGGTTTAGTGTTTAGGGTTAGCTTAGGGTTGAGGGTTTTGTTTAGGGTTTAGGGTTTAAAGTTTAGGGTTTAGGGTTTAGAGTTTTTAGAGTTTAATGTTTAGGGTTTATAATTTATAGTTTTAGGTTTAGGTTTAAGTTTAGGTTTAGGTTAGGTTAGGGTTTCTTTGGGTTTAGGGTTAGTGTTTTTTAGGTTTAGGGTTTTAGGTTTAGTTTAGGGGTTTAGGGTTTAGGTTTTAGGGTTTAGTTTAGTTAGTTTAGCTAGTTTAGGGGTTTAGAGTTAGGTTTTTTTAATTTTCTTATTTTTGTTTTTTTTAATTAAGTAAACTAGAAGGTTTAGGTTTATTTAGTTTATTTTTTTATTTATTTTAGTTTATTTTATTTTTTATTTTTATTTTGGTTTATTTTTATTTTTATTTTGTTTAGTTTATTTATTTTAGGTTTTTTTATTTTAGATTAGGTTTTTAAAATTAGTTTATTTTTTAAGTTTAAGTTTATGCTTTTTTTTAGTTTATTTTTATTTGAATTTTAATTTTTAGGTTTAGGTTTTATTTTTTATTTTTAGGTTTAGGCTTAGGTTTAGGTTTTAGGTTTTTATTTTAGGTTTATTTTTAGGTTTTATTTTTTAGTTTAGGTTTAGGTTTGCTTTTAGATTTTATTTTATTTTATTTAGTTTAGGTATAGGTTTAGGTTTATTTGTTATATATCTTAGTTTAGTTTATTTTAGTTTAGGTTTAGGTTTATTTTATTTTATTTTAGGTTTAAGTTTTTTTTAGTTTAGGGTTTAGGTTTTATTTTTATTTATTTTTTAGGTTTAGGTTTTTATGTAGTTTTTATTTTATTTTATTTTATTTTAGGTTTATTTTTTATTTTATCTAGGTTTTTTATTTTTTAATTAAGTTTAGTACTTTATTTATTTTATTTTAGTTTGGTATTTATTTTTTATTTTATTTTCTTTTTAGGTTTAGGTTTAGGTTTAGGTTTAGGTTTTAGTTTATGTTTTTATTTTCTTTTCTTTTTTATTTTATTTTGGTTTAGGTTTTTTAAATTATTTTATTTTTAGGTTTTTTTTTGTTTAAGATTAGGTTTTTAGCTTTTTAAGGTTTATGGTTTATGGTTTATGATTTAGGGTTAGTTTAGGGTTTAGGGTTTCTTATTTAGGAGCTTTTTAATGTTTAAGGTTTAGGGTTTAGGGTTTAGGGTTTGGGTTCAGGGTGTAGGGCTTAGGGTTTCGGGTTTAAGGGCTTTTTTGTGTTTAAGGTTTAGGGTTTTGGGTTTTGGTTTTAGGGTTTAGGGTTTAGGGTTTAGGCTTTACGGTTTTAGGGTTTATGGTTTAGGATTTATTTTTTGTTTAGTTTTTTTTAGTTTGGGGTTTAAGTTTTTTTTTTAATTTATTTTTTGGTTTTATTTTTAGGTTTATTGTTTAAGTTTCTATTTTTACATAGTTTTTATTTTATTTCATTTTAGGTTTATTTTATTTTTATTTTAGGTTTAGTTTTTATTTTATTTAGATTTTTTATCTTTCAGTTTACTTTTGGTTTTTAATTATTTTATTTAGTTTTATTTATATTTTTTATTTTATTTTCTTTTTAGGTTTAGTTTTTAGGATTTATTTTAGGTTTTTGTTTTTCTTTTCTTTTTTATTTTATTATTTTTATTTTATTTTTATTTAAGTTTTCTTATTTATTTTATTTTTACATTTATTTAGTTTAGGTTTAGGCTTTATGCTTTTTGGGGTTTAGGGTTTAGGGTTTAGAGTTTATGGTTTAAGGTTTGGGGTTTAGGGTTTAAGGTTTATGACTTTTATTTTTTTTATTTTTAGGTTTAGGGTTTAGGGTTTAGGGTTTAAGATTTTAGGGTTTAGGGTTTAGGGTTTATGGTTTTGGGTTTTTAGGGTTTAGGGTCTATGGTTTAGGGTTTAGGTTTTAGGTTTAGGATTCAGGTTTTAGTTTATGGTTTATGTTTTCGGTTTTGGGTTTAGGGTTTAGGTTTATATTTTTTTATTTTAATTTCTTTTTTAGATTTAGGTTTAGGTTTATGTTTATTTTTTAGTTTGGTTTTATTTTTATTTTATTTCTTAGGTTTAGGTTTTATTTTATTTTTTTTAGGTTGGTTTAGGTTTTATTTTATTTATTTTTATTTAGATTTTAGGGTTTAATTTTATGTTTATTTTTAGGTTCTATTTTTCAGTTTAAGTTTAGGTTTATTTTTAGTTTATTTTATTTAATTTAGTTTTGGGTTTAGGTTTAGTTTATTTTAGGTTTAGGTTTAGGTTTTATTTATTTTTTATTTTGGTTTAGGTTTATTTTATTTTTATTTTATGTTTAGGTTTTTTTTTAGTTTAGGGTTTAGATTTTTTTATTAATTTTTAGGTTTTATTTTTAGGTTAATTATTATGTTTAGGTTTTTATTTAGTTTTTATTTATTTTTTATTTTAGGTTTATTTTAATTTTATTTTATTTTTATTTTTCATATAGTTTTTATTTTGTTTAGGATTTTTATTCTTTGGTTTTTTTATTTTTTAGTTTAGTTTAGGTTTTATTCATTTTATTTTAGATATTTTTATTAGTTTATTTTATTTTATTTTTAGGTTTATCTTTAGGTTTTAGTTTAGGATTTTATTTTATTTTATTTTAAGGTTTTATTTAGTTTAGGTTCATATGGTTTTAAGGTTTAGGGTTTTAGGGTTTAGGATTTCAAGTTTAAGCTTGAGGGTTTAGGGTTTTAAGCTTTAGGATTTAGGGTTTAGCATTAGCTTAGGATTTAAGTTTAAGGTTTAGGGTTTAGGCTTTAGCGTTTAGGGTTTTTAGGGTTTAGGGTTTAAAGTTTAGAGTTTAAGGTTAGTTTAGGGTTTAGGGTTTAGTGTTTAGAGTTTTAGGGTTTAAGGTTAGGGTTATGATTTAGGGTTTATGGTTTACGATTTAGGATTTTTAGGGTTTAGGGTTTAGGGTTTAGGGTTTAGGGTTTAGGATTTAAGGTTTAGTGTTTTTGGGTCTAGGGTTTAAGATCTAATGTTTATGGTTTTAAGGTTTATAGTTTATGGTTTAGGGTTTAGGGTTAGTTTAGGGTTCCGGGTTTAGGGTTGTAGGTTTCGAGTTTAGGATTTAGGGTTTATGATTTAGGATTTAGGGTTTAGGGTTTATGGTTTAAGGTTTAGAGTTTTTTTTAGGTTTTATTTTTAGGTTTAGGTTTTTATTTAGTTTTTATTTTAGGTTTATTTTATATTTATTTTTTATTTAGTTTTCATTTTATTTTAGTCTAGTTTTATTTATTTATTTTATTTTTAGGTTTTTTTTTAGTTTAGGTTCACGTTTATTTTTAGTTTATTTTATTTTATTTAGTTGAGGGTTTAGGTTTATTTTATTTTAAGTTTAGGTTTAATCTTTATTTATTTTTGTTTAGTTTATTTTAGTTTATGTTTAGGTTTATTTTATTTTGTACATTTTATTTTTATTTTAGGTTTAGTTTTTCATTTTAGTTTAAGGTTTGGGTTATAATTTTTATTTATGTTTAGGTTTGTTTTTTAAGTTTAGGTTTTTATTTAGTTTTTATATTATTTAGTTTTTTGTTTATTTTATTTTTATTTTATGTGTAGTTTTATTTTATTTAGGTTTTTTTATTCTTAGGTTTATTTTATTTTTATAGTTTAGTCAAGTTTCTATTTATTTTATTTTAGTTTTTTTTTTATTTTATTTTATTTTATTTTTAGGCTTAGGTTTTAGTTTAGGTTTTAATTTAATTTAATTTTTTTATTTAGTTTAGGTTTAGGTTTTTTTATTTATTTTATTTTTAGGTTTTATTTACTTTAGGTTTAGATTTTACATTGTTAGGGTTTAGGGTTTAGGGTTTAGGGATTAAGGGTTTAGGGTTTTATGGTTTAGTGTTTAAGGTTAGGGTTTATGGTTTAGGGTTTAATGTTTAGGCTTAGGGTTTAGGGTTTTTAGGGTTTAGGGTTTAGGGTTAATTTAGGGTTTAAGGTTTAGGGTTTAGGCTTTAGGGTTTAGGGTTTATGGTTTAGGGTTAGTTAAGGGTTTAGGTTTAAGTTAGGTTGGAGTTTAGTTTAGGGTTAGTTTAAGGTTTAGGGGTTTAGGGTTTAGATTTAGGTTATTTAGGTTTATGGTTTAGGGTTGTCATTCATTATTGCTTAGTTTAGGGTTTAGGGTTTAGGATTTAGGGTTTAGGGTTTAAGATTTAAGGTTTAGGATTTTTTAAAAAAAATTTGGTAAACCAGTTGGTTTAGGTTTTTCTTAGTTTATTTAGTTTATTTTATATTTATTTTAGTTTATTTTATTTTTTACTTTTATTTAGGTTTATTTTTATTTAGGTTTATTTTTTATTTATATTTAGCTTATTTTAGGTTTATTTATTTTAATTTAGGTTTTCTATTTTAGTTTATTTTTTAGGTATTAGGTTTATGTTTATTTTTTAGTTTAGTTTTATTTTTATTTTATATTTTAGGATTAGGTTTTATTTATTATTTTTAGGTTTAGGTTTAGGTTTTTATTTTATTTTCTTAGGTTTAGGTTTTAGGTTTTTAGTTTAGGTTTATTTTTAGGTATTATTTTTTAGTTTAGGTTTATGATTATTTTTAGCTTATTTTATTTTATTTAGTTTAGGGTTTAGGTTTAGTTTATTATAAGTTTAGGTTTATGTTTTATTTATTTTAATTTAGTTTATTTTATTTTAGGTTTAGGATTATTTTATTTTGTTTATTTTAGGTTTAGGTTTTTTTTAGTTTAGGGTTTAGGTTTTATTTTTTATTTATTTTTAGGTTTTGTTTTTAGGTTTATTTTTTTAGGTTAGGTTTTTATTTAGTTTTTATTTTATTTAGGGTTTTGTGCCACCATCCTTCAAGATCTTTGATAGCAGTGGGAACCCATGATAACACATTACACACTTTAGAGCTTTGTTGCAACACCGGTGGCAGGAAAGCCTACTCTTACCATATATTGAATAAGCCTTATTCATTCAAGAGGGAGGTAGTTAGGAAAATCTTTAAGAATCTCTTAAAGAAACTTGACTTTCAGTTACGAGAGCCTAAGAGGCTGGAGGAAGTGGACAAGAGCGATGATCCTAGCTATTTCCCCTACCACCGCATATTAGGCCATGTCTTAGACGATTGTATTCACTTTTAAGGACTAGCTTGAGCGTAATTACAAGTTGAGAGACATAGTTATCCCTAAGGAATACTTATTAGAACCACCGTCTAGTTCTGTTAGAGTAATCCTTGGGGATACTTGCGATCCCCTTAAGACCAAAGAAGGTTAGGATATCTCCCTATCTCGAACGTCTAAGAAGATCATTTCTAAGATCAAGAAGCTTTCATTGTAGGTGCTTGAAGTAGCTCAAACCTCCAACACAAAGGTAGGTTTGCTAGTTGCAAAGGACAACTCATGGAGGGTGGCAGCCCAACAGTAGCAACAACTCACAATTTGCCCGGGATAGTCCAGAAGTGTAGCCACCATTCGAGTCCAATACTCCCTCCACCATTGCAACTACCACCTCTTTTGCTAGCTCCTCTTCTACTAGCAGGAGCATTGTATCTGCAGATAAGGGTACTAAATCCCTTACTCCACTTACTTTACTTCATTTCTATCATGTACCTCCACCCAAAAAGAAATTAATGAAGAAAGTTGATTCTACTTATATAATGTCCACTTCTGATGCTCTTAATTTATTCCTATTGAAAGTTCTTCGAGTATAAATAAAAATAATAGCTCTAGTAGTTCCAGTCCTTTCCTTTTTGATTCAGAGTCAAACTATCCTTCTCTAAATCAATCGAGCTCACCTCTTGAGATTGACTTGGAGTTAACTGGCTCTAAGGATCCCATAGTAGAAGCTGTATGTATGCCCGATGAGAAGGTAGAACTTTCCACAAGCTCATCATTCCAAGAAATCACTAAAGTCAACCAATGCAATGGCAAAGTTTTACCTCCTAGGGTAGCACCTTAGGATAAGAGTAAGCAATACATTGGTTCCAGTGAGTAGATAGGCCCTCCATATGATGCTCCACCCATGGATATACTTGTGGAGGACCAAACTAAAGTTGCTTACAATGTCCTAGCTCACCTTAGAAAGTTTTTAGCTAAGTTAAGCATATACGATGCCTTCATCTTATCCAAAGAGATGAGATAATCTCTAATCAAGGCCTTACTTGATCTAGAGATATGCTTAGCTCAGCTGACCACTACTAAATAGGAGGCATGCCACTCGAAGGACATCTTAGGAATTAATGATGAAGACTTACTCTTAGGGATGACCAAGCACAACTGCCTCTTTACATTACAGTGGATGTTGGCAGATATAGGTTATCCAGAGTTTTAGTTGACCCAGGTGTATCAATCAATATTATGAGTCTATGAACCCTTACCTACTTGAGGATCGACATCTCCAAACTCCAAAAAGAAAGGATGATGTTGAGCATTCAACGAACAAGGTGAGAGGGCCTTGTGGTGTGTATTTTTTAGATTCATGAGATGGGGGAGGACACCACACAAATCATAGGGGGGTACTTTTTGAGGTGATCGAGTATAACATTGAGGTATGATGTACTATCTCGAAAGATAGAGGCATTACCCTACAATGGAACTACTAATCATGTAATAAAGACTCCTAAGGCATGGTGAGTCTTCAAATATATGAGAGATTTTTCCCCTACTTTACATGGATGAATAAAGCTGGGTTTATATTAAACCAGGTTCTTAAGCTCCATATGGAGACAAGCCTCCATTGTTAATTACTTCTTAAGAAATAAAATTTCCTAAAAATACTCTTGATTAAAGTAGACAACTATCATCCCCAAAGATTTCAAGGTTAGACTATCAAAAGATTGTTTGTATTTGGAAAATAAATTGGGAAAGCTCAAGGAGAAGAATTATTTTTAGAATCCAAATAAAATATGTAGGAAATGCTCATGATTCTAGGAAGCCTAGTGATCATTTCAATCTATCCTATGGTTGGGCTTTAAAATTTTGAAGTTGAGGAGATTTATATGTTTCGAGTTGAAATTTATTTAGACTACTAGAGCTTATAATCAACCAACACAAGGTTGTATGAAGGCTTAAGAGGTGAGAATTTATGCTCATAGCCCAAAGAAAAGCTACCTCATCCTAAATCTAGGCTTTAGTATGACCTAAATCTAAAAGATAGTGGACATAAGGGTTTACCTCCACAGAGAGAATAAATTGTACTTACGGACTTATAACGCTTGGGTGGCCACACTAACTCCTCCTATGATTTTAAAACCATGTAGTTGGTCTTATGAATTGCAAGATAGGTAGGGTAGTTATTTAATTAGAAAGAGACTAAAGTCCTAAACACACTCCCTAAGAGACTAGAGAATGAGTGGTATGAGCATATGAATTAATCTATAGATGCAAAATCTTTTCATATTTTATTTTATTTTAGACATCATTTTGATAGAGGCTTTAGGATTTATTATGCCTAAATGATGAAATAGGTTATGGGTCAAATCAGCTAGAAGGTGTTCTCCACCATAAGGATGCCCTCTAGGTCAAGCATTCCTTTATCATGCAAGGATGGAGATCCTTCATGTTCAAGAGAAAGAATATGCATGCATGATGTGAAACATACAACCATATAGCTAAGGGTTGCTAAATCTTTTAATTATCTTATTTATGTCTTAGGCTTTATGATGAGGTTATGAGTTGTTTAAAATTTAGTTATGAGTGATTAGTTGGGTAGAAAAGTTATTTTTATCCTAAGAGCCTAATTGTATCCAAGCCACACATTAAAGCATCAATCATTTAAGAAACTATGAAAATCATGCCATCTAATGCACAATGTAAACATAACATCAAACAATTATATAAACTATCATAAAAGAGTAAAAGGTTTGTGTCGAGATTACCAACGAGAGAAAAGATGGATAGAGCTCTACCCTTATACAACGGAATATGAAAGAATAATTATAATTGTATTAAATGCTATGGGGGTCTTCTTTCTTCATATCTCCATTTTTTTTATTTGGTTCCTTCTTTGATTTGGATGGTGCTTGCTTCAAAGGCATCAGGGCACCAGACAAAACCTTCGGCCACTCATCCTAATCCCCCACTCATCCTAATTAATATTGCAAAATTACATTTATGTGGGAAAATTAAATCTAACTACACTTGTAAATAGAGGTTTGATAAATATACATATAATCTCAAGCTGTTGTATATATAATTTGCACTTAGCACCCTACACATGGGTAACTAAGCTCACATCTAACTTGGATTATGCTTAAGGATTTAAGCAACCAAAGAGCATTCACATTTATTTTTAAGCATCCTTAAGCATAATCCCTATAACATGATTAGGCTAATATTGGCCTATCATCCAGTCTAAAACATACACCCTAACATCAATCTAAAATAATACATCATAAAACAAAACATACATCACATCATACACCATCCCTTAGATCTAGAAGTGGTGACTTAATTCTAATGTGTATTAAGGCTTATGTCATAAGTCTTGTTAGGCATTAGTGTTGTATTTTCTAAGTGTAGAAGGATTCAATTTAACATGAAAGGTTGATTTCACTTGAAGTAGTTTAATTGATTTGAGAATTATTTGTGTTTTCTTTTGTTTCATTTGATTACACAAAACTAAGTGTTATAAAAGAAGGAAAAGGATTTCCTCTTTCATCCCTACCTTAAGTCACTTTCTAAAGTATATTAATTTGATTTAGTTCTCTTTAGTGAATGGCTTATTAAATGATTTAATTAATCCTAAGTTTAGGTTCACTTTAAATAATCTATTCAAAATGAAAGGCATCTTAAGATTAATTTAATTGAATTACTACCACATGACATATATTAAATCATTTTTCCATCACATGTAACATGCATATGATTTAATCCTAAGTGTATATATACATGCAACATATTTTAGCACACTTAAATGATGAATGTATGTGTATGTTTAGAATTTATATTTTATTTGATTGAATTATTTAAACATATTAATTTAAAACTTTATCCAAATTCTTATACAAAAGGACATAAGAATGAAATTAAATAGGCATGTGCCATTGTTAAACTAGAAGTGAGGTAATCAAATGACCTCCTTGGAGCTAAAACTAAAACCTCATGTACTATATACCCATTTGGATTCAATCATATGTAAATTCATATACATGAACATAGGAAGTATGCTCCAAATCATATGGCTAATTAATTCAACCACTTAGTCAATTATGAATGCATGCAATTTTAATGTAAAATGTGATTTTCATTCACAAATCACATATATATATACCTATACAAAGATATAGGCATATGTATCATTGTTAAACCAGGGAAGTGAGGTAATCAAATGACCTCCTTGGGGTTAACTAAAGCCTCATATTCCTAGGATGTCCGGACTATATACTTTCTTTTCTTGGACACACATGGATGTATACATAAATGAGGAAAGAAAACCATGCAAGATTGTATATTTTTTTTGATTGAATCATTTATATATATGAATTAAAACTCTATCCAAATTCTAATGTTGAAATACATAAGAATGAAATCAAATGGGTATGTCATTGTTAAACTAGGAAGTGAGGTAATCAAATGACCTTGGGGCTATAAATCCTCTGTTCGGATGTCCAGACTATATACCCATTACCATTCAATCTTATATAAATCAACACATGAATAGAGGAAGAGAACTCAACATTCATACACTTAAGCTATAAGCACATGCATTTCTTATGTATTTATAACTACACATATTATTATTCATTTATAAGCTTTTGAAAAATACATTTGGATTTAATAGTGATAATAGCCATACATATATTAAATTAAATCAACACATGCAAGCTTACATAAAGGAAATCCATTTTATTTTACTTGATTTTGAAAAGATGGATGCATGAATTCAAATGACATACCAAATTTAACATGATTGGAAGAGGACAATCAAATATAAGCATGTGATTCATTCAACCAAACTAGTTCTTAAGGACAATCAAATCAAATAAGATTATTTAAAACAAACCAAAGCTTCTTTATTAATTAAGTTTTGGATTTGATTTTAATTTAAAGAGGAGAGAAATCATCACTTGTTAAACCCATTAGTTATTTGATTTAATTTAGGAAATGTAATTAAGTTGGTTTTATGGGTTAATTAAGTTGAACCCCTAATTAAATGAATTAATTACCCTTACTTATGTCACCTTAAAGTAATTAACTAAATAATTATGAGCCAACATGATATGCATTGAAAATAAAATGATCTAGGAAATAAAAGGGGCCTAATGCAATTGGCTCATGATTAATTAATTTAGATTAGGGACTTTAATTACTCTTATGGTTTTCCCACATATGGGTTAACCATATTTTTTAAACTCCTTTATTAAACACCTAAAGATCAATTTAACTAATTAAGGTGATGTGATTATGATTTGATTAAATTTAATTAATTAGTTAAATCTTAATTATTTCATTTTAAAATGAAATGAACTTAGGGAAAGGGGTCCCAACCTATTCCTTCATTCATTACTATTTAATAATGATTAATAACTTAATTAACCAATTTATTACTTGTTCATGGGATTAATTAATCATTAATTAACTTAAAAGAGTAGTTAATTTAATTGTCAATTTTCTAATTAAGTGAGCAATAAATCCCAAAATCATGGGAGGAGGTCATCCCATTAAATTAACTCACAAAATTTGGGATTATTTGCTCAAGTAAGTAATTAAACTAATAAATTTTGCAAATTAACTTTAATTACTGTTCAAAATTAGAAGATCATTTTTAGTTAATTCTCCTCTGAAATACCTTTAAAATGAGTATTTATTTGCATTTTTTTATTTCTTTATGATTTTTTATGATTTTTAGAAGTTTCAATTAAAATGATTAATTAAGCATAATTAAAGCATAATCTATTGGCCACATGGCGTGGCGTGATGCTTTCACATGGCATGGGATTGGTAAAACTTATCCGACAGCATGTGGCGGTGGACACTTTCTTGTCTGATCTAAGATCGGATGGCTATGATTAATCCATAGATGAATAGAATTAAATCAGATCAATCTAGTAATCATGATCATTTAATGATGAGGAATGGATGGCATGATCATGTGAGTGAGGAAGAATGGAGTTTGCATTTTCACTTGATTTGAGGTTACGCTGGATCAACTCCAGATCCACACCTTCTTGACATCGATCGAAGGGGATCCAACGATCAAGATCACATGAGATGCAAGTTTTCTTCAAAAAGCTCCAACCCATTTTGCATAAGGATAAGTTTTGGAAGCATACCTCACTGGAGCTCAAGAATGGTGGTTCGAATGATTGAGGAAGCTTCATCTAGTGGAGACAAAGCTCTGTTGAGCAGTAATTGGATCAATTCCTCCACATTCACTCGGAAGGCCATGAACTGATGATTTGGAGCTCAGCTTTGATCAGTCCCATCTCGAGGAATGATTCATTCTTTCGATGAGGCCTAGGAAGGTGCGTTAATTTGAGTTTGATGGAGAAATGAGGAAGTTAGGTCAAATGGGAGTGTCTATTTTGGGGAAACAGAATGGCATTTTCAAGAGAATGGGAGCTTAGGAAATGGCTCTTCATCTTGGGTAGCACTCTTAGGAATGATTTTGTGTGTGTTTGAGTGGAAATGAGGGGTGTATACCCCTTCATCTTGTCGAAGATGGGATGGGTTTGGCTTTGGTGGCCATGGACCATCTTAAGGAGTCATGGGTGGTAAGGAGGAGGTGAGTTGGCTCAGCTTGGTTAGTTGAAGGTGTGGAAGAGTATGCCAAGGAGGTGTCATGGGTATCCTATGGGTTTCAAATTCTCTAATGGGGAGGGTGAGGTGATTTCACCTCCCATGGGTCATGGCCAACCCAACAACTCCTTGGGTCAGTTGGGTGCCTAGGTGGACCATTGGGAGGACCAAGTGGTTGGGAATGGAAATGACCACTTACATGGGTGATTTATCTAATGTGATTCCCTTGACCTAAGGGTAGAATGATTATTTGGCATTGGATTTGATTTGGGTAGATTTGAGAGCCAAAAGTGGGTTAGCAAATTTCAAGTCAATTGGAGTTGGTTGGGTTTGGCTCAATTTGACTCATTTAGGTCAAATTGGGTTAGGTTGGGTCAAGTTGACCAATTGATTAAATTGGGTCAAGTTCATATGATCATTTGGGATGCTTTGGTTCAATTGGTTTGGTTTTGTTTGGCTTAGATTTGATTTTGGCTCATTTGAATTCATTTGGTTCAAATGGGTTAAGTTGACCAATTTGACCAAATTGGCCAAAGTTGGGGTGTTGGTTTGGGTTTAGTTGACCAATTGATGATTATTGTAGGCTTTGGTTTCAATTAATTTGGATTTGGTTTTATATAGGCTAACTTGAACCTTTTGGTCAATTTGGACTGAGTAGGTCAATTTGGTTCAATTGGGTCGAATCATGTCTTTGGTCAAGTTCAGATCAATTTGGAATGAACTTGAGCCATTAGTAGCAATCAATTTGGTTTGTATTTTGATTTGGCCCAATTAGATCTTTTAGGTCAATTTGGGTCAACTTGGGTCAAGAGGGCCAATGGGTTTGGTTTGACTCAATTGAAGGTCAAGTCATATTCAAATATTGATTTTGATTTGGTATGAATCATTGGCTTCACGGGATTTGGCTTAGGTTGCAAATTGGCTAGTTTGGGTTCATATGGGTTAAGGGTTGACTTGTCAAATGACCAAGTACTTGGTTTGACCCAATTTGATGACAATTGATCAACTAGGGTGATCAAAATCATGATGGAGGTTTTGATGCTTGGTTCAATCCAATTTGGGTAAGATTAGAACTTGGCTCAAATAGGTCAAATTAGGCACTTTGGGTGTAGACCAATTAGGTTTATTTGGCTTGATTTTAGGTTGAGTTTGACTTAGTTGAGTTTATATATGGATTTGGGGTTGATATATAAATTCAATTATGAAATTGTTTAAATGGGTTTTGGTTCATTTGAACATTTCAAGTCAAAAGTTAAGTTGGGTTTGACTTGGGTTGATTTTGGTTTGGCTTGATGATTGTAGATTTCATTATATTTGTGAATATGATTGAAGGTATGATTGATTCAGAAAATCAATTGAATTTGGGTTTTGGAATGAAGGAATTTGGCTAAATCCATGGAGTTGGGTCATGCTTAAGTTTGATTTTGATTTGGTTTGATTTAGTTTTGATTATTTAAATGTATATTTCATTTAAATTTGTGAAGATGATTGAAAATATGATTGATTTGTGTGAAAATCAATTATTTTTGACTTGATTTGGATTAAGATTTGGCTAAGTCCATCAGATAGATCATATGGATTAGGAAGAGTTTTGATTTAATTTGATTTAGTTTCATTTAGTTTTGATCATTTGAATATAGATTTGATTTATATTTAAAAGATGATTGAAGATATAATTTGATTATGAGAAAATCAATTGATTTTGGATTGATTTAGATTAAGATTTAGCTAAGTACATGGGATATGTCATATGGCTTAGGAAGAGTTTCAAGTTTGGATTTGATCATGGGCTTCAATCATTTGGTTTTGGAATTTGGTTTAGATTTGGATTTGAATTTGATGTTTGAATTGAACTTGAGGTTTGGTTTGAGGTGAACATGGATTGGATTTGGGTTGTAGGGTAGGTGGATTATCCTAATCCCTATAGTATAACTTAATCTTATGGTTAACCCTTCTAAGTCTTTAGGCTTAGGTTAAGTGTTTACCTAATTATTAGAAGTGCCTTATGACTAGGGAATTCTTAAATCAACACTCCAAAAGTGAGGTCAATAGGCCTTAGGCTCCATAGTGTTGCCCTTGGAGATACATGATTGGAAGATCGAATCCAAGTTTCACATTATAGACTCAGATACATCTTTCTATGCTTTGCTTGGGAGACAATGGATACATAAGAATAACATAGTTCCATCCTCTCTACATCAGTGTATGAAGTTTATGAGAAGTGGGATCATCTTCTGTGTTAAAGGAGATCTCAAGTCATTTATAGTTCATGAGGTCGGCATATATAAGGATGCGACTTACTACCTCCTTCAAAATCAACAAGTTTTTTCTCATGAACTTGCCTAAAGTTTAAAAATAAAACAAAAAGAAAAAGAAAAAGAAAGAAATAAAGTAAAAGAAAAGAAAAGAAAAAATTAAAAAGAAAATAAAAGGGAGTGGAAATAGACTTGGAGGAGGAAGTGGAGCCTGACATTAGATTCCACCCACAGTTCGTTACTCCATTCAAACATATGGGTGGGACGACGACCTCCACCAGAGGAAGAGGCCAATTGGTAATCCCAAAAACCTCTATTGGTCACCCAATAAAAGATATGTTCCAACTACCAAGAGTACAACTACTATCCATATAGACTTAGAATCTAGTTCATAGGATGAGTATTATATGATTACCACACTAGCTAGCTCTTCTCAGAAGTAGATTCCCTTGGCGGTGACACTTTAGCCAGATAGTGATGAAGACCAGACTCCAGAGCAAAGCATAAGTTTATCCAAGTCTATATGTAAAATAATTAGGCATCGATTTTGAACCTTGGCTCTAACCCACTTTCCTCTCAAAAAGCTGAAGGTTTGCTAATTAAGGAAGCTCCAAAGTTATCCACGGGTGTGAAGACTTAGAGGTTCTTTCTGGGAGCATCATCCTCAAGTCAAGAAGTTGATGTAGAACTTAAGGATTATTCATTTAAAGATTTTATAGAATTACCTTTTGATTGGTACTTGTCTTATGTTCATAATTTAGCAAAGAAATGGTTAATCCCACATACTTGGTCAAAGCACAAGTTAGACTACTTTAAAATAATATGGAAGAACAAATGCAAAAGCTCTCAATCAAGATTGAGACTAGGATTCAGTACAATGGGTCCAATCGGTGATGACAATTATTGCTTAGTCATCACCAATAATTTGGAATCTGATAGGTTCTTTTCAAATCACATTATCTCATATGAGGAGCTGTGCTTAGAAATTTTAGATGATCCTAATGATTTTGAAGTCGAAGATGCATCACCAGAGTTTGAAGAAGTGACCAAGTCAACCATCGATGAGCTCAAGGAAATCAACTTAGGCGAAGAAGATCCACCGACATACATCAGTTCTTTTTGAATGAATCTGAAACTAATGACTTAGTTAGGCTATTCATAAAGTTTAAGGACTTCTTTGCATGGAGTTATGAAGAGATGCCGATTGGCTCCCCACGTTCCATAACTAACAATAGAGCCTGCTAACCTATCAAGCAAGCTCTAGCATGCGATTAGACATAGAACAACGGTCATTTATGAAGTTAAGAAATTGATCGATGTTGGCTTCATCAGGGAAGAAAAATACCCTACAGTTGCGTCCCAATTAAGAAAAAAGAAATTCACATATGCATCAATTTTAGGGATTTAAATAAGGCATGTCCAAAAGAAGAATTTCCACTATGAATGTTGGAGCTAATATTGGTCATTGCCTCCTCTTATGCAGTATTCTCTTTCATGGATGGCTCATCTGGATATAACTAAATAAATATGGCCCCTGAAGATGAAAGAAACACTACTTTTAAGGAAGACCAGATTGGTGCTACATACCAGTGGACTATCACTAAATCTTTGATCAAAATCTATTGCTATAAGGTTATGCCTTTCAGCCTTAAAAATGATGGTGCTACATACCAGTGGACTATCACTAAAGTCTTTGATGAACTCATTCATCATCAACTCGAGTGCTATGTCGATGATCTCGTGGTCAAAAGTAGGGAAAAGGAAGACCATCTCTTTGACTTGAGAGTAGATTTCAAACAGTTAAGATAATTTAACCTCAAAATGAACCCTTTGAAGTGTGAATTTGGAGTAGCTTCGGGAAAATTCTTTGTTATTGTACACAGGAATCAAAATTGATCCAAGAAGATTAAGGCGATATTAGAAATGTCACCCTCTAAAAGTTTAACTCAACTAAGATCTTTCCAAGGGTGGTTGGCATATCTAAGATGTTTTATATCCAACCTATCAGGAAGATGTTAGCCATTCTTAGCACTTGTCAAAAAGGATGCCAAGTTTAAGTGGGATGAAAAGTGTGAGCATGCCTTCTAAGACATCAAGCATTACTTGATGGCGCCACCAGTTCTAGCAACCCCTATCCTAGGCAAGCTGCTCATACTTTATAATGCTACATTAGGCAACTCCCTTAGTGCTTTGTTGGCCCAAGCCAATGATGAAGGGAAGGAAAACACACTATACTACCTCAACCACCATCTAATCCCTATCGAGGCTAGTTATCCACCCTTTGAGAAGCATTGCCTAACTTTAATCTTTGCATCCCAAAAGCTACATCACTTCGTGCTTCCTCATAAGGTGACCTTAATCTCTAGGATCAATCCATTATAGTATCTCATGACATGGCCATTATCGGATGGCGGCATGATGGTCCATGATCCTCTCGCGGTTTGACATTACCTTGTACTCTCATGCGGTGAAAGGACAAGCTAGATATCTTAGCACATCCACTTCTTACTCTTGAGTGTTGATCTCCCTGATGAACAAATCATAAACTTAGGAGATGTACTTTGATGATGCAACTTCATCTCAAAGAGGACAAGAACCACATTCTACTATTCCAGGAAAGGCAGGGGTAGGAATAGTTCTCTTAACTCCAGAATGTGATATGATCAGATTCTCATATCATCTGTCCAATCCTTGTACCAACAATAAAGCCAAATATAAGGCTTTAATTGTCAGTCTGGAGTTAAACGTTACTCTAATCATCTAGAACATCAACATCTTTAGGGATTCACAGTTAGTTATCAACCAAATTGCTAGGTCCTCTAAGGTTATAAAGCCTAAGCTCCATCATTACCACAAGTACACCATGGAGTTATTGGCCCCAAATCCCATAAGTTAACATTTATAAGATTCTTCGAGGAGAGAACACCGTAGTGCATGATTTAGCCAAGCTTCAAGGAGTTGGCATATGTAGGATGAGTTCATATCAATAAGGTCCAAAATAGACTAGTCTTATCCTTATTGATAACTCATCAAAAGTACTCTCTTGAAGGGGAGGTTGCCACTGCCAAGAAGGAGGAGGAGTTAGATTGGAGAAAACCATTTTTGAATTACTTAAATAAAGGCAAACTACCTCAAGAGAAGTCCTAAGCTCATCTGATGAAGCGAGCACTTTCTTACACTCTTGTGGATGGTGTCTTGTACCAATGGTCTTTCGATCATATGTGGTTATGTTTTTTAGAAAAGCACGTAGCTCGTAAGATCATGATTGAGGTACACTCAAGATTATGTGGAGCCAACCAATCTGGTCTAAAGATGAAAGCCAAGATCAAGAGACTAGGATACTACTTGCCGTCGTTGATCAAAGATTGCATGGATACAGCTAGTCGATGGAACCAATATCAAATACATGATGTGGTCCTACACCAACCACCCAATATTGTACATCTTGCATTGGCCTCATAGGAATTTGAGTGTTGGGGTACCGACATAGTGGGTTTGATTGATCCTCCTTCTTCGAAGGGTCATCAGTTCATCTCAGCTGCTACTGACTACTTTTCCAAATGGGCTAAGGTGATTTCTCTTAGAGGTCACATTTCGATGTGCTGCTCTTTTTAGGAACTATATTGTATATAGGTTTAGTGCCTCGAATTATATCTGATAATGGTACTGCATTCAAGAGCACATAAATCAACAACTTTTCCTAGAGACACAACATAGATTAGAGATATTTTACCATTAACTACCAGAGGGCAAACGTCTTAGTAGAAGCCTTCAACAAAAATCTCATCCCAATATTGAAGAAGACACTCGACAGTAACAAGCGATAATGGCATGAGCAGTTAGTTGAAGCCTAGTGGGCCTACTGCACCACTTATAGAACTCCAACTCAGTCTACTCATTTTTTTTGGTATATGGGTCCTACCATTAGAGTCAACTCCCATCACTAAGGATAGGTGTGTAGCAAGATCTGCAGTAGAATGTCAAGTTGTGGTTAGAAGAGCTCGAAGGTTTGGAGGAGAGATACTGCCATGCCAAAACTTTGTACAAAGCTAAAATGATTTAAGCTCACACAAGTGGTCCATCCTAGAGCTTTTCAAATAGGAGAGCTTATTTTAGTTCTAAGGAGTGCATCATAAGATGGGAGGCAACTTTGAACCCACTTGGGAAGGCCCTTTTGCTATAGAGTAGGCCTACCAAGGAGGATCTTATCAGCTTATTAATCATAAGGAAGAGCACTCAATGCTTCAAATCAATAGGCTCTACTTAAGGAAATATTATAAATCATGTTTGAAAATAATAATCATTAATGAAAATTCCATTTTGAATTCAATCTCTTCCATATTGAAAGTATTCTTGTTTGCGAATTCATCGTGATGTGTTTAGGGTAGGTGTAAGGAACCCGAGTGGCATCCTATCCTTCATCCACACAATATAAAAACAAACTACACACAAACATATAAAATAAACACTTATCTTTTATCTCGGGCTACTTTGAGTTGAGATAAAACCCCCAACAGAACTCACTCAGTAGCTACTCTTGGTCGGGCTGGCGTGCTACCCTGCTAGTGTGTCACCTAGTCATCTTGTATTTTGGAGGATGTAAGTCTGCTATGCTTTCCTTCCTTACTTGGCCACTACACACCAATGAGTGCCTTGTTAGTTTGGTAGGCCTTTCTGCATGGTTGATAAGCTGCCTTACGTTTGTTTTGTTTAAGAGGATGTGAGTTTGCTGCTTCTTGGATTAGCCTTGTGCACTAACGGGTTGAGTATATTTGGTTTAGGATAAGTCCCCTAGAGCTCCTTCCCTTTTGACTTCAAGTTTGGGTCAAGTCCTTCCTCGGGATCCCACAGTAGTCTAGGTGGCATCTATCCCACAATAGACTATCTTGATGATCAGTTCCCCTTGGAAAGTTGTAAGCCTACACACTTTCTTTCGAGATTAATCATTGCACACCGATGGGCACCTTAGGTTTGTTGGTTCTCACTATGCTAATGGATACACCACTCATGCTGATGGATACACCATAGGTTAGTTGGTTCACGCACCTTAGGATACAACACTTATGGTAGATGTAAGTCTATTATTCTTTCTCCTTGAGTTGGCCACCATACACCTATAAGATTTCTTTTCCAGGGCTTAGGATAACGTCCCTAGCAACACCTCTCCTGTGGACACTATATTTGGATCACATCCTTTGCGACCCCATTTAGACACTACCCGGGTTACTATCAGATTGGACAGTTCCCCTTTCTTAGAAACCACCACTGTGGTTGGAGAATCTATTATGTGGATGTGCAGATTCTTCCTTGGTCTAGTAAATTTGAGATAGGTCAAGGCTGACAGAGCCCATTCTTAGAGTGTCCCTCACACACCAACAGGGTCCACATAAACATATAAACAAAATATATATTCACTTATGGAATAGGAGAACACCCCTATAGATACCTTTTCTCAAGCAAGCATCCTATCTTTAGGGCAGTGTCAGCAAAACTCCCTATATGAATCGCTGACTACTCTTGAGTTGATATAAGTCCCCAGTGGCATTCACTAAATAATCCCGTAGGTTGGGTTTGATTTGTTGTGTTACCAACAAGTCACCCCAACAATTTTTCCTTGCTTCTCGGTGGGTCCATCACAACATGGTCCATAAATTAAATCTATCAAATTTGACCTAGCACTCATCCCAGTGGATATTCCTCAATTCAAAATCAAAGTACACCAAACAAACCATATCAAATCACATGAAATTAAGATAAATTTAATCTTAACTACTTTTGAGTTGACATAAGTCTACAGTTACATTCACTGAATGGTCACCCTAGGTTAGGTTTGATTTGTTGTGCATTCAATAAGTCACCCCGATTGTTCCTCACTTTGGAAGATATAAGTCTGGTATGCCTTCTTCCTAGCACAATCATTGCACATCGAAAGGCAACCCCTTAGGTTGGCTAGCTCTACCCCATAGTCGGTAGACTATCCCTTTGGATTTGTGAACCTGAGGTAAGACAAAGCTGATATAGCCCCTTCTCAGTTGGTCCATCACACATTGATAAGGTTCAAACATTAACTCAGATTAAATTAAACCTAATCTAATGTTCCCTAGTGGAGCCCCAAATCTTATATAAATAAGTCAAGAAAATAAATCAAATTCAAAAATTAACCTCCTCAGTAGAGCCAAATTAAACCAACTCCCCTAATAGAGTCTAAATCAATGAAATCAATCTCAAATCCTAATCCCCAGCAAACTTGAGCCCATATCTCTAGCAGATATGCTTCCACATCAATTAAAACAAAATAAATTAAAGTCAATGCAATCTTAATCCCTAGTGAATTATAGATTCTTATCCCTAGTAGATCTTCTATCCATAAATCATATAATTAAATCAAATTCAAACCTTATCCCCAGTAGATTTTCTTCTTTTATGCCCTCAACATAGACCCCTCATATGTCATGTCCAATGCATGTGTGATCCCCTAGCGGATCTCCTTCCATGTTCTTGACATGGAATTCTCATCAAATCTTATTTCTTCTCTTCTGCACACCTTTAATACTTCAACCAAAAGCCCAACAATGAATTCATTTAAATTACATCATCTTACCATTGTAATCAACATTTATGATTTGTGATGGTGCAAACTCAAACTAACTATACAATATCATGCTAAACATATTATAGTGTGAATTAACACACTATATTATATTATAATATATGTTGTTATATTATAATTTTCTATAATATAATATATTGTCTAACATTACACCTCATTAGAATCACTTAAAAGGAACAAATAACAAAATTTTCTCAAAATATGAATAATGTTCATTTTAGATGTACAATTGTATTTTTCTATTAGAAATGGTACAAAAATAGCATAATTTTGTGTTTCTTCTAGGTGTGTGCTATGAATTTGGCCAAATTCTTCCAGCTCAACCTTCAAATTAACATTTTTGTGAGTTTTGACCTAATGTATTATAACAAAAGTAAAACATACTAAAATGTGCAATAACATTTAGTAAAACACCACCACATTCATATATATGAAGTTATGTTGTTATGTACATTATATTTTAGTATGCTTTCATATAATATATTATCTTACATTACACCTTAAAATGAATCACTTTAAGCAAAATATTTATAAAATTTGGTTGAAAAATGAACATTTATTTTGGATGTAAAATTCGATTCTTTTGATTAAATGACACACCATAGCACACCCCCAATGATGTTCCCTAAAGCTTACCTTAAATTTGGCCAAATCCCATCATCTCAGCCTATAAATCAAAATTTTTATGAATTATACAAGTACAAACTCTACTACATCATACTATAACAAACTAAAATATGCTAGACAATAAGTAGTAATACACAATAGTATGCTATAATGCATAATGCTACACTATGTTATGGCATTCTATATTATAATACACTATAACATATTATATTATATTATATTACATATCACATCACAAGGGATTGCTTAAGGTGAAAAATCATAAAATTAGTCTAAATAATAAAAACTATATATTTTAGTGGTATTACTTACATATTTTAAATTGAAATAATATATTATGATGCCATGCTCTACCTATAATCAATTTGGAAAAATTCCACCATTTTGAAGTATAAATCAACATTTTTATTGATAAATCTTGTGTAGGCTCAACTGCATGATTGTATAATACTAAAAGAATTTTAAATGCATAGAATAATATATTATTATATATGATGCTATACTATGCTATAACATATAATATTTAATTTGAACATAAAATCTTACTTTTTAGAATATAAGTGGAGTAGCACACCTTTGGTACTACAACCTAATTCTCACTTCAAATTTAACAAATTTCATCATCTGATTTATTAAATCATTATTTTGATGATTTATTTTAATATAGACTATAAGACACAATACCATAACATACAAAAACATTCCAAAACATCTTATAACATCCAAAAACACATCACTACATGCTCAAATATATGATGCTACATTATACTATAATATATGGTATTAAAATATGATTTAGGGTTAGGGTTTAGGGCATTCAAATCAGTAATAGTCAAGGGAAAGTCTCTTGAAGGCATTTTCTTTAGCTACCATAACTATGTTAGGATTCAGTCATTCTTTAGATCTACTTTTAATGACATCTTTATTCAAGGTTTAGGGTTTATGGTTTAAGGTTCATGGTTAGGGTTTAGGTTAGTTTAAGGTTTAGGGTTAGTTTTGGGTTTAGGGTTTAGGGTTTAGGTTTTAGGGTTTGGGGTTTAGGATTCAGGGTTTAGGGTTGTATGGGTTTAGATTTAGGGTTTATGGTTGTAGGGTTTAGGGTTTAGGGTTTAGGGTTTAGGGCTTATGATTTTAGGGTTTAGGGTTTAGGGTTTAGGGTTTAAGGTTTAGGGTTTAGGTTGTAGGGTTTAGGGTTTAGGGTTTAGGTTTTAAGGTTTAAGGTTTAGGGTTTAGTGTTTAGTGTTTAGGTTTTTTAGGGTTTTTAGGGCTTAAGGTTTAGTTTAGGGTTTAGGGTTTCGAGTTTAAGTTTTAGGTTTAGGGTTTAAGTTTTACTTTACAATTTAGGGTTTAGGGTTTAAGGTTTTTTTTGACATAGAGAACAAATTCAAATTTAGCATTTCATCTTTTTGATTTCATCAACCAAGTAGCACCACAAGTTTTCTACGACACAGGCAATGACATAGATAAAAAATGACGCCCGTTGAGCAAATAAAAAAACTTAGATAAGTAGGACCATCTCTTCTATAAGGATACTATTTTGTAAGTAGCATTGGATTGACCATTCTTTAGTTTCTCTAGTTCCCATCAAAACCACCCCCACCTTTCGAGTAGTGTGATTTGCCATCATAAACCCAATCTCTCTCTTTGCTACCACCATAGCTGTAACCTCTATCGCTCTGCCCACCTCCTTAACCACCACTTCTCCAACCACCACCTCCATATCCACTAGCACCCCCAGATCGCCCACCACCACTGTGATAACCGTCACCTCCACCTTCGGCTTCACCGCTAGATCTTGATTAAGCCTAGTTGATGGTGATGTTCTTATCATCAAGGTTATGCCCATTCTTAGGGTTTAGGGTTTGTTTAGGGATTAGGGTTTAGGGTTTCAGGTTATAAGTTTTAGGGTTTAGGGTTTTAGGGTTTAGGGTTTAAGATTTAGGATTTAGGGTTTTAGGGTTTAAGGTTTAGGGTTTTAGGGTTTAGGGTTTAGGGTTCATGGTTTAGGGTTTATGGTTTAGGGTTTTAGGGATTAGGTTTAGGGTTTAGGGTTGAAGGTTGTAGGTTTAGGGTTTAAGGTTTTTTTTTTTAAAAAAAATAAGTAAGCCGGTAAGTTTAAGTTTATTTAGCTTATTTTTTATTTATTTGAGTTTATTTTAATTTTTATTTATTTTAGTTTTATTTATTTGAGTTTATGTTTTTTATTTTAGTTTATTTTTTAGGTTTAGGTTTATTTTTTAGTATAGTGTTTTTATTTTATTATTTAGGTTTAAGTTTTACTTTTTATTTTTAGGTTTAGGGTTTGGTTTTCATTTTATTTTTTTAGGTTTAGGTTTTACATATTTATTTTAGTTTATTTTTATATTTTAATTTTAGTTTAGGTTTAGGTTTATTTTTAGTTTATTTTATTTTATTTAGTTTAGGTTTAGGTTTTTGTTTAGTTATTTTAGGTTTAGGTTTAGGTTTTATTTATTTTAATTTAGGTTTAGGTTTATTTTATTTTATTTTTTTATTTTGACTTTAGGTTTAGTTTTTTTTAGGGTTTAGCTTTTATTTTTGATTTCTTTTTAGGTTTTATTTTAAGGTTTATTTTTTTTAGGTTTAGGATTTTATTTAATTTTTATTTTAATTTATTTTTGGTTTATTTTATTTTTATTTTACGTTTAGTTTTTTTATTTAGTTTTTTTTCTTAGGTTTATTTTATTTTATTTAGTATATGTTTTTATTTATTTTATTTTATTTTATTTTTAGGTTTAGGTTTAGTTTTAGTTTAAGTTTTAATTTTAATTTATTTTGTTTATTTAGTATAGGTTTAGGTTTTTAGGTTTTTAGGGTTTAGGGTTCAGGGTTTAGGGTTTTAGGGTTTAGGGTTTTAGGGTTTAGGAATTAGGGTTAGGGTTTAGTGTCAGGGTTTAGGGTTTAATGTTTAGGCTTTAGGGTGGAGGGTTTTAAGTGTTTAGGGATAGCTTAGAGTTTAGGGTTAGTTTAGGTTTTAGGGTTTAGGCTTTAGGCTTTAAGGTTTAAGGTTTAGGGTTAGTTTAGGGTTTAGGGTTTAGGGTTTCTGGGTTTAGGGCTTATGGTTTACGGTTAGTGGGGTTTTGGTTTAGGGGTAGTTTAGGGTTTAGGGTGTTTTTTTAAATTAAGTAAACCATAGGTTTAGGTTTATTTAGTTTATTTATTATTTATTTTAGTTTATTTTTTATTTTTACTTAGGTTTAGGGTGTTTTTTTGCTGTATGGCTTGAATACAGTGAAAAATGTTAAGGTTTAGGGTGTAGTGTTAAATAAGCAAGGGTTCCCACATTATGACGGATCTGCAAAGAAGTTAGTCCATGAAACTAGAATTAGGTTAGGATCTTGGAATATAGGTACTCTTACAGTAAATTAATGGAATTAATAGATATTATGGTTCATAGAAAAATAAATATTTTATGTGTTCAAGAAACTAAATGGGTTGGTGAGAAGGCCAAGGAGATTGATAGTTTAGGTTTTAAACTTTGGTATTCAGGTAAAAGTCGAACTAGAAATGGTGTAGGTGTGATTATAGATAAAAGTTTGAAGGATAATGTTATAAGTAATAATAGATGTGGAGAGAATTATAGCTTTAAAGATTATTGTTGACTAAGATTATCAATGTTATAAGTGTCTATGCTCCTCAAGTAGGTTTGGAGGTAAGCTCAAAAGAAAAATTTTGGAATGAATTGGAGGGATTAATACAAAAGATACCTCTTGAAGAAAAAGTATTTATTAGGGAGATTTAAATGGACATGTTGGTAGAGTGGTAGAAGATTTTAAAAGTATTCATGGTGGTTATGGATTTGGAGTGACTAATGAAGAAGGTAGGACTATATTAGATTTTGCCTTAGCTTATGATTTTGTAGTTGCTAATACTTTATTTAAGAAAAGAGATGAACATATTATTACTTATAAAAATGGATCTAGTAAAACATAGATTGATTATTTTCTTATAAGAAAAATAGATCGTTTAGATTGTAAAGATTGTAAGGTCATTCCAAGTGAAATTTTAAGTACCCAACATCGACTATTAGTTTTAGATGGGGACACTTAAAGGTTGTAAGAGAAAAAATAAATTAAATTATTGTCCTAGGATTAGATGGGGACACTTAAAGAACACAAATAAAAATATTTTTAAGAGCAAGCTACAAGAAATTAGAATTTGGGATGTTCATAAGGAAGCTAACGTTATGTGGGAAAAATATCAAGTGAAATTAAGCAAGTTGCTAAAGATGTGCTTGGAGAATCAAAAGGAAAAGCTTCTTTTAATAAGAATAGTTGGTGGTGGAGTCGAGTGTGCAAGAAAAGATAAGAAATAAGAAGCATCATTATAAAACTTGGTTTAGATGTAAAACTCGAGAATTGGGAAAGATATAAAGTGGCACATAGAGATTCTAAGAAAGCAATATGTGATGCAAAAAAATTTAGCTTTTAGTGATTTATACAATAGATTAGATACCAAAGAAGGTGAAAGATGTATGTATAAGTTAGCCAACCAAAGGGATAGGAGAAGTAAAGACATAGTTCAAGTGAGGGGTATTGAGGATGAAAATAATAAAGTGCTTTTCTTAGAAAAAGATATTAAAAATAGGTGGATGAGGTAATTTGATAAATTTTTCAATGAAGGATCTAAAGAATGCGATTGATTTTAGCAACCTTAATACCTAAACAAAATAGAGAATTTATTTTTATCATTGTATTAGTAAATCGAAGTTAGTGAAGCTTTAAAGAAAATGAAATGTGGAAAAGCGGTAGGACGGATAATATTCCAATAGAAGTGTGGAAATGTTTAGGAGATCAAGGAATTTCTTGGCTTACAAATCTTTTAATGTTATTTTAAAGACTAAAAGATGCTAGATGAGTGGAAAGAGTTTGTTGGTTCCTATATTTAAGAATAAAGGTGATGCACAAGAGTGTGCAAATTATAGAGGAATTAAGTTAATGTGCCATACATTAAAATTATGGGAGAGAGTAATTGAGCATAGGTTACAATGTGGTATAGAAGTTTCTCACAATCAGTTTGGTTTCATGCCAGGTAGATCTACTATGGATGCTATACATTTGTTAAGAGGTTTGATGGAGAAGCATAGAAAGTAAGAAGGATCTACATATGATATTTATTGATTTAGAAAGCTTATGATAAAGTCTCAAGAGATGTTCTTTGGAGAGTTTTAGAACAGAAAGGAGTTAATATTGGTTATATTAAAGTCATTAAGGATATGTGTACTAGAGCTATTACTTGTGTCCAAACACAAGGAGGATTGACAAAATATTTTCCTATTTGGTTGGATTACATCAAGGATCAACATTAAGCCCTTATCTTTTTACTTTAGTTATGGATGTTCTTATGAGGCATTTACAAGAAGATGTACCTTGGTGTATTCTTTTCGATGACATTCTTCTTGTTGATAATACTAGAGAGTCCAGAAACTTGAATTATGGAGGTCAACTTTAGAGTCTAAAGGTTTTCATTTAAGTCGATCTAAAATTGAATATATGGAGTGTAATTTTAGGTGTAGAAGTTTTAGTGGTAGTGTTGTGACTTTAGGTGATCAAGTCATTAATAAGAGTGAGCGATTGATATTTAGGTTCTATTGTTCAAAATGATGGTGAAATAGATGGAGATGTTATTAGTAGAATTCAAGTTGGATGGTTGAAGTGGAGGAATGCATATTATGTGATAGAAAGTTCCACTTAAACTTAAGGGAAAATTTTATAAGATGGTGGTAAGACCTGCAATGACTTATGGTGCGAGAATGTTGGCCAATAAAGAGAAGCATAAGACTAAGTTAAGTGTTACAGAGATGAGGATGCTGTGGATGAGTGGCTTTACTCTTAGAGATAGAATGCAAAATGAGTATGTTGAAAAAGTTGGAGTAGCTCCGGTGGTAGATAAGATTAGGGAGTGCTTAGATGGTTTGGCCACATAAAGCGTCGGTGTCGATGACCGATTAGGAGAGTAGATGCATTAGATTTTCCTTATGTTAAGAAAGGTAGAGGTAGACCTAAAAAGACTTGGTTAAGATGTATAAAAATGATCTTAGTATACTCAAATTAAATGAGAATTTGACACATAATAGGACACAATGGAGATGAAGGATTCATGTAGCCGACCCACCTAGTGGGATTAAGGCTTGTTGTTGTTGTTGTTGTTGTTGTTGTTATTGTTAGGTTTATTCTTTTAAAGGGTAGGGTTTAGGGTTGTAGGTTTATGGTTCAGGGTTTAGGGTTTAGGGTTAGTTTTAGGGTTTAGTATTTAGGGTTAGGGTTTTTTAAATTATGTAAACTCATAGATTTAGGTTTATTTAGTTTATTAGTTTATTTTTTATTTATTTTAGTTTATTTTCTTTTTTATTTTTATTTAGGTTTAGTTTTATTTTTATTTTGTTTAGTTTATTTATTTTAGTTTAGGTTATTTATTTTAGGTTATTTTTTAAGTTTAGGTTTATTTTTTAGTTTAGTTTTATTTATTTTTTATTTTCTAGGCTTCAGTTTTATTTTTTATTTTTAGGTTTAGGCTTTGGTTTTTATTTTAGGTTTATTTTTAGGTTTTATTTTTTAGTTTATGTTTAGGTATATTTTTAGTTCATTTTATTTTATTTAGGGTTTAGGTTTAAGTTTTATTTATTTTAGTTTAGGTTTAGGTTTATTTTATTTTTATTTTAGGTTTAGATTTTTTTGGTAGTTTAGGGTTTAGGCTTTATTTTTAATTTATTTTTAGGTTTATTTTTTAGGTTTAGGTTTTTATTTAGTTTTTATTCTTATTTTATTTTAGGTTTATCTTATTTTTATTTTAGGTTTAGTTTTTATTTTATTTAGGTTTTTTATTTTTAGTTTAGTTTAGGTTTTAATTTATTTAATTTTAGTTTAGTTTTTTTTTATTTTTTTATTTTTAGGTTTAGGTTTAGGTTTAAGTTTAGCATTAGGTTTTAGTTTAGTTTTTTATTTTATTTTGTTATTTTATTTTATTTTTGTTTATGCTTTTATATTTATTTTATTTTTAGGTTTAGGTTTTTAGATTTTTATGGTTTAGGGTTTAAGGTTTAATGTTAGTTGAGGGTTTCGGGTTTAGGGTATAGGGTTTGGGGTTTAGGGTTTAGGGTTTAGGATTTATTTAGTGTTTAGGTTTTATAGTTTAAGGTTTAGAGTTTAGGGTTTAGAGTTTAGGGTTTAGGGTTTTCAGGGTTTAGGGTTTAGGGTTTAGGGTTTAGGTTTAGGGTTTAGGTTTAGGGTTCAAGTTTATGTTTATGATTTAGGGTTTTTGGTTTTTTTTCTTTAACATAGAATAAATTCAAATTCAACATTTCTTCTTTTTGATTTCATTAACCAAGTAACGCACCAAGTTTTCTAAG
Organism: Cymbidium sinense; assembly: GCA_021442155.1. Taxonomy (NCBI): domain Eukaryota; kingdom Viridiplantae; phylum Streptophyta; class Magnoliopsida; order Asparagales; family Orchidaceae; genus Cymbidium; species Cymbidium sinense. Next base: position 120,406 of record JAKCPB010000186.1, read on the forward strand.
ACATAAGAGGAGACATAGATAAAATGAGCACGATAGAAAATCAAAACCAGATAACTAGAACTATCTCTAAAGACACAATTCCATAAGTAGTAGGTGGATGGATTTATTATTTTCTAGTTACAACCATAACCACCCCAGCCTCTCGAGTAGCGAGATCCACCATCATATCCCCTATCTCTCCCTCTACCACCACCATGGTTGTAACCTCTGTCACTCCTCCCGCCTCCATAGCCACCACTACTCTAAAACCACCTCAGGTCCACAGAACCTCCAGTTCGAACACCTCTATGATAATGTTTGCCCCTCCATCTCAAATCTAGACTAAGCTTGGTTTGGTGATGTTCCTACCGTCAAAGTTCTCCCCATTCTGAGGGTTTAAGTTTATTTTTTTATTTTTTTAGTTACTTTAGGTTTAGGTTTAGGGTTTGGGGTTTAGGGTTTAGGGTTTGGCTTAGGGTTTAAGGTTAAGGGTTAAGGGTTTAGGGTTTAGGGTTTAGGTTTTAGGGTTAATGCTTTTAGGGTTTAGGTTTTAAGGTTAGGGTTTACGGTTTAGAATTTTTTAGCATTTAGGGTTTAGGGTTGTAGGTTTATGTTTTAGGGTTTAGGGTTTGGGTTTAAGGTTTAGGATTTAGGGTATATAGTTTTTTTTAATTCTAAGTAAATTGGTAGGTTAATTTTTATTTAGTTTATTATTTATTTATTTTAGGTAATTTTTTTTATTTAGTTTATTTATTTATTTTGGGTTTATTTATTTTAGTTTAAGTCTTTTATTTTAGTTTATTTTTTAGGTTTAGGTTTATTTTTTAATTTAGTTTTATTTTTATTTTACTTTTTAGGTTTAGGTTTTATTTTTTTATTTTTAGGTTTAGGTTTAGGTTTTTATTTTATTTTTTATGTTTTGGTTTTAGGTTTTTATTTAAGGTTTATTTTTATGTTTTATTTTGAGATTAGGTTGAGGTTTCTTTTCAAGTTATTATATTTTTTAGTTTAGATTTAGGTTTAGGTTTGGCTTATTTTAGTTTAGTTTAATTTAGTTTAAGTTTAGGTTTATTTTATTTTGTTTATTATATTTTTATTTTAGGATTAAGTTTTTTTTAGTTTTGGGTTTAAGTTTTATTTTTTTATTTATTTTTAGGTTTTATTTTTTAGGTTTATTTTTTAGGTTTAGGTTTTTATTTAGTTTTTATTTTATTTTATTTTACATTTAGTTTTTATTTTATTTAGGTTTTCTATTCTTAGGTTTATTTTTTTTAGTTTAGTTTTTTGGTTTTTTTTAATTTATTTTTGTTTATTTTTATTAGTTCAATTTATTTTATTTTAAGGTTTAGGTTTAGGTTTTAGTTTAAGTTATATTTTATTTTATTTTTTTATTATATTTAGGTTTAGGTATTTTTATATATTTTATTTTTAGGTTTTATTTAGCTTAGGTTTAGGTTTTTAGGTTTTTTTTTAGGTTTTTAGGTTTTTAGAGTTTAGGGTTTATGGTTTATGGTTTAGGGTTTTAAGGATTAGGGTTTTAGGGTTTATGGTTAGGATTTAGGGTTTAGGGTTTAGGGCTTAGCGTTTAGTGTTTAGGCTTCAAGGTTTAGGGTTTTTTGGATTTAGGGTTTATGATTTAGGGTTAGGGTTTAGGGGTTTTTTTCTTTTAAATTATGTAAATTGGTAGGTTTAGGTTTATCTAGTTTATTTTTTTTTATTTTAGTTTATTTTATTTTTTATTTTTGTTCATGTTTATTTTTTTTATTTAGTTTAGTTTATTTATTTTAGGTTTATTTATTTTAATTTAAGTTTTTTATTTAATTTATTTTTATTTTATTTTTTAGGTTTAGGTTTTATTTTTTATTTTTAGGTTTAGGTTTAGATTTTTTTTTTTTTTTAGGTTTAGGTTTTAGGTTTTTATTTTAGGTTTATTTTTAGGTTTTATTTTTTTAGTTTAGTTTTAGGTTTATTTTTAGTTTATTTTATTTTATTTAGTTTAGGTTTAGGTTTAGGTTTTATTTATTTTAGTTTAGTTTAATTTAGTTTAGGTTTAGGTTAAATTTTTTTTCTTTATTTTATTATTATCTTAAATTTAGTTTTCATTTTTAATTTAGGGTTTAGGTTTTATTTATTATTTATTTTTTAGGTTTTATTTATAGGTTTATTTTTTAGGTTTTAGTTTTTATTTAGTTTTTATTTTATTTTATTTTAGGTTTATTTTAAGTTTATTTATTTTTATTTTAAGTTTAGTTTTTATTTTATTTAGATTTTTATTCTTAGGTTAATTTTATTTTTTAGTTTAGTTTAGGTTATTATATATTTTATTTTAGTTTCTTTTTATTAGTTTATTTTATTTTATTTTAGGTTTATGTGTAGGTTTTAGTTTATATTTATGTTTTTATTTTATTTTATTGTATTAAGGTTTAGGTTTTAGTTTATGTTTTTTTTTAGGTTTACATTTATTTATTTATTTTATTTTTAGGTTTTATTTAGTTTTGTATAAGGTAGTTAGGTTTTTAGGGTTTAGGGTTTAGGGTTTAAGGTTTAGGGTTTTAGAGTTTAGGATTTTATTGTTTAAGGTGTAGGGTTAGGGTTTATGGTTTAGGGTTTAGTGTTTAGGCTTTAAGGTTTAAGGTTTTTAGTGTTTAGGGTTTAGGGTTTATGGTTTTAAGGTTTAAGGTTTAAGGTTTAGGGTTTAAGGTTAGTGTTTTTATTTTATTTTTTATTTATTTTATTTTTTTTATTTTTAATTAAGTAAACTCTTAGGTTTAGGTTTATTTAGTTTATTTTTTCATTTATTTTAGTTTATTTTAGTTTTATTTATATTTATGTTTAATTTTATTTTATTTGGATCAGTTTATTTATTTTAGATTTATTTAATTTAGTTTAAGTTTTTTATTGAAGTTTATTTTCTAGGTTTAAGTTTAGGTTTAGGTTTATATTTTAGTTTAGTTTTATTATTATTTTATTTTTTAGGTTTAGGTTTGATTTTTTATTTTAGGTTTAGGTTTAGGATTTTATTTTATTTTATTTTTTTAATTTTAGGTTTTTATTTTAGGTTTATTTTTATGTTTTATTTTTTAGTTTAGGTTTAGGTTTATTTTAAGTTATTTTATTCTATTTAGGGTTTAGGTTTAGGTTTAGGTTTAGGTTTTATTTATTTTAGTTTAGTTTATTTTAGTTTATGTTTGGGTTTATTTTATTTTTATTTGAGGATTAGTTTTTTTTTAATTTAGGGTTTAATTTTTTTTTTTAGTTTAGGGTTTGGGTTTTATTTTTAGGTTGTATTTTTAGGTTTAGGTTTTTATGTTATTTTATTTTAGGTTTATTTTTTATTTTAGGTTAATTTTTTATTTTATTTAAGTTTTGATTTTTTAGTTTAGTTTAGGTTTTATTTATTTTATTTTAGTTTAGTTTTTGTTTTTTATTTTATTTTCTTTTTAGGTTTAGGTTTAGGACTTAGTTTAGGTTATTATTTTGTTTTATTTTTTTATTTTATTTTGATTTAGGTTTTTTTATTTATTTTATTTTTTGGTTTTATTTAGTTTAGGTTTAGGATTTTAGCTTTTTAGGGTTTAAGGTTTAGGGTTTAGGGTATAGGGTTAATTGAGGGTTTAGAATTTTGGGTTTAGTGTTTGAGGTTCAGGGTTTAGGTTTTTTTAGGGTTTAGGGTTTATCATTTAGGGTTTAGGGTTTTAGGGTTTAGGGTTTAGGGTTTTGAGTGTTTAGGGTTTTAAGGTTTGGGTTTAGGTTTTAGTTCTAGGGTTCAGCTTTTAGTTTAGGGTTTAGGGTTTCTGCTTTTTTTTTATAATAAAGAATAAATTCATATTCAATATTTCTTCTTTTCAGCTTCATCAACAAAGTAACACTCCAAGTTTTCTAAGACACAAGTGACGGCATAGATAAAAATGAGCACACCTAGAGTAAATCAAAAACCCTAGATTGCTAAAATCATCTCGATTGTAAAGACAGTTCCATAAGTAGCTGATCGAATCGACCGTTATTTAGTTTCTACAGTTCTTAGAACCACCCTTGCCTCTCAAGTTGCGGGATCGACCATCATATCCCGAATGTCTCCCTCCGCCACCACCATGGTTGTAACCTCCGTCGCTCCTCCAACCTCCATAACCACCGCTGCTCCAACCACCACCATAACCACCAGCACCTCGAGAATCCCCCCCACCACTATGATAACTGCTGCCTTCATCTTCTCCTCCACCACCAGATCTAGACTGAGCCTTGTTGATGGTGATGTTCCTGCCATCATGGTTCTGCCCATTCTTAGGGTTTAGGTTTATTTTATTAATTTATTTAGTTACTTTAGGTTTAGGTTTAGGGCTTGGGGTTTAGGGTTAGTGTTTAGGGTTTAAGGTTTAGGGTTTAGGCTTTATGGTTTTTACGGTTTAGGGTTAGTTTAGGGTTTATGGTTTAGGGTTTTAGGGTTTAGGGTTTAGGGTTAATGGTTAGGGTTAGGGTAAGGGTTGAGGGTTTAAGGTTTAGGGTTTAGGGTTTAAGGTTTAGGGTTTAGTGTTTAGGGTTTAGGGTGTAAGGTTTAGGGTTTAGGGTTTAAGGTTTAGGGTTTAGTGTTTAGGGTTTAGGGTTTAAGGTTTATGGTTTAAGGTTTTTTACAATTCTGCTTTAGGGTTTAGGTTTAAAGCTGTAGATTTAGGGTTGCAGGCTTATGATTTAGGATTTAGGGTTTAAGGTTTTTTTTTAAAATTAAATAAATTAGTAGGTTAAGGTTTATTTAGTTTATTCACTTTATTTTTTATTTTATTTTTGATTTTTATTTAAGTTTATTTTTTATTGTTATATAGTTTAGTTTATTTATTTTTGTTTAGGTTCTTTATTTTAGATTATTTTATAGGTTTCAATTTCTTATATTTATTTTTAGTTTAGTTTTGTTTTATTTTATTTTTTTTTTAGGTTTAGGTTTTATTTTATTTTTTTGGGTTTAGGTTTAGGTTTTATTTTAGGTTTTATTTTTTAATTTAGGTTTAGGTTTATTTTTAATTTATTTTATTTTATTTAGTTTGGGTTTAAGTTTAGGTTTAGTTTATTTTAAGTTTAGGTTTAGGTTTTATTTATTTTAGCTTTGTTTATTTTAGTTTAGGTTTAGGTTAATTTTATTTTTAATTTAGGGTTTAGGTTTTACTTTTAGGTTTATTGTTTAAGTTTTGGTTTTTATTTTGTTTTTATTTAATTTTATTTTAAGTTTATTCTATTTTTATTTTAGGTTTAGTTTCTATTTTATTTAAGTTTTTATTTATTTTATTTTAGTTTCATTTTTTTTTTTTCATTTTAGGTTTAGGTTTAGGTTTAGGTTATAGTTTATGTTATTATTTATTATTATTATTATTTTTTGGTTTAGGTTTTTTATTTATTTTATTTTTAGATATTATTTAGTTTAAGTTTAGGGTTTTAGCTTTTTAGGGTTTAAGGTTTAGGGTTAATTAAGTTTTATGCTTTAGGGTTTAGGGTTATTTTTTGAGTTTAGGGTTTAAGTTTAGGTTTTAGGGTTTAGGGTTTAAGTGTTAGGGTTTAGGGTTTAGGGTTTTAGGGTTTAGGGTTTAGAGTTTTAGGCTTTAGGGTTTAGGGTTCAATTTTTAGTTTAGGGTTTAGGGTTTTTGGTTTTTGGTTTTTTTTTTAACAAAGAATAAATTCAGATTCAACATTTCTTCTTTTTGATTTCATCAACCAAGTAACACACCAAGTTTTCTAAGACACATGCGATGACATAGATAAAAAATTGGCACACATACAGTAAATCAAAAACCTTAGATAGCTATAACCATCTCTATTGTAAAGACACTGTTCCATAAGTAGTAGATTGGAACGACCGTTCTTCAGTTTCTCCAGTTCCCATCAGAACCACCCCGGCCTCTCGAGTATTGGGATCCACCATCATATCTCAGATCTCTATCTCTATTGCCACCATGGCTGTAACCTCCGTCGCTCCTCCCGCCTCCATAACCACCACTTCTCTGACCACCACCTCCATATCAACCAGCACCTCTAGATCCCCACCACTGCGATAACCACCGTCTCTGCCTTCGCCTCTACCACTAGATCTAGAGTGAGCCTGGTTGATGGTGATGTTCTTATCAAGTTCTGCCCATTTGTAGGGTTTAGGTTTATTTTATTAATTTTATTAATTATTTTAGGTTTAGGTTTAGGGTTTGGGTTTAGGGTTAGGTTTAGGGTTTAGGGTTTAAGGTTAGTTTAGGGTTTATAGTTTAGGGTATTAGGGATTAGGATTTAGGGTATAGAATTTAGGATTTATGGCTAGGGTTAGGGTTTAGGGTTTAAGGTTTAAGGATTTGGGTTTAAGGTTTAGGGTTTACCATTTAGGGTTTAGGGTTTAGGGTTCTAAGTTTTTTACGGTTTAGGGTTTAAGGTTGTAAGTTTAGGGTTGTAGGTTTCGGGTTTGTTTTATGGTTTAGGATTTTTGTTTCAAAATTAAGTAAACCGATTGGTTTAGGATTATTTAGTTTATTTTTTTATTTATTTTAGTTTATAATTTTTTTTTTTTATTTAAGTTTATTTTTATTTTTATTTAGTTTAGTTTATTTATTTTAGGTTTATTTATTTTAGTTTAGGTTTTTTAATTTAGTTTATTTTCTAGGTTTAGGTTTATGTTATTTTTTTAGTTTAGTTTTATTTTTATTTTACTTTTTTAGGTTTAGGTTTTTATTTTATTTTATTTTTTGGTTTAGGTTTTAAGTTTTTTTTAAGTTTTATTTTTAGGTTTTATTTTTTAGTTTAGGTTTAGGTTTATTTTTAGTTTATTTTATTTTATTTTACTTAGTTTAGGTTTCAATTTAAGTTTAGTTTATTTAAGGTTTAGGCTTAGATTTTATTTATTTCAGTTTAGTTTATTTTAGTTTAGGTTGAGGTTTATTTTATTTTTATTTTAGGGTTAGGTTTTTTTTTAATTTAGGGTTTAAATTTTATTCATTTATATATTTTTAGGTTTATTTTTTAGGTACTGGTTTTTATTTAGTTTTTATTTTATTTTATTTTAGGTTTATTTTATTTTTATTTTAGGTTTACATTTTATTTTATTTAGCTTTTTAATTTTTAGTTTAGTTTAAGTTTTTATTTATTTTATTTTAGTTTAATTCTTATTTTTTATTTTATTTTCTTTTTAGGTTCTTTTAGGTTTAGGTTATAGTTTATATTTATAATTTTTTGTTTAGGCTTATTTATTTTTTGATCTTTATTTAGTTTAGGCTTTAAGTTTTCATTTCTTTAGTTTAATGTTTTATGGTCCAAGGCTCAGGGTTAATTTAGTGGCCTATGGCTCTAAGGTTGCCTAAGTTTCTCTCGGGTTGAAGCCTAGGTTTTATGGTTTTTTTGGGTGTGCGGCTTCGTGCTAGAGTTTAGGGTTTTAGGATTTGTGTCTTAAGATTTGTGGATTTAGGGCTTTACAGCTTATAATTTAGTTTAGGTTTAGGTTTAGCTTTTTTAGGTTTAGTGGTCTGCTTCTTTTAGTTTAAGGTTTAGGGTTCTTTATTTTTGATTTTTTTTTTCACAGAGAACAAATTCAAATTCAACATTTCTTCATTTTAATTTCATCAACCAACTAACACACCAAGTTTTCTAAGACACAAGTGAAGAAATAGATAAGAAATGAGGGTGCATAGAGAAAATAAAAAACCTTAGATAACTAGAACTGTCTCTATTGTAAAGACATAATTCTATAACCAGCAAATTACATTAGCCATTCTTCAGTTTCTTTACTTCCCATTAGAACCACCTCAACCTCTCGAGTAGCGGGGTCCACCATCATATCCCCGATCTCTTCCTCTGCCACCACCACGGTTGTAACCTCTATCAGTCCTCCCAGCTCCATAATAACCACTGCTCCGACCACCACTTCCATATCCACCAGTATCTCCAGATTCCCCACCACTACTGTGATAACCACCACCTCCGCTAGATCTAGACTGTGCCTGGTTAACGGTGATGTTCCTGTCGTCAAGGTGCTATCCATTCTTAGGGTTTAGGTTTAGGTTTAGTTTTATTAGGTTTTAGGGTTTAGATTTATTTTTTTTCATTTATTTAGTTACTTTAGGTTTAGGTTTATGGTTTGGGGTTTAGGGTTTAGGGTTTACGATTAGGGTTTAGGGATTAGGGTTTAGGGATTTAGGGATAAGGTTTAGGGTTTACGATTTAGGGTTTTAAGGTTTATGCTTTTATGTTTAAGGTTTATGGTTTAGAGTTTTTTAGGGCTTATGGTGTAGGGTTTAGGATTTATGGTTGTAGGTTTATGGTTAAGGGTTTAGGTTTTAGGGTTTAGGATTTATTTATTTTAAAAAAAAATTATGGAAACTGGTCGATTTTGGTTTATTTAGTTTATTTTTTATTAAATTTAGCTTATTTTTCTTTATTTAGGTTTTTTTTTTTTTATTTCATTTAGTTTGTTTATTTTAGGTTTATTTGTTTTAGTTTAGGTTTTTATTTTTGTTAATTTTTAAAGTTTAGGTTTATTTTTTATTTGAGTTTTATTTTTATTTTATTTTTTAGGTTTAGGTTTTATTTTTTATTTTTAGGTTTTGGTTTAGGTTTTTATTTTATTTTTTTAGGTTTTGGTTTTAGTTTTTTCTTTTAGGTTTATTTTTAGGTTTTATTTTTTTTAGTTTTGGTTTAGGTTTATTTCAATTAAATTTTATTTTATTTAGTTTAGGTTTAGGTTTAGGTTAAGTTTATTTTAGTTTAAGGTTTTTTTTAAGGTTAAAATTTTTTTAATTTAAGTAAACTGGTTTAGGTTTGTTTAGTTTATTTCATTTATTTTTAATTTATTTTAGTTTATTTTATTTTAAAGGTTTATTTATATTTATTTTTTATTTTTATTTAGTTTAGTTTATTTATTTTAGGTCTATTTATTTTAGTTTAGGATTTTTATTTTAGTTTATTTTTCAGGTTTATATTTAGCTTTAGGTTTATTTTTTAGTTGAGTTTTATTTTTATTTTATTTTTTAGGTAAAAGTTTTATTTTTTATTTTTAGGTTTAGGTTTTGGTTTTAATCTTGTTTTTTTTAGGTTTAAATTTTGGGTTTTCATTTTAAGTTTATTTTAGGTTTTATTTTTTAGTATAGATTTAAGTTTATTTTTAGTTTATTTTATTTTATTTAGTTTAGGTTTAGGTTTAGGTTTAGGTTTAGGTTTTATTTATTTCAGTTTAGTTTATTTTAGTTTAATTTTAGTTTATTTTAGGTTTAGGTTTTTTTAGGGTTTAAGTTTTATTTTTTATGTACCTTTAGGTTTATTTTTTAGGTTTAGGTTTTTATTTAGTTTTTATTTTATTTTATTTTAAGTTTATTTTAAGTTTATTTTATTTTATTTTACATTTTTTTATTATTTTTTTTTTATTCTTAGGTTTATTTTTGAGTTTAGTTTAGGTTATTATTTATTTTATTTTAGTTTATGTTTATTAATTTATTTTATTTTATTTTTAGGTTTAGGTTTAGGTTTTAGTTTATGTTTATATTTTATTTATTTTATATTATTTATTTTTTTATTTTTAGGCTTTATTTAGCATAGGTTTAGGTATTTAGGTTTTTAATGTTTAGGGTTTAAGGTTTAGGTTTTAGGTTTTAGGATTTTAGGGTTTAGGGTTTTAGTGTTTAGGGTTTAGGGTTGGGTTTTTAGGTTTAGGATTTAAGGTTTATTGTTTAAGCTTTAGGGATTAGGATTTTTAGATTTTAGGATTAGTTTAGGGTTTAGGATTTAGGGTTTTAGGGTTTAGGGTTTTAGGTTTTGGGCTAGGTTTAGGCTTTTGGGTTTAGGGTTTAGAGTTTAGGGTTTAAGGTTTTAGGGTTTAGGATTTAGGGTTTAGGGTTTATGGTTTAGGGTTTAGGGTTTTAGGTTTTAGGGTTTAGGGTTTTGGGTTTTAGGGTTTAGGGTTTTACATTTAAATTTTAAGGTTTAGGGTTTTTAATGTTTACAGCTTAGGGTTTAGGTTTTAGGTTTAGGGTTCAGGTTTTAGTTTAGGGTTCAGGGTTTTTGGCTTTTTTTTAATAGAGAAAAAATTAAGACTTAACATTTCTTCTTTTTGATTTCGTTAACCAAGTAACACACAAAGTTTCTATGACATAAACAATGAAATAGATCAAAAATGATCACGCATAAAGAAAATAAAAAACCCTAGATAACTAGAACCATCTCTATTATAAAGATACAGTTCCATAAGCAGATATTGATCACTGCTCTTCAGCTCTCCAGCTCAAATGTAAGCACCCCAGCCCTCGAGTAGTGGGATCCACCCATCATATCCCTGATCTATCCCTTCACCACTCACCACGTCAGAACCCATCACACACCCCATAGTTTTTAATTTTTAATTTTTAGGTTTTAGGTTTCAGGTTTAGTGGTTTAGTGTTTGGGGTTTAGGGTATAGGGTTTAGGGTTTATATTTGGGATTTTGGGTTTACGATTTAGTAGGGTTTATTTGCGGTTTAGTTTGCAGGGCTTGGGTTAAGTGCTTCAGTTTTGTGTGGTTTAGTGCTTTAGGCTAAGGGTTTAGGATTTTAGTTGAGTTTTATTTTTATTTTTATTTTGGTTTAGGTTTTATTTTTCTTTAGGTTTAAGTTTAGGTTTTATTTTATGTTTTAGGTTTAGGTTTTGTGTTTATTTTAGGTTTATTTTTAGTTTTATTTTTTAGTTTAAGTTTAGTTTATTTTAGTTTATTTTTTTATTTTATTTTTAGTTTAGGTCTCAAGCTCATTTACTTTAAGTTTGCTTAGGTTTTATTTATTTTAGTTTAGATTTATGCTTATTTTGTTTATTTTATTTATATTTTGTTTTTTTTTTAAAATTAGGGTTTAGGTTTTATTTAGTATTTATTTTTAGGTTTATTTTTTAGGTTTAGGTTTTTATTTAATTTTTATTTTATTTTATTTTAGGTTTGTTTTATTTTTATTTTAAGTTTAGTTTAGTTTTATTTAATTTTTTATTCTTAGGTTTATTTTATTTTTTAGTTTAGTTTAGTTATTGCTTATTTATTTTAGTTTCTTTATTAGTTATTTTATTTTATTTTAGGCTAGGTTTAGGTTTTAGTTTATGTTTATATTTTATTTTATTTTATTTCTTTATTTTATCAAAGTTTATATTTATTATTTATTATCTTTTATTTCTTTATCTTTTAATAGGTCTTTATTTAGTTTAGTTGGCTCTTAAGTTCTTAGGGCCTGGCTCAGGGCCTAGGGTGTGGCCTAGGGTTAGGTCAGAGTTTAGGGTCTATGGCTCAGTGCACAGGCCTAGGGTTTATGGCTCAGTGGCCTAGTGCTCAGCTTCATGGCTCAGGGTATTCTTAGGCTCAGGGCCTGGGCCCAAGGCTAAGCTCTCAGTGGCTCAGGGTCTGCCATGTGTATGTGGTAGGCCTAGGGTTTAGGGCCTGGTCCAGGATTCTTTATCTTTTTTTGTTTTATTTAGTTTAAATTAAGCAAGCCCAGTTTAGGTTTATTTAGCCTATTTTATTTATTTATCTTATTTTATTTTATTTCATAATTATTTAGGCTTTATTTATTCTTTTTATTTTATTTTATTTTATTTATTTAGTTTATTTATTTTAGGTATTTATCTTTAGTTTAGGCCTTTTATTATACTTTATTCTCTAGGGTCAGATTTAGGCTCAGTTTAGGTTTAGTAAATTTTATGTTTAGGTTTAGGTTTTATTTATCTTAGTTTAGTTTATCTTAGTTTATGTCTGGGTTTATATTATTTTTATTTTAGTGCTCAGGTTTTTTTTAAACTCAGGGATTAGTCTTTTAGCATAAAGGCCTAGGTTTTATTTTCATTTATTTTTAGGTTGTATTTTTAGGTTTAGGTTTTTACTTAGTTTTTATTTTATTTTATTTTAAGTTTATTTTATTTTTATTTTAGGTTTAGTTTTTATTTTATTTATGTTTTTTATTTTTTTAGTTGAGTTTAGGTTTTATTTATTGTATTTTAGTTTAGTTTTTTAAATTTTATTTTCTTTTTAGGTTTAGGTTTAAGATTTAGTCTAGGTTCTTATTTTATTTTATTTTGATTTAGGTTTTTTTATTTTTTTATTTTTAGGTTTTATTTAGTTTAAGTTTAGGTTTTTAGCTTTTTAGGGTTTAGGGTTTAAGGTTTAGGTCATATGGTTATTTGATGGTTTAGAGTTTAGGGTTTAGGGTTTGGGGTTTAGTGTTTAGGGTTTAGGGTTTAGGATTTTGGGTTTAGGGTTTTGGGGTTTAGGGTTTAGTGTTTTTAGGGTTTAGGGTTTAGGGTTTAGGGTTTAGATTTTAGGTCTAGGGTTCAAGTTTTAGTTTAGGGTTTAAGGTTTTTATTTTTTTTAACAGAGAGTAAATTTGGATTCAACATTTCTTCTTTTCGATTTCATCAACCAAGTAACACTCCAAGTTTTCTAAGACATAAGCAACGGCATAGATAAAAAATGAGCCCGCATAGAGCAAATCGAAAACCCTAGATAACTAAAATTGTCTCTAATGTAAAGATACAATTCCATAAACAGTAAATCGGATCGATCACTCTTTAGTTTCTCTAGTTCCCATCAGAACCACCCTAGCATCTCGAATAGCGGGATCGACCATCATATCCCCAATCTCTTCCTCTGCCACCACCGTGGTTGTAACTTCCTTCGTTCCTCTCACTCCAAAACCACCACTACTCGTCCACCACCACCATTACAACTAGCAACTTGAGATCCCCATCACCACTACAATAATCACTTCCTCCACCTTCTCCTCCACAGTTAGATCTAGATTGAGCAAGGTTGACAGTGATGTTCCTACCATCAAGGTTCTGCCAATTCTTAGGGTTTAGAATATTAAGTTTTAGGGTTTAGGTTTATTTTATTATGTTATTTAGTTACTTTAGGTTTAGGTTTAAGGTTTAAGGTTTACGGCTACAGTTTAGGGTTTAGGGTTTAGGGTTTAGGGTTTAGACTTTAGGGTTTTTAGGGTTTAGGGTTAGTTTAGGCTTTATGGTTTAGGGATTTATGGTTTAGGGCTTAGGGTTTAGGGTTTAGGGTTTAATATTAGGGTTAGCATTTAGGGTTTAGGGATTAAGGTTTAAGGTTTAGTGTTTAAGGTTTAGGGTTTAATGTTTAGGGTTTATGGTTTTTTATGATTTAGGGTTTAGGTTTAAGGTTGTAGGTTTAGGGTTGTAGGTTTTGGGTTTAGGGTTTAGGGTTTGTTTTACGGTTTAAGTTTTTTTTAAATTATATCAATCGGTAGGTTAAGGTTTATTTATTTTATTCAATTTTTTTTACTTATTTTAGTTCATTTTATTTTCGATTTTTATGTAAGTTTATTTTTTATTTTTATTTAGTTTAGTTTATTTATTTTAGTTTAGGTTATTTATTTTAGTTTATTTTGTAGGTTTAGGTTTAGGTTTATGTTTATTTTTTAGTTTAGTTTTATTTTTATTTTATTTTTTTTGTTTGGGTTTTTATATTATTTTCTTTTTAGATTTAGGTTTTAGGTTTTTAATTTTGTTTTATTTTTTAGTTTAGGTTTAAGTTTATTTTTAGTTTATTTTACTTTATTTAGTTTGGGTTTAGGTTTACGTTTAGTTTATTTTAGGTTAAGGTTTAGGTTTTATTTATTTTAGTTTAGGTTTAGGTTTATTTTATTTTTATTTTAGGTTTAGGTTTTTTTTTAGTTTAGGGTTTAAGTTTTATTTTTAGTTTTATTGTTTAAGTTTAAGTTTTTATTTAGTTTTTATTTAATTTTATTTTTGGTTTGTTCTATTTTTATTTTAGGTTTAGCTTTTATTTTATTTAGGTTTTATATTTTTTACTTTAGTTTATGTTTTAAGTTATTTTATTTTAGCTTAGTTTTATTTTTTTATGTTATTTTCTTTTTATGTTTAGGTTTAGGTTATAGTTTATGTTTTTATTTTACTTTATTTTTTATTTTTTTTATTTTGGTTTAGGTTTTTTTATTTATTTTATTTTTAGATATTATTTAGTTTATGTTTAGGTTTTTAGCTTTTTAGGGTTTAGGGTTTATTGTTTAAGGTTTAGGGTTAGTTTAGAGTTTATGGTTTAGGGTTTAGGTTTTGTGGTTTAGGGTTTAAGGAATTTTTTTAAGGGTTTAGGGTTTAGGGTTTAGGGTTTAGGATTTAGGGTTTAGGGTTTAGGGTTTAGGGTTAAGGGTTTTTAGGGTTTAGGGTTGAGGGTAAAGGGTTTAGGTTTTAAGTTTAGGGTTCAATTTTTAGTTTAGTGTTTAGGGTTTTTGGTTATTGGTTTCTTTTTTAACAGAGAACAAATTCAGATTCAACATTTCTTCTTTTCGATTTCATCAACCAAGTAACACACCTAGTTTTCTAAGACACAAGCAATGACATAGATAAAAAATGGGCACGCATACATCAAATCAAAAACCCTAGATAGCTAGAACCATCTCTACTATAAAGACACAGCTCCATAAGCAGTAGATCGGATCGACCATTCCTTTATTTCTACAGTTCCCATCAGAACCACCATAGCTTGTCGAATAGCGGGTTCCACCATCATATCTATGATCTCTCCCTTCGCTACCACCATGAATCTAACCTCCATCATTCCTCCCACCTCCATAACCTGCTTGACCACCACCTCCATATCCGGCACCTCGGATCCCTCACCACCCTTTGCGACAGCCTCGACTTTGCCTCCGCAGATCTAGAATGAGCCTTGTTGACATTGATTTTTTTTTCGTCAAGGTTCTACCCATTCTTAGGGTTTAGGTTTAGGTTACGTTTTATTAGGTTTTAGGGTTTAGATTTATTTTTTAATTTATTTACTAACTTTAGGTTTAGGTTTATTATTAGGGGTTTAGGGTTTGTGGTTAAGGGTTAGGGTTTAAGCTTTAGGGGTTTAGAGTTTAGGGTTTAGGTTTAGGGTTTAAGGTTTAGGATTTAAGGTTTAGGGTTTAGGGTTTAGGGTTTATGCTTTTAGGTTTTAGGGTTTACATTTTTTAGGGCTTAGGGTTTAGGGTTTAGGGTTTGTGGTTGTAGGTTTATGGATTAGGATTTAGGGTTTAGGGTTTAGGGTTTATGATATTTTTTAAAATTAAGTAAACTTGTAGGTTTAGGTTTATTTAGTTTATTTAGTTTTTTTAGTCTATTTTTTATTAATTTTAGTTTATTTTATTTTTTATTTTTTATTTTTATTTAATTTTTTTATTTCATTTAGTTTATTTATTTTAGGTTTATTTATTTTTGTTTAGGTTTTTTTATTTTAGTTTATTTCTTAAGTTTAGGTTTATATTTTGGTTGAGTTTTATTTTTATTTTATTTTTTTTGGTTTAGGTTTTTATTTTTATTTTTAGGTTTTGGTTTACATTTTTATTTTATTTTTTTAGGTTTTGGTTTTTGGTTATTATTTTAGGTTTATTTTTCTGTTTTATTATTTTAGTTTAGGTTTATGTTTATTTTTAGCTTATTTTATTTTATTTAGTTTAGGTTTAAGTTTAGGTTAAGTTTATTTTAGGTTTAGGTTTTTTGATAGTTTATTTTTAAGGTTTAGGGATTTATGTTTTAGATTAACTAAACTTGTAGGTTTAGGTTTATTTAGTATATTTAGTTAATTTTTATTTATTTTAGTTTATTTTATTTTAAATTTTTATTATATTTATTTTTTTATTTTATTTAGTTTAGTTTATTTATTTTAGGTTTATTTATTTTAATTTAGGAATTTTATTTTAGTTTACTTTTAGGTTTAGGTTTATTTTTTAGTTAAGTTTTATTTTTATTTTATTTTTTAGGTATAAGTTTTATTTTTTATTTTTAGATTTAGGTTTTGGTTTTTATCTTATCTTTTTAGGTTGTAGTTTTATATTTTTATTTTAAGTTTATAGTTAGGTTTTATTTTTTTGGTGTAGGTTTAGCTTTATTTTTAGTTTATTTTATTTTATTTAGTTTAGGTTTAGGTTTAGGTTTAGTTTATTCTAAGTTTAGGCTTAGGTTTTATTTATTTTAGTTTAGTTTATTTTAGTTTAGATTTTGGTATAATTTATTTTGTTTATTTTATTTTATTTTAGGTTTCAATTTTCTTTGTTTAGGGTTTATGTTTTATTTTTATTTACTTTTAGGGTTATTTTTTAGGTTTTGGTTTTTATTTAATTTTTATTTTACTTTATTTAGGTTTATTTTAGGTTTATTTTATTTTTATTTTACATTTTGTTTTTATTTTATTTAGTTTTTTATTCTTAGGTTTATTTTATTTTTTAGTTTAATTTAGGTTATTATTTATTTTATTTTTATTTATTTTTATAAATTTATTTTATTTTTTAAGTTTAAGTTTAGGTTTTAGTATGTTTTTTTTATTTAGGTTTAGGTTTATTTATTTATTTTATTTTTAGGTTTTATTTAATTTAGGTTTAGGTATTTAAGCTTTTAAGGTTTAGGGTTTAAGGTTTAAGTTTTAGGTTTAAGGTTTTAGTGTTTAGGGTTTAGGGTTAGGGTTCAGGGTTTAGGATTTAGGTTTTAGGGTTTAGTGTTTAGGCTTTAGGGTTTAGGGTTTTAGGGTTTAGGGTTTAGGTTTTTGGGTTTTGGGTTTTGGGCAAGGGTTAGGCTATACATATTAGGGTTTAGAGTTTAGGGTTTAAGGTTTTAGGGTTTTGGGTTTTGGGTTTACGATTTTAGGGTTTAGGGTTGTAGGTTTAGGGTTTCTGGTTTATGGTTTTAGGGTTTAGGGTTTAGGGTTTAGGGTTTAGATTTTAGTGTTTAGGGTTTTGCATTTAGGGTTTAATGTTTAGGGTTTTTAGGGTTTATGATTTAGGGTTTAAGTTTTAAGTTTATGGTTCAAGTTTTTATTTAGGGTTTAGGGTTTTGGTTTTTTTTAATAGACAAAAAATTTAGATTCAACATTTCTTCTTTTTATTTTCGTCAACCAGGTAAGACATAAAGTTTTCTAAGACACAAGAAATGATATAGATAAAAAATGAGCACGCATAAAGTAAATAAAAAACATTAGATAACTAAAATCATCTTTATTGTAAAGACAGTTCCATAAGTAGCAGATTGAATTGGCCGTTCTTCAGTTTCTCCAGTTCACAACAGAAGCACCTCGACCTCTCAAGTAGTAGGTCCCACCATCATATCCCTGATCTCTCCCTCCGACACCACCACGGCTGTAACTTCCGTTACAATTCCATAGGTTTTTAATTTTTTTTTCTTTTCATGTTTTATTTAGTTTATGTTTAGGTTTTCAAGTTTTTAGGGTTTAGGGTTTAGGGTTTGGGGTTTAGGGTTTAAAATTTAGTGTTGTAGGTTTTAGAGTTTAGGGTTTAGTGTTTAGGCTTTAAGGTTTAGGGTTTTTAGGGTTTAGGGTTTAGGGTTTAGGATTATTTAGGGTTTTCAGTTTGGGGATTAAGGTTTTTGGGTTTAGGGTTTTGGGTTTGAGGTTTAGGGTTTATGGTTTAGGGTTCAAGGTTTATTTATTTTTATTCTATTTTTATTTTTTAACGGTTTAGGGTTTAGGGTTTAGGTTTTAGGTTTTGGGTTCAAGTTTTAGTTTAGGTTTATTTTTAGATTAAGTAAACTGATAGGTTTAGGTTTTTTTTTAGTTTATTTTTAGGGTTTAGGGTTAGCTTAGGGTTTAGGTTTTTTCTAAAAAATTATGTAAAAGGTAGGTCTAGGTTTATTTAGTTTATTTTTTATTTATTTTAATTTATTTTATTTTTTAATTTTAATTTTATTTATTTTTTATTTTTATTTAATTTAGTTTATTTATTTTAGGTTTATTTAATTTAGTTTAGGTTTTTTATTTTAGTTTATTTTTTTGGTTTAGGTTTTACTTTTTTTCTAGGTTTATATTTAGGTTTCTATTTTATTTTTTTAGGTTTAGGTTTTAGGTTTATTTTTAGGTTTTATTTTTTAGTATAGGTTTAAGTTTATATTTACTTTATTTTATTTTATTTAGTTTAGGTTTAGTTTATTTTAGGTCTAAGGTTAGGTTTTATTTATTTTAGTTTAGTTTATTATATTTTAGATTTAGGTTCTTTTTATTTTATTTTTTTATTTTAGGCTTAGGTTTTCTTTTATTTCTTTAGGGTTTAGGTTTTATTTTTTTTATTTACTTTCATGTTTTATTTTTAAGTATATTTTATAGGTTTAGGTATTTATTTTATTTTAATTTTATATTTAGTTTTTATTTTATTTTACTTTTTTATTCTTAGGTTTATTTTATTTTTTTAGTTTAGTTTAGGATTTTAATTAATTTATTTTAGTTAATTTTATTTTATTTTTTGGTTTAAGTTTAGGTTTATGTTTTAGTTTAGGCTTTTATTTTAATTTATTTAGATTATTTTATTTTATTTTTATGGTTCATTTTGTTTAGGTTTAGGTTTTTAGGTTTTTAGGGTTTAGGGTTTAGGGTTTAGGGTTATAGGGTTTAGGGATTTAGGGTTTAGGGTTTAAGGTTAAGGCTTAGTGTTAAGGGTTTATTAGGCTTTTGGTTTAGGGTTTTTAGGGTTTTGGGTTAGCTTAGGGTCTAGGGTTTTGGGTTTTTTATGGTTTAGGGTTTAGGTTTTAGGGTTTAAGGTTGTAGGTTTAGGGTTTTGGGTATGGGGTTTAGTTTTTTTTATATTAAGTAAACCAGTTTGTTTATGTTTATTTAGTTTATTTTTTATTTTCTTTAGTTTATTTTATTTTTTATTTTTTATTTAGGTTTATTTTTTATTTTTATTTAGTTTAGTTTATTTATTTTAGGTTATTTTATAGGTTTAAGTTTATGTTTATCTTTATTTTTTAGTTTAGTTTTATTTTTATTTTATTTTTTAGGTTTAGGTTTTATTTTTTAATTTTAGTTTTAGGTTTAGGTTTTTATTTTACTTTTTTCGGTTTAGGTTTTATGTTTTTATTTTAGGTTTATTTTAAGGTTTTATTTTTTAGTTTAGGTTTAATTTTATTTTTAGTTTATTTTATTTTATTTGGTTTAGGGTTTAGGTTTAGTTATTTTATGTTAGGTCTAGGTTTATTTTATTTAGTTTAGGGTTTAGGATTTGTTTATTTTAAGGTTTTATTTATTTTAGTTTAGGTTAGGTTTATTTTATTTTGTTTATTTTATGTTTAGTTTTTTTTATTTAGTGTTCAGGTTTTATTTTTTATTTTTTTAGGTTTATTTTTTAGGTTTAAGTTTTTATTTTATTTTTATTTTATTTTATTTTAGTTTTATTTTATTTTTATTTTACATTTAACTTTTATTTTATTTAGGTTTTTTATTTTTAGGTTTATTTTATTTTATAGTTTAGTTAGGGTTTTTATTTATTTTATTTTTGTTTATTTTTTTTAAAGTTTAGGTTTAAGTTTAGGTTTAAGTTTTAATTTAGGTTTTATTTTATTTTATTTTATTTTCTTTATTTTATTTAGGTTTAGGTTTCTTTTTTAAATTTTTAGGTTTTATTTAGTTTAGGTTCAGGTTTTTAGGTTTTTAGTGTTTAGGGTTTAGGATTTAGGTTTAGGGTTTGGGGTTTAGGGTTTACAATTTAAGGTTATAGGTTTGAGTGTTTAGGGTTTAATGTTTTGGGTTTATGGTTTAGGGTTTAGGGCTTGGGGTTTAAGGTTTAGGGTTTAGGGTTTAGGGTTTAAGGGTTTAAGTTTAGAGTTTAGGGTTTAGAGTTGTAGGTTTAGGGTTTAGAGTTTAAGGTTTTTAAGGTTAATTTGAGGGTTTAGGGTTCAAGCTTAGGTTTTATTTTTTTATTTATATATTTTTTAAATTGAGTAAACATATATGTTAAGGTTAATTTAGTTTGTTTTTTATGTGTTTAAGTTTATTTTATTTTTTTATTTCAATTTAGGTTTATTTTTATTTTTATTTAGTTTAGTTTAGTTATTTAAGGCTTAGTTATTTCAGTTTAGGTTTTTATTTTAGTTTATTTCTTAGGTTTAGGTTTTGGTATAGATTTATTTTTTATTTTAGTTTTATTTTTATTTTATTTTGTAGGTTTTAGTTTTATTTTTTATTTTTAGGTTGAGGTTTAGGTTTTTTATTTTATTTTTTTTAGTTTAAGTTTTAAGTGTTTATTTTTGGTTTGCTTTTAAGTATTATTTTTTTTAGTTTAGGTTTTGTTTTATTTTTATTCTATTTTATTTTATTTAGTTTGGGTTTAGGTTTATGTTTAGGTTTATGTTTTATTTATATTAATTTAGTTTATTTTAGTTTATGTTTAGGTTTATTTTATTATTATTTTAGGTTTAGTTTTTTTTTTTTCAGTTTAGGGTTTAGGTTTTATTTTAGGTTTATTCTTTAAGTGTAAGTTTTTATTTAGTTTTTATTTATTTTTAATTTTGGTTTGTTTTATTTTTATTTTAAGTTTAGTTTTTAATTTATTTAGGTTTTAATTTTACTTTAGTTTAGGTATTTATTTATTTTATTTTAGTTTAGTTTTTATTTTTATTTTATTTTCTTTTTAGGTTGAGGTTTAAGTTTTTATTTATGTTTTTATTTTTTTTAATTTTACTATTTTATTTTAGTTTAGATTTTCTTATTTATTTCATTTTTGGTTTTATTTAGTTTAGGTTTAGGTTTTTAGATTTTAAGGGTTGATTATTTAGGGTTTAGGGTTAGTTTAGTGTGTTGGGTTTAAGGTTTAGCCTTTGGGGTTTGGGGTTTAGGGTTTTTTATAGTTTAGGGTATAGAGTTTAGGGTTTAATGTTTAGGGTTTAGGGTATAGGGTTTAGGGTTTAGGGTTTAGGGTTTACGATTTTAGGGTTTAGGGTTTAGGGTTTAGGGTTTAGGGTTTATGGTTATTAGGGCTTTGTGTTTAGGGTTTAGGGTTTAGGGTTCAGAGTTTTTATGCTTTTGGGTTTAGGTTTTAGGGTTAGGTTTTAGGTTTAGGGTTAAGATTTTAGTTTAGGTTTCACGGTTTTTGGGTTTTTTTTTTAACAAAGAATAAATTAATATTCAACATTTCTTCTTTTATTTATTTAGTTTATTTTTAATTTATTTCAGTTTAATTTATTTTATTTAGTTTGTTTATTTATTTTAGTTTAAGTTTTATTTTAGTTTATTTTTTATTTAGTTTTAGGTTTATTTTTTTAGTTGAGTTTATTTTATTTTTTTTCTTTTTTTTAGGTTTAGGTTTAGGTTTAGGTTTTTGATTTTATTTTAGGTTTTATTTTTTAGTTTAGGTTTAGGTTTATTTTTAGTTTATTTTATTTTATTTAGTTTTGGTTTAGGTTTAGGTTTAGGTTTTATTTATTTAGTTTGGTTTATTTTAGTTTAGGTTTAGGTTTGTTTTATTTATTATTTTAGGTTTAGGTTTTTTTTAGTTTAAGGTTTAGGTTTTATTTTTTATTTATTTTTAGGTTTAGGTTTTTATTTAGTTTTATTTTATTTTATTTTAAGTTTATTTTATTGTTACTTTAGGTTTAGTTTTTATTTTATATAGGTTTTTTATTTTTAGTTTAGTTTAGTTTTTATTTATGTTATTTAATTTTAGTTTTTATTTTTATTTTATTTTCTTTTCATGTTTAGGTTTAGGTTTAGGTTTAGGTTTATGTTTTAGTTAATGTTTTTATTATATTTTATTTTATTATTTTATTTTGGTTTAGATTTTATTTATTTATTTTATTTTTTAGGTTTTATTTTGTTTAGGTCTAGGTTTTTAGCTTTTTAGTGTTTAGGGTTTCTTTTAGGTTTAGGATTTAACGTTTAAGGTTTAGGGTTTAGGGTTTTATGGTTTAGGGTTTAGCGTTGAGAGTTTAGGGTTTTTAAGTTTAAGGTTTATGATTTTTAGGGTTTAGAGTTTAGAGTTTAGGGTTTAGGTTCAGGGTTTAGGGTTTTTTGGTTTTTTTTTTGTTTTTTAACCGAGAATAAATTCAAATTCAACATTTCTTCTTTTGTTTATTTAGTTTATTTTTTAGGTTTTTTATTTTTAGGTTTATTTTATTTTTTAGTTTAGTTTATATTTTTATCTTTTTTATTTTATTTTATTTTGTTTTTAGGTTTAGGTTTTGATTTTAGTTTAGGTTTTTATTTTATTTTATTTTTTATTTTATTTAGATTTAGGTATTTTTTTTTTATTTTTAGGTTTTATTTAGTATTTTAGTTTACTTTTTTAGGTTTAGGTTTAGATTTAGGTTTATTTTTTAGTTGAGTTTTATTTTTATATTGTTTTTAAGGTTTAGGTTTTTATTTTATTTTTTTTAGGTTTACGTTTTATGTTTTTATTTTAGGTTTATTTTTATATTTTATTTTTTAGTTTCAGATTTGGTTTATTTTTAATTTATTTTATTTTATTTAGTTTAGGTTTAGGTTTATGTTTAGTTTATTTTAGGTTTAAGTTAGGTTTTATTTATTTTAGTTTAGCTTATGTTAGTTTAGGTTTAGATTTATTTTATTTTGTTTATTTTATTATTATTTTAGGTTTAGGTTTTTTCTTGTTTAGGGTTTAGGTGTTATTTTTATTTAATTTTTGGTTTTATTTTTATGTTTATTTTTTAGATTTAGGTTTTTCTTTATTTATTATTTTATTTTATTTTATGTTTATTTTATTTTTATTTTATGTTTAGTATTTATTAATTTTAGGTTTTTCATTCTTAGGTTTATTTTATTTTTTATTAATTATTTATTTATTTTTTATTTTATTTTATGTTTAGTGTTTTTTTATTTTTTTTATTTTTATTTTTAGGTTAGGTTTAGGTTTTAGTTTAGGTATTTATTTTTTTTAATTTTTTATTTCATTTAGGTTTAGGTTTTTTATTTAATTTATTTAGTTTAGCTTTAGGTTTTTAGCTTTTTATGGTTTAGTGTTTAGGGTTTAGGGTTTTATAGTTTAGGGTTAGAGTTTAGAGTTTATGATTTAGGGCTTAGTGTTTAGGCTTAAGGGTTTAGGGTTTATGGTTTATGGTTTATGGTTTTTTAGGGTTTAGGGTTTAAGGTTTTGTGGGGGAGTTTAAGGTTTAGGGTTTGGGGTTTAGGTTTCAGTGCTTAGGGTTTAGTGTTTAGGGTATATTATTTTAGGGTTTGGGGTTCAGGGTTTACGTTTTAGGTATAGGGTTCAAGTTTTAATTTAGGGTTTAGGGTTTTTATTTTTTTAATAGAGAACAAATTCATATTCAACATTTGTTCTTTTCAAAAATGAGAAGCAGATCTAAACTAAGCCTGGTTGATGGTGATGTTCCTACCGTCAAGCTTCTGCTCATTCTTAGGGTTTAGGCTTAGGCTTAGGTTTAATAGGTTTTATGGTTTAGGTTTATTTTTTAATTTAATTAGTTAATTTAGATTTAGGTTTAGGGTTTATGGTTAGGGTATAGGGTATATGGTTTAGGGTTTAGGGTTCAGCGTTTAGGGTTTAATGTTTAGCATTTAGGGTTTTAGGGTTTAGGGTTTAGGGTTGTAGGTTTAGTGTTGTAGATTTAGGGTTACTTTTAGGGTTTAGTGTTTCAGGTTTAGGTTTTTTTTTAAAATTAAGTAAACTGGTAAGTTTAAGTTTATTTAGTTTATTTTTTTTATTTATTTAGGTTTAATTTATTTTAGTTTAATTTATTTTTTTTTATTTAGGTTTATTTTTTACTTTTAATTTGTTTAGTTTATTTATTTTAGAATTATTTATTTTTTTAAGGTATTTTAATTTAGTTTATTTTTTAGGTTTAGGTTTATGTTCAGGTTTATTTTTTTACTTCAGTTTTATTTTTATTTTATTTTTTAGGTTTCTATTTTATCTTTTATTTTTGGTTTAGGTTTAGGTTTTTATTTAATTTTTTTTAGGTTTAGGTTTTAGAATTTTATTTTATGTTTATTTTTAGTTTATTTTATTTTATTTAGTTTAGGTTTAGGTTAAGGTTTAGTTTATTTTAGGTTTTGGTTTACGTTTTATTTATTTGAGTTTAGTTTATTTTAGTTTAGGTTTAAGTTTATTTTATTTTTATTTACTTTAATTTTATATTAGGTTTAAGGCTTTTTTAGTTTAGGGTTTATGTTTTATTTTTTATTTATTTTTAGGTTTTAATTTCAGGTTTATGTTTTTATTTAGTTTTTAATTTATTTTATTTTAGGTTTATTTTATTTTTATTTCACATTTAGTTCTTTTTCTGTTTAGTTTTTTTATTCTTAGGTTTGTTTTATTTTTTAGTTTAGTTTATGTTTTTATTTATTTTATTTTAGTTTATTTTTATTTTTATTTTATTTTATTTTTAGGTTTAGGTTTAGGTTTTTATTTCATTTTATTTTATTATTTTATTTAATTTTAGGTTTTTTAT
This sequence comes from Cymbidium sinense, assembly GCA_021442155.1. Lineage (NCBI taxonomy): Eukaryota > Viridiplantae > Streptophyta > Magnoliopsida > Asparagales > Orchidaceae > Cymbidium > Cymbidium sinense. Next base: position 144,565 of record JAKCPB010000186.1, read on the forward strand.
TTATTTTATCTTAAGGTTTTATTTAGTTTAGGTTTAGATTTTTAGATCTATAGGGTTTAGGGTTTATGGTTTAGAGTGTAGGGTTTTGGGTTTACGATTTTAGGGTTTAAAGTTTTAGGGTCGGGTTAGGGTTTAAGGTTTAGGGTTTAATGTTTAGTGTTTAGGCTTTAGGTTTTAAAGTTTTTAGGGTTTAGGGTTTAGGGTTTAGGGTTTAGGGTTTAGTATTAGCTTAGAGTTTAGGGTTAGTTTAGGGTTTAGTGTTTAGGGATTAGGGTTTAGGGTTTTTAGGGTTTATGGTTTAGCGTTTAGTTTAGGGTTTTAGGGTCTTAGGGTTTAGGGTTTTGAGTTTAAAGTTTAGGGTTAGGGTTAGCATTTAGGGTTTAAGGTTTAGAGTTTAGTGTTTAGAGTTTAAACTTTAGGGTTTAGGGTTTAGGGTTGTAGGTTTAGGTTTGTTGGTTTTGGGTTAGTTTTAGGGTTTAGGTTTTTATTTTTTAAAAAAATTTAGAAACCTATAGGTTTAGGTTTATTTAGTTTATTTAGTTATTTTTTAGTTTGTTTTATTTTAATTTTTATTTAGGATTATTTTTTATTTTTTATTTAGTTTACTTTATATAATTTAGAAATATTTATCTGAGTTTAGGTTTTTTATTTTAGTTTATTTTTTAGGTTTTTGTTTAGGTTTAGGTTTATGTTTATTTTTTAGTTTATTTTTTTTTAGGTTTAGGTTTTATTATTTAATTTTAGGTATAAGTTTAGGTTTTAGGTTCTTATTTTAGGTTTATTTTTAAGTTTTATTTTTTTGTTTAGGTTTACGCTTATTTTTAGTTTATTTTATTTTATTTAGTTTAGGGTTTGATTTAGTTTATTTTATATTTAGGTTTTATTTATTTTAGATTAGGTGTAGGGTTTTTTTAATTTGTTTATTTTAGGTTTAGGTTTTTTTTTATAGTTTATGGTTTAGGTTTTATTTTATTTATGTTTTGGTTTTAGGTTTACTTTTACGATTAGGTTTTAATTTAGTTTTTATTTTCTTTTAAGTTTATTTTATTTTTATTTTCCATTTAGTTTTTATTTTATTTTGGTCTTCAAATTTTAGGTTAATTTTATTTTTTAGTTTAGTTTTGTTTTTTATTTAATTTATTTTACTTTAGATTTTATTTTTTATTTTAATTTATTTTTAGGTTTAGGTTTAGTTTAGGTTTTGGTTTTAGTTTAGGTTTCTAATCTATTTTTTTTAAATTTAGGTTTAGGTTTTTTAATTTATTTTATTTTTACATTTTATTTAGTTTAGGTTTAGGTTTTTAGGTTTTTAGGGTTTATGGTTTAAGGTTTAGAGTTGTAGGTTTTAGTGTTAAGGGTTTAGGTTTAGGGTTTAGGGTTTAGGATTTTAAGGTTTATAGTTTAGGGTTTGGGGTTTAGGGTTTAGATTTAGTTTTAGGGTTTAGGGTTTTTTTTTATTGTATATATATATATATATATATATATATATATATATATATATATATATTATATATATATATATATATTTATATTATTTTATTTTTTTATTTTTTATATTTTTTTTTATTTTTTTATTTTTTATATTTTTTTTTTTTTTTTTTATTTTTTATGTTTATTTTTTAGTTTAGTTTAGATTTATTTAGTTTATTTATTTTAGTTTCTTTTTAAATTTTTATTTTGGTTTATTTTTGGGTTTAAGTTTATTTTGTTTTTTATTTTTTTTAGGTTTAGGTTTTGGTTTTTTATTTTTGGTTTATTTTTTAGGTTTTACTTTTTTTAGGTTTAGGTTTATTTTTTTAGTTTATTTTATTTGATTAGTTTAGGTTTATTTAGGTTTAAGTTTAGGTTTACTTATTTTAGTTTATTTTATTTTATTTAGGTTATTTATTTTATTTATTTTTTTTATTTTAGGTTTAGGTTTTTGTTTTTTGTTTAGGTTTAGTTTTATTTATTTTATTTTAGATTTTATTTTTTTTATTTTAGGTTTAGGTTGTTATTTAGTTTTTATTTTATTTTATTTAAGGTTTTTTTGTTTTATTTTAGGTCTAGTTTTTATTTTATTTAGGTTTATTTTTTCTTTTATTTTTTAGGTTTTTATTTATTTTATTTTTGTTTATTTTTTATTTTTGATTTTATTTTCTTTTTGGTTTAGGTTTAGGTTTGGGTTTTAGTTTTAGTTTTTTTATTTTGATTTAGGTTTTATTTATTTATTTTATTTTAAGGTTTTATTTAGTTTAGGTTTAGGTTTTTAGCTTTTAGGGTTTAGAGTTTTAGGTTTAGGGAGGGCTTAGCTCAGGGCTCTAGGGTCTGTGGTTTAGGTCAGTTTTTGGGGATTTAGCTCTGTGCTCAGTGGCTCAGGGTTTAGGGTTTAAGGTTTAGTTTAGAGTTTGTGTTTAGTGGTTAGGGCTCTAGGGCTTATGGCTGTTTTAGCCTTCATTTTAGGTTTTTTGTTTGGTTTTGAAATAGAAAAAATCATAGATTCAACATTTATTCTTTTTTATTTCATCAACCAATTAACACACCAAGTTTTCCAAGACACAAGTGACAACATAGATAAAAAATGAGCACGCATAAAGCAAATCAAAAACCTTAGATAATTAAAATCGTCTCTACTATAACGATACAATTCCATAATCATATCGAATCGACCATTCTTTAGTTTCACTAGTTCCCATCAGAACCACCCCTGCCTCTCGAGTAGTGGGATCCACCATCATATCCCTGATCTCCACCACGGCTGTAACCTCCCCGCTCCTCCCGCCTCCATAACCACCACTACTTTGACCACCACATCCATATCCACTAGCACATCCAAATCCCCATCACCATCAAGCAAGCACCTACCTCTCCACCACAGATCTAGACTGAGCCAGTTGTCGGTGATGTTCTCATCAAAGTTCTCGCCCATTCTTAGGTTTAGGTTTAGGTTTATTAGGTTTAGGGTTTAGGTTTTTTTTAATTTATTTAGTTACTAGGTTTAGTTTAGGTTTGGGGTTGGAGGGTTTAGGTTTGTGTGGGTTTAGGATTTAGGGTTTGGGGTTTTAGGGTTTATGCTTTAGGATTTATTGAGGTTAGGGTTTACAATTTAGGGTTTAGGTTTTGTGTAGTGGGTTGAGGTTTAGGGAGGGTAGTTTAGGAGTGTGAGTTATAGGATTTAGTTTAGGGTTTATTATTTTTTTAGGGTCATTTATAGTTTAGGGTTTTTTAGGTTTAGGTTTAGTTTTAGGGTTAGTAGGGTTTGAGTTTGTGGTTTAGAAATAGGTTTATGGTTATATATTTATTTAGTAGTTTATTTTTAGGGTTTTAGTAGGTTTTTAGGTTGTGGTTTATTTAGGTTTGTGGTTTAGGTTTAGTTTTATGGTTTAGGTTTAGGGTTTGTAGTTTAGTTTAGGGTTTAGGGTTTTTGGTTTTTTTTTAACTGAGACCAAATTCGGATTCAACATTTCTTCTTTTCGATTTCATCAATCAAGTAACATACCATGTTTTCTAAGACATAAGCGACAATATAGATAAAAAATGAGCATGCATAGAGCAAATTAAAAACACTAGATAACTAGAAGCTTTCTACTGTAAAGACACTATTCCATAAGCAGCAGATCAGTTCGGTCGTTCTTCAGTTTCTCCAATTCCCATCAGAATCACCCCATCCTCTCGAGTAGCGGGATCCACCATCATATCCCCGATATCTTTCTCCGCCACCACCATGGTTGTAACCTCCATTGCTCCTCTCGCCTCTATAACCACAATTTCTTTGACCACCACCTCCGTATCCACTAGCACCTCTAGATCCCCCACCACCACTTCAATAACTGCCACTTTTGCCTTCACCTCCACCACCAGATCTAGATTGAGCCTAGTTGATGGTGATGTTCCTGCCGTCAAGGTTCTGCCCATTCTTAGGGTTTAAATGTTTTTTTAGAGAAAGTTAGAATTTTGTTATAGAAATAAAAGATACAATGTCCTTAAAAATGATAAAGCTCGAATTTCTACTGCTCACGGAGCTACAAGAAACCTAAAGAGCTAAACCCCCTTTTAAGTATAATGGAAAAAGAAAATAAAAGATCAAAAGCTACAGCATAAAAGAAAATGAGAAAAGACAGAAAAAGGACTAATAGAACTTAATATAATAGTAAAAGGACTTAGTAGCATCTCATGATCCCTTTGAGAAAGCAAGATAAGCAAGATCCACATCAACAGTACTTGAGTTGGCTGAGTAAAGATCATTCCAACTATGAAGTTCCAACCTGAAAAAGAAATCTGTAAAACACTACATGAGAAGGGTGACAATCATATGCATGCTACCAACTAGAGAGAAGATATGTGGAAACATCAAGGCCATCATAGCTAACATACCTGATATAAGTAACCATCCAAGGAAAAATAGTCTATAGTAATCTAGTTCCTGCACAAAAGAAACAGAGAAAAATAGCCACCTAGCAGCCAGCCAGCAGCCAACCCAAAAACCAACAACATACCAAACATATAAAGCCAGCATCCTAGAAGTTACAGTAGGGTCAGTGGCCGAGAACAACCAACAACTATTTGCAGAGCACTAGCAATCCAAATCCAAGGGCAAAACCTCATCCAAACAATAAAATAGTATGAGATAAGTAGCACTAGAGAGAGGAAAGCCATAGCATAGAGAGACCAAGTGGGCACCTAAAAATTACCATAAAAAACACCACCAAGGCAGCCAAAAGGAAAGTAAATCCACTACCACCAATTAAGATGCAAATTTGGGAAACAAACTAAACCAAAGGGAGTCAACACCAACATAAAGTCAAAAACTAACCCACCCATAAGCATCCAAGGCAACAAGTAGCAAAAAAAACCCTCAACAAATAAGTCCTAAAGAAAGTCCAAAAAGACCACAATAGCTCATATTCTCAACTAACAAAATAACTAATAAATAAAACGCGATAGCAGCAATGGGAAAAATCGACACCCAAATTGGAAAGAAAATATAAAGGAAAAATAGATGAGGATAACCAACCCAGGAGCAAACCAGAAACTGAACCCAAAGCACTTAAACCAACCATCAAACACAACTAACACATCTGCCCAACCAACCAACCTAGCTAGCCAAAATTGTCAACCAGCCTAGTTAGCTAACAAAACCAACCAATAGACAGAGCCAATATAGAGCACAAAAAGAGGGAAAAGAACAACATCAGAAAAAGCTACAACCCATCTAGAGATCTCCAAAATAACTAAAAAAGAAAGATGGTAGTCACCTAGCCAAACTAGAAAGGCCAAGGAGGACCACCAAACCACAAGCAGCAAAACTACAAGGAAAGGAACAATGCCAAAGGAAAACAAAACCCCTTCAAAATCCAAAAGAGAAGTCAGTCACTAGAAAGGAGAAAATGGGGAGAGAACAACCACAGAATAGCTAACTCTAATAACCAACCAGCAGAAACCTCCAAGCCAAACCAGGAAAGGAGAACAACAACCACAAAAAAACCCCAAAACTAAGCCAAGTGAAAAGAGGCCAACAAGCCATGCAAAAATAACCACCCAAAATAGCCAGGTAGATGAAAGAAATGAATAACAACAACCAATAGAACAAACCATAGTATCCGCAAATCCAATTCAAGAAAGTCCGCAGCCAGCCAAAACCAGAGGCATACCCAACATTTATTGGTAAAAGAGGTAGGCCAAAATCTGGCATAGCTACAACACAACATGAGACACAAAGCATGAGCCACAAAATGAAAGCCACCAGGCTCATAAAATAGAGAAATAAATTAAAAATACCAACACTACAACCAAAAAAGTTCAGGCAAGTATAGAATGGGGTAAAAAGGAAGTGGTTTTAAGTATAGAAATAAACTCAAAAAAACCACTTCATAGTGAGGGGAGCACACAAAAAATAATAACAAATAGACTGAATAAAACCACCATAGCTAAAGGTCAACAAAAGTGCAAAAGGTTAAAATCTAGGGTAAGGCAGTCCAGTGTTATCTAGATTGACTAGACCACGCAGATGCTTAGGTAAGCTATGGTTATCAAATAGAGTGAACTCATTTAATTGCCTGCCCAAATTAGCCAGCAAATCAACACAAGCATTACCTTCATAAAGAATGTAAGAAGTTTTGTAGAAAACTTGAGAAAAAAGCTTTTTAGTGTGATTAAGAAGATAAAATAAGTGAGCATTTCCCATTTTATTATTATTGAGCATATCAAGTAATAGAAGAGCATCAACTTCAATCCAAATATTAAAGAGGCCTTTGCTTAAACAAATATCAATAGCTTTGCTAACAGTCATGAGTTTAGCATAAATAATAGAACAAGCTTTGATGGGGTAAGTAAAAGCATAAATTACTGTGCCTTTAGAATCCCTAAGAATTCCACCACAGCCATATTTGTTTGGGGAAACAGAACCATCAATACTGATCTTAATAGAATTTTTTTAGGCTTAATCTATTGTATAATCCTAATACTTTTGTAGAAAGGATCATCATGCAAAGTGATACCATTTTTTAGAAACAAATTTATAACCTCTTAAGTAAAAATTGCTAATTAAATTTGCATTAAACAAAGCATGAATTTTTTCATTAGTTCTAGCAAGGATCTTTTTATTGTTCATAGGGATGGCATGATATTTAGCATCATTTCTATCCATCCAAATGAACAAAATAAGGGTAATAGCAATTAAAACTTTGATATGACCTTTCACAATTTTGTGGAAACAAACTTCAAGAAGTTGATATAACGAAAGAGAGCCATGAAAATAACTAGTGCTAAATAAATCATCATACCATATCAAAAGTTTGGAAGAAATAGCTCCATTGATAAAAACATGATTAACATTTTCAATATTAAAGGAAAAATAACACTTAGAAGGTAAGTAAAACCCTTTAAGCTAGAGTAATGAATCAACCAGGATGAAGTTATTCAAAATTCTCCAAGCTAAAACTGAATAAGAAATGGGAATGATATTATCCAAAGTTTAATGAAAACATTAGAGATGTTTTATTTATTTCTAATTAAATTCCAAACCTATTTAAGAACAAAATCACCGTTGTAAGAAACCTTGAAAAGATTTGATCTAGTTTATTTAAAAAGATAAGGATGTTGCAAAACTTGTCCAAAATAGAAATAGGAATGTAGTTCTCAAGTTTATTTTCATTCCAATTATTATTAAGCTGGGTTGTGGGTTTGGTGTTGTAGGTTTAGGGTTTTTTGTTTAGGGTTAGTTTTAGGGTTTTGGGTTAAGGGTTAAGGGTTTAGGATTTAGGGTTTAAGGTTTTTATTCTAAAATTAAGTAAATCGATAGGTTTAGGTTTATTTAGTATATTTAGTTTATTTTTTATTTATTTAGGGTTTAGGATTTAGGTTTTGGGGTTTAGGGTTTAGGGTATAGGGTTTTAGGGTTTAGGGTTTAGGGTTTAGGATTTAGGATTTAGGATTTAGGGTTTTTAGGTTTAGGGTTTAGGTTTTATGGTTTAGGTTTTAAGTTTAAGGTTTAGATTTTAGTTTAGGGTTTAGGTTTTGGGATTTTTTTTAATAGAGAATAAATTTAGATTCAACATTTCCTCTTTTAGATTTCATCACCCGAGTAACACACCAAGTTTTCTAAGACACAACTGACGACATAGATAAAAAATGAGCATGCATGGAGCAAACCAAAAACCCTAGAAAACTAGAACCATCTCTACTATAAAGACACATTTCCATAAGCAACAGATCTGATTAGTCATTCTTCAGTTTCTCCAGTTCCCATCAGAACCACCCCGGCCTCTCGAGTAGCTAGATCCACCATCATATCCCCAATATCTTTCTCTGCCACCACCATGGATGTAACCTTCGTCGCTCCTCTCACCTCCATAACCACAATTCCTTTTACCACCACCTCCGTATCCACTAGCACCTCTAGATCCCCCACCACCACTTCAATAATCGCCACTTCCGCTTTCGCCTCCACAGCCAGGTCTAGATTGAGCCTAGTTGACGATGATGTTCCTGTCGTCAAGGTTCTGCCCATTCTTAGGGCTTAGATGTTTTTTTTAGAGAAAGTTAGAATTTTATTATATAAAAATAAAAGATACAATGTCCATAAAAATGATAAAGCTCAAATTTCTACTGCTCACAGAGCTACAAGAAACCTAAATAACTAAACCCCCATTTAAGTATAATGGAAAAAGAAAATAAAAGAGCAAAAGCTATAGCGTAAAAGAAAATGAGAAAAGACAGAAAAAGGACTAATGGAACTTAATATAATAGTAAAAGGACTAGTCAGCAGCAGCTCATGATCCTTTTGAGAAAGAAACATAAGCAAGATCCACATCAATAGTACTTGAGTTGGCTGAGTAAAGATCATTCCATCTGTGAAGTTCCAATCTGCAAAAGAAATTTGTAAAACACTACAAAGGAAATGGTCATAGTTCAAGAGAAAATGATAAAGTAAACAATTTAGAAAGAGCTGAGAAAGAGAAGGCTCAGGCTTAGTTAAGATCATTTCAAGGGGAAATAATACATATGAGCATCCAAACTTCATGAGAAGGGTTACAATCTTATGCATGCTACCAGCCAGAGAGAAGATATGTAGAAACATTAAGGCTATCATAGCCAGCATACTTGATATAAGAAACCAGCTAAGAAAAATTAGTCCATAATGATCCAGTTCCTACACCAAATAAATTGAGAAAATAGCCGAGACCAGACCCACTACCAAAACCCACAATAAACCAAACACATAAAGCCAGCATCCTAGAAGTTACATCCGGGTCAGTGGCAGAGAACAACCCACAACTATCTCAAGAGCACTAGCAATCCAAATCCAAGGGCAAAACCTCCACCCAAATAGCAAAATAGTAGAAGATAAGCAGCACCAGATAGAGGAAAGCCATAGCATAAAGAGACAAAGAGGACATCCAACAATTACCATTAAAACCATCACCAAGGCAGCCAAAAGGAAAGAAAATCAACCGTCACAAACTAAGAGGCTAATATCAAGAAACAAGGAGAGCCAACTAAACTAAAGGGAGTCAATACCAACAGCCAACGTAAATCCCAAAACACCAAGCCATGGCACAAGAATCCAAGGCAAGATAGCAGCCATAAAAGTCCCTCATGCAGCCAACCCCCAATAATAAGTCCTAAAATAGGACAAAAAACCACAAGAGCTCATATCCTCCACCAATAAAATAGATAATAAAGCCACCTAGGCCAGCTGCCAACAGGATGAGCGGAGGAGGGTCAGAAAGCGACACCAAAATTGAGAAGTAAAAATAGAAAAATAAAAAGGGAGGATAACCAACCCAAGAGTAGACCAGAAACCCAACCAACATAACCAAACCAAAAGCACCTAAACCAACCATCAAACATAGCCAACATATACACCTAGCCAACCAACCTAGCTAGCTAACTAGCCCACTCAGCCAACAAAACCAACTAGTAGATAGAGCCAATACAAAGCCCAAAAGAGAGAAAAGAAGAACAACAGACAAATCCACAACCAACCTGGAGATCTCTAACCTAGAAACAAAAATGGTAGCTAAGCAGCCAAACTAGAAAAGGCCTAGGAGGACCACCCAACCACAAGCAGCAAAACTATAAGGAAAGGAACAAGGCTTGAGGAAAACAAAACCCATTCCAAATCCCAAAGAGCAGACAGTCACTACAAAAAAGAAAATGGGGAGACAACAAGTATAGAACAACTATCTCTAATTCACAAGGCAGATAGAACCAACTAGTAAAGACCTCCAAGCAAAATTAGGAAAGGAGAACAACAACCACCAAGTAAGCAAAATTAAGCCAAGCCAAAAGAGGCCAATAACAGCCATGAACAAATAACCACCCAAGATATCCAAGAAGATAAAAGAATCAAATAGTACCAACCAGCAGAATCAACCATAACATCCACAAATCCAATTCAGAAAAGGCCACAACTAGCAAAAACCAGAGGCAAACCCAACTTTCATTGGTAAAAGGAGTAGGCCAAAATTCAGCACAACCAAAACCAAATAAGAGACATAAAGCATGAGCCACAAAAATAAAACCAGCAAGCTCAGAGGATAGGGAAACCCTTTAAAAATAGCACCACTATGATCCAAACATAAGTCAGGCAAGCATAGATCGTGGTAAAGAGGAAGGGGGTTTAAGTATAGAAATAAACTCAACAAAAACCACTTCTCAGTGAGGGGAGCACAAAAAAATAGATTGAATAAAACCACCATAGGAAAAGATCAACAAAAGGGTAGAAGGTTAAATTTTGATATAAGGCAGTCTAGTGTTTTCCAGATAGTCTAGACCATGTAGATGCTTAGGTAAGCTATAGTTATCAAATAATGTGAGCTCATTTAATTCCCCTCCCAAATTAGCCAAGAAATCAACACAAGCATTACCTTCATAAAGAATGTGAGAAATTTTGTAGAAAAATTGAGAAAGAAGCTTTTTAGTGTGATTAAAAAATAAAGTAAGTCAGAATTTCCAATTTTATTATTATTCAATATTAAGAAAAGCATCAACTTCAATCCAAATATTAACAAAATAAGTTGTTATAGAATAGAAGGGTAGGGTATGATAATGCCTTTAGATTCCCTAAGAATTCCACCACAACATATTTGTTTGGGGAAACATAACCATCAGTATTGATCTTAATAGAATTTTGTTTAGGCTTAATCTAATGTATAATCCTAATACTCTTGTAGGAAGGATCATCATGCAAAGTGATACCCAATTTTTTATCGACAAATTTGTAAGCTCTAAAGTGAAAATTGCTAATTAAATCTGCATTAAATAAAGCATGAATTTTTTCTTTAGTTCTAGGAAGGATCTTTTTATGGTTCATAGGGATGCCACGATATGTAGCATCATTTCTATCCATCCAAATGAACCAAATAAGGGTAATAGAAATTAAAACTTTGATTTGACCTTTCATAATTTTATGGAAATAAACTTCAAGAAGTTAGTATAATGAAAGAGAGCCATGAAAATAGTTAGCGTTAAATAAATCATCATACCATATCCATAGTTTAGAAGCAATAACACCATTGACAAAAACATGATTAACATTTTCAATTGAAAGCAACAATAGCACTTAGAAACTAACTGAAACATTTTAAACCAGAGCAAGGAATCAACCAGGATGAAGTTACTCAAAATCATCCAAACTAAAACTGAATAAGAAATGGGAATGATATTGTTCCAAAGTTTAATGAAAACATTAGAGGTGTTCTATTTATTTCAAAAAAAATTCAAAAACTCTTTAAGAACAAATCACCATTGTAAGATAGCTTGAAAAGGATTTGATCTGATTTATTATAAAAGATAGAGATGTCGCAAAACTTGTTAAAAATAGAAATAGAAATGTAGTTCTCAACTTTATTTTCATTCCAATTATTATTAAGTTCAGTTTTAGGTTTAGTGTTGTAGGTTTAGGGTTTAGGGTTTAGGGTTAGTTTTAGGATATAGTTTAGGATTTAGGGTTTAGGTTTAGGGTTTAGGGTTTAGGGTTTTAGGGTTTAGCATTTAGGGTTTAGGGTTTAGGATTTAGGGTTTATGGTTCTTAGGGTTTAGGGTTCAGGGTTTAGGTTTTAGGTTTAGGGTTTAGGTTTTAGTTTAGGGTTTAGGGTTTTGGTTTTAAAATAGAGAACAAATTCATATTCAACATTTCAATTTTATCAACCAAGTAACACACCAAGTTTTCTAAGACACAAGCGACAACATAGATAAAAATGAGCACACATAAAGGAAATCAAAAATACTAGATAACTATAAATGTCTCTGCTGTAAAGGCAGTTCCATAAGCATTAGATCAGATCAGTTATTTTTTAATTTCTCTAGTTCCCATCAGAACCACCCCGACCTCTCAAGTAGCAGGATCCACCATCATATCCTTGATCTCTCCCTCCGCCGCCACCATGGTTGTAACCTTTGTCGCTCCTCTCGCCTCCATAACCACCACTGCTCTAACCACCACCTCCATATCCACTAGCACCTATAGACCCCCACCAGCACTATGATAACTGCCACCTTCACCTTCCCCTCCACAACTAAATCTAGACTAAGCCTGGTTGACGGTGATGTTCTTGCCGTCAAGGTTTTCCATATTCTTAGGGTAGGTTTAGGTTTATTAGGTTTTAGGGTTTAGGTTTATTTTTTAATTTATTTAGTTACTTTAGGTTTATGTTTAGGGTTTAGGGTTTAGGGTTTAGGATTTGTGGTTTAGGGTTTAGGGTTTTAGGGTTTATGCTTTTAGGGTTTAGGGTTTTTTAAGGTTTAGGGTTTAGGTATTAAGGTTTAGGGTTTTACATTGTAGGTTTACGATTTATGGTATTTTTTAAAAAAAAATTAAGTAAACTCATAGGTTTAGGTTTAATTAGATTATTTAGTTTATTTTCTATTTATTTTAGTTTATTTTTATTTTTTATATTTATTTAGGTTTATTTTTTATTTTTATTTAATTTAGTTTATTTATTTTAGGTTTATTTAGTTTTAGTTTAGGGTTTTTATTTTAGTTTATTTTTTTAGGTTTAGGTTTATTTTTTAGTTGAGTTTTATTTTTATTTTTTTTTATAGTTTTAGGTTTTATTTTTTATTTTTATTTTTAAATTTACATTTTTATTTTATTTTTTTAGGTTTAGGTTTTTGGTTTATTTTTAAGTTTTAACTTTTGTTTAGGTTTAGGTTTATTTTTAGTTTATTTTCTTTTATTTAGTTTAGGTTAAGGTTAAGGTTTAGGTTTAGTTTATTTTAAGTTTAGGTTTAAGTTTTATTTATTTTAGCTTAGTTTTTTTTAGTTTAGGTTTATTTTATTTTTATTTTAGGATTAGGCTTTTTGTATTTTTAGGGTTAAGTTTTATTTTTTTATTTATTTTAAGGTTTATTTTTTAGGTTTAGGTTTTTATTTAGTTTTTATTTTATTTTATTTTAAGTTTATTTTATTTTGATTTTACGTTTAGTTTTTAATTTAGTTAGGTTTTTTATTTTTAAGTTTTATTTATTTTATTAATTTAGTTTAGGTTTTTATTTATTTTATTTTAGTTTATTTTTACTTTTTTATTTTATTTTATTTTTAAGTTTAGGTTTTTGTTTTAGTTTAGGTTTCTATTTTATTTAGGTTTAGGTTTTTTATTTATTTTAATTTTAGGTTTTATTTAGTTTAGGTTTAGATTTTTAGGTTTTTAGGGTTTAGGGTTTAGTGTTAAGGGTTTATGGTTTTAGGGTTTAGGGTTTAGGATTTAGGGCTTAGGGTTTTAGGGTTTAGTTAGGGTTCTTTAGCTTTAGGTTTAGTGTTTAGGTTTTAGGTTTAGCTTAGGTTTAGTTGGATTAGGATTTGGCCCAGGTTTAAGTTTAGGTGTTTAGGTTTAGGGTATGGGATATAAGGTTTGAAGTTTATGGTTAGGGTTTAGTTTAGGTTTAAGTTTAGGGTTGGAGGTTTAGGATTTAGGTTTACTTTTAGGGTTTACCTTTTATATTTATTTATTTTTAGGTTTAGATTTTTATTTTATTTATTATATTTTATTTAATTTAGGTTTTAATTTATTTTATTTTATATTTAGGTTTAGGTTTTATTTTTTGGGTTTAGTTTAGGTTTAGGTTTAGATTTAGGTTTATTAGGATTATAATTTAGGGTTTATAGTTTAGTTTTATGGTTTAAGCCCAGGTTTAGGGTTAGGGTAGTGTTTAGGGTTTAGACTTAGGGTTTAGTGTTTAGGGTTTAGGGTTTAGATTTTTTAGAGTTTAGGGTTTAGGGTTATAGGGTTTAGGGTTGGATTTAGGGTTTAACATTTAAAGTTTAAGGTTTATTGGGTTTAGTTTAGGTTTAGGGTTAGTTTAGAGTTTATGGTTTAACATTTTAGGGTTTAGAGTTTAAGGTTAGGGTTAGTGTTTAGGGTTTAGGGTTTAGGGTTTAGGGTTTTTATGGTTTAGTTTTTAAGGTTTAGGGATGTTTGTTTAGGGTTGTTGGATTAGGGTTTAGGGTTTAGGGCTAGTTTTAGGGTTTAGGGTTTAAGGTTTAGGGTTTAGGATTTAGGGTTTAGGGTTTAGGGTTTTGGGTTTTTTTAAAAAAAGTAAGCAAATCAAAAGGTTTATATTTATTTAGTTTATTTAGTTTATTTATTTTAGTTTATCCTATTTCTAATTTTATCCGGTTTATTTTTTATTTTTATTTAATTTAGTTTAGTTTATTTTAGTTTAGTTTTAGATTTTTTTTATTTTTTTTATTTTATTTTTATTTTAGGTTTAAGTTTTTTTTAGTTTAGGGTTTAAGTTTTAATTTTTATTTATTTTTTAGGTTTTATTTTTAGGCTTATTTTTTAGGTTTAGGATTTTATTTAGTTTTTATTTTATTTTATTTTAGGTTTATTTAATTTTCTTTCATGTTTAATTTTTATTTTATTTTGGTTTTTTATTATTAGGTTTATTTTATTTTTTTTAGTTTAGTTTAAGTTTTTATTTATTTTATTTTAGCTTATTTTATTTTTTATCTTATTTTATTTTTAGGTTTAGGTTTAGATTTTAGTTTAGGTTTTTATTTTATTTTATTTTATTTTTTAATTTTATTATAGTTTAGGTTTTTTTATTTATTATATTTTTAGGTTTTATTTAGTTTAGGTTTATGTTTTCAGGTTTTTAGGGTTTATGGTTTAGGTTTTTAGGTTTCTAGGGTTTAGGGTTTTAGGTTTAGGGTATTGGGTTTAGGGTTTTTGGGTTTAGAGTTTTATGGTTCAGGGTTTAGGGTTAGGATTTAGAGTTTAATATTTAAGATTTACTATTTAGGATTTTTTTGGGTTTAGGGTTTTTAGGATTTAGGGTTTAGGGTTTTGGGTTTAGGGCTAGCTTAGGGTTTAGTGTTAGTTTAGGATTTAGGGTTTAGGGTTTAGTGTTTAGGCTTTAAGGTTTAGGGTTTAGGGATAAGGGTTTTTAAGGTTTAGGGTTTAGGGTTTAGGGTTAGTTTAGAGTTTAGGGTTTAGGGTTTTAGAGTTTATGGTTTATCATTTAGGGTGTAGGGTTTAGTGTTAGGATTAGGGTTTAAGGTTTAGGGTTTAGGGTTTAGGGTTTAGAGTTTAGGGTTTAGGGTTTAGGGTATAGGTTTTTAGTTTAGGGTTCATGTTTTAGTTTAGGGTTTAGGGTTTTTGCATTTTTTTTAATAGAGAACAAATTCAGATTCAAGATTTCTTCTTTTCGATTTCATCAACCAAGTATGACCCCTAGTTTTCTAAGATGCAGGCGATGGCATACATCAAAAATGAGCAAACATAAAGCAAATCAAAAACCCTAGATAACTAGAACCCTCTTATACACACTTTAAAGCTGAATCTACCATTATAGTTTTATTTTATTTATGTTTGTTATTTTATTTTCTAGTTTAGTTTAGGTTTTTATTTATTTTATTTTTTTCTTTTTGTTAGTTTATTTTATTTTATTTTTAGGTTTATGTTTTTATTTTATTTTATTTCATTTTTTATTTAGGTTTAGGTTTTTTTTTTATATTTTGTTTTTAGGTTTTATTTAATTTTGGTTTAAGATTTTAGGTTTTTAGGGTTCAGGGTTTAGTGTTTAAGGTTTAGGGTTTAGGCTTTTAGGGTTTAGGGTTTTAAGGTTTAGGGTTTATGGTTAGGGTTTAGCATTTAGGGTTTAGGGTTTAGGTTTTAGGGTTTAGGGTTTTTAGGGTTTAGGGTTAGCTTAGGGTTTAAAGTTTTTTTTCAAATTAAGTAAACTGTTAGGTTTAGGTTTATGTAGTTTATTTAGTTCATTTTTTGATTTTATTTTTTATTTTTATTGGGTTTAGTTTATTTATTTTAGGTTTATTTATTTTAATTTAGGTTTTTTGTTTTAGTATTTTTTTAAGTTTAATTTTAGGTTTAGGTTTATTTTTTAGTTGAGTTTTAATTTTATTTCACTTTTTTAGGTTTAGATTAATTTTTTTTTAGGTTTAGTCTATTTTTTAATTTAGTTTAGGTTTTTATTAATTTTATTTTGGTTTATTTTTATTAGTGTATTTTATTTTATTTTTTGGTTTAGGTTTAGGTTTTTATTTTATTTTATTTATGTTTAGGTTCTTTTATATATTTTGTTTTTAGGTTTTATTTAGTTTTGGTTTTGGTTTTTGGGTTTTTAGCATTAAGGGTGTAGGGTTTAGGGTTTAGGGTTTAGGGTTTTTAGGTTTAGGGTTTAAGGTTAGGGTTTAGGGTTAGCTTAGGGTTTAAGGTTTTTCTTTCTAAATTAAGTAAACCGATAAGTTTAGGTTTATTTTGTTTATTTAGTTTATTTTTTATTATTATAGTTTTTTTTTATTTATGCTTTTTTATTTTTATTTAGTTTAGTTTATTTTATTTATTTTAATTTCATTTATTTTAGTTTAGGTTTTTATTTTAGTATATTTTTTAGGTTTAGGTTTAGGTGTAAGTTTATTTTTTAGTTGAGTTTTATTTTTAGTTTATTTTTTAGGTTTTGGTTTTATTCTTTATTTTTAGGTTTAGATTTAGGTTTTTATTTTACTTTTTAAGGTTTTGGCCTTAAGGTTTATTTTTAGGTTTTATTTTTTAGTTTAGGTTTAAGTTTATTTTTTATTTATTTTATTTTATTTAGTTTAGGTTTAGGTTTAGTTTAGGTTTAGGTTTAGTTTACTTTAGGTTTAGGTCTAGGTTTTATTTATTTTAGTTTAGTTTCTTTTGTTTAGGTTTAGTTTATTTTATTTTATTTTTATTTTAGGTTTAGGTTTTATTTATTTATTTTTAGGTTTATTTTTGAGGTTCAGGTTTTTATTTAGTTCTTATTTTATTTTATTTTAGGTTTAGTTTCAATTTATTTTATTTTTATTTTAGATTTAGTTTTTATTTTATAAAGGTTTTTCATTCTTAGGTTTATTTTATTTTTTAGCTTAGTTTAGGTTATTATTTATTTTAATTTAGTTTATTTTTATTAGTTTATTTTAATTTCTTTTTAAGTTTAGGTTTATGTTTTAGTTTAGGTTTTTATTTTATTTTATCATTTTTTATTTAAGTTTATTTATTTATTTTATTTTTATTTTTTATTTAGTTTAGGTTTAGGTTTTTAGGTTTTTAGGGTTTAGGATTTAGGGTTTAGGGTTTTAGGGTTTAGGGTTTTAGGGTTAAGGGTTTAGGGTTAGGGTTAGGGTTTAGGGTTTAGTGTTTAGACTTTAGGGTTTAGGGTTTTTAGTGTTTAGGAATTAGGGTTTAGGGTTAGCTTAGAGTTTAAGGTTAGTTTAGGATTTAGGGTTTAAGGTTTAAAGTTTAGGCTTTATAGTTTAGGGTTTTTAAGGTTTTGAAATTAGGGTTTAGGGTTAGTTTAGGGTTTAAGCTTTGGGTTTTAGGATTTAGGATTTAGGGTTTATGGTTAATGTTAGGGTTTAGGGTATAGTGTTTACTGTTTAGGGTTTAGGGTTAGTTTAGTGTTTAGGGTTTAGGGTTTAGGGTTTAGGGTTAGTTTTAGGGTTTAGGTTTTAGAGTTTAGGATATAGGGTTTAGGGTTTCCGATTTAGGTTTTTTGATTTTAATTAAGTAAACTGGTATGTCTAGGTTTATTTATTTTATTTTATTTTATTTATATTTAGGTATTTTTTATTTAGTTTATTTATTTATTTTAGTTTAAAATATTTATTTTAGTTTAATTTTTTGGTTTAGGTTTAGGTTTACGCTTATTTGTTAGTTTAGTTTTATTTGTATTTTATTTTTTAATTTTAAGTTTTATTTTTTATTTTTACGTTTAGGTTTAGGTTTTTATTTTATTTTATTTTTTTTTGTTTAGGTTTTAGGTTTTTATTTTAGGTTTACTTTTAGGTTTTAATTTTTAGTTTAGGTTTAGGTATATTTTTAGTTTATTTTAGTTTATTTTCTTTTAGTTTGGGCAATAATCCATATGAGCATCCAAACTTCCTAAGAAGGGTTACATTCATATGCAATGCTACCAAACAAAGAGAAGATATGGGTAACATTAGGGCCATTATAGCCATCATACATCAATAACATCAGCAAGCAAAGTTTATAGAACTTGCATTAGCAAATAAAGAAATAGATGGCCAACAGTCAGCCAATACCCAAACTACCAACCAAAACCATAGCAGACCAATCACAGATAGCCAAGCACCCAGAAGATACAACAAGGATAGTGACAAAGCCACCTCTAGCAAGGAAGAATTCAAAGGGACAAGCCAATTCAGAAGCATAACAACAACTAATACAATAGCAGAAAGAAACTAAAACAAAATAAGAAATAACAATAATCATCATTAAAATAAACATAAAGCTCAAAACAAGGGAGAGCCACAACCAGCCATTAGACACCAGACCAATCTAGGTAGAAAAAGGGATGCCATCAATCCAGCAAGCAATGACAAAAAGCCACCAGGTATCAGCCACCAATAAAATCAGCCATAACCAGGTCAGAAAGGAAGAAACCACAAAGCAGCTGTCCTCATGCCAATCAAAAGAGAAAATAGCCAACCAACAGGAATCCCCAATAGAAACCAAGAGAAATAACCAAAAAGTATTGAAAAGACCAAAGCTAATCAAATCCTGAAGAGACTAATAGCTTCCACTCAACAAGAAACCATAGCAATAGAGGATCCAATATCAGAAGGGGGCGGCTAGCCAAAACAAAAGGCTAACCCAAAATAGATCCCAAAATAGGTGGAAAAATAGCAGCAGGCATAGCCAAAACCCTCCTAGATATCATCAAAGAAACCAAAAAAATATAAATGGTAGTCACCCTGCCAGACAAACAACCAAGGGAGAAAAAATCAAGGAGGACCACCAACCACCAGCAGTAAATGAGGAAGGAGAGAAAATAGGCCATAGGTAAGCATAGTCCCCTCCAAACCCCATAGATCAAGCACTCACCACAAAGGAGAAAATTGGAAATCAGCAAAAACCAAGGAGCTACCACCAATCCACCAATCAGAGGAAATATGTTTTATTTAGTTTATTTATTTTATTTATTTATGTTTTTATTTTATTTAGGTTTTGGTTTTCTTTTTAGTTTAGGTTTTTATTTTTAGGTTTAGGTTTATTTAGTTTTACTTTATTTAGGCTTAGGTTTATTTATTTATTATGTTTTAGTTTAGGTTTTTTTATTTTAGGTTTAGGTTTAGGTTTTATTTTTAAATTTATTTAGTTTTATTTTTATTTAGGTTTATTTAGGTTTTAAGTTTTTTATTTTAGGTTTAGGTTTATTTTATTTAGTTTATTTAGTTTAGGTTTAGGTTTTTATTTATTATATATTTAGGTTTAGGTTTTTTTTTTATTTTATTTTAGGTTTTATTTTTAGTTTAGTTTATTTTAGTTTAGGATTATTTAGGTTTAGGTTTTAGTTTAGTTTTTATTTTACATTTAGGTTTTATTTTTTGGTTTAGGCTTTTAGTTTAGTTTAGGTTTTTTATATTTATTTAGTCTATTTTTAGGTTTATATTTTAGGTTTAGGTTTAGGTTTTTAGGTTTAGTTTTAGCTTAGGTTTTGGGTTTTAGGTTATAGGTTTACTGTTATTTTATTTGGTTTAGGTTTTATTTTTATTTATTTAGTTTAAGTTTAGGTTTAGATTTTAGTTTTATTTAGGTTTAGGTTTAGGTTTAGGCTTAGGTTTAGTTTTAGGGTTAGGTTTAGGTTTAGGTTCTTATTTAGGTTTAGGTATAGCTTTACGTTTTTAGGTTTTGTTCAGGTTTATTTATTTTTATTTAGTTTAGGTTTATTTTATTTATTTGTTTATTTATTTAGTTTAGGTTTAGGTTTTATTATTTAGTTTTTAATTTAATTTATTTTAGTTTAGGTTTAGGTTTAGGTTTTTTTTATTAGTTTATTTTAGTTTTTAGTTTTTTTAGTTTATATTTTTATTTTATGTATTTTAGTTTAACTTTAGGTTTAGTTTTATTTATTTAAATTTTTTTTTAAAACTTTAGTTTAGGTTTGATTTTAATATGTTAGGTTTAGCTTTTTAGTTTAGTTTATTTTTGTTTAGGTTTTTATTTTATTAGGTTTTTGTTTATATTATTTATTTATTTTAGTTTTGGTTTAGGTTTTTAGTTTTAGATTTAGGTTTATTTAGGTTGAGGTTTAGGTTTAGGTTTAGGTTTATTTTTTATTTATTTAGTTTTGGTTTAGGTTTTTTATTTATTTTAAGGTTTAGGTTTAGGTTTAGGTTCATTTAGTTTGGTTTAGGTTTAGGATTTCTGGGTTTCAGCTTTTTAGTTTTTAGTTTTTGAATTTAGTTTAGATTTAGGTTTAGGTTTATTTTATGTTTAGGTTTAGGTTTAGGATTTAGGGTTTAGGGTTTAGGGTTAGTTTTAGGGTTTAGGGTTTAGGGTTTAGTATTTAGTGTTTAGGGTTTAGGGTTTAAGGTTTAAGGCTTTTTTTAAATCAAGTAAATCGGTAGGTTTAGGTTTATTTAGTTTATTTTACATTTTTATTTAGGTTTATTTCTTAGTTTTTATTTAGTTTAGTTTATTTATTTTATGTTTATTTATTTTAGTTTAGGTTTTTAATTTCAGTTTATTTTTTAGGTTTAGGTTTAGGTTTATGTTTACTTTTTTTAGTTTAGTTTTATTTTTATTATATTTTTTAGGTTTAAGTTTTTTTTTATTAGGTTTAGGTTTAGCTTTTTGTTTTATTTTTTTTAGGTTTAGGTTTTAGGTTTTTCTTTTAGGTTTATTTTTAGTTTTTATTTTTTAGTTTAAATTTAGGTTAATTTTTAGTTTTTTTTTATTTTAGTTAGTTTATGTTTAGGTTTTGGTTTAGTTTGCTTTAGGTTTAGGTTTAGGACTTATTTATTTTAGTTTAGGTTTAGGTTTATTTTATTTTTATTTTAGGTTTAAGTTTTTCTTAGTTTAGGGATTAGGCTTTATTTTTATTTATTTTTAGGTTTATTATTTAGGTTTAGATTTTTATTTATTTTTTATTTTATTTTATTTTAGGTTTATTTTATTTTTATTTTGCATTTAGGTTTTACTTTATTTTAGTTTTAAATTTTTAGGTTTATTTTATTTTTCAATTTAGTTTAGGTTTTTATTTATTTATTTTTTTAGTATTTATTTATTCCTATTTTATTTTTAGGTTTAGGTTTTTATTTTATTTCATTTCATGTATTTTATTTATGGTTAGATTTTTTTTATTTATTATATTTTTGGGTTTTATTTAGTTTAGGTTTAGGTTTTTAGGTTTTTAAGTTCCAAGGTTTAGGGTTTGAGGATTAGGGTTTAGGTTTATAGGTTTAAGGGTTGTAGGTTTTAGGGTTTAGCATTTAGGGTTTAGGGTTTAGGGTTTATGATTTAGGGTTTTAGGGTTTTAGGTTTAGTGTTTAGTGTTTAGGGTCTAAGGTTTTAGGGTTTAGGGTTTTAAGTTTTATGGTTTAGGGTTTAGGGTTTTAAGTTTTAGTGTTTAGGGTTGTAGGTTTAGGGTTTAGGAGTTTAGGGTTTAGGTTTAGTTTTAGGGTTTAGGGTTTAGGGTTTGGTGTTTAGGTTTTTTGGTTTTTAGGGTTTAGGTTTTTAGGTTTTTAAGGTTTAGGGTTTGGAGTTTAGGGTTTATGGTTTAGGGTTTTAGGGTTTAGGGTTTAGGGTTTAGAGTTTAGGTTTTAGGTTTTATTTATTTTAGTTTTATTTATTTTAGTTTAGGTTTATGTTTATTTTATTTTTTTCATTTTAGGTTTAGGTTTATTTTTTGTTTAGTTTAGGGTTTATTTTTTATTTTAAGTTTTATTTTTTAGGTATGTTTTGTTTGGTTTATTTAATTTTATTTTACTTGTTTTAGGTTTATTTTATTTTAATTTATGTTTAGTTTTTATTTTATTTTGGTTTTTTATTTTTATGTGTATTTTATTTTTTTAGTTTAGTTTAGCTTTTATTTATTTTAATTAGTTTATTTTTTATTTTTTATTTTATTTTATTTGAAGCTTTAGGTTTAGGTTTAGGTTTATGGTTTAGGGCTTAGGGTTTAGGGTTTTAGGGTTTAAGGTTTAGGGTTTCATATTTAGGGTTTATGGTTTAGTGTTTAGGGTTTAGAGGATAGGGTTAGGGTTTAGGTTTTAGGGTTTAGGGTTTAGGGTTTTAGGGTTTAGGGTTTTTGGGTTTAGGGTGGGTTTAGGTTTTATTGGGTTTAGTGTTTCTTTAGTTTAGGTTATTAGGTAGTTTGGCTTTAGGTTTAGGTTAGTTTGATAGGTTTTAGTTTAGGGTTTAGGATTTAGGGTTTGGTTTAGAGTTTAGGTTTAGGTTTAGAGTCAGGTAGGGTTTAGGTTAGTTAGTTTAGGGTTTAAGGTTGATTTTTGTGTTTAGGGTTTAGGATTTAGGGTTTAGGTTTTTTTTTAAATTAAGTAGACCGATAGGTTTAGGTTCATTTAATTTATTTTATATTTTTATTTAGGTTTGATTTATTTTTATTTAGTTTAGTTTATTTATTTTATGTTTATTTATTTTAGTTTAGGATTTTTATTTTAGTTTATTTTTTAGGTTTAGGTTTAGGTTTATGTTTATTTTTTAGTTTAGTTTTATTTTTATTTTGTTTTTTAGGTTTAGATTTTATATTTTATTTTTAGGTTTAGGGTTAGGTTTTTATTTTATTTTTCTAGGTTTACGATTTAGGTTTTTATTTTTGGTTTTATTTTTTAGTTTAGGTTTAGGTTTATTTTTAGTTCACTTTTATTTTAGTTAGTTTACGTTTAGGTTTAGGTTTAGTTTATTTTAAGTTTAAGTTTAGGTTTTATTTATCTTTTAAATAGGTTTATTTTATTTTTTTTATTTTTGGCTTTAGGGTTTTTTTTTTAGTTTAGTATTTAGATGTTATTTTATTTATTTTTAGGTTTTTTATTTATTTTAGTTGGTTTTATTTTATTTTATTTTAGGTTTATTTTATTTTATTTTATTTAGGTTTTATTTATTTAGGTTTTTTATTTTAGTTTAATTTATGTTTTATTTATTTTATTTTTAGTTTAGTTTTATTTATTTATTTTTTTTTTTTAGGTTTAGGTTTAGTTTGTTTTTATTTTTTATTACTGGTTTAGGTTTTTTTTATTTACTTTATTTTTATGTTTTATTTTGTTTAGGTTTAGGTTTTTAGCATTTTAGGGTTTAGGGTTTAGGATTTAGGGTTTTTTGGGATTAGGGTTTAGGGTTTAGTATTTAACACTACTTTTATCGGTCCCCAAGTCTGAATGTGAAAAGTGGAGGGTTGATGGTACCCAGAAAAAACTGTCGAATAATCATGACATGAATCCTTTAAATCAATGTGTTAATGCTAGGTGTCCTTGACACTGTATTTTGAATATAGGAAAATGTAAGGGTCAGATCACGCCTGAGTTAACAAGCAAGGGTTCCCACATTATGGACTGCGCAAAGAAGTTAGTTTATGAAACTAGAATTAGGTTAGGATCTTGGAATATAGGTACTCTACGGTAAATTAATAGAATTAATATTATGGTTCATAGAAAGATAAATATTTTATGTGTTCAAGAAACTAAATGGGTTGGGGAAAAGGCCAAGGAGATTGATAGTTTAGGTTTTAAACTTTGGTATTTAAGTAGAAGTTGAACTACAAATGGTGTAGATGTGATTATAGATAAAAGTTTGAAGGATAATGTTATAAATATTAATTGATGTGGAGATAGAATTATAGCTTTAAAGATTATTATTGATACTAAGATTATCAATGTTATAAGTGTTTATGCTCCTCAAGTAGGTTTGGATATAAGCTCAAAAGAAAAATTTTGGAATGAATTAGAGGAATTAATAGAAAAGATCCCTCTTGGAGAAAAAGTATTTATTTAAGGAGATTTAAATGGACATGTTGGTAGAGTGGTAGAAGATTTTAAAAGTATTCATGGTGGTTATGGATTTGGAGTGACTAATGATAAAGGTAGGATTATATCAAATTTTACCTTAGCTTATGATTTTGTAGTTGCTAATACTTTATTTAAGAAAAGAGATGAACATATTATTACTTATAAAAATGGACCTTGTAAAACACAGGTTGATTATTTTCTGATAAGAAAAATAGTTTGTTTAGACTGTAAAGATTATAAGGTCATTCCAAGTGAAAGTTTAAGTACCCAACATCGATTATTTTAAGATGAAAGAGGAAAAATAAATCAAATTATTGTCTTAGGATTAGATGGGGACACTTAAAGAGCACAAATAAAAATATTTTTAAATATTTTTAAGAGCAACCTACAAGAGCTTAGAATTTGGGAAGTTCATAAGGAAGCTAATGTTATATGTGAAAAAGTAGCAAGTGAAATTAAGCAAGTTGCTAAAAATATGCTTGGAGAATCAAAAGGAAAAGCTTTTAATAAAAATAGTTGGAGTCGAGTGTGCAAGAAAAGATAAAAAAAATAAAAAGCATTGTTATAAAATTTGGTTTAGATGTAAAAATCCGAAGAATTAGGAAAGATATAAAGTGGAATGTAGAGATTCTAAGAAAAAAGTATATGATACAGAAAATTTAGCTTTTAGTGATTTAAGCAATAAATTAGATACCAAAGAAGGTGAAAGATGTATGTATAAGTTAGCCAACCAAAGGGATAGGAGAAGTAAAGACCTAGTTCAAGTGAGGTGTACTAAGGATGAAAATGATAAAGTGTTTTTTCTTAGAAAAGGATATTGAAAATAGGTGGATGAGGTATTTCGATAAACTTTTCAATGAAAGATCTGAAAGTACGATTGATTTTAGGAACTTTAATACGCTAAACAAAAATAGAAAATTTTATTTTTATCGACATATTAGTAAATCTGAAGTTAGAGAAGCTTTAAAGAAAATGAAATGTGGAAAAATAGTAGGACCTGATGATATTCCAATAGAAGTGTGGAAATGTTTAGGAGATCAAGGATTTTCTTAGCTTACAAATCCTTTTAATGTTATTTTAAAGACTAAAAGATGTCGATGAGTGGAGAAAGAGTTTGTTGGTTCCTATATTTAAGAATAAAGGTGATGCACAAGAGTGCAAATTATAAAGGAATTAAGTTAATGTGTCATACATTAAAATTATGGAGAGAGTAATTGAGCATAGGTTACGATGTGATACAAAAGTTTCTCACAATCAGTTTGGTTTCATGCCATGTAGATCTACTATGGATGTTATACATTTGTTAAGAGGTTTAATGGAGAAGTATAGAGAAAGTAAGGAGGATCTACATATGATATTTATTGATTTGGAGAAAGCTTATGATAAAGCTTCGAGAGATGTTCTCTGGAGAGTTCTAGAATAGAAAGGAGTTAATATTGGTTATATTTAAGTCATTAAGGATATGTATACTAGAGATGTTACTTATGTCCAAACACAAGGAGGATTGATAAAATATTTTCCTATTTCAGTTGGATTACATCAAGGATCAACTTTAAGCCATTATTTTTTTTGCTTTAATTATGGATGTTCTTACTAAGCACTCATAGGAAGATGTACCTTGGTGTGTGCTTTTTGCTAATTACATTCTTCTTGTTGATAAGACTAGAGAGGGAGTCGAAGAGAAACTTGAATTATAGAGGTCAACATTAGAGTCTAAAGGTTTTCATTTAAGAAGATCTAAAATTGATTATACGGAGTGTAATTTTATTTGCAGAAGTTCTAGCAGTAGTGTTGTGACATTAGGTGAACAAGTCATTAATAAGAGTGAGCATTTCAAATATTTAGGCTCTATTATTTGAAATGATGGTGAAATAGATGGAGATGTTATTAGTAGAATTCAAGTTGGATGGTTGAGGTGGAGGAATGCATCTAGTCTGATGTGTGATAGAAAAGTTCCACTTAAACTTAAGGTAAAATTTTATAAGATGGTGGTAAGACCTACAATGACTTATGGTGCAGAATGTTGGCCAATAAAAGAGAAGCATAAGACTAAGTTAAGTGTTAGATGAGGATGCTCGTGGATGAGTGGCTTTACTCTTAGAGATAAAATGCTAAATGAGTATGTTCAGAAAATGTTGAGTAGCTCAGGCATATTAGATTAGAAGAGTCGCCTTAGATGGTTTGGCCACATAAAGCCTACCATCCGATGACCGTTAGAGAGTAGATGCATTAGATTTACTTATATTAAGAAAGGTAGAGGTAGTCCTAAAAGACTTTGTTAAGATGTAAAAAAAATGACCTTAGTATTTTGAATTAAATGAGAATTTGACACATAATGACACAAAGAGAAGGATTCATGTAACCCACCAAGTGGGATTAAGGTTGATAGGTTTAGGGTTTAGAGTTTAGGTGGGGAGTTTAGGGTTTAAGGTTTTTTAGGTATTAGGGTTTAGGGTTTAGAGTTTAGGATTTGGGTTTAGGTTTTTGGAGTTGTGGATTTTTGGTTTAGGGTTTAGTATTTAAGTTTTAGGTTTAGGGTTCAAGTTTTTGTTTAGTGTTTAGGGATTTTAGATTTTTTTAATAGAGAACAACTTCAGATTGAACATTTCTTCTTTTCGATTTCATCAACCAAGTAACATACCAAGTTTTCTAAGATGAAAGCGATGATAGAGATAAAAAATGAGCACGCATAGAGCAAATCAAAAACCTTAGTTAACTAGTGCCGTGTCTACAATAAAGACACAGTTCCATAAGCAACAAATCGACCGCCATTCTTCGCCCAATTCCCATCGAAACCACCCTCTCGAGCATTGGGATCAACCATCATATCCCGATCTCTCCTCTCGCCATGATCATATCCCCATCTCTCCGCCACCAAAGACACATTGTAACCTCCGTCGCTCCACCCACCTCTATAACCACTGCTGCTCCGACCACCACCTCCATATCCACCAGCACTTCTATATCCCCCACCACCACAATAATAAATGTTGCCTCTGCCTTCGCCACCACGACAAGATCTAGATTGAGATTGGTTCACATTGATGTTCCTACCATCAAGGTTCCCCCATTCTGGATTAGGTTTTTAGTTTTTTATTTTTTTGGGTTTGGTTTAGGTTTAGGGTTTAGTTTTGTATTTTTTTTAGGATTTAGTTTAGGGAGTGTTTTGTGTATTAGGTTTTGTTGGGTTTAGGGTTTGTGTGTTTTAGGGTTGGTTTGGGTTTAGGGTTAGATTTAGATGGGTTTAGGTATAGGTAGGGTTTAGGGTTTGGTTTCTTTTTAATTAAGCAACCCAGAGGTTTAGGTTTATTTTAATTTTTAATTATTTCAGTTTATTTTATTTTTTATTTTTATTTAGGTTTATATTTTATTTTTAATTAACTTTGTTTATTTATTTTAACTTTATTTATTTTAGTTTTGGTTTTTTATTTTAGTTTATTATTTTAGTTTAAGTTTAAGTTTATATTATTTTTTAGTTTAATTTTATTTTTATTTTCTTTTTTAGGTTTAGGTTTTTATTTTATTTTTTTAGGTTTAGGTTTTAGGTTTTCATTTTAGGTTTATTTTGAGAGTTTTTTTAGTTTTTGTTTAGGTTTAGGTTTTATTTATTTTAGTTTAGGATTATGTTTATTTTATTTTTTTTATTTTAGATTTAGGTTTTTTTCAGTTTAGGGTTTATATTTTACTTTTATTTATTTTTAGGATTATTTTTCATGTTTAGGTGTTTATTTAGTTTTTATTTTATTTTATTTTAGGTTTATTTTATTTTTATTTTAGATTTAGCTTTTTTTATTTAGGTTTTTTTTAGGTTTATTTTAATTTTTAGTTTTGGTTTTTAATTATTTTATTTATTTTAGTTTTTATTTTTTAATTTTATTTTATTTTTAGGTTTAGGTTTAGGTTTAAGTTTACATTTTAGTTTAGGTTTTTATTTTATTTAATTTTTTATTTTATTTATGTTTAAGTTTATTTATTTATTTTATTTTTAAGATTTTATTTAGTTTAGGTTTAGGCTTTTAGGGTTTAGGGTTTAGTTTTTAGGGTTTAGGGTTTAGGGTTTAGGGATTAGGGTTTAGGTTTTATGTTTAGGGTTTAGGTTTTCATTTAGGGTTTAGGGCTTTTGGTTTTTTTTAGGAGAGAACAAATTCAAATTCAAGATTTCTTCATTTTGATTTCATCAACCAAGTAACCAAAAGTGAGGTAATCAAATTTCGCTAAAGCCTCATGTTCCTAGGATGTCGGACTATATACATTCAATCTTATATAAATCAACACAGGAAAGTGAAATTTCAGCAAGCATATTCTTATGTATTTATCATCATATAACATTTCATTTATAAAAATACATTTGATTTAATAGCCCACATCAAATCAACACAAGCTACATAAAGGAAATCCCATTGATTGAAAAGATGGATGCATCAATTCATTACCAAATTTAACATGATTGGAAAGAGGACAAATATATGATTCATTCAACCAACTAGTTCTAAGGACAATAAAATCAAATAATTTAAGCAAGACATCTTTAAAAGAAATTTTGATTTGAAAGAGGAAGATCACTTGGTTAAACCCATGTGATTTAAAAGAAAATAATAACATGAAAAATTAATGAATTTTAATTATGATGAAATAATTGCATGACAGGAAATAAAGTGGTAATTAATTGGCTCAATTATTTTAGTATTTTTCTCTTTAATGGACTACCCACTATTTCATTAAAATCTTTAGGTCATTAAACACCCAAAGATCTACCCCATGATTTAATTAATTAAGATGTGATTATGATTTGATTAAGTGATTTAATTAATTAAATTTAATTAATTTCATTAAAAAATGGTGAAATGAAGTGAACCCAATTCCCTCAGTTCACTTAACAATGATTAATAAATGATTACAAACCAAATTAATTAATCATTAATTAACTTAAAAGAGTAGCTAAGGTTTTATTAGTCAATATTCCTAATTAAGTAAGCAATAAATCCCAAAAAAATCATGGGAGATAGAGGTCATCCCATTAAATTAACCCACAAAATTTGGGATTAATTGCTCAAGTAATTAAGCTAATTAATTTTATAATTAAACCTTAATTACTATTTAAAATTAGTTAAGATCATTTTTAATTAACTCTACTCTGAAATACCTTTAAAATGAGTATTTATTTGCATTTTTTTATTTCTTTATGATTTTTTATAATTTTTAGAAGTTTCAGCCATTAAAAATGATTAATTAAGCCTAATTAAAGCCCAATCCTGTTGGTGCCATGTGGATAACAATGTCCATGGCACCGCGGGGATTGGTTACTTAAAACTTATCGACTCAATGCTCATATACGGGATGATTCTCATTTATCGACGACTTTCTCGTCCATCACCCTAAGATTGATGGCTGTTAATCCCACAGATTAATAGGATTAAATTAGATCAATCTAGTAGATATAATCACGGTAGTCCATTTCGATCATGTGGAATGGATGGTGTGTGATCTAACATCATGCGAGTGAGGGAGAATGGAGTCCGTCCACCATTGCTTACTTGATCCAAGCTTACCCAAGCTTCGATTAACTCCAAAGGTATCCCACACCTTCACGACATCGATTGGAGGGGATCCAACAGTCAAGGTCACACGAGATGCAAGTTTTCTTCAAAAAGCTCTAACCCATTTTTGGCTAAGGATCAGTTTTGGAAGCATACCTCATCAGAGCTTATGACTGGTAGCTCGAATGATTAAGGAAGCTTCATTTAATGGAGGCGAAGCCCTATTGAGCAGCAATTGGATCAATTCCTTGATATTCACTTCAAAGGCTGTTAACTGATAATTTGGAGCTTGGCTTTGATCGAAGTCACACCTCCGATACTTGGGAAGCTTGGGAGATGATTCATTCTAGCTCGACGAGGACTAGGGAAGGTGTGTGCAAAGTTAATTTGAGTTTCATGCAGAAATAGAGAAGTTAGGTCAGAAATGAGAGTGTCCTATTCCAGGATGGACGGAATGGCATTTTTTGATTAAGGAACGAGCTTGGGAGCTTAGGGAATGGCTCTAGCGGCTTGTCTTAGGTAGCTAGGGCTCTGAGGAATAATTTTTATGTGTGTTTGAGTGGAAATGAGAGGGTGTATACCCCCCTTCATTTTGATAGAACGGGGTTGGTTTGATTCAAGTGCCCATCTTGGAGTCGGTGGGTGAGGAGGTGAGTGGTTTGGTTGGTTGCAGGTGTGGAGGTGGCTGCCAAGGATGAACCATGGGTGTGCTATGGGTTTCAAATGCTCCAATGGGGAGGGTAAGGTGATTTCACCTCCCATGGATCATGGCCAACCCAACCACCCCTTAGGTCAGGCTGGGCAGTGTCTTAGGTGCCTAGGCTGACCATTGAGAGAGTACCAAGTGGCCAAGGAATGGAAATGAACACTTACATGGGTGATTTGTCTCATGTGATGCCCTTGACCTAATGTAGAATGATCATTTGGCATTGAATTTGATTTAGGAAGATTTAAAATGAGCCAAAACTGGGTTAGCCCAAATTTCAGGTCAATTGGAGTTGATTTGGTTAGGTTTGGCTCAATTTAACTCATTTAGGTCAAATTTTGTTACGTTGGGTCAAGTTGACCAATTGGTCAAATTGGGTCAAACCAAGAGTCTCAAGCTCATGATGATTTGGGTTTGGTTCAATTAGTTTGGTTTATTTTGGCTTAGCTTTTATTTTGGCTCAATTGAATCCATTTGGGTCAAATAGGTTAAGTTGAATAATTTGACCAAATTGGCCAAAATGGCTTGGGTTGGGTGTTGGTTTGGGTTTAGTTGACCAATTGAACATGATTGTAGGCTTTGTTTTCAATTAATTTGGATTTAGTTTTGATTTAGGCCAACTTGAACCTTTAGGTCACTTTGGGCTAAGTAGGTCAATTGGGTTCAATTAGGTTCAACTGGGTCCAATCATGGCTTTGGTCAAGTTCAATATCAATTTGGAATGATCTTGAGCCATTGGTTGCAATCAATTTAGTTTATATTTTAATTTGACTCAATTTGGTCTTTTAGGTCAATTTGGGTCAACTTGGGTCAAGAGCACCAATTGGGTTTGGTTTAACTCAATTTAAGGTCAAGTCATATTCAAATATTGATTTTAATTTGGTATGAATCATTAGTTTCAAGGGATTTGGCTTGTTATAATTTGGCTAGTTTGGGTTCATATGGGTTAAGGGGTTGAATTGGTTAAAAGACCAAGTTAACTTCATTTGACCCAATTTGTGATAATTGATCAACCTAGGGTGATCAACAATCATGATGGGAGGTTTTGATGGGCATGGTTCAATCCAATTTGGGTAGGATTAGAACTTGGCTCAAATCAAATTACTTTGGGTCAAGTGGACCAATTTTAGTTGGCTTAATTTTGGGTTGAGTTTATAAATTCAATTGCAATTGGCTTGGTACAAATGGGTTTTGGTTCATTTGAACATTTCAAGTCAAAAGGGGTTTGACTTGGATTGATTTTGGTTTGTCTTGATGATTGTAGATTTCATTTGTATTTCTGAATATGACTGAAGGTATGATTGATTCATGAGAAAATCAATTGGGTTTGGGTTTTGGAATGAAGGAATTTGGCTAAGTCCATTAAGTTGGGTCATGTGGCTTATGTTTGGATTTTGATTTGTTTGATTTAGTTTTGTTGATTAAATGTATATTTCATTTAAATTTGTGGGGATGATTAAAAATATGATTTATTTGTGAAAAAAATCAATTGATTTTGACTTGATTTGGATTAAGATTTGGCTAAGTCCATGGGATATGTCATATGGCTTAAGAAGGGTTTTGATTTAATTTGATTTAGTTTGATTTAGTTTTGATCATTTGAATGTAGATTTGATTTATAATTAGAATATGATTGAAGATATAAATTGATTATCAAAAAATCAATTAGTTTTGGATAGACTTAGATTAAGATTTGGCTAAGTCCATCGGATAGGTCATATGGCTTAGGAAGGGTTTGAAGTTTAGATTTGATCGTGGGCTTCAATCATTTGGTTTTGGAATTTGGGTTTGGATTTGGATTTGAATTTGATTTTTGAAATGAACTTGAGGTTTGGTTTGAGAAGGTGAACATGGATTGGATTTTGGTTGTTGGATAGGTGGATTATCCTAATCCCTAAAGCATAACTTAATCCTATGGTTAACCCTTCTAATTCTTTAGGCTTAGGTTAAGTGTTTACCTAATTGTTAGAGGTGTCTTATGACTAGGGAAGTCTTAGTGTTTAGAAGACTCTTAAGTCTAAGATGGGAATATTGAATTCGCACTCTAGAAGTTAGGTCAACAGGCCTTAGGCTCCATAGTGTTTCCCTTGGAGATAGATGATTGGAAGACCGAAGCCAAGTTTCATATTATAGACTCAAATACATCTTTCAATGCTTTGCTTGGAAAACCATGGGCACATGAGAAAAACATAGTTCCATCATATCTACATCAGTGTATGAAGTTCGTGAGAGGTGGGATCATCTACTGTGTTAAAGGAGATCTCAAGCAATTTATAGTTCATGAGGTTGGCATATATGAGGATGCGGCTTACTACCTCCTTCAAAATCAACAAGTCTATTCTCACGAACTTGGCCAAAGTTTAAAAATAAATGAAAAAGAAAAAGAAAAATAAAGAGAAAATAAAACAGAAAAGAAAAGAGAAAATGAAAAAGAAAGTAAAAGGGAGAGGAAATAGACTTGGAGGAGGAACTGGAGCCTGACATTAGATTCCACCCATAGTTTGTTACTCCATTCAAACATATGGGTATGGCGACCTAACCTCCACCAAATAGAGGAAGAGGCCAGTTCAGAGGTAGTCCTAGGGGTGCAAAACCATCTTATTGGCCACCCAAGAGAAGATATGTCCCAGCTACCAAGAGTACACCTACTATCCATATAGACTTAGAATATAGTTTATAGAATGAGTCTTAAATAGTTAGCACACTATCCATCTCTTCAGTAGTAGAATCCTTTAGAGGTGACACTTAATCTAGATAGTGATGAAGACTGGGCTCTAAAGCCAAGCATAAGTGTTTCCAAGTGTAAATGTGAAATAGTTAGGAATCAGTTGGGAATGTTAGCTCTAACCCCACTTTTCTCTCAAAAAGTTGAGGGCTTGGTAATTAAGGAAGTCCCTAAGTCATCCACAGGTGTGAAGACTTAGAGTATAGGTCAGACTACTTCGAAAGAATATGAAAGAACAAATGCAAAAGCTCTCAATCAAGACTGAGACTAGGATTTTGTACAATTGGTTTAGTCGATGATGACGATTGTTGCTTAGTCATCACCTATCACTTGGAATCTAATAAGTTCTTTTATAATCATATTAACTCATATGAGGAGCTGTGCTTAGAAACTTAAAATGATCTAGATGATTTTGAAGTCAAAGATGCACCGCCAGAGTTTGAAGAAGAAATCAATTCAACCATCGTCAAGCTCAAGGAAATCAACTTAGGAATTGAAGAAGATCCACATCTGACATACATTAGTTCTTTATTGAATGAAATTGAAACTAATGACTTTATTAGGCTATTGACTGAGTTTAAGGACTACTTTTCATGGAGTTATGAAGAGATACCTAGATTGGCTCTTGACATAGCAGTCCATGAACTAGCAATTGAGCCTACTACTAACCTTATCAAGCAAGCTCCTACATGCATGCGATTAGACATAGAACAATAAATCTTTTATAAAGTCAAGAAATTGATCAATTTTGGCATCATCCGAGAAGAAAAATACTCTACCTGATTAGCCAGCTTCATTCCAATTAAGAAATAGAATGGCCAAATTCACATATGCATCTATTTTAGGGATTTCAATAAGGCATGTCCAAAAGACAAATTTCCACTACCAATCTCGGAGCTAATGGTGGACATTGCCTCATCTCATGCAGTCTTGTCTTTCATGGATGGCTCATCTTGATATAACCAAATAAAGATGACCCTTGAAGATGAAAGAAACACTACTTTTAGAACCTCGATCAAAATCTATTGCTATATGGTCATGCCTTTCATCCTTAAGAATGTTGATGCTACAAACTAGTGGGCTATGACTCAAATCTTTGACAAAGTCATTCATCATCAAGTTGAGTGCTATGTCGATGATCTCATGGTCAAAATTAGAGAAAAGGAAGACCATCTCATTTACTTGAGAGTAGTTTCAAAGAAATTCCTTAGGTTTGTTGTCCGACACCAAGGAATCGAAATCAATCCGGGGAAGAATAAGATGATATTAGAATTCCCACCCCCAAAAAGTTTAACTCAACTCAGATCATTCTAAGGGTGGTTGGCATATCTAATATGTTATATATCTAACCTATCAGGAAGATGTCAACCATTCTCAGCACTTGTCTAAAAGGTCACCAAGTTTAAGTGAGATGATAAGTGTGAGCATGCCTTCGAAGACATCAAACATTACCTGATGATGCCACCGATTCTAGTTGCACCTATCCCAAGAAAGCCACTCATACTTTACACTTGTGTTAGAAGACTCCTTTGGTGTTTTGTTGGCCCAAGCCAATGATGAAGGGATGAAAAATGCACTCTACTACCCCAGTCGCCATCTAATCCCTACTGAGGCTAATTATCCACTCATTGAGAAGCATTGCCTAGCTTTAGTATTTGCATCCCAAAAGCTATAGCACTACATGCTTACTTATAAGGTGAACTAAATCTCTAGGATCAATCCACTACAGTATATCTTATAACAATCGACGTTATCCAAACAGTTGGCACAATGGTTGATGATCCTCTCGCAAATTGACATTACCTTTGTACCCCTCCATACAGTGAAAGGACAAGCACCTGTAGATTCTTAACAAAGACACCCACTTCCGCGACTCCTCTTAGTGATGATCACCCTAATGAACAAATCATGACCTTATGGGATACTAGCATTCACTATTGAGAGATGTAGTTTGATGGTGCGGTTTCCTCTAAAAGAGTATAAGAACCACAATCTATTATTCCAGGAAAGGCAGGGGTAGGAATAGTTCTCTTAACTTTGGACCGTGATGTGATGAGATTCTCATATCATTTGTTCAATCATTGCATCAACAACGAAGTCGAATATGAGGCTCTGATTGTTGATCTGGAGTTAGCCGTTACTCTAAGCATCAATAACATTAACATCTTTGGAGATTCTCAACTAGTTATTAACCAAATCATTGGGTCCTATAAGTTTATAAAGCCTAAGCTCCATCACTACCATAAGTAGACCATGGAGTTATTAGCCCAAATCCCAAAGGTTACCATTTATAAGATTCCTCGAGGAGAGAATGCCATAGCATATGCTTTAGTCAAGCTTGTTAAGGAGTTGGCATGTCTGGACGATGAGTCCATATCAATAAAAGTCAAAAATAGATAAATCTTATCCCTTATTGATATTAAACTCATCAAAAAGTACTCTCTTGAAGGGGTGGTTTCCATTGCCAAGAAGGACGAGGAGTTAGATTGCAGGCAACCATTCATGGATTACCTAAATAAAGGCAAACTACCTCAAGAGAATTCTCAAGCCCATCAGATGAAGTAGAGAGAACTTTCCTATGCTTTTGTAGATGGTGTCTTATATCGGCAGTCTTTCAATTATATGTGGTTACATTATTTAGACAAGCATGAAGCCCGTAAGATCATGACTATGGTACACTCAGGATTATGTGGAGCAAACTAATCTGCTCTGTAGATGATAGCTAAGATCAAGAGACTAAGATACTACTAGCCATCGATGATCAAAGATTGCATGAAAATAGCTAAGCGATGCCACTAATGTTAAATACATGGTGTGGTTCTACACCAACCACCCAACATTCTACATCCTACATTAGCCTCATGGCTATTCAATTGTTGGGGTACCGACATAGTGGGTTTGATTGATCCTCCTTCTTTCAAGGGTCATCAATTCATCTTAGCTGCTAGTGACTACTTTTTTAAATGGGCGAAGGCGATTCAACTCAGAGAGGTTACAACTCAGCATATGCTCTAGTTTTTTAGGAACCATATCGTATATACATTCAAAGTGCCTCGGTGAATTATATTCGATAATGGTACTGCATTCAAGAGCACCGAGATCAACAACTTTGCCTGGAGACATAACATAGATTGGAGATATTCAACTATCAACTACCCAAGGGCAAACGACTTAGCAGAAGCCTTCAATAAAGCTCTCATCCAAATACTGAATATGATAATCGACAATAATAAGTGACAATGGCATGAGCAGTTAGTTGAAGCCTTGGGGGCCTACCTCACCACATATAGAACTCCAACTCAATCTACTCCTTTCTCAATAGTGTATGGGTCTGAAGTTGTTCTAACATTAGAAGTCTAACTCCCATTACTAAGGATAGCTATGGGTAGCAAGATTACAACAGAGCAGAATGCCAAGTTATCGTTAAAAGAGGTTGAAGGTTTAAAAGAGAGACGCCTGTGGGCATGTCAAAACCTCGAGTTGTACAAAGCTAAAATAATTCAAGCTCATAACAAGTTGGTCTATCCTAGAGCTTTTCAAGTAGGATAGCTTATTTTAATTCTAAGGAGATCGATTTTTGGTCATCGTAAAATGGGAGGCAAGTTTGATCCCACTTTGGAAGGCCCTTTTTTCATAGAGAAATCCTACCAAGGAGGATCTTATCAGCTTATTAATCATAAGGGAGAGGGCCCAATGCTTCCAATCCATGGGCTCTACTTAAAAAAATATTATAAATCAAGTTTAAAAATAATTATCATCAATTAAAATTCCATTTAGAATTCAATCTCTTCCATGTTGAAAGTATTTTTGTTTGCTAATCTGCTATGATGTGTTTAGGGTAGGGGTAGATGTAAGGAACCCGAGTGGCATCCTATCCTTCATCGACACAATACAAACACAAACTACACACAAATATATAAAACAAATACATATCTTTTATCTCAGGATACTTTGAGTTGAGATAACACCCCCAATGGCACTCACTCATTAGTTGCTCTAGGTCGGGCTGATGTACTACCCTACTAGTGTGTCACCCAGTGGTCTTCTTGCTTTGGAGGATGTAAGTCGGCTATGGTTTCCTTCCTTACTTGGCCACAACACACTGACAAGCACCATGTTAGTTTGGTAGGCCTTCGGTAAGCTACCTCATGCTGGCTTTGTTTAATAGGATATGAGTCTGCTACACTTTCTTCTTGGATTAGCCTTCATTGACTAATTCGTTTGAGTATATTTGAGGTTTAGGATAAGTCCCCTAGTGGCTCCTTCCCTCTTGACTACTTCAAGTCTAGGTGCAGTCCTTCCTTGAGGCTCCCCATTTAGTAGTCACTCTAGGTCAAATAACATATGTCTCGTCGATGACAGACTATCCTAATGATCAGTTCCCTTTGAAAGTCATAAGCCTACATGATTTCCTTCTAGATTGATCATTGTACACCGATGGGCACCTTAGGTTGGTTGGTTCTCACTATGTTGATGAATACACGCTCATGCTGACGGATACACCTTAGGTTGGTTGGTTCTCTCACCTTAAGATACACCACTCATGGAAGATGTAATAGTTTTTCTAGAGGCCACCGCATAACCTATAGCTTTTCATGGTACAAGATAATGCCCCTAGCATCACCTCTCCTGTGAGCACTATATTTGGATCACGTCCTTTGTGACCCTATTTAGACACTACCCAGGTTACTATCAGATTAGACAATTCTCTTTTCCTAGTAACCACCCCTATGGTTGGAGAATCTATCCTGTGGATATGCAGATTCTCCGTTGGTCTAGTAAATCTGAGATAGGTCAAGGATGACCTAACCCCTTCTCAGTGTGGTCCCTTGCACACCAACAAGGTCCATGCAAACATATAAACAAAATATTTATTCACTAATGGATTAGTAGGACACCCCTAGAGGTACTTTTTCCCAAGTAGGCATCTTATTTTTAGGGCTGTGTCAGTAAAACTCTTTATAGGAATCACCTAACTACTCTGGAGTTTATATAAGTCCCTAGCTCCATTCACTCAGTAGTCACCCTTAAGTCAGGTCTGATTTGTTATGCTACCGATATGTCACCCCAGCTGTTGTTCCTTGCTTTAAAAGATGTAAGTCTGCTATATCTTTTTCCTAGCACAGTCGTTGCACATTGAAAGAAAACCCCTTAGGTTGGCTAGCTCTACCCCATGGCCAATAGATTATCCCTTTTGATTTGTAAACTTGAGATAGGATAAGTCTAATATAGTCCCTTCTTAGTGGGTCCATCACACATCAACATGGTCCATAAATTAAATCTATCAAATTTGACCGAGCTCACATCCCTAGTAGATATGCCCTCAATTCAAAATCAAATTAAACCAAACAAACCATATCAAATCACATTAAATTAAGATAAAATTAATCCTGTCTACTTTTGAGTTGACATAAGTCCCCAATGACATTCACTCAAGAGTCGCCTGTGTCGTTCGATTATGTGCATCCACAGTCATCCTACTGGTTGTTCCTTGCTTTAGAAGATGTAAGTCTGTTACACCTTCTTCTTAGCATATCCATTGCACATCGAAAGGCAACCCCTTAGGTTGGCTAGCTCTACCCTACAGCCAGTAGACTATCCCTTTGGATTTATAAACCTGAGGTAGGTCAAGGCTGATATAGCCCCTTCTTAGTGGGTCCATCACACACTAACAAAGTCTATACATTAACTCATATTAAATTAAACCCAATCTGATTTTCCCCAGTGGAGTTAAATCACACCCTTCTCCATAGTGGAGCCCCAAATCATATATAAGCAAGTCAAGCAAACAAATCAAATTCAAAACCAACCTCCCCAATAGATCCAAATTAAACCAACTCCCCCAATGGATTCTAAATCAAAGAAATCTAAATAAACTCTTATCTTCAGTAGCTAATCCCCAAACAAATCTATGAAATCAAACTCAAATCCCAATCCCAGTGGATAGCTCGAACCTGCTTCCTTAGTGGAAGGTCATATACCCGATCCCTAATGGACTGGAACCCATATCTCTAGCAGATATGCCTCCACAGTAATTGAAACAACTCAAATTAAAGTCGATTCCATCTTAATCC
Source organism: Cymbidium sinense (assembly GCA_021442155.1). Taxonomy (NCBI): domain Eukaryota; kingdom Viridiplantae; phylum Streptophyta; class Magnoliopsida; order Asparagales; family Orchidaceae; genus Cymbidium; species Cymbidium sinense. The sequence continues at coordinate 183,335 of JAKCPB010000186.1, forward strand.
CTAGTGGATTATAGGTTCTTATCACTAGTGAATCTTCTTTACACAAATCATTTAATCAAATCAAATTCAAACCTTATCCCAGTAGAATTTCTTCTTCTATGCCCTCAACATAGACCCCTCACATGACATGTCTAATGCATGTGTGATCCCCTAGTGGATCTCCCTCCATGTCCTCGGCATGGAATTCTCATTAAATCTTATTCCTTCTCTTATGCACAACTTTAATACTTTAACCAAAAGCCTTACAATGTATTCATCCAAATTACATCATCTTAACATTGTAATCAACATTTTATAATTTATGATGGTGCAAGCGCAAACTAACTATACAATATCATGATAAACATATTATAATGTGAATCAACACACTATATTATATTATAATATATGATGTTATATTATAATTTGCTATAATATAATATATTGTCTAACATTACACCTCATTAGAATCACTTAAAAAGAACAAATAACAAAATTTTTTCAAAATATGAATAATGTTCATTTTGGATGTAAAATTATTATTTTTCTATTAGAAATGGTACAAAATAGCTTAATTTTTGTGTTGCTTCTTAGTGTGTGCTGTGAATTTGGCCAAATTCTTTCATCTCAACCTTAATGATAAAATGTCACAGTAATATAATATGCTATACATAGACCCCTCATCAAATCTATACTATGCTACAACATATAATACTTATTTTGAACATAAAATCTTACTTTTTAGACTACAAGTGGCGTAGCACACCTTTGGTACTACAACCTAATTCCCACTTCAAATTTAATAAATTTCAGCATCTGAATTATTAAATTGATATTTTTATGATTTATATTAATATAGACTACAGGGCACAATACCATAATATACTAAAACATTTCAAAACATCACTACATGCTCAAATATATGGTGCAACATTATACTATAATATATGGTATTATAAAAAGATTTAGGCTTAGGTGGTTTAGGGTATTCAAATCTATAATAGTCAAGGGAAAGCCTCTTGAATATTCTTTAGCTACCATAACTATGTTAGGATTAGGTCATTATTTAGATCTACTCCTAATGACATCTTTATTCAAGGTTTAGGGTTTAGGGTTAATTTTGGGTTTAGGGTTTGGGGTTTAGGGTTTAGAGTTTAGGGTTTTATGTTTTAGGGTTTAGGGTTTAGGGTTTTAAGGTTTAAAGTTTAGGGTTTAGGTTATAGTTTACGGGTTAGGATCTAGGGTTTAGGGTTTAGGGTTTAGGTTTTAGGCTTTGGGTTTAAGTTCTAATTTAGGGTTTAGGGTTTACGATTAAGAGTTTAGAGTTTAAGAATTTTTTTTTTTACAAAGAATAAATTTAGATTTAACATTTCTTCTTTTGATTTCATCAACCAAGTAGCACCCCAAGTTTTCTAAGACACAAGCACCGATATAGATAAAAAATGAGCACCCATAGAGCAGATCAAAAACCCTAGATAAGTAGAACTGTATCTATTATAAAGATATAGTTTAATAAGCAGTAGATCGGATCAGTTGTTCTTCAATTTCTCTAGTTCCCATCAGAACTACCCCGACCTCTCAAGTAGTGGGATCTGCCATCATAACCTCGATCTCTCCCTCTGCCACCACGATGGTTATAACCTCTAGCTCCTCCCTCCTCCATAACCACCACTGCTTCGACCACCACCTCCATTTGGACCAACACCTCTAGATCCCCCACCACCACTTAGATAACTGATGCCTCCGACTTAGCCTCCACCGTCAGATCTAGGCTAAGCCTAGTTAATGGTAATGTTCTTCTCGTCAAGGTTCTTGCCATTCTGGGGGTTTAGGGTTTAGGATTTGGCTATTTTAGAGTTATAGGTTTGGGTTTGGGTTTAAGGTTTAGTTTTTGTGGTTTAGGCTTGGTTTAGTTTGGGGTTTAGGGTTTGTGGGTTTAGGGTTTGGGGTTTAGGGTTTTAGGGTTTAGGGTTTAGGGTTTAGGGTTTAGGATTTTTTTAATTAATTAAACTGGTAAGTTTTGGTTTATTTGGTTTATTTTTTAATTCCTTCAAGTTAATTTATTTTTTATTTTTTATTTAGTTTTTTTAATTTTTATTTAGTTTAGTTTATTTATATTAGGTTTATTTATTTTTAGTTTAGGTTTTTATTTTAGTTTATTTTAAGGTTTAGGTTTTTTTTAGTTGAGTATTATTTTTATTTTATTTTTTTAGGTTTAGGGTATATATTTTATTTTTCGGTTTAGCAATAGGTTTTTATTTTATGTTTATAGGTTTTATTTTTTAATTTAGGTTTAGGTTTATTTTTAGTTTAATTTATGTTATGTAGTTTAGATTTAGGTTTAGGATTAGTTTATTTTAGGTTTAGGTTTAGGTTTTACGTATTTTAGTTTAGTTTATTTTAGTTTAGGTTTATGTTTATGTTTATTTTGTTTATTTTAGATTTAGGTTTTCTTTAGTTTAGGATTTAGGTTTTATTTATTTATTTTTAGGTTATATTTTTAGGTTTACTTTGTATGTTTAGGTTTTTATTTAGTTATGTATTTTTATTTATGTTTATTTTATTTTGGTTTAGTTTAGGTTTTATTTATTTTATTTTAGTTTAGTTTTTAATTTTTTATTTTTTATTTAAACATTTAGGTTTAAGTTTAGGATTAGGTTTAGATCTTTATTTTGATTTTTATTTTATTTTTCTATTTTATTTAGGTTTAGTTTTATTTATTTATTTTATTTTTAGGTTTTACTTAGTTTAGGATTAAGTTTTGAGGTTTTTAGGGTTTAGGGTTTAAGGCTTTAGGGTTGTGTATTTTAGGATTTAGGGTTTAGGGTTATGATTTAGGGTTTAGTGTTTATTCTTTAGGTTTAGGGTTTTTAAAGTTTAAGGTTTATGTCTAAGGGTTTAGTGTTTTTTTAGTTTATGGTTTACCTTTTATTATTTATTTTTTATTTTGGTTTATTTTTTAGGTTTATATTTTTTATTTAGTTTTTATTTTATTTAATTTTATGTCTTTTTTATTTTATTTTATGATTAGTTTTTATTGTATTTAAGTTTTTTTATTCTTAAGTTTAATTTATTTTTAAGTTTAGTTTAGGTTTTTATTTATTTTATTTTAGTTTATTTTATTTTAACCCATTTTATTTAAGTTTAGGTTTAGGTTTTAGTTTAAGATCTTATACTTTTATTTGCAGGTGATCTTTATATTTATGTATTTAGTGGAGGTTTTAGTGAGAGGGAAGTTTAGGGAGTGGTTTAGGGTTTAGGTGGAGGGCCCAGGGAGGGTTTAAGGTGGGTGGATTTAGGTCAGTTTTGTGGCCTGGCTTTAGGGTTTATAGTGGAGGGTTTAGGTTTGTGGCCCAGGGTTTAGGGCCCAGGTTGGAGTTTGATAGATTTAGGGTCAGGGAGGGTCCAAGTTGGGTGGCTCAGTTTTGGGCCTGGGTCAGGCCTGTGGTTAGTGGTTTAGGGTTAGTTAGGGTCAGGGTTTTTATTTAATTAAGCAAACCAAGAGGTTTAGTGCATTTAGTTTATTTTTATTTATTTTAGTTTATTTTATTTATTTATTTAGTTTTATTTAATTTATTTATAGTTGATGTTTATTTATTTTAGTTTAGGTTTTTATCTTAGTTTTAAGTTTAGGTTTATCTTTAGTTTAGTATTATTTTATTTTATTTTAAGTTTGGTTTTATTTTTTTATTTATGTTTAAGTTTAGGTTATTTTGTTTTTTTATTTAGGTTTATTTTAGGTTTTATTTTTTAGTTTAGGTTTAGGATTATTTTTTTATTTTATTTTATTTAGGTTTTAGGTTTAGGTTTAGGTTTTATTTATTTTAGTTTAGTTTATTTTAGTTTAGGTTTATTCTTTTATTTTAGGTTTAGGTTTTTTTGTTTTGGGTTTAGGTTTTAATTTTTATTTATTTTTAGGTTTATTTTTGAGGTTTAGGTTTTTATTTTAATTTATTTTAAGTTTATTTTATTTTTATTTTAGGTTTAGTTTTTATTTTATTTATGTTTTTTTATTTTTAAGTTTAGTATAGTTCTTTATTTATTTTAGTTTAGTTTAGTTTTCATTTTTTATTTTATTTTATTTTTAGGTTTACGGTTTGGTTTAGGTTTAGGTTTCTATTTTAGTTTAGGTTTTATTTTATTTTATTTTTTATTTTATTTTGGTTTATGTTTATTTATTTATTTTATATTTTACTTTTTTTTTAGTTTAGGTTTAGGTTTTTTTATTTTGAGGGTTTAGGGTTTACAGTTTAGGGTTTAGAGTTTAGAGTTAGTGAGGTTTAGTTTAGGGTTTATGGTGTTTTAGGGTTTAGGGTTTAGGGTTTAGGGTTTAGGTTTGTGGTTAAGGTGGTTTTATTTTAGGTTTTAGGTCTAGGGTTCAAGTTTTCATTTAGGGTTTAGGGTTTTTGGTTTTTTAATAGAGAATAAACTAAGATTCAACATTTCTTCTTTTCAAATTCATCAACCAAGTAAGACACCAATTTCTCTAAGACACAAGAGATGACATAGTTAAAAAATGATCTTCCATAGGTAGATAATTAGAACCGTCTCTACTATAAAGATAGTTCCATAATCAACAGATCAAATTAGCCGTTATTCAGTTTCTCTAATTCCCATCAGAACCACACTGGCCCCTAGAGTAGCGGGATCCACTATCATATCCCTCCAACACCACCATAGCTGTAACCTCCATCGCACATCCTACCTCCACAACCACCACTGCTCCGACCACCATTTCCATATCTACCACCATCTCCAGATCCCCCACCACCAATGTGATAACTGCCACCTCTGCCTTCATGTCCACCACCAAATTTAGACTGATCCTAGTTGATGGTGATGTTCCTGCCGTCAAGGTTCTGCTTATTCTTACGATTTATTTTTATTAAGTTTTAGGATTTAGGTTTATTTTTCTAATTTATTTAGTTACTTTAGGATTAGGGTTTAGGGTTAGGGTTTAGAATTTAAGGTTTTAGGGTGCTTTGTGGTTTATGCTTTTTTTAGGGTTTAGGAGGTTAGGGTTAGTGGTTAGGGTTTAAGATTTAGGGCTGCTTAGGCGTGGTTTAAGATTTAGTGTAGTTAGTGTTTAGGCTTTAGGGTGTAGAGTTTAAGGTGTGGTGTGGAGGGTTTAGGTTTGGGGTTTAGATCTGGGGTGTGGTCAGGAATAGGTTTAGGGTCAGTAGGTGTGGTTTTTAGGGTAGGGTTGTGGCCCAGTGCAGTCTGGGGTACAGGTAGGCTCAGTTGTTAGGTGGCCTGTTTGGAGGATCAGAATTTAGGATTTAGGATCAGGGTAGTGAGGGTTAGGGTTTTTTATAAAAAAAGCAAACCCAGGGTTTAGTTTATTTAAAGTTTTATTTATTTTAGTTTATTTTATTTATTTAGGGTTATTTTATTTTATTTTTTTTATTTTATTTTAGTTATTTATTTTAGTTTAGTTTTTTTATTTTAGTTTATTTTAAGATTTAGGTTTTATGTTTATGTTTATGTTTATTTTTTAGTTTATTTTTTTTATTTTCTTTATTTTTAGGTTTAGGTTTTATTTTTAGTTTTAGGTTTTAGATTAGGTTTTATTTAATTTTTTAAGGTTTAAGTTTTTATTATTTTTTATGTTTTAGTTTTAGTTTAGGTTTAGGTTTATTTTAGTTTATTTTATTTTATTTAGTTTAGGATTTAGGTTTAGTTTAGGTTTTATTTATTTTAGTTTTGCTTATTTTGGCTTAAGTTTATGTTTATTCTATTTTATTTATTTTAGGTTTAGTTTTTGGATTTTAGTTTAGAGTTTAGGTTTTATTTATTATTTATTTTTAGGTTTTAATTTTAGGTTTAGGTTTTTATTTTATTTTAGGTTTATTTTATATTTATTTTGCATTTAGCTTTTATTTTATTTAAGTTTTTTTTATATTTTGAGTTTAGTTTAGGTTTTATTTATTTTATTTTAGTTTAGTTTTATTTTTATTATTTTTTTAGGTTTGTTTATGTTTAGGTGTTAGTTTATTATTTTATTTTAGTTTATTTTTTTAAGTTTATTTATTTATTTTATTTTTAGGTTTTATTTAGTTTAGTTTAGGTTTTAACTTTAGGGTTGTGGTCACTGTGGGTTTGGCTAGGTTAGGGTTGTGGCTCAGTGTGTGGTAGGGTTTGGGGTTTAGGATTTAGGGTTTAGTTAGGGTTGTGGTTGTGGTAGGGTTTAAGGCCTAGGGTTTAGGGCATAGGGTTTAGGGTTTAGTGTTTTACTTAGGGTTTAGGGTTGGATTTATGTTTTAGGTCTTGGGTTAGGTCTTTAGGGTTTAGTTTTTTTGGTTTTAACAGAGAACAAATTTAGATCAACATTTCTTATTTTTAATTTTATTTAGGGTCAAAGTTTTCCACCTTAGTGCAAGTTTGTTTAGGTTTATTAGGTTTAGGTTTATTTATTTAAATTTCCCCACTATATTTAGGTTTAGAGTTTGTGGTCTGGTTTAGGGTCAGGGTCAGGGTTTAGGGTTTAGGCTTTAAGTGCAGGGTCCAATTTGTGGTAGGGTCAGGGTTTATGCTTGTGGGTTGGAGTTTAGGATTAGTGGTTGGGTGGGTAGTGGTGAGTGAGGTTGAGGTTGGTAGGGTTTAGGGTAGAATTTAGGGTTTGGTTTTTAATTAAACAGTAGGTTTAGGTTTATTTAGTTTATTTTTTTATTTATTTTAGTTTATTTTATTTTTTCTTTCTATTAAGGTTTATTTTTCATTTTTATTTAATTTAGATTATTTATTTTAGGTTTATTTATTTTAGTTTTGGCTTTTTATTTTAGTTTATTTTTTATGTTTAGGTTTAGGTTTAGGTTTATCTTTTAGTTGAGTTTTATTTTATTTTAGTTTTTAGGTTTATGTTATATTTTTTATTTTAGGTTTACGTTTCAATTTTTATTTTATTTTTTTAAGTTTAGGTTTATATATTTATTTTAGGTTTATTTTTAGGTTTTACCTTTTAGTTTAGAATTAGTTTATTTTATTTTATTTAGTTTAGGTTTAGGTTTAGGTTTAGTTTATTTTAGGTTTAGATTTAAGTTTAGTTTATTTTAGTTTAGGTTTATAATTATTTTACTTTGTTTATTTTATTTTTATTTTAGGTTTAGTTTTTTTTAGTTTAGAGTTTAGGTTTTATTTTTTATTTATTTTTAGGTAATATTTTTAAATTTATTTTTTAGGTTTAGGTTTTTATTTAATTTTTATTTTATTTTATTTTAGATTTATTTTATTTTTAGATTTATTTTATTATTATTAAGGTATTTTATTCTTTTGTTTATATTTTAGTTTAATTTAGGTTTTCTTTATTTTATTTTAATTTTTCTTTATTTTTTTAGGTTTAGGTTTATGTCTAGTTTTATTTTTTTATTTTATTTTATTTAGGTTTAGGATCTTATTTATTTTATTTTAGGTTTGACCTAGTTTAGCAGGTTTTCTGCCTTTAGTGTTAGGATTTAGGGTTGGGGTAGGGTTTGAGTTTGTGGCCTAGTCAGGGGGTTAGTGGTGCCAGGGCTCAGGTTGGTTTGGGTTTAGTGGCTCAGGTTAAGGTCAGAGGATCTTTTTAGGTTTAGAGTATGTTTTAGGGTTGTAGCAGGCATGTTTTAGACTTAGCTCAGGCTTTGGCCTTGTTTAGGGTTTGTGATTAGGTCTTTAGATGGTTTGGGGTTTAGCCTGGGATTTAGGCTCAGATCAGATTTATTAGTTTTAGTTTGTTTTAGTAGAGTTTAGGGTTGCAGGCTCAGTGGGTTTAGGGTTAGTGTGGCCTGTGGTTTAGGTTTGGGTTTAGGGTATGGATCAGAGTGTGTTTTTTTTAGTACTTTTTTAAAATTATGCAAACCGATAAGTTAGTTTTTTTAGTTTTATTTTATTTTATTTTTATTTATCTTTATTTTATCTCTTTTATTTTTATTTATTTTATTATTTATTTAGGTTATTTATTTTGGTTTATTTTTAGGTTTAGGTTTTTTTATGTTTATTTTTGTTTAGTTTTATTTTATTTTAGTTTTAGGTTTAGGTTTTATTTTTTTTTATTTTTTAGGTTTATTTTATTTTTAATTTCAGGTTTATGTTTTAGGTTTTATTTTAGGTTTATTTTACATTGTATTATTTTAGTAGGTTTTAGTTTATTTTATTTTATTTTATTTAGTTTAGTGTTTAGGATTAGTTTATTTTAGGCTTTGGTTTAGGTTTTATTTATTTTAATTTAATTAATTTTAGTTTAGGTTTAGGTTTATTTTATTTAATTATTTTAGGTTTACTATTTTTTTATTTTAGGTTTAGGTTTTATTTTTTATTTATTTTTAGGTTTAGGTTTTTATTTTATTTTATTTTAGGTTTATTTTATTTTTATTTTTCTTATAGTTTTTATTTTGTTTAGGCTTTTTATTTTTAGGTAAATTTTATTTTTTAGTTTAGTTTAGATTTTTATTTTATTTTTTTTTAGTTTAGTTTTTATTTTTTTAATTTATTTTATTTTTAGGTTTAGGTTTAGTTTTGGTTTTATTTTAGGTTTTTATTATATTTTATTTATTAATTATATTTAGGTTTAAGTTTATTTATTTATTTATTTTTAGGTTTTATTTAGTTTAGGTTTAGGGTTTATGGTTTAGGGTTTAGGGTTTAGGGTTTGGGGTTGAGGCTTTAAAATTTAGGGTTATAGGTTTTGTGGTTTAGGGTTTAGGGTGTAGGGTTTAGGGCTTTAGGGTTTTGGGTTTAGGGTTTAGGGATGTAAGTTTAAGGTTTTGAGTTAGTTTTATGCATTAGGGTTTAAGGTTAGTTTTATTTATTTATTATTTATTTTTAGGGTTTTGGGTTTAAGGTTTAAGTTTTATGTTTAGGGTTCATGTTTTAGTTGAGGGTTTAGGGTTATTGGTTTTTTCTTAACATAGAACAAATTCAGGTTTAACATTTCCTCTTATCAATGTCATCAACTAAGAAACACACCAAGTTTTCTAAGACACAAGTGATGACATAAATAAAAAATGAGCTCTCATAGAGCAAATCAAAAACCTTATATAACTAGAATCGTCTCTGCTATAAAGACACAGTTCCATAAATAGTAGATCGATTAGCCATTCCTTAGTTTCTCTAGTTCCCAATAGAATCACCCCAGCCTCTCGAGTAGAGGGATCCACCATCATATCCTCGATCTCTCCCTCCGCCACCACCACGGCTTTAACTTCCATCGCTCCTCTCTCCTACATAACGACCATTGCTCCGACCATCACCTCTATATCCACCAGCACCTCCAGATCCCCCCACCACCACTGCGATAATCGCCACCTCCACCTTCACCTCCACCACCAGATCTAGACTGAGCCCGGTTGATGGTGATGTCCTACCATCAAGGTTCTCCCCATTCTTAGGGTAGGTTTTATGGTTTTGGGTTATTTTTTAATTTATTTAGTTACTTTAGGTTTAGGTTTAGGGTTTAGGGTTAGGGTTTTTGGTTTAGGGTTTCAGGTTTAGGGTTCAGGGTTTTAAGGTTTATGCTTTTAGGGTTTAAGGTTTAGGATTTAGGGTTTTAAGGTTTAGTGTTTAGGATTTAGGGTTTCAGGTTTAGGGTTTAGGGTTTAGGGTTTAGGGTTAGTTTTAGAGTTTAGGGTTTAGGGTTAGGGATTTTTTATTTATATTTATTTTTAGGGTTTAAGGTTTAGGGTTTAGGGTTTAAGGTTTAGGTTTCAGGTTTGAGTTTAGGGTTTAGGGTTTTTAGTTTTTTTTTATAGAGAACAAATTCATATTCAACATTTCTTCTTCTCCGTTTCATCAACCAAGTAACACACCAAGTTTTCTAAGACATAAGCAATGACATAAATAAAAAATGAGCACACACATAGCAAATCAAAAACCCTGAATAACTAGAACCGTCTCTACTATAAAGACATAAGGTTTGGGGTTTAGTGTTTAGGGTTTATGGTTAGGGTTTAGGGTTTAGGATTTAGGATTTACTTTTTAACACAAATGATTCCATAATAAACAAGACATTATCCTCTAACAACTAGTAAAATAGGATAAAATATAATGCAATTCCAAAATTCACAAAAATATTATTTCACAAAATGATTTAACTCTAAGATTAAACAAAGCTTAGTCGAACAAGCTGAAACCCATATCATCATCTGATTTCTCAGTGGGCTCTTCCTTCTTCTCTTCCGCTACAACAGTCGTAGTAGTAGCGGCAGCAGGAGTAGCAAAGGCATCAGGTACAATAGCCACATCAAATTTACTAGGTTCCTTCAAATACTCCTTAACCTTCTCTTCCTGCAGGTATGTGTAATCAGTGGCAATCACGATGGCGAGGATATTCTTGTAAGCGTTGATGAACATGTGGGGCGGTGTAGCAAGGGTGGGATAAGAGAATGCTAGTGAGAGGGAAGTGATCATTGAAAGGCCAGCTGAAAACTTCTCGATGAGATCATCTTCAGTGAGGTCAAGCACCTTAGGACTGTACATTGAACCATCATCATACACAGACTGGACAATAAGGCCAAAAGAGAATGGCCTAATCCGATCTTAGTGAGCACAGTAGCCTCTGAGGATCCCACCTTATCACTTTTTTTAATCTGCTCAATCAGGGTGATAATTTCAATAGTACCATTGTTGATCTTAGTTAGGATGTTAAGAACCTAAATTAAAGAAGTCTGTGAATTATCTAGACTAGTGTTACTTGTAGGAACCACAATGTCAATAGGTGCAACAAGTCCAACATGGGCAGGAATACCAACTCTGTATTTCATAACCACTTCACTAACTTCTTTAAGATCACCTTTCGTAAAAATCAGCTCAACCGGGGTTTAGGAGGGTTTAGGGTTGAGGGTTAGGGTTTAGGGTTTAGTGTTTAGGGTTTAGGGTTTAAGCTTTAGGGTTTAGGATTTAGGGTTTTAGGTTTAGTGTTGTAGGTTTAGGGTTTCAAGTTTAGGGTTTAGGATTTAGGGTTTAGGTTTTTTTTAAAAAAATTAAGAAAATTGATAAGTTTAGGATTATTTAGTTTATTTTTTATATTTTAGTTTATATTATTTTTTATTTATTTTAGTTTATATTATTTCTTATTTTTATCTAGGTTTCATATTTATTTTTCTTTATTTTATTTATTTATTTTAAGTTTTTCTATTTTTAGTTTAGGGTTTTTATTTTAGTTTATTTTTTAGGTTTATGTTTAGGTTTAGGTTTATCTTTTAGTTGATTTTACTTTTATTTTATTTTTTAGGTTTATGTTATATTTTTTATTTTTAGGTTTAGGTTTAAATTTTTTTTTTCTTAGGTTTACCATGTTTTATTTTAGGTTTATTTTAGGTTTTACCTTTAGTTTAGGTTTATTTTATTTAGTTTATTTATTTTATTTAGTTTAAGTTTAGATTTAGGTTTAGTTTATTTTAGGTTTAGGTTAAGGTTTTATTTATTTTAGTTTAGGTTTAGGTTTATTTTATTTTATTTTATTTATTTTATTTTTATTTTAGGTTTAGTTTTTTTTTAGTTTAGGGTTTATATTTTATTTTTTATTTAATTTTAGGTTTAGGTTTTTATTTAATTTTATTTTATTTTAAGTTTATTTTATTTTTATTTTACGTTTAGTTTTTATTATATTTAGGCATTTTATTTTTAGGTTAATTTTATTTTTAGTTTAGTTTAGATTTTATTTATTTTAAGTTTATTTTTTATTTAATTTTATTTTTAGGTTTAGGTTTAGGTTTAGTTTAAGTTTTTATTTAAATTTTATTTTATTTTATTTAGGTTTAGGTTTATTTTATTTTATTTTAGGTTTTATTTAGGTTTTGGGTTTAGGGTTTTAGGGTTTAGGGTTAGGGTTTAGAGTTTAGGGTTTAGGGTTTAGTGTTTAGGCTTTAGTGGTTAGGGTTTTTAGGGTTTAGGGTTTTGGGTTTTGGGTTTAGAGTTTAGGGTTTTTTTAACCAAAAGGAATTTATTGCTAAAAAAAGGTACAAGAAGACCATATTAGAGACTAAACTCAAAAAAAAAAAAATCTACTGCTCAAATGAGCTATAGGAGAATCCTAAAGAGTTTAGTCCCTAAACTAATACATCAAAGAAGAATAAGGAGAAAAAACAAAGAAAAAACTAAATAAGCCAAGCCAAAGACATTAAAGGGGAAGAATCCATAGAGCTCCAAAAGAACCTCCAAAGAGATGAAGATCCATAAGAAAAGGAAACATGCTGACTGCAATTGAGGACAACTCTAGCCATCTAAGAAAAAATAGATCATCAGTAAGACTCTAGCTCCCTCCAAGAAGAAGAAGACACCAACTGAAAAATAGAACCTACAACGCAAGAAATGTCACCGAAGGAAATCAAAAAACATAAAGAGAAAAACTCGACTCATATGAGAAAAGAAGGATAATCACAATAATGAGGGGCATCAAATCCTAAGTGTATCCGACTTCAAAGAAGGGTTACAAATAGGAAAAGTCACCAGCCACAAAAATATCAAGGAGAAAATCCATCATATCATCATAACCATCCTAGCAAAAGAAAAATACAAATCTATTATAATAGCTACCTAGCCAAAGAAAAAGTGAAACTAAGGAAACAAAAAGAGATAGGAGAACAACATAAAAATTAACATAAGGCAATCCCAACAAAACCAAATATGAACGCCTCTTAAAAAAAGAAAGAAAAGAAGGTCATAATCAAAAAAAAAGAAAAGAGCCCTCAAAGACAAAGCCAACAGAGCCCAGAACAACACCAATCCAAAGCCACCAAGGCACCAAGACAACAGAGCCCACAACAACACCAATCCAAAGCCACCAAGGCACCAACCAAAGGAAAGGAAATAACCAACAGAGTAGCAAGATAATAGAGCACCCAAGAAAAATAGCCCAGGAAAGAGCAAGAGAACCAAACCAACAAATAGAAAGAAAGAAGAAGGCCAGCAAAACATAAAATAAACAATTAGAGAAACAGCCAACCAGTGGACAAACCACATGCCAAGGACAAAAATCCAACCTAACACCAACAAAGAGAGCAAAAGTACCAACCAAAGAAAGGAAAGCCAATAGGAACAAAGCCACCAGCACAAAAGCAACCAGCCAAAGGGCACCAAAAAAAACCTAGCAAATAGAAAGCCATAAACACCAAGCTAGGAGGAAAATTCCCCAAGAAGCCAATACTCCAGCTAGCAAGAAATTACACAATAAAAGCTCAACCAATAAATAAAAAACCAGCCAAAAGGAAAAACCTCCCAAGGACAAGAGAGATTATTTTGAAGAAGCTTTGGAACGAGTAACCCTCGGCAAGTGAGGAAGGGCACAAATTTGAACACTTTTATCTTTTTCTTCTTGTAAATAGTTTTATAACCGTGCCCTTCATCCAAAAAATTTCCATCCAAAAATGAATCAGTATTGTTATAAAAGCCATGGGTATCAGCAAAAGCTTTCAATTTGAAAGAAGAGCATTCAGAATCATCCACAACATTAGACAAAGGAAAATCAGAAATAGTATGCATTTTAGAATTAGAAGTGAAAGGAGTAAAAATTGCTTTATTAAGAAGATAATTATCAATATTTTTACCTTTCAACAAAATCTGAAGAGTATCCTCCCTACCTTCATTTATAAAAGAACCAAGAGATGCAGAATCCATATTTTCAGTACAATCTTTATGTAAGAGATTAAAATAAGATTCAAATCCCTTAGAAACACAAAGCATATTACCATAAATTCTAAACATAATTACCAGCCATAGAAAAACCATCATTTTGATATGAAATAGAACTATTCATAATGAGAGAATTGTAGTAGGTATCTAAATCTTATTTTTTTAAAAGAAGGATCATCCATATTAACAAGATTGTCTGGACCATAAGTTTAAATACCAGAAATAAGAACATTCTTTTAACCACCATTCTCAATCAAAGAAGGAAAAGAAATAGTCTCTTTCCCATGATCTAAACTAGACATAGGAGAAAGAGGAACAACATCCAATTGATTGGAAGAAATGGTGTTAGTATTAATAATATTTGAATCATCATCATGAAAGGACTTATGCACAACATCCAAACAATTAGAATCATTAACCACAGCCTCTAAAGTATTCCCTTTAATAAGATCATCAAAAGAGAGACTTAGATCATGATGATTAGTTAAAACATTTTTAGAAACATCAAAATAAACTTTCACATTAGACAAATCATCAATAGTAAAACCTTTTTAGAAGATTCAAAAATTTTGGTTTTGCAAAACATCAAAATTTTGAAAAGCAGATTTCTCTTTATCTAACTTGAGAGAATCATCAGCTTTTTCAACAACTGAATCCTTACTGGAGATTTTCTTCCTAAGAGATTGATGGGCAATAAAGCATTCAAAAATTTCATGCCCATGAATCCTACAATGATTACAAAAAATGGGAAAGTTCTCAAAAATAACTTTCTGAAAGTAATTGCATTTCTTTGAACCCAACCAAATTTCTTTCAGATATTTTTTAGTAATATCAATCTCTACAAGAATTCTAGCAACATACGGTCTAGAAGAAGCAGTTGTTGCTTGATCTACTTGTGAAGGCTGACCAAAAATAAACCCAATAGCATAATGAATTTGATGATTAAATAGATGAATCAACAAGTTAAGTACTGAAATCCAAATGGAAACAATAGGAGACTTTTCATTAACATCAAACATTGGTGTTCACTTTAGAATACACATTTGATAATTAAAAACATAGTAAGAATGCCTAGAAAAATTTCTTCCGTAATCAAGGTCATTAGAAAGTTTAATCAGAACATGTCTTGCATCAATCAGCCCAATAGAAAAAGAACTAGATAAATTTAAGCTATGAAAAAAAGGAACGAATATCTTCCATCTTTGGCCGTTTAAATGAAAACTTTCCAACCAAATAAAAAGCAAAAGGCTCAACTAATATTTCAATATACTCATCTGAAATCATAATTGTCGGAGTACCTTTCAATTTCGTATGAAGCAATTTCAAAGGAGGCTCGGTGGAGGAATTCTTACCAGATAAAGCCTCTTTGAAATATTTAGTAACAATAGATAATTTAAAGGTAGGATTACCCAAAAAATTTGATGCCTTACTGGAATCAATCGGCACATCAGATTTACCCCATCAATTTGAAGAAGTCGATGCCATGAGTCACAATGCCATGACAAAAACATGTCGAGATCAGCCCAAGGCTGACAATCTATATGGAATCAAAGAGAGAAAGCACTAGAAAACTCATGAAGAACGCAAGGGATCCCAAAATCGCCCAATAATAGGGTTTAGTTTAGTTTTAGGGTTTAGGTTTAGTTTTTATTAGTTAGTTTTTATTAGTTATTATTATGTTTTATTATTTTTAGGTTATTATTAATTTATTATTAGTTTTATGTTTAGTTTAGTTAGTTTAGTTTTAGTTAGGTTATTAGTTTAGTTTTATTAGTTTTAGTTTTAGTTTTATTTATGATTATTTTAGGTTAGTTTAGGTGGAGGGGGTTTAGGTTTTATTTATTAGTTTATTTTAGTTATTTAGATTTGTTTTATTTTATTTATTAGTTATTAGTTAGTTTAGTTATTATTAGTTAGTTAGTTATTTATTTGGTTTAGTTAGTTATATTATTATTATGGTTTTATTATTATTTAGGTTTTTAGTTAGTTTTAGTGGTGGTTTAGTTTTATTATTAGTTTGTTATTTATTAGTTTATTATTATTTTATTAGTTTTATTACTTTAGTTATGGGTTTAGGTTTATTAGTTTATTATTACTAGTTTTAGTTTAGTTTATGGTTTTTTTTATTAGTGATTATTAATTATTTGTTATTTATTTTATTATTATTAGTTATTGGATTATTATTAGTTTTATTTTAGTTTTTAGTTTTTTTTTCTTAGTTTATTATTTTATTTATTTATTTATTTAGTTTAGTTTTTAAGTTTATTGTTTAGTTATTTATTAGTTAGTTTATTATTATTTTTATTATTATTAGATTATTAGTTTAGTATTATTTGGTATTATTATTATTATCTTATTATTAGTTTTATTTTTAGTTATTATTAGTTAGTTTATTATTATTATTAGTTTATTTTTATTTTATTAGTTTTGTTATTTAGTTTAGTTATTTAGTTAGTTTTATTTTATTTAGTTATTAGTTTATTAGTTTATTTTAGTTATTATTAATTTTTTAGTTAGTGTTTATTATTATTATTATTAATTATTAGTTATTATTAAGTTGTTTTTTATTATGTTTATTTGTTAGCTAGTTTTATGGTCTTAGTTTAGGTTTAGGGTTTAATTACGTTATTTAGTTATTTATTATTAATTATTATTATTAGTTTATTAGTTTAGTTTTAGTGTTTATTATTTATTTGTATTTTGTGGATAATTTATTAATTATAGTTTATTAGTTATTAGTTTTAAGTTATTAGTTATTTATTATTAGTTTTATTTAGTTTATTATTAGTTTTAGCATTTTATTAGTTATTATTAGGTTTTTAGTTTATTATTTATTAGTTTATTAATTTTATAAGTTAGTTATTTGTTTGTTTCAATTTAATTTTTTATTAGTTTATTTGTTTTTTAGTTATTGTTTAGTTACTATTATTAGTTTTATTAGTTTAGTCATTAGTCATTTTACTTTAGTTTAGTTTGTTATTATTAGTTTTTATTAATTTAGGTTTAGGTTTAGTTTTAGTTTATTTTAGTTTTATTATTATTATTATTTTTATTATTTTATTACTATTATTATTATTATTATTATTATTGTTGTTGTTGTTGTTGTTATTATTAATTTTAGTTAGTTTAGTTTTAGTTATTTATTATTTAGTTTATTATTGTTAGTTATTTTAGTTATTAAGTTATTAGGTTTTATTATTATTTTAGTGTTTTTATTATTATTTGTAGTTTAGTTAATTTTTTTCATTATTATTAGTATTAGTCGTTTTTAATTAGCTTATTATTATTAGTTAGTTTTAGTAGGTTTATTTATTATTATGAGGTTTAGTATTATTTAGTTTTATTTATTATTTAGTTTTATTATTAGTTTTGTGTTTTATATTATTTATTAGTTTAGTTTATTAGTTAGTTTAGTTTATTATTAGTTATTATTTAGTTATTGTTATTAGTTATTTATTTAGTTTATTAGCATTTTAATTTTATTATTAGTTTAAGTTATTATTATTTTAGTTAGTTTATTATTAGGTTTAGTAGTTTAGTTTAGTTTTATATAGTTATTATTATTAGTTATTTATTAGTTTTATAAGTCTTTATTAGTTATTAGTTTTAGTTTACTTAGTTTAATGATTATTTGTTTAGTTATTTGGTTTAGTTTTATAACTAGTTAGTTATTTATTAGATTAGTTATGTTTAGGGTTTAGGTTTATTAGTTAG
The DNA here is from genome assembly GCA_021442155.1 of Cymbidium sinense. Taxonomy (NCBI): domain Eukaryota; kingdom Viridiplantae; phylum Streptophyta; class Magnoliopsida; order Asparagales; family Orchidaceae; genus Cymbidium; species Cymbidium sinense. The sequence goes on from JAKCPB010000186.1 coordinate 200,630, forward strand.
TTAATTATTTATTAGGATTTTGTTTAGTTAATTTATTAGTTTATTTTTTAGTTAGTTTAGTTTAGTATTTATTAGTTTTATTAATTTAGTTTATTTTTAGCTAGTTTATTAGTGGATTTTTTTTGTTTATGTTTAATTTAGATTTTATTTTGTTTATTAGTTTAGTTAGTTTTTATTATTATTAGTTTATTAGTTTTTTAGTTATTATTTAGTTAGTTAATTTAGTTATTTTTATTTATTTTTATTTTAGTTTATTATTAGTTTATTAGTTTTAGTTTCTTATTTATTAGTTTTAACTTTACTTAGTTTAGTTTAGTGCTTTTATTGGCTCTAATAGGTTTAGGGTTTAGGTTTTAGGGTTTGGAGTTTAAGGTTTTAGGGTTAGTTTTAGGGTTTAGCATTTAGGGTTAGGGTTATTACTTTTTTATTTTTAGGGTTTAGGGTTTAAGGGTCTTTTTTAACAGAGAACAAATTTAGATTCAACTTTTCTTCTTTTTGATTTCATCAACCAAGTAATGACTACCAAGTTCTCTAAGCAATGTTTACATTACGATAAAAAAAATGAGCACCCATAGCGCAAATCAAAAATCTTAGGTAAGTAGAACCATCTCTACTACAAAGACATAGTTTCATAAGCAGTAGATCGAATCAACCGTTCTTTAGTTTCTCTAATTCGTATCAGAACCACCTCAGCCTCTCAAGTAGCAGGATCCACCATTATATCCTCGATCTCTCCCTCCGCCACCACCATGGTTGTAACCTCCATCACTCCTCCTACCTCTATTGCCACTACTGCTCTGACCACCACCTCCATATCTACCAGCACCTCTAGATCCTCCACCACCACTGCAAAAATTGCGGCCTCCAGTTTCCCCTCCACCACTAGATCGACTGAGCCTGGTTGATAGTGATTTTCCTACTGTCAAGGTTCTTCCCATTCTTAAGGTTTAGGTTTAGGTTTAAGGTTTTTAGGTTTTAGAGTTTAGGTTTATATTTAATTTTATTTAGTTACTTTAGGTTTAGGTTTTGGCCTGGGGTTTGGGTTTAGGTTTAAGATTTGGGCAGTGTTTAAAGTCAGTCAGGGCTAGTGGTTTGTGGTTTGTAGCACTCAGGGTTTACAGTGATTGTGGTTTGTGGGTTTAGGGTTTATGCTTTTAGAGAGTCAGGTCAGGGCAGGCCTAGGGCCTAGGGCTAGGGCCTGGGTTTAGGGGTAGTGGCCCAGGGTTTCAGAGCCTGAGGGCTAGGCGTGGTTCTTTCAGGCACAGTTCACTGACACCAGCTGAGGTCCAAGGTTGCACAGTGTGGCCCAGGGTTGACCTCTCTTCTCACACAGTACCAGGGCCTAGAGCCCAGGGCTCAGGCCTAGGGCCAGGATCAGAGGCCTCAGGGTTTGGGGTTTTGTGGCCTCAAGATTTGCCTGTGGCCCAGATCAGCGCCAGTGGCTCAGTGGCTCAGTGATCAGGTTTCATTTTAATTAAGCAAACCCACAAGTTTAGGTATTTATTTATTTTATTATTTATTTAATATGTAGGTTTATCTTCCATTTTATTCTCGCTTTATTTTATTTATTTTCTTTAGGTTTTTATTCAATTTATTTCTGTGCCTAGCAGTTTTGTTTATTTTTAGTTTAGTTTTATTTTATTTTTATTTTTTTATTTTATGTTTAATTTTTAGTTTAGGATTGTTTATTTTTAGTTTATTTTATTTATTTAGTTTAGGCTCAGTTTAAGATATTTTAGGTTTCAGGTTTTTTTTAGTTTAAGGCTTCAGTTTTATTTTTTTATTTTAAGTTTTGGTTTAGGTTTTATTTAATTTTTGGTTTTATTTTACTGTATGTTTAGTTTTATCTATTTAGGTTTTATCTTAGGTTTTAATTTTCTTTACTCATTTTATTTTATCTTATTTTATTTTAATTTTAATCTTTAATCCTTAGGTTTAGGCTCAGCTCTAGTTTAGGTTTTATTTTAATTTATTATCTTATTTAATTTAGTTGTGTTTTTTTATCTATCTTTATTCTAGTTTTATTTAGCTTATGCTTTAGTTTTAAGTCTAGGTTTCTGTGGATCAGCCTGGCTCATGATTTAGTGGTTTGTGGCTGTGGCCTGGGGCTCCTGCCAGTTTAGGGCTGCACATGTAGGTTTAAGATCCCGGCTCAGTGGCCTGTGGATTAGAGCCCAGTGGTCAGGTCAAGTCAAGTGGTTTGGCTCTGTGGATTTGTGGTCTTGTGGCTCATGACTGGGGTTACTTTGTGGTCAGTATTATTTATTTATTTATTTATTTATTTTTTAATTAAGTAAACCTATAGGTTTAGGTTTATTTAGTTTAGTTTTAATTTATTTTAGTTTATTTTATTATTTATTTTTTATTTAAGTTTATTATTTATTTTATTTTAGTTTAGTTTATTTATTTTAGGTTTATTTATTTATTTTATTTTAACATTTTATTTTTGTTTCTTTAAGTCTAGGCTTAGGGTTTATTTTTAGTTTAGTTTTATTTCTTATTTTTAGGTTTAGGTTTTATTATTTATTTTAAGTTTAGGTTTAGTTTGTTTTATTTTAGGTTTTAGGTTGTTTTATCTCAGTTTTAGTTTAGCTTTATTTTATCATTTTAAATTTTAGTATTAGTTTAGGTTTTAGTTTATTTCTCAGCCTTAGGGTTAGTTTTATTTATCTCTCATTTAGTTTAGCTTATTTGTTTTTTTATTTTAGGATTAGGGTTTTAGGTAGTGGTTTAGGGTTTTATTTTTATTTATTTTAGTTTTATTTTTAGGATTAGGTTTTATTTTGTTTTTATTTTCTTTAATCTTTTATTTATTTTATTTTTAGGTTTAATCTATTTTAATTTAGGTTTTTATATTTTTTAGTTTTGTTTAGGCATTTCTTTATTTTATTTTAGTTTAATTTTTATTTTTTATTTTTGTTTTTTTAGGTTTAAGCTATAGTTTATGTTTTTATTTTATATCATTTTGGTTTTGTTTTTTTATTTATTTTATTTTGTTTAATTTAGTTTAGTTTAGGTTTTAGATTTTGTGGTTTAGTAGGTTAATTCAAGGCCTAGGGCTCAGGGCTCAGAGTTTAGGATTTTAGGATCAGTGGATTAGGATCAGGGTTAGGGCCTAGATTTTACTGTGGCTCAGGTTTTTAGGTTTTGGGTTTAGGGTTAAGGATTTTTGTTTTAGGTTTAGGGTTCAAGTTTTAGTTTAGGGTTTAGAATTTTTGGTTTTTTTAAGAGAGAATAAATTCAAATTGAACTTTTATTCTTTTTGATTTTATCAACCAAGTAACAGAACAAGCTTTCTAAGACACAAGTGATGACATAGATCAAAAATGAGCATGTAAAGAGGAAATCAAAAACCCTAGCTAACTAGAATCATATCTACTGTAAAGACATAGTTCCATAAGAAGCAGATTTGATCGACAATCTTCAGCTTCTCCAATTCCCATCAGAACCACGTCGAACTCTCGAGTAACTAGATCCACCATCATATCACAGACCTCTCCCATCACCACCACCTTGACTGTAACCTCCGTCGCTCCTCCCGCCTCCATAACCACCACTGCTCTAACCACCACGGCCATATCCACCAGCATCTCCAGATACCCCACCACCACTGAGATAATCGCTGCCTCCACCATCACCTCCACTTCTAGATCTAAACTGAGATTAGTTGACGGTGATGTTCCTACCGTCAAGGTTCTGCCCTTTCATGGGGTTTAGCTTTATGTTTAGGTTTATTATGTTTTAGGGTTTAAGTTTATTTTTTAATTTATTTCGTTACTTTAGGTTTAGGTTTAGGATTTTGGAGTTTAGAGTTAGTGGTTATGTAGGTATAATTTAAGGTAGTTGGGGGGTTTAGGTTTTGGGTTATGCTTAGGGTTTGGTAGGTTTAGGGTGTGGTTTAGGTTTAGGATTTGTTTAAGGTTTATTTTTAAGATTAAGTAAACTAGTAAGTTTAGGTTTATTTAGTATATTTAGTTTATTTTATTTATTTAGGGTTTAAGGTTTAGTGTTTATGGTGGTTTATATTTTAGGAGGGTTTGGGGTGGGTTTAAGGTTTAGGGTTTTAAGGTTTAGGTTTAGGTTTTTAGTTTAGGATTTTAGTTTAGTGGTTTTTTTTTTAACAGAACAAATTCAGATTCAACATTTCTTATTTTTGATTTCATAAACCAAGTAAGACACCAAGTTTTCTGAGACCCAAGCAACAATATAATTCAAAAATGAGCAAGCATAGAGAAAATCCAAAATTGTAGATACTAGAAACATCTCTACTATAAAGACAGTTCCATAACCACCTTGGGCTCTAGAGTAGCAGGATCCACCATCATATCCCTAATCTCTCCTTCCGTTACCACCACAATTGTAACCTTCGTCACTCCTCCCACCAGCACCTCCAGCTCCCCCACCACCACTGTGATAACTGCCAACCTTGCTCTCGCCAACCACCTGATCTAGATCGATCCCTGACGAATGTTCCACGCCAGTTCTCACCATTCTGTGGTTTTAGCTTTAGTTTAGTTTATTAGATTTTGTGGTTTTGTGTTCATTTTATAATTTATTTAGTTACTTTAGTTCTGGGATTTAGGGGTTTAGGTTTGTGGCTTAGGTTTAGTGTTTGATTAGGGTTTAGAGTTTAGGGTTTAACATTTTAGCATTTATGCTTTTGTGGTAGGTTTTAGTTATGATTTTTGGGATTTGTGGTTAATAGTAGGTTTTAAGTTTTTTTAAAAAAAAGAAAACCCAGTTTTAGGTTTAACCAACATATTAAGTTTATTTTTTTATTTAATTTATTTTAATTTTATTTTAATTTTATTTTTATTTTATTTATTTATTTAGCTGATTTATTCAGTTTATTTATTTCAATTAGGTTTTATTTTAGTATATATTTAGGTTTCAGTTGTGCTTAAATTTTATTTTATCTTTTAGGCTTCAGTTTTTAGTTTATTTTAGGTAGTTAGTTTATTTTAGTTTCAGTTTTTTTTTGTTTTTATTTATTTTATTTAGTTTAGATTTTCTTTTAGTCTGGGGTTCAGCTCACTTTTATTTATTTTAAGTTTATTTTTATGTAGGTTTTATTTAGTTTATTTATTTTATTTTAGGTTTATTTTATCTTATTACGCCTAGTACTCATTATGCAGTCTTTTAGATCTTTTATCTTTTGACCTTAGCCTAGGCTTTTATTTATCTTATCTTTATACTTTTCTTTTTATCTATTTTAGGCCTAGGCCGATTGCCTCAGGCTTACTACATTTCTTTACATTCCATTAGGTCTCTGGCTCTATTCCATTCTCAGGTCTAGCCTTAGCTCAGCTCAGGCCCAGGGCCCAGGGCCTGTGGCCCAGTGGCTCAGTGGCCTGTGGCCCAGGGCCTGGGTCAAGGCTCTAGGGCCTTAGGGCTCAGGGCCAGGGCCTCAGTGGCTCAGGGCCCAGGCTCAGCCTGTGGCCTCTCAACCTTGGGCCCAGGTCAGCAAGATGGCTGCCCAGTCATTCCAGAGCCCAGGCCTGGCGCCTGGGCTCAGCCTGGTGGTGGGGCCTTGATCATGGTTAGCCTAGAACCCAGGGCTCAGGGCCCCAGTGCTAGAGCCCAGGGCCCAGGGCCCAGGGCTCAAGGTCTGGGGCTAGTGCTCTGTCATTTAGTGGCTCCTCAGGCAGCCTCAGCTCATATGTGGCTTTAGGTCCATTTTGTCTAGGATCTAGTGTGGGGGCCTAGAGCCTTTTTTAAATCAAGCAAACCCAAGGTTTATTTAGTTTATTTTATTTATCTTACTCATTTATTTTTATTTTTTATTTAGTTTAGTTTATTTATTTTAAGTTTATTTTATTTTTTTTGAGGTTTTTATTTTAGTTTATTTTTTAGTTTTATGTGTAGGTTTATTTATTTGTTTTATTTTTGTTTATTTTTTATTTTTATTTATTTTGGTTTATTTATTTTAGGTTTATTTTTTTTAGTTTAGATTTCTTATTTTTGTTTATTATTTTTATTTTGGTTTAGGTTTATGTTTAGTTTTTAGTTGAGTTTTATTTTTATTTTTTAGTAAGTTTAACCTTTATTTTACTTTATTTAGCCTAGGGTTTAGCTCGATTTTTTATCTTTATCCTCCAACGCTAGGTTTTTTTTGTTTATTCTTTTTATCTTTAGCCATTTTATCTTATTTAGTCATGCCTCTTATTTCTTTTTTCAGCCTCTCAGGCCTGTGCTTCAGGCCCAGTGGCCCAGGGCCTGAGTGGCCCAGGGCCCAGTGCCCAGTCAGGCCCAGGGCCCAGGGCCCAGTTAGGGCCCAGTGGCCCAGTCAGGCCTGGGCTCAGTGGCCTCTGGGCCTCCTGGGGCCCAGGTCAAGCTGGCCCAGTGGCTGCCTAGTGAGCCTGGCTATGGTCTTGGGCTCAGCCTTAGGGCCTGGGGCCTCGACCATGGTGTCAGCCTAGAACCCAGGGCCCAGGCCCAGGGCTCAGTGGCCTGTGGCCCAGGCCCAGGCTAGGGCCTGGGCCTCAGGTGGCTGGGCCAGGGGCCTGGGTTGTGGCCTGTGTGGCTCAGGCTCCTCCTGCAAGCCTCAGGGTCAGGCCCATGGCTGTGGCCTAGGGTTAATTGTGGTAGGGCCCAGGATTTAGCATAGGTTAGGGTTTTTTTTTTAAAACAAAGCAAACCGACAGTTTCAGTTTATTTAGTTTATTTTTTTATTTTATCTTCATTATTATTTTTATTTTATTTAGTTTATTTATTTATCTTTAAGTTTATTTTTTTGAGGTTTTATTTTAGTTTATTTTTTAGTTTTATGTGCAGTTTATTTATCTTTATTTTATTTATTTTATTATTTATTTTGGTTTATTTATCTTTAGGTTTATTTTCTTTTTATTTTATTTCATTATTTTATCTTGGTTTAGTTTATGTTTAGTTTTAGTGAGTCTTATTTTTATCTTTTGTGCCTAAGTTTAACCTTTTATTTTTTATATCAGTTCAGCTCAGTTAAGCTCAATCCTTTATTTTATCCTCCATGCTAGTTTGCCTTTTATTTTATTTTATTTTAAGTTTATCTTTTTATTTATCTTATCATTTATCGCTATTTTATTTTCTTTAGGTCTTATTAGCCTAGCTCAGGCCTAGTCTTAGCTCAGTGGCCCAGGCCTAGTGGCCTGTGGCTCAGTATCTTAAGCCCTGTGGTCTTGGGCCAGGGCCCAGGTCAGAGCCTCAGTTTCAGTGGCTCAGTTTTCCTGGGCCTCAGTATCTCCTACCCTGGGCCCAGGTCACAGCCCAGGTCATCTTAGAGCCTAGCACTCCAAGGCCTGGGCCCAGCCTTGGCCCAGCCCATCGGTCAGCCTGAGAACCCCCAGCCTAGGGTCTCAGGCCTGTGAGCCCAGGCTCAGGGCCTAGTGGCCCCGCCCAAGGCCAGGCCGGGCTGTCAGTCAGGCCTAGGGCCCAGGGCCCAGGGCCCAGGGCAGTGGCTCCCACTGCAAGTCTCATGTGCCTGGCTCAGTGGCCTCTCAGTCATTCAGTATTAGCCTAGGTGGCCTGGATCTGGGCACAGTTTAGGGCTTTTCTTAAAATTAAGCAAACCCGACAGTTTAGTTTATTTAGTTTATTTTATTTATCTTAGTCCATATTATTTTATTTTATTTAGTTTAGTTTATTAAGTTTATTTATTTCTTTTGAGGTTTTATTTTACTTTATCTTAGTTGTTTTATTTATTTATCTTTGTTTATTTTTTATTTTTATTTATTTATTTATTATTTTAGGTATTTTTTTTTAGTTTAGATTTCATTTTGTTTTATTTTATGGTAGCTTATGTTTAGTTTTAGCTTGAGTTTATTTTATCAGGCCTGTTTAACCTTTATTTTTATATCAGCTCAGTTTAGTTAAGCTCCAATTTATCTTATCCTCCATGCCTAGGTTTTAGGTCTTTATTCTTTGGTCTATTTTAAGTTATCTTTAATCTTATCTACTATTTATGCTTAGCTAGCCTTTATCTTTCTATCTATTTAGCCTGTGCTCTCAGTTGTGGCTCAGTGGCCCAGTGTATTAAGTCTTAGGGTTGTGGCCTAGGGCCAGGTCAGGGCTCAGTGGCCCAGTGGCCCAGGCTCTGGGCCTCAGGGCTTCAACCCTTGGCCCAGGGTCATCAAGCGCACAGGCCCATCTTTAGAGAGGCCTGCAGCTGCCTGGGCTCAGCCTCAGGTCTGGGCCTCGACCATGGTCATAGAACTCAGTCAGGTCTTGTGGCCAGAGCCCAGGGCCCAGTGGCCTAGGGCCCAGGGCCTGGCCTGGGCTGCCTGCCACCAGTCAGTGGCCTTTCCGGGCCGCAAGCTCAGGGCCACAGGCCATGGTCAGTGGCTCAGTGTCATTTGTGGTTGGCTAAAGATCAGGGCCCAGGATCTAGGTGTGGTCAGGGTTTTCCTTAAAATCACAAACCCGACAGTTTGTGGCCTTATTTAGTTTATCTTTATTTATCTTACCATATATTTTATCTTTATTTAGCTTTAGTATTTTATTTTAAGCTTCATTTATTTTCTTTGAGGTCTTCACTAAATTTATCTTAGTTTTATGTGCAGGTATTTATCTATTATTTTGTTTATCTTTATTTTATTTATCTTTTATTTATCTTAGGTTTATTTCTTTAGTAGATTTTATTTTTTTTTTATTTTTATTCTTTTGTTTCTTATCTTAGTTTAGGCCGAGTTTTATTTTATCTTTTAGCCTAGTTTAACCTTTATTTCTATATTTAGCTCAGCTCAGTTAAGTCTAATCCCTTTATCTTTACGCCTCTCAGGTTTATTCTTTGGCTCCATTTAAGCTCATTTTAGCCTTATCTTATCTTATTTACTAGCTCTCCTTATCTTTCAGGTCTTACTTTCAGCTCTCTTTAGTGGTTCAGTGGCCTGGTATTCAGTGGCCTAGTGGTCTTAAGCTTCAGGTCTCAGGTCTTCAGCTCAGTGGCTGGGGTGGCTCAGTATCTGTGGCCCATGGCCTGGGCTCAGTGGTCTCAACCTGGGCCCAGATCAGCTACAGGGGTCATTAGAGCCTAGTGCCTGGCCCTGGGCTCAGCCTCAGGTCTGGGGCCTTGATCTTGTCACCTGAACCCAAGGCCTGTCTTACTCAGAGCCCAGGGCCAGTATAGTGGCCTGGCCCACAAGGTTTGGCTGTCACTAGTGGTCAGGGCTCAGGGCTCCCCTGTAAAGCCTAGGATCATGTGCCCATGGTGTGGCCTAGGGCTAGGTTAGTGGCCTAAAGATTTAGTTTAGGATCTAATGGTTTAGTGGTTTTTTTTTTTTAAAATTAAGCAAACCGACAGTTTAGTTTTATTTAGTTTATTTTATTTTATCTTAGTTCATTATTTTATTTTATTTAGTTTTTTTATTTTATTTTAAGTTTATTTATTTTTTTTGAGGTTTTTATTTTAGTTTATTTTTTAGTTTTATGTGTAGGTTTATTTATTTGTTTTATTTTTGTTTATTTTTTATTTTTATTTATTTTGGTTTATTTAGTTTATTTTTTTTAGTAGATTTTATTTTGTTTATTCTTTTTTATTTGGTTTTAGTTTATGTTTAGTTTTTAGTTGAGCTTTATTTTTATTTTTTTAAGTTTAAGTTTAACTTTTTATTTTTATATTTAGGTTTAGGTTTAGGTTAAGTTTCAATTTTTATTTTATCTTTCTATGTTTAGGTTTTAGGTTTTTATTTTTGGTTTATTTTTAAGTTTTATTTTTTAGTTTATTTTATTTTATTTTGTTTATGTTTAGTTTATTTTAGGTTTAGGTTTTATTTATTTTGTTTAGTTTATTTTATTTTAGGTTTAATTTTATTTTATTATATTTTATTTTTTATTTTAGTTTTAAGATTTTCTTTAGGTTAGGGTTTAGGTTTTATTTTATTTATTTGTGTTTTATTTTTTTTAGTTTAAGTTTTATTTTTTTTTATTTTATTTTTAGTTTATTTTATTTTATTTTACATTTATTTTATTTTATTAAGGTTTTATTTTTTAGGTTTATTTTATCTTTACTTATTTTAAGTTTTGATTTATTTTATTTTTTGCTAGTTTAATCTTTATTTTATTAATCTTTAGGTTTAGTTTAGGTTTTAATTTAGGTTTTATTTTTTATTTTATTTTATTTTATTTTTTATTTATTTATTTTATTTATTTTTATTTAGTTTAGTTCAGTCTTTGGTTTTTTGTGTGTGTGGTCAGTGATCAGTAGGTCTCTGTGCTCAGGGTTAGCCTCAGGTTTAGGGTTTAGAATTTAGTTAGGGTTTTTTAAAAAATTAAGTTAACCGTTTAGGTTTATTTAGTTTATTTTACATTTATTTTAGTTTATTTTATTTTTATTTTATTTAGGTTTATTTTTTTATATTTATTTTAGTTTATTTATTTTAAAATTTATTTTAATTTAGGTTTTTTTTACCTTTAGTTTATTATCTTGGTTTTGGTTTTAGCTTCAGTTTATTTTTTTAATTGAGTTTTATTTTATTTTATTTTTAATTTAAGATTTTAATTATTTTTATAGCATGGTTTTATTTTTTATTTTTTTATGTTTAGTTTTTGGTTTTATTTCTTTTAGTTTATTTTTAGGTTTTATTTTAGTTTATTTTATTTAATTTAGGTTTACATTTATTTAGTTTATTTTAGTTAGGTTTTAGTTTATTTTCTTAGTTTAGTTTATTTTAGTTTAGGTTTGTTTATTTTATTTTATTTATTTTAATTATTTTATTTATTATTATTTAGGTTTAGTTCTTTTTTAAGGTTTAGTTTTATTTTATTTATCTTTTGGGTTTTATTTTTTTGTTTATTTATTAGTTTAGGATTTTATTTAGTTTTATTTTATTTTATTTTTATGTTTATTTTATTTTATTTTATTTGTGCATTTTATTTTGAATTTATTTTATCTTTATTAGTTTTTATTTTTATTTATTTTTTTTTTTTATTTTTAATTTTATATTTTATTTTATTTATTATTTTTTTATTTGTTTAGGCTTAAGCTTTTAGGTCTTAGTCAGTTTTTATTTTATTTTATCTTTTTAAATCTGGTTTTAAGTTTTATTTATTTACTCTTTTTATTTTAGCTCTCACCTAGTTTTAGAGGGTTTGTGGTTTTGGCCTTCAGGGTTTGGTCAGTATTTTGTGGCTCTTAGGTTATGGATCAGGATCATGTTTGTGGCTCAGTAGGGATTTTAGGGTCTTTTATTTCTGGCCAGGTTTCATTTGATTCAGTTTTGGCCTTGGGGTCTGTGGTTAGGGCCTTTGGTTTTGTGGTTTAAAGTCTGTGGTTTTATTTTTATCTTTTTTAAAATTTTTTAAAATTTTTTTAAATCAAAACCGTAGTTTGGTTTTATTTTATTTTTTTTATTTATTTTAGTTTTTATTTATTTTAATTATCTTTATTTAGTTTAGTTTTATTTTAGGTTTATTTATTTTAGTTTATTTTAGGTTTAGGTCATTTTTATTTTTTTAGTCTCTATTTTATTTACTGCTGAATTTATGTTTAATTTTATTTTTAAGTTTAGGTTTAGGTTTTATATCAAGTTTATTTTAGGTATTATTTTCTTTTTTAGGTTTTGGTTTTATTTTAGTATTTTCATTTATTTTATTTTATTTAGTTTAGTTTTAGGCTCTATTTAGGTTTTTCATTTTATTTATTTTTAGTTTATAGCAAGATAGCTTAGTATATATTGTTATTTTTATAGTTTTGTTTTAGTTTTTTTAGTCTTCTTTATTTATTTTAGGTTTATTTTTTAGGTTTATTTTTTTATTTAGTTTTTATTTTATTTTATTTTAGGTTTATTTTATTTTTATTTTAGGATTTGTTTTGATTGTATTTAAGTTTTCTATTTTTATGTTTAGTTTAAGTTTTTATTTATTTTATTTTTGTTTATTTTTAATTTTATTATTTTTTTCTTTTTTTAGTTTAGTTTATGTAGTTGTATTTATTTTATTTATTTTTTGATTAGTTTATTAATTTATTTTATTTTAGTTTTATTTAGTTTCTTTAGGTTTTATTTTGTGGCCTTTGGGTTTAGTTTTAGTTTATTTTAGGATTATTTTAAAGTTTTATTTTAGTAGTTTTTTTTAGTTTATTTTGTTTTATTTAATTTAGGATTTAGGCTTCTTTAATTATTTCGCTAGTTAATTTTAGTTTAGTTTATTTTATTTTGAATTTAGGTTTAGTTTTAATTTTATTTTATGGTTTGGTTTTATTTTTATTTATTTCTAGATTTTATTTTTTTTTATTTTTTTTAGTTTTTTATTTATATCTTATTTGAATCCTCTTTACATTTTTATTTTGTTTTTTAGTTTAGCATTTTATTTTAGTCATTTTATCTTTATTTAGTCCATGCTTTAGATTATTAACCTTTTTCATTACTATTTTGTCTTATTTAAGGCTCTAGCTCAGTTTTTCCAGCCTTTATCTTTATCTTTACTAGGCTCATTTCATTTATTTATTTTCATTTTACTCCACCTTTAGCTCATCTTATACCATCTTGGCTTTAGGTTTCTTGTGGCTCATGGCTCAGGCCTGTGGTCTTGTGGCCCAGTGGCCTCAGTATTCAGTGCTTCCAGCCCTGTGTCCCCGGGCCAGCTGGCTCAGGGCCCAGATCTGTTAGGCTCAGTTTAGCCAGGGCTCAGTGGTCAGCTAGGGCCTCTTTATGGCTCAGAGGGTCTCAGTGGCTCAGTGTCAGTGGGGCCTGCCCAGATTTGGGGCCAGGTCACCAGATTAGGCTCCAGGCTCAGTGGCCCAGGCTCAGTGCCTTGTGATCAGAGTCCTGCGTCCGGTCTGGCTCAGGTCCCTGGATCAGTGGTCTTTATGTGGTTGCTCAGTATCCGTTTGTTTTAAAAATCAAACCGGTAGTTTAGATTTCTTTTAGTTTAGTTTATTTATCTTTATTTTCTTTATATTTTTATTTTATTTTAGTAGGTTATTATTTTAGTTTATTTTAGCATGTTAGTTAATATTTATTTTAAATTAGTTTTATTTTATTTTATTTTTAAGTTTATGCTTTTGTGTCCAGTAGGCTTTATTTTATCTTTAAGCTCTAGGTTTTAAGTTTTTATCTGTGCTATTTTTATTTTATTTATTTATTTTCAGTAGTATTTATTTAGCCTAGGTTTTTATTTTAGCTTCAGTGGGTTTATTTTATTTTATGTATAATTTTAGCTAGGTATTTTAATTTTAGGTTTATTTTTAAGCTTAGATTTTATTAGTTTATCTATTTTATCTTAGGATTTATTTTATCATTTTTTATTATTTATGTTAATATTTTATTTATTCCTTATTTTTTCATTTATTTATTTGTAGTTTTATTTTATCTATTATTTTATCTAGGTAGTTTATCAGTTTTATTTTATCTATCATTACTAGGCTTTTTTAATCTTTATTTTTTATCTTTCATGTCCGTGCTATCTTTCATGATCAGGCTCAGTGGCCATCTGGCTCAGTGGCTCAAAGATCAGGCCCAGGGCCTTGGCCTGGGCTGCCCAGATCATGGCTCATGGCCCAGGGTTTGCCTGGCCCAGCTCAGTGGTCTTAGGGTTAGTGCTCAGTGGCTTTGGCCTAGTGCTTGTGCCCATGATCTAGGCCTATCAGGGCTAGTGTATGGTTTTTTTTTACCAAGCAAACCAAGAGTTTAGTTTATTTTAATTTATTTTATTTATTTTATCTTTATATTTTTATTTCATTTTAGTCTTTATCTTAGCTAGTTTATCTTTAATTTATTTATTTATTTTATTTTATTTTATCTTTAAGTTTAGTTTATATCTAATTAGGTTTAGCTGAGTTTTTATTTCATCTTTTAGGCATAAGTTTTTATTTTAAATCATTTTATTGTATTAAAGCTTGGTTTATTTATTTTATTATTTTATCTATTTAGTAGCCTAGCTCATTTTATCTATGTCTAGGTTTTATTTATCTTAGTTTATCATTTAATCTTATTTAGTAGGTTTTTTAGTTTCTTAGGTTTTTTTAATAATTTTAAGTTTAAGTTTTATTTCTTTATTATCCATCTTTAGGTTTATTTTATTTATCTTCATTTAGTTTTATTTTATTTAGGTTTTTATTTATCTTATATCTTAGTAGGTTTATTATTAACCTTTCTTTATCTTATCTTTTTTAGTCACAGGGTCAGTTAGGGCTCTTCTATTTATCTTTTATTTTAATCAGTCAGTGCCTTTATAGTTATTAGGTTATTAGTTAGGTTTCTTTGTCAGGGCCCAGGATCCAGTTGGGTTGGTGTTAGACAGGTCAGGTAGTGAGGCCTAGTGGCTCAGTGGCCCAGTGGCCTTGTGGCTGGGGCTAGTGGCTCATGGCTCTGCTTTAGGCCTAGGCCAGGTCATGGCCAGGTCTAGGGCCTATTTTGTGGCCTAGGATCCAGGTCATTTATTTGTATTTTATATCTTTTTACATTTTTTCTTAAATCAAGCAAACCCAGAGGTCATTTATTTTAGTTTATTATTTTATTTTTTTTTTTATTTTCTTTATTTATTTTAGTTTTATTTTAATTTATTTTCTTTTAGATTATTTATTTTAATTTATTTTTATCTTTAGTTTATTTGTTCAGTTTTTTATTTATTATTTTATTTATTTTGATTAGTTTTATTTTATTTCAGTTTTAGGTTTTATTTATTTATTTTTTGGTATTTTGCCTTGTTTTAGTTTTTAGGTTTATTTTTAACATAATATTTTTATTTAGTAGATTTAGTTTATTATTAGTTTAGTTTAATTTATTTAGTCCATTTTATTTTATTTATTTATTTTAGGTTTAGGTTTTAGTTTTATATTTTATTTATTTTATGTTTTATTTTGATTATTTTTAGGTTTAAGTTTATAGATTTTATTATTTTATTTGTTTTTTAATTTATTTTATAGTTTTATTATTTTTTATTTATTTAGGTTTTATTTAGTTTATTTATTTAGTATTTTATTTTTTTAGTAGTTTTAGTATATTATTTTTATATTTTATATTTTCTTTTAAGTTTTATTTATATCCTTGTTTTATTTAGTAGTTTTATTTAGCTTATTTAGTTAGGGCCCAGGGTCATTAGGTGGAGGTTTTGGGTTTAGTTTTGGGTTGGGTGGGTTTGATAAGTTTGGGTTTTTTTTTTGTGCTTAAAATAGGGCTCAGGTTGTGTCATAGTTTAGCTAGGGTTTAGGGTTTAAGGTAGGTTTAGGTTTAGGGTTTAAATTTTAGGTTGAGTTCAAGTAGAGGTGTGGTTTTTATTTTTTTAAGAGAGAAAATATTCAACATTTCTTCTTTTCAGATCAACCAAGTAATACACCAAGTTTTCTAAGACTAGACATAAATAAAAATGAGCATGATAGAAATCAAAACCCTAGATAACTCTAACTTTCTCTAATATAAAGATAGCTCCATAAGAAGTAGATCAGATCAACCGTTCTTCAATTTCTCTAGTTCCAATCAGAACCACCCTGATCTCTCGAGTAGTAGAGTCCACTATCATATCCCCGATCTCTCCCTCCGCCACCATGATGACTATAACCTCCATCGCTCCTTTCGCCTCCATAGCCACCACTACTCTGACCACCACCTTGATATCCACCAACTAGATCTAGACTGAGCCTGGTTGATGGTATTATTCTTGTCATCAAGATTCTATCTATTCTTAGGGTTCAGGTTTATTTTTAAATTTATTTAGTTATGTTAATTTTAGTTTTTTAGTGGATTAGATTTGGTTTATGATTCTAGTTTAGGTTTTGGTAGAGTAGGTAAGGCTCAGTGACCAGTTGTGGTTTGGGTTTATTATGCTCAGGTAGGGAGGATTTAGTTTTCATTTTTTTTTTAAATTAAGAAACCAGGTTTAGTTTATTTAGTATTTATTTATTTTTTATTTATTTTAGTTTACTCTATTTTTTTATTTTATTTAGTATTTTTATCTTATTTAGTTTTAGTTTATTTATTTTATATTTTATTTTAGTTTTTATTTTTTCTATTTTATTTAGTTTAGTTTATTTTTTAGTATTTTTATTTTATTTTATGTTAGTTTTAATTTATTTTATTTAGATTAGTTTTATTTTATTTTTTATTTATTTTTTTCATTTAGTTTATTTTTTGGTCTATTTTAGTTTAGTTTATTTTTTTTTTATTTTATTATTAGTTTATTTTATTTATTTTATTTATTTATTAGTTTAGGTTTGTTTATTTTATTTATTTTATTTTTTATTCATTTTTAGTTTTGTTTATATGTTTATTTATTTAGAGTATTTAGTTTAGAATTATTTAGTTTTTATTTTATTTTATTTTAAGTTTATCTATTTCTATTTTACATATTTTATTTTTTTTAGTTTTTATTATTAGGTTTATTTTAATTTTTTTATTTTAGGTTATTATCTTAGGATTATTTTAGGTTTTATTTTAAATTAGTTTAGTTTTATATATTATTTTATTTATTAGTTTTTTATTTTATTTATTTAGTGTATTTTTTAATTATTCTATTTTATTTTTTAAGTTTTATTTAGTTTTATTTTATTTTAATTAGTTTATTTATTTTTTATTTTAATTTTTTATTTATTTATTTTATTTTTTTTAGTTTATTTTATATCTTTTAGTAGATTTTATTTATTTTATATAGTTTTATTATTTTATTTTATTTTATTTTAGGTTTATTTAGGTTATTTTAATTTAATTTTATTTTAGTTTGTTTTAATATTTTAATTTGTGTATTTATAAAGGTTTTAGTTTTAGTTGTGGTTATTTTGTGGTTTATAGTCTTTAGCCTATTTTGTTTAGTCAGGTTTTTTTTTAAGATTGGTTTCTTGGGTTTTAGTTTAGTGTTGGTTTTTATTTATTTAGTATGTATTTATTAATTTATTTTTTTATTTATTTTAGTTTATTTTATTTTTTATTTATTTATTAATTTTATTTTTATTTATTTTATTTTATTTCATTTAGGTTTTATTTAGTATTTTTTTAAGCATTAGTTTTGGTTTATTTTTATATTTTTTATTTTATTTTATTTTAAGTAGTCTATTTTTAAGCTCAGTTTAGTTTTATTTTATTTATAGGTTTAGGTTTATTTTATTTTTAGTCATTTTAGTAATAGTTTTTTTAGTTTATATTTATTATTTAGATAGTAGTTTTTTTGTCTTAGTTTATTTATTTTAGTTAGTTTATTTTAATTTTTTTATTTTATTTTATAGTTTTCTTTTAGTCAGGGTTTGTTTTATTTTATTTTTAGGTTTATTTGGATTATTTTATGTAAGTTTATTGTCAGTTTATTATATTTAATTTATTTATAGTTTTTTATTTAGGTTTTATTTTGTTGTTTAGGTTTTATTTTTTTATTACATTCTTTAGATTAGCTTTAGGTTCTATGTTTATTTATTTATTTTATTATTTATTATTTTTGTAGTTTTTTTTATTTTATTTTTAGGTTTTATTTAGTTTAGTTTTAGTTTTAGCTTTTAGTTTAGGTTTGGATTTAGGTTTTAGGATTAGTTTTAGGGTTTATTTTAGTTTTTTTAACACGTGACAAATCTATTCAACATTTCTTCTTTTCGATTTAATCAACCAAGTACTACACCAAGTTTTTACAAACACAAGTGGTGACGCTGATAAAAGTGAGCATTATAGTTCAAATCAAATCACTAGAACCGCCTCTATCAGAAAGACACATATATAGGCATCAGCCATTCTTCATTTCTCTTTTTAACCACCTGCCTCTAGTAGTAATCCACCATCTTATCATCTCTCCTTTCCCACCACCATATAACCTCATCGTTCCTCTATAACCACCATATTTACCACCACCCTGACATCCACCAAATCTAGACTAGCCTCTGATGGTGATGTTCTAAGTTCTCATTCTATTTTGTGTTTAGTTTTTATTAGTTTTATTTAGTTTATTTTTTTAATTTATTTTAGTACATTAGGTTTAGGCTCATGTGGTTTAGGGCTTTAGTTTGTGGTCGGTTAGTAGTTTGTCTGGGTCATGGTTTAGCTCAGTTTTTATTTTGGGTTAGTGGTATCTGGCTTAAGGGCTTTTATTGCCTAGGGTGAGCTAGTCAGTGGCCTAGGGCCTATTAGGATTTGTGGTATCGCTTTTTTAAAAGTGAACCAGAGTTTAGGTTTATTTAGCATATTTATTTTTCTTTATTTTTTTATTTTATCTATTTTATTTATTTTAGGTGTATTTATTTTAATTTAGATTTTGTATTTTAGTTTATTTTTTAGGTTTAGGTTTATGTTTAGATTTATTTTTTAGTTGAGTTTTATTTTTATTTTATTTTTTCAATTAAAGTTTTATTTTTTTTACTTTTCAGGTTTAGGTTTAGGTTTTTATTTTATTTTTTACATTTAGATTTTAGGTTTTTATTTTAGGTTTATTTTTAGGTATTATTTTTTAATTTAGTTTTAGGTTTATTATTAGTTTATTTTATTTTATTTAGTTAAAGTTAGGTATAGGTCCAATTTATTTTAAGTTTAGGCTTAAATTTTACATATTTTAGTTTAGTTTATTTTAGTTTAGGTTTAGGTTTATTTTATTTTTATTTTAGGTTTAGGTTTTTTTATTTAGTGTTTAGGTTTTATTTATTTATTTATTTTTAGGTTTAGGTTTTATTTTGTTTTTTTATTTTATTTTATTTTTATCGTTTAGTTTTATTTTATTTAGGTTTTTTATTCTTAGGTTTATTTTATTTTTTTTGTTTTGTGTTAGTTTTTAATTATTTTATTTTAGTTTGGTTTTATTTTTTAATTTTATTTTATTTTTAGGTTTAGGTTTTGGTTTTAGTTTAGGTTTTATTTTATTTTATTCCAATTTTATTTAGTTAAGTTTAATTTATTTTATTTTAGGTTTTACTGAGAGGTTTAGGTTTTGTGGAGGTTTAGGGTAGTTAGAGGAGGTGGGTTGGGTTGGGTGTGGGTTGGTGAGTGAGGGAGGGTTTAGAAGTCAGTTTTAAGGTTTAGAGTTGTTTTGGTAGGGTTTAGGGTGGGTGGTTAGGGTTCAGGTAAGATCAGGTCTGGGTTTTATCTTTATCTGCTTTAATTTAGGTCTGGATCAGGAGGTTTTTTAGGGTTAGGATCAGGGTTTTAGGCCCAGGGTTAGAGTTTAGCCTGGGTTAGAGTAGGTTTTAGTTATTGTTAAGATTGGTAGGTTTTTATTTATTTTAATTTAGTTTTGATTTAGGGTCAGTTTAGGGTGGTTTAGGGTTTAGAGTTTGATTTTAAAATTAAGTAAACCCAGTTTTTTTTTTTTTTTTTTTTTTTATTTTATTTATTTTATTTTTTCTTTAGGTTTATTTTTTATTTTTTATTTTTTTATTTTATTTCTATATTTATTTAAGTTATATATTTTAGTTTACTTTTGTTTAGTTTATGTTTATGTTTTGGGAGTTTAGGGTTTAGGGTTTAGTTTGGTTTAGGGTCAGGGTTTTATTTTAGTTTTAGGTTTTAGGGTTTAGGTTTAGGTTTAGGTTGAAGTTTTGGTTTAGGGTTTAAAGTTTATGGTTTAGGGTTAGTTTTATGGTTTAGGGTTTAGGGTTTCAAGTTAAGGATTTAGGGTTTTGGCTTTAGGGATTAGGGTGTTTTTAAAAAAAGAATTAACTAAACCATTAAATTTAGGTTCATTTAGTTGATTTTTTATTTATTTTAGTTTATTTTAGTTTTTATTTTTATTTAGATTTATTTTTTCTTTTTATTTAGTTTAGTTTATTTATTTTAGGTTTATTTATTTTAGTTTAGGTTCTTTATTTTATTTTATTATTTAGGTTTAGTTTTAGGTTTATGTTTACTTTTTAATTTAGTTTTATTTTTATTTTGTTTTTTAGATTTAGGTTTTATTTTTTATTTTAAGGTTTAGGTTTAGGTTTTATTTCCATTTTTTAGGTTTAGGTTTAGGTTTTAGGTCTTTATTTTTGGTTTGTTTTTATGTTTTATTTTTTAGTTTAGATTTCAATTTACATTTAGTTAATTTTATTTTTTTAGCTTAGTATTTAGGCTTAGTTTGTATTAGGTTTAGGTTTAGGTTTTATTTGTTTTAGTTTAGTTTATTTTAGTTTAGGTTTAGATATATTTTATTTTGTTTATTTTATTTTTATTTTTAGTTTTGGATTTGGGTTTTATTTTGTATTTATTTCAATGTTTTATTTTTAGGTTTATTTTTAGGATGCTTTATTTAGTTATTTTTTATTTTACATTTAGTTTTCATTTTATTTAGGTATTTTATTCTTAGGTTTATTTTAAATTTTAGTTTAGTTTAGGCTTTTATTTATTTCATTTTAGTTTATCTTTATTTTTTATTTTATTTTATTTTTAGGTTTAGGTTTAGGTTTAGGTTTCAGTTTAGGTTTTTTATTTTATTTTATTTTTCTAATTTTATTTATGTTCAGGTTTATTTATTTATTTTATTTTTAGGTTTTATTTAGTTTTGGTTTAGGTTTTTAGGTTTTTATGGTTTAGGATTTAGGGTTTAGGGTTTAGGGTTTTGTTTTTTTTTTTTTTTTTTAGGGGAAGCCCCATGTATGGGTATTTTATTGCCACAAAAAGAGGGTTACAAGGTCCTTAAAAGGGGATAAACTCCAGAACTACTGCTCAAAGATTTACAATTAGCCTAAGGAGTAAATCCCTTATCTAAGTACATCCAAGAGTAAAAGAAAGCATAAAAATAATCAAAAGATACAAGATGATTAACATAATAAGCTAAAGTAAGATTAACGCCAATGCTGGAGGATGTGGGAATGCATGATAACTGGAGACCAAAAAAGAAGGAGAGAGAATCACCGCAAAGTTATAATAAGAGGGAGATTAAGCTTAAGATACAGACAAAAAGTTAGAGGAAAATAACATAATATGAGTATGTTAGAAAGGAATTGTGATAGAGAAGGCTCAAGCTTAATCACATCCTATTGGGGCGTGCAAGTATGAGCATCCAAACTGAAGGGTTACATCACATGAGCTAAACCAATAGGAGTGAGATCATCACACCATCATAGCCAACAAACATGAGAAGGAAGCACCCGCTTGTTGATATTCTTGTGAGCTTGATTACCTGCAAACCTAAGCAAAATCATATCTAAAATATATAGGTAATTGCTAAGAGTCAAGGATAAGGAGTCTCATTCAAGAAAAATATCATCAATATAGTCATCTTGACGTGAGAATACATAAACATAAGTGAGTGAGCCATCTTAGCCAGAGTCTCATGAATAACCATATTCAGAAAGAAATTAGTTCGATATAATCCTCCATAAGAAAATTACGAGGAGACAACTTGCTGAAAACTTAAATAAGTCAATGAGCTTATACTTAACACCATCCCAATCACATGATATGTAAATGAATCGGGCAAAATAACCCGTGAAACAATTTATTAATGTCCTGGAGAAAGCAATAGTAAAGGAAGATAGCATAGCTCAACAGGAATGAATCGCAACCAACCAAAATAAGCACCGAAAGAAAAGAAAGCCAATAGCATTCAAAATTCATGATAATCGGATCAATAATCAATCCAGAGAACAAGACAGCAAAAGCCAACAACATCCAGGGTAGGAAGGGACTAAACTGGCCATAATACCATTCATTCAATAAATCGCTCATAAGAGCACCAACCAAAGAAAGTGATGCGATCGGAAAAATAGGAGATAAAATGCACGCAATCGAAAGAACCCCAACAGCCAACAAATTAATACAAAGATTGGAACCCGTAAAAAAAAAATCAACAAGTGAATTGGGATGAGTCTCAACATTAAAATCGAAAAAACAAGAATGCAAGACGGCAACATCCAAGATAGGAAGATACAACAATTGGCTAAAACTCCTCAATCGAGTAGACATGGCAATAATAGATAAACAAATAAATAAAGCATAAAAAAGTTATCATGAAGGCAACAAATCGCAGAATTACCAAAAAAACCTCACCATCGGACAACAATGTCGAACTTTCGGGCATGAGACCTCAAATTCTACAACCAACAAAGAAAGAGCCAACGAGGTGACAAGGTAAAACAAAAGGTAAATCTCCAAGACAAGAGACAACCAAAACAAAAACCAATTTGCCATGATGCCATCTAGTATAATCAAAACAATAGATACAAGTTTGACAGAAAAAGGATGTAGTAAACAGTATCAGAAAAGGTAGATCAATGAATTCCAATGATAGGCATAGAATAAACCAGTAAGATGGTTCAAAGCAAAATCTACCAAGCAATCGAACTTCAATAGACTTGTACAAATAATCCAAAGCCCTAAGGTGGGTATTGATCCGATCGCCAACCAACAAGGCAGTTAAAACCAACAAGCTATCCAAGATTCCACCCATAAACATATATCGGTAAAGGAAAGTATATATAATGAATAGCTCCCCACCATAAGCCTATCCAGTAAGTGACATTGAGAAATCGATCGTGTCGATGCTTATTAACCATAACCTCGCCAAGGGTAATGACAATAACCGGTGGGTTTGTCAATAACCCAATTATGCATATAAGATAAATCATTGATTAATTCCAAGCGTAACAAAGAAATGTGCTTCAAGTTGTACATGTTCCAATCATAGCATAGGATGAGAGAACAACGAAGGAAAAGCAACAACATCCCAGGTGTTAGCAATCAGCAATCCAGAAAATAGCAGCATGGACAATTTTACAGAGTAAGCAGTGCCCACAATCTCAACAGATGCACAATGATAATCCCTTGAAAAACTCCAAACCTACTGATCATGGGAAGCAAGACCAGAAATAGTAAGACTAGTATTGAAAAAAATAACACAATTCCATTTCTGCAAAGAGATATTAGTGTAGAGGTGGGATATCCCAAATAGCAAAATAACAGCAATAAAGCAAATTGCAACCAATAGGTGCTCAATAGCAGTCCTAAGAGCAAACAGTTCAGTAGCAGGTTGCTTTGTCACATTAAGCCAGTATTGCCAAGGATATTGACAGTCATAATCAGTAGGCATATAGGATAGACCATTGGTTACATATAAGTAGAAGAGTAGAATGGTCGTCAGGATTTTCATGATCTCCTTAAAGCAAGAAGGGTGAAAACAATTGTAGTAAAGTCCAACATCAACCCAAATGTTAACAACAAGAACAGAAAATAAAATAGAAAGAGGCGGGTAAACACAGTAAGAACCAAAAGGAGCAGCCAACAAGGAAATCCATTCCTGTAGGGGATATAAGAAGACATCATTACCAAGGTGAATTTTAAGATAATAAAGGTCCAAAACCGAACTTGCTAACAGCAGTGCAAGATGGCAAAAAATAGGAGGAAAACCGGAGAAGCAAAGAAGAAGAAAAAAAAAAATCTGATTAACCCAAAGTGATTAAAAAACCAAATCAACAAACAAATCAACAAACAACCATGGCAGCGAACCTCCAAAACCCAAAAAGTAATTAAGCCCAATCCATTCGACAAGGATTTCAGACCAAAAATAACCATTAAAAGAGACCAGTAATACAATTTCTTCCTTGCGAAAGCATCCGAGGTTAAGCATTATATAAGCAGAGCAGTATGAAAGTCAAGCTACCAACCAAAATCCTTTCAAAGATAAGTGTTAAAAACCTTTATGAATTAGGCCTTTAAGGAGGAAAGAGTCCCAAGGAATGTAAGCATCAACCAAAAGAAATACTATAATCAAAATAAAAGCAACCAAAGATGATGCACACTAATCCATTGCCTAGAAGCAACATAGGTAGTAGCAATGCTCCAAGCCATATTTTCGAGAGAAAAACAAAGAAGTTAGTACTAAAATCTAAGCCCATCAAAACAGATAACTTCCAAATGGTTAATTCTCGTTTAGAAATGAATGTATCAATGAAATTAAAGTCCCAAGTGGGATTGGTTATAAAACCAAGAATGTAACACAAGGCTCAACTTGGTTCCAATTCAAGATATTGATGTGCATATAAGTTCAACATCCTTATAATATTGTAAATGCCAAAATCTTCCAACTAAAGGAGAAGGGGTAAAGGTAGCAAGTCATGGCAAAGAGCACAAAGACAATGATATCTATGAGGAGTATCCATAAAGAACACAAGGAAACCAGAAAAAAGGGAAGCGAAGAGGGAGAATTAGATTCTGAGGTAAGGAAGCCCAGAATTGTCCAAGTTAACCAGACCACGCAAGTATTTGGGTAATGTAAATTGATCAAAGAAGATGATACTGTCTAATCTCGCACCCAGATTTGCAAGGTAATCGGCACAGGCGTTACCTTCATGCCAAACATGAGTGATGGTAAAATTCAGTTGAGAGAGAAGAGCCCTAGTTTGCTTGAGGAGGTAGTACAAACAAGCGTTGCTCATATTGGTAGAAGTCAAAAGGTCAATCTAGAAGAGCGTCCACCTCTATCCAAATATTGAGCCGACCATTTTGAAGACAAATTTCTAGAGCTTTGTGGTACCATAAGCTCGATATAAGGGATCTTTGGAAATAAGGGGATAAGCAAATGCACATAGGACTATACCCTTAGAATCCCACGAAAATGCCTCCACAACCAGCCATTATGAGAGCGAGCCATCGGTATTAATTTTAATAATATGATCAAGAGGTTTTCCAAAAACCATTCTATCATTCGATAGTAAGGCTGGTCTGGAAGGTTGAGGCCCAGTTTATTGGCTACAATTCTGACCTTTAAAATGTTTGTGATGAATTAAATTCTTTAACAAGTCACAAATTTTGTTTTAGTTCTAGCAATAATCCTCATGTGATTCATATGAATCCCACGATGTTTAGATTCATTTGGTCCATCCATATGAACCAAATAAGAGTAATGGCGATTATGATTTTAATATGACCTTTAATTGCATTGTCAAAGTAAACTTCAAGAAGTTGATATAAAGTAAAGAATAATTAAAATTGAGTGTTGAATAGATCGTCATACCAAATCCAAATTTTAGAGGCAATAGCCCCATTAACAAAACATGGTTAACATTCTCAATATGAGAACAACATTGACATTTAGAGGGTAAATAAAACCCTTTACCCCACAACAAAGAGTCAACAGAATAAAGTTTTTTAGGATAAGCCAAGTTAGAATAGAGTAAGAAGGGGATATTGTTATTCCAAATTTTGGAGAACACAATAGAAGAATCACAGTGTCTTTAGTGTGAAGCCACACATTTTAAGGTTGAAATCCCCATTATGAGATAGCTTAAAGATAATCGATCATGATTGTTAGAGTGATAGGAATATTAGTAATCATATTTAAGAAAGTGGAAGGAATAGAATCGGTAATCTTATTAGTGTTCCACTTGTGGTTTTGCGAATGAATTAACTCTAATGGCGGAGAGTGAGTGTAGAGTAAGTCATCAATGGATCCACAACCACTCAGTTGTCTTGCCAAAAGAAGAATTGCCGAGTTTATGCCCCAAAAAATTAAGGATTCATCCCATTTTGAGAACAAAGTCTTCTCCACAGGAGAATCACCCGATTTAAAGGGACAAATGAGAGGATGTTTACCGGCAATATTTAGAAGTCATGAAATTACCAAAGACTATTTTTGCTCTAAAATTCCACCAAAGTTTGTAGGAGAAGGCATTGATAACTTCTTTGATGGATTTACATCCCAGACCTCCCTCTTCAAGGGTACCACAACTTTTAGACCAAGATGACTAGTGCATTCTTTTAGAGGAGGTATTGGTTCCCAGAAAAATTTGTTTAAGAGGCGGCTCAATTCTATTGATGGTAGAGTTGGTAGGCACAATGGTTTGAAGAAGGTATATAGGCATGGAATTTAGAGTGCTCTTGATCAAGGTAAGCCTACCAGAAAGAGTAAATGAAATTCCCAAATAAGATTTTGTTAGAAAATGAATTAGATCATCAAAAGGTGTGATCTTTTTTGGCCTTTAAAAGCGGAGCCCCAAGGTAATTAAGAGGAGTTGATTTTGCTTAAAATTAGTAATTACGGATATTTGGTTAAGTCTATTAGGAGGAATCTTAGTTGAAGGAATAAAACGCATTTTCCTTCATTAAGAAAAGACCACTAACTTTACCAAAATCATTTAGAGGTTCTTAATGGTTTTAACATGTTGAAGGGAGCCATGCAGAAGATAATGAAATCATCGCAAAGCTAAGATGAGAAATAGGGAAACCTCCATGAGTTTTAAAAGACATATTAGGATTATTAGTGAAAAGATCATTAAGGCTCCTTGAGTATTCAATAGCGATGATAAAAAGAAGGTGATAGTGGGTCACCTTGCCTCAAACCATGGCTAGAAGGAAAGAAACCTATGGACTCACCATTCATGATAACCAAAACCGGACATTAGTGATACACCTTTTATAATCCGGATAAAACTATCGGAAAACCAAACAAATTCAAGATTTGAAAGAGAAAATCCCATGAGAGATTGTCAAAGGCTTTAGCGATGTCCAGTTTGAATAAGATGTTGCCTCCTCTAGAAGGGACATCAATGTCATGAACCAGCTCTTGAGCAAGAAGAATATTATCCGATATTTCTCTGTGTTTAACAAAACTAGTTTGGTTTGGAGAGATGATTTTAGGAAGCAAAGGGCTAAGCCTATTATTTATTAATTTAGCAATGAGTTTTGAAAAAGGTGCAAAGACTAATCGGTCTAAAATGCCCCAAGATTGAGATTGTTAGTTTTGGAAATAAGGACAATAAGTGCTTGAAAAGTATTTGGGAATAGGATTGCCATCAAAGAAATCAATAACAGCATCAACTAAGTCAGTTTTAATAAATGGCCAACAATGCTGAAAGAAGTGGTCGTATAGCCGTCGGGGCGACAGAGTCGGTGTTCATCATCAATAAGTAAAACCTTTTAGAAGATTCAAAAAATTTGGTTTTGCAAAACATCAAAATTTTGAAAAGCAGATTTCTCTTTATCTAACTTGAGAGAATCATCAGCTTTTTCAACAACTGAATCCTTACTGGAGATTTTCTTCCTAAGAGATTGATGGGCAATAAAGCATTCAGAAATTGGTTATCCATTCACCATTAGAGTTCTTAATTTTCTTAATCAAGTTTAAGGCTTTCCATTTATTACAAATGGCATGAAAATACCTGGTGTTTCTGTCACCATCAGCAATATATTTGCTTGCGGCTTTTTGATGCCAATAGGTTTCTTCCATGTTTTGATAATTAACCAAGTTATTCTTGGCAATGTTCAACTCCTCAAGTTTACTGGGATCGCTTGAGACAAATTTCTTCAAGAGAACAAACATCTTGTTCCATAGCTTTAAGATTTGTGATAAGGTTTTAAAATGTGTTTGTTCCACCAATTGAGATTTTATTTAAGTCTTTGAGCTTAAGCCAAAGACGAGTCATACCTTTAACTGTAATTATCCCAGGAAAATAGTCCAATTTGTGAGAGCGACATTGATGAAGTCACTATGTTGGGTCCACATATTTTGAAATCTGAAAGGAGAGGGAGTAGACGGGT
Source organism: Cymbidium sinense (assembly GCA_021442155.1). NCBI lineage: Eukaryota > Viridiplantae > Streptophyta > Magnoliopsida > Asparagales > Orchidaceae > Cymbidium > Cymbidium sinense. The sequence goes on from JAKCPB010000186.1 coordinate 227,956, forward strand.
TAGGGGAGATTTTGAAGGAAATCAAAAGAGGAGCATGGTCAGACAAAGTTCTGCTTAAATGCTCAACAATGGTAGTAGGCCACTGATTGATCCAAAGAGAATTAAAGAGGGTCCTATCAAGACGTTGCCAAAGTCTAGAGTTGTGCCACGTGAAGTTAGACCTAGTGAAACCAATGTCGATTAGATTGCAATCAAGGATCATATTTGAGAAGTCCTCCATGGAATGAAGGTTAGGAGAACATCCTCCCCTTCTTTTGAACTAGCTATGATAGTATTGAAATCACCTCCAACCAACCGTGAAGGTTATAGGAAGCGAAGGTGCAAGTGATTCCAAAGGATGTTCCTACCACTCTATTACAAGAAGCATAGATAAAAGAGCCAAAAGTCGATAAGTCACCTAAGGAGATTTTTACATTGACCAATTGGTCAAGATCATCAATGATGGAAATGGTGATGCAGTTGTGCCAAAAGCACCAAATTTCATTATTATGATTAAAGAAGAAATTATGAAAACCAAGGGATCTAGCGACAAGAGCAATCTTAGAAGAATTAATGAAGGGTTCAGTAAGAACAAGTAACTTGATATTATGAACACGACAAAGACTCCTAACACGATTGCGGACAGGAAGAGACCCACAATCCCGAATATTCCAAATAAGAAAATTAATCATAAGGGGACAACCAAAAGGGAAAAGGAAAAAAGATAGGAAAGAGAAATGATGACACATTACTTGTGTGGGGTGGAAGAAGAGCAAGTGGTTCTAGTGAGGTTATTATTAGAAAATTTTGCTTTGTAGGGTTTTTTATTTTTAACAATTTGAAAGGGTCTATCGAGTCCAAATTATCTCCATCGAAAGTGATAGATTTTGGGTTCCTAATAGTAGAAGAATCTATCAATGTTTTAGAAGAGGGATTTCACCTTCTTCCGTCGGATAGAGTGTGAGAAATTGGGTTCAATTGATTATCACTTTGAAGGGAAATAGATGGGGAAGTACTAACACCATTCATAATACAAATATCTTTCTCAATATGTTCTGAAGCCATAGGGTCATCATTGTTTTGGTCCATTATATGATTCTCATTCAAATTATTTAATTGGGTGTCCAATATAAGGCTACCATTCAGATTTTTAGTAGTATTTAAATGAAGCAAAGAGCTATCATGGGAAACTAGATTATTACTAGTAGAGATGAGGTTAGGTAAGTTGCCATTGGTATCATCACACCCCTCAATGGCTGTTTTATTACCAAGGTCAGAGGGTTTTCCACCAGACATGGGAGGTGTAGGGAGGAGAGGTTCTTTTGAGTATTTTAGGCACATATGCTAGTAGTGGTTTTCCCAGCCCATTAATGGTATTCATATTCTGTGGTAAATTTTTTCTACGATTAGGATGAAGCACAAAGCATGCTGAGTGATCGTGCCCGTGAATCTTGCAGTGAGTGCAAAAGATAGGAAAATTTTCAAATTCGACTTTTTGACTATATCCAAATTTTTCAGAGCCAATCCAAACCTCTTTGGGATATTTTTTTGTGATGTCTATCTCAACGAGAATACGAGCGACAGATGGCCTAGATCTAGTGGTCGTTGCTTGGTCTATTTGGAGAGGCCTACCAAAAGGCTGCCAAGAAACAAATAAAACTTGATGAGTGACATAGTGTATTCGCATGTTAGGAAAGGCAAGCCAAAGAGGGACAATGGATGATTCCTCTTTGACATCAAAGAGGGGCGACCATTTCAATAGCCGCATTTGACAATTATGCACAAAATAAGAACGACAAGCAAAAACCTACGAGTAATCTAAATCATTTGAGAGTTGAATAAGAATGTGACGGGATCGATCGATAGAGAGAAAGTACGATAATTTTAAACTATGAAAGAAAGAGCAAATATTATCAAGAGTCGGGCATTTAAGGGAGAATTTACCCACCAAAGCAAACTCGAAGGGCTTAGCAAGTTTCTCAACATCCCGACAACACATTCTGCAATCCATGATAAGATGTCGAAATGAGATTAACCAAGCATTCAAGCTAGAGATCTTACCAGCAGAGCATCTTTGAATGATTTAACAAACCCAAAAAACCGAATGTCACCTGAACCCATCACAGTTTGAAAGAACCCACCAACCAAGGAACCAAAGCCATATGTCCAGGAGGAGTTTTTCTGTCAAAGGCCAGGGTAGGAGGGAGGTCTTGTGGTGTAGGGAGGGTCAGGGTTTAGGGGTTTAGTCTAGTGGTTTAGGTTTAGGGTTTGGGTGTTAATAGTTTAGTTTGGGTGGTTGGCTGGCCAGTTAGTTAGGCTTAGGGCCTGGTTTAGTGGTTTAGGAGGGTTAAAATCATGATCAGCATTAAGATCTAGGGTCAGTTAGGTGGGTTTAGTGGTATTTAGGTTTAGTTTTTAAATTAAGCAAAACAGAAAGTTTAGGCTTATTTAGTTTATTTTTATTTTATTTAGTTTTTTTATTTATCTTTAGCAGATTTTATATTAGTTTATTTTAGGTTTAGGTTTAGGTTTATTATTATTTTATAGTTTATTTTTAATTATTTTTTTAGGTATATGTATTTTTTTATTATAAGTTTAGGGTTTAGGTTTTATTTTGGTTTTAAGTTTAGATTTTATTTTATCGTTTAAGTATAGGTTATAAGTTTATTTTAGGTTTTGTGATTTTTTTAGTTTAGGTTTAAGTTTATTTATAATTTATTTTATTTAGTTTAGGGTTTAGTTTAGTTTATTTTGTTTAAGTTTAGGTTTATTTATCTTGGTTTAGTTTATTTTAGTTTAGATTAGATTTATTTTATTTTGTTTTATTTTTAGGTTTTAATTTAGAGGGTTTTATTATTTTATTTATTTTAGTTTATCTTTTTTATTTTATTTAGTTTATTTTATTTTATTTAAGTTTATTTTATTTTATTACATAGGGTTGATTTTATTTAAGATTTTAGTTTTGTTTATTTTATTTTAGTTTAGTTTAGGTTTATTTATTTGATTATAGTAGTGTTATTGTTAGGTCAGGTTTAGTGCAGGTTTATTTAATCAGTTTTCATTATAGGTTTAGCTTCATTTATTTTATTTTCAATTTATTTAGTTTAGGTTTAGGTTTTAGTTTGGGGGGGTTTAGGCCCAGGATTTAGGCCTAGGGTTTGGGGTCTAGAGGTTTAGTGGGTAGGTCATGGGTTGGGCCTGGTAGGGTAGGGTTTAGTGGTTTAGGGTTTAGGTAGGGTAGATTTAGGGTCATAGGTTTAGGTTTAAGATGAAGGTAAGGTTTAGGATTTAGGCTTTTAGGTTTGGCCAAGGGTCAGATCAGGTTTAGTAGCTAGATCTTTTCTAACTATTTTTAAATTAAGTAAACCCAGGTTTATGTATTTAGTTTATTTTATTTATTTTAGTTTATTTGATTTTATTTTTATTTAGGTTTATTTTTATTTTTATTTAGTTTAGTTTTATTTTAGGTTTATTTATTTTTGCTTAGGTTTTTTATTTTAGTTTATTTTTTAGGTTTAGGTTTAGGTTTTTTTTAGTTTAGTTTTATTTTTTTATTTTTTAGCTTTAGGTTTAGGTTTTTATTTTATTTTTTTAGGTTTAAGATTTAGGTTTTTAATTTATGTTTATTTTTTAGGTTTTACTTTTTTTTGTTCATGTTTATATTTATTTCTAGTTTATTTTATTTTATTTAGTTTATGTTTACGTTTAGGTTTAGGTTTAGTTTATTTTAGGTTTAGGTTTAGGTTTTATTTATTTTAGTTAATTTTATTTTAATTTTGGTTTTGGTTTATTTTATTTTGTTTATTTTATTTTTTATTTTAGGTTTAGTTTTTTGTAGTTTAGGGTTTAGGTTTTATTTATTTTATTTATTTTTAGGTTTTATTATTATGTTTATTTTTAGGTTCAAGTTTTTATTCAATTTTTATTTTATTTTATTTTTATTTTACATTTAGTTTTTATTTTATTTAGGTTTTATTCTTACGCTTATTTTATCTTTTAATTTAATTTTAATTTTACATTTTAGTTCATTTTTTATTTTTATTTTATAGTATTTTTAGGTTTAGGTTTTGGTTTAGGGTTTAGTTTAAATTTTTATTTTATTTACATTTAGGTTTTTAAGTTTATCGGGTTTAGGGCTTAGGGTTTAGGGTTTAGGGTTATAAGTTTAGGTTTTTAGGGTTTAGGGTTTTCGGGTTTAGGGTTTAGGGTTTTAGGGTTTAAGGTTAAAGGTTTAGGATTGTAGGTCTAGAGTTTAGGATTAGGGTTTATTTTTTAAATTTTAATTTTTTTAAATTTTTTTAAAATTAAACTCGTGGCTTTATGTTTATTTAGTTTATTTTTTATTTATTTTAGTTTATTTTATTTTTATTTTAGTTAGGTTTATTTTTATTTTATCTAGTTTACTTTTATTTTATTTAGCTTTATTTTTTTATTTTAGTTTATTTAGGTTTAGTTTAGGTTTACTTTTATTTTATTTTATTTTTAGGTTTAGGGTTTATTTTTTTATTTTTTTTGGGTTTTTAGGTTTTTATTTTATTTTTATAGGTTTAGGTTTTAGGTTTTTACTTTATGTTTATTTTTAGGTTTTACTTTTTAGTTTAGATTTAGGTTTATTTTTAGTTTATTTATTTTATTTAATTTAGGTTTAGGTTTTGGTTTTATTTATTTTAGTTTACATTATTTTAGTTTAGATTTTGGTTTATTTTATTTTGTTTATTTTATTTTTATTTTAGATTTAGTTTTTTTTAAGTTTAAGGTTTAGGTTTTATTTTTTATTTATTTTTAAGTTTTATTATTAGGTTTATTTTTTAGGTTTAGGTTTTGTTTAGTTTTTAGTTTATTTTATTTTATGTTTATTTTATTTTTATTTTACATTTAGTTTTAATTTTATTTAGGTTTTTTATTCTAAGGTTTATTTTATTTTTTTATTTAGTTTAGGTTTTTCCTTATTTTATTTTAGTTTATTTTTATTTTTTATTTTATTTTATTTTTAGGTTTAGGTTTAAGTTTTAGTTTATGTATTTATTTTATTTTATTTTATTTTATTATTTTATTTAGGTTTTGTATTTTATTTTTTTTATTTTAGATTTTATTTAGTTTAGGTTTAGGTTTTAGGGTTTAACATTTGGTGGGAGGGTTTAGGTTAGGTTAGGGTTTAAAGTTTGTGGGTTTAGAGTTTAATGTTTAGGGTTTGTGGTTTTTAGGTTTGGGGTTTAGGGTTTAGGCTTTATGGTTTATGGTAGGTTTAAGGTTTAGATTTAGGGTTTTAGGGTTTAGGCTTGTGGTTAGTTTTAGGGTTTAGGTTGGGTTCTTTTATTTATATTTTTTATGTTTAAGGTTTAGGGTTTAGGTTTTAGGTTTAGGGTTCAGGATTTAGTTTAGAGTTTAGGCTCTTTGGATTTTTTTTAACAAAGAACAGATTCAAATTCAACGTTTCTTCTTTTCAATTTGATCATCCAAGTAACACACCAAGTTCTCTAGGACATGAGTGATGACATAGATAAAAAATGAGCATGGATAGAGCAAATCAAAACCTCAGATAATTTAAAGACACAATTCCATAAGTAGCAATCACCTCGGCCATTTTTCTGGCTTAATTCTCCCATTAGAACCACCCTGGCATCTCGAGTAGCGAGATCCACCATCATATCCCCGATCTGTCCATCCACCACCGCCATGGTTGTAACCTCCATTGCTCCTCACGCCTCAAAAACCACCACTGCTCCGTCCACTACCTCCATATCCACAAGCACCTTCAAATCTCACACCACCACTGTGATAACCGCCACCTCCGCCCTTGTCTCCACTACCCGATCTAGAATGAGCCTAGTTGATGGTGATATTTTTGTCTGTCAAGCCCCCCATTCTTAGGGTTTAATTTAAGTTTAAGTTTTACGTTAGGTTTATTTTTAATTTATTTAGTTACTTTACATTTTGCTTGTGGTTTGGGGTTTATGGTGGGGTTTAGGTTGGGGTTGTTTGAGCTGTGGTTTATGGTTTAGGGCACTAGAGTTCATGCTTTGTGGTTTGGGATTTTAGGTGGTTTTAAAGTTTGGGTTTTGAGGGTTTAGGGTTTAGTGGATGTGAGGTTTAGGTTTAAGGTTTGGTTTTTTTTTAAAACAAAATTAAGCAAACCAACCAGTTTGGGTTTATTTAGTTTATTTTTTATTTATTTTAGTTTATTTTATTTTTATTTTATTATTTTTTTATTTAGGTTTAGTTTATTTATTTATTATAGATTTATTTATTTTAGTGGATATTTTATCTTTCTTTTAGGTAGTAAGGGTTTGGGTTTATTTTAGTTGAGTTTTATTTTATTTTATTTTAGGTTTAGGTTTTATTTTAATTTTAGCTTTAGGTTTTTATTTTACTTTTAGGTTTAAGTTTTAGGTTTATTTTAGGTTTTATTATTGTTTACGCTTAGGTTTATTTTAATTTATTTTATTTTTAAGTTTAGGTTTAGTTTATTTTAAGTTTAGGTTCAGGTTTTATTTATTTTAGTTTAGATTATTTTAGCCAAGATATAACTTTATTTTATTTTGTTCATTTTTTATTTATTTTAGGTTTGTTTTTTTAATTTATGGTTTAAGTTTTATTTATTTATTATTTATTTTGTTTAGTTTATTTTGTTTAGGTTTTATTTAGTTTTATTTAATTTTAGGTTTTTTTACATTTATTTTATTTAGGTTTTATTCCAGTTTATCTTTATAGTTTAGTTTAGGTTTTATTTATTTTATTTTAGTTCTTGGATTTTATTTTAGGTTTATGTTTAGTAGTATACATATATTTTATAATTTTATTTAGGTTTAGGTTTTATACATTTTAGGTCTTATTTAGTTCAGTAGGTTTGTGCTTCTGGGCCTAAGATTTAGTGGCGCCTAGGGTCTTGAGTCAGGATCTAGCCAGGGCCCGCCTAGGGGCCTAGGGTTCCAGGTTTAGGCCTAAGGCTTAGGGTTTCAGGGCTCAGGGTTCTAGGGTTTAGGGTTTTTAAAATTAAGCAAACCCATGTGTTTAGCTTATTTAATTTATTTATTTATTTATTTTATTTTATCTTTTATTTATGTTTAATTAATTTTGTTTTCATTTTAATGTATTTATTAGGCTCATTTATTTATTTTAAGTTTAGGCTTTCTTAGTTTATTTTAGTATTTTACTTTTATTTTATCTTTTAGGTTTTGGTTTATTTTTAATTTTAGTTAGGTAGGTTTTAATTTTATTTTTAAGTTTAGGTTTTAATTTTAGGTTTTTTAGGTTTTATATTTTAGTTTAGGTTTAGGTTTATTTTAATTTATATTTTATTTAGTTTAGTCTTTGTTATTTTATCTTAGTTTAGTATTTGTTAGGTTTAGGTTTATTTTATTTTTATGTTATTTTATCTTAGGTTTAGGTTTTCAGCTTAGGTTTTATTTTATTTATTTTATGTTTTACTTTAGGTCTTTAGTTCTTTATTTAGTTTATCTATTATCTTAGGTTATTTATTTTTATTTTATGTTTAGTCATTTATTTGTTTTATTATAGGTTTATCTCTAGCCTAGTTTAGGTTTATTTATTTTATTTAATTTATCTTTAGTCTAGGCCCAAGTTTAGCTCTCATCTTTATTCTGTCTCTATTTTAGGCTCATTTTTTACACCTTAGTTTTAGTTAAGATCTTAGATTTTAGTGGGTGGCCCAGTTAGCACCCAGTCTTGTGGCCTGTGGCTCAGCATCCCAGGCACAGGTCTTCAGTGGTCAGGTTAGTGGGGCCCATTTTAATCGCTAGTGGGCCCATGGCCCAGTGATCAGTGGCCCAGTTTACAGCCTTAGGCCCAGCTAGCATTTTAGGGTAGTGGTGTAGAGCCTAAGCCAGGCCTTGGGGCCCAGGGCTCAGATCTGTGCCTGGGCCCAGCTGGGCCTAGGGCCCAAGACTCAGGGCCTGGACTTAATCCCAAATCGCCCAGTGCCTGTGGCTTTATCTGCCCAGTGTGGCCACCAGGGTCCTGGGCCTCAGTTCTTCAAAATCAGCAAACCCATTGGCTAGCCATTTATAATTTTATCTTGTCTAGCCATCTAGCATACATTTACTCAGCCCACTCATATAGCCTAGCCTATCCATCTTGTGGCCCATCTATCTCAGGTGGCCTTTATCTTAGCCCATCTAGGGCCCAGGCCTTTTACTTATATCTCTTTAAAATTCCAGGATTTTACTGCTCCAGGGCCTGCTTCAGGCCTGTGGGCCCATCTGTGGTAGGCCTGCCCAGGGCTCAGTGGCCTGAGTGTGAGCCTCAGATCAGGCTCAGTGGCCTGAGGTGTCAGGGCCAGGGGCCCATGGCCTGGGGCCTGGGGCCTGTGGCCTCAGTGGTCAGTAGGGCCTGGGCCCATCAGGCTGGTTGGCCCAAGGCCTAGGGCTCAGATTAGGGTCCATGGCCTAGTATCATTTTTTAGGGTTTTTTATTTAAAATGCAAACCAGTAGATCTATTATCTAGCTCATGTAACATTTTATCTTTTTTATTTTATCTTTTATTTTATTTTATCTAAGTTTATTTTATATTTTTATTTAGTTTATATCTTAGGCCCATCATCTAGTAGGTTTATCTAGCTTTATCTTTTAGGTTTAGAGTAGTTTAGGTCCATTTTTAGATTAGTATTTTATTATTATTTTAGTGTTTCTTTTTTTATTTTTTAGGTTTAGATCTCTTTTAGGTTTAAGCTTTTCTTTTATGTTATTTTAGTTTAGGTTTAGATTTTATTTAGGTTAAGGTTATATATTAGGTTTAGGTAGTTTATTTTAGCCTAGTTTATTTAGTAGTTTATTTTATCTTTATTTAGTTTTCTTTTAGTTCTTTTATTATTTTATCCATTAATCTTTTTAGTTTATTTCTCGTAGATTTTATTTAGTTTATTTTATTTTATCTTATGTATTTATTTTTTATTATTTAGGTTTTAATTTTAGTTTAGCTAGGATATTATTTAGTTTAATGTAGTTTTATTTTATTTTATTTCTTTATGTTTAGGGTTTAGTTAAGTGGCTTAGGTTTAGTATGTTATTTTATTTGGTTTAGCATTTTTATTTATTTATTTTAGGTTTTATTTAGTTTAGCTAGTTTTAGCTTTTTGTGTTTTTTTGGGTTTATGGTTTTGTGTGATTTAGGTTTGTGGATTATAGTTTAGGGTTTAGGGTTTAGATTTTAGGATTTAGGGTTTAAGGTTTAGGATTTAGGGTTCAGGTTTAGGTTTAGGGTTCATGTTTTAGTTTAGGGTTTAGGATTTTTGGTTTTTTTTTTAATAGAGAACAAATTCAGATTCAACATTTCTTCTTTTTAATTTCATCAACCAAGTAACACACCAAGTTTTCTTGGACACAAGTGATGACATAGATAAAAAATGAGCACGCATAGAGCAAATCAAAATCCCTATATAATTAGGACCCTCTCTATTATGAAGACAGCCCATAAGTAGATCGATCACTGCTCTTCGCTTTATCCAGCCCCATCAAAACCACCCTCTCTCGAGTAGTAATCCACCATCATATTCCTGACCTCTCCCCACCACCACAACTATAACTCTCGCCCTCCCACCTCCATAACCACCACATTCTAACCACCACCTCCATATCCACCAAAGACCTCCAGATCCCCACCACCAAGGATAACCGCCCCTTCCCCTACGCCTGATCTAGACTAAGCGTTGAGTGATGTTCCCCGCCATCAAGGTTTTGCTCTTTCTTAGGGTTTAGGTTTTTTTCACAGAAAGTTAGAATTTTATTACCTTAAAAATAAAGGATACAATATCCTTAAAAGGGGTAAAGCTCAAAATTCTACTACTCACAAAACTACAAGAAACCTAAAGAGCTAAAGCCCCATCTAAGTACAATGGAAAGAAGAAAATAAAAGAGTAAAAGAAACAAGATAAAAGCAATTGAGAAAAGACATAGAAAGGACTAATATAACTTAAGTAAATAGTAAAAGGACTAGTCAACAATAGCTCATGATCCCTTTGAGAAGACAAGATAAGCAAGATCCACCTCAACAATACTTGAGTTGGCTGAGTAAAGATCATTCCATTTGTGAAGTTCCAACCTACAAAAGAAATCTACAAAACACTAAAAAGGCAATGGTCATAGCTCATTGAAAAATGATAAAGTAAACAATTTAGAAAGAGCTAAGAAAGAGGAGGCTCAAGCTCAGTTAAGATCATCTCAAGGGGAAACAATACATATGAGCATCCAAACTTCATGAGAAGGGCTACAATCATATGCATGCTACCAATCAGAGAGAAGATATGGGGAAACATTAAGGCCATCATAACCAGGATACCTGATATAAGCAACGATCCAAGGTAAAATAGTCCATAGTGATCCAATTCCTGCACCAAAAAATAGAGAAAATATAAATAGCAACCAATAAGAACCAACCACCAACCAAAACCCACAATAATTAAAACACATAAAGCCAAAGATCCCAAAAGTTACATGGTCATCGAATAACCCAACTATAGAATATAGCAATCCAAATCCAAAGGAAAAACCTCCACCCAAACAACAAAATATTAGAAGATAAGCAGCACCAGAGAGAGGAAAGCATAGAGAGACCAAGAGGGCATCCAGAAATCACCATCAAAACCACCACCAGGGCAGCCAAAAATGAAAGCAAATTCACCATCACCAATTAATAAGAAAATATTAGGAAATAAGGAGAGCCAACTAAACCAAAGGGAGTCAATACCAACAGTCAACATAAAGCCCAAAACACCAAGCCATGACACAAGCATCAAGGCAAGAAAACACAAAAAACCCCTCAAGCAGCCAACCCCCAACAACAAGTCCAAAAATAGGACCAACAAAACAACAAGAGCTCATATCCTCCTCCAACAAAATAGCCAATAAAACCACCTAGGCCAACAGCCAATATAATAACTAGTAGAAGTCGAGTAAAAAAAAACCAACACCCAAATTAGAAGTAGAAATAAAGGAAACCCAAGAGAGGATAACCAACCCAAGAGTGATAAAACCAAACCAAAAGCACCTAAACCAACCATCAAACATAGCCAACACATCCACCCAACCAACCAACCCAGCCAACCAAAATAGCCAACCAGCCTATCAGCCAACAAAACCAACCAACAGATAGAGCCAATACAGAGCCCAAAAAGAGGAAAAAAGAACAACAATAAACAAAGCCACAACCCACCTGGAGATCTCCAAAATAACCAAGAAACAAAAATGGTAGTCACCCAGCCAAACTTGAAAAGGCCAAGGAAGACCACCCAACCATAAGCAGCAAAATTGTAAGGAAAGGAACAAGGCTAGAAGAAAAAAAAAACCCCTTCCAAATCCCAAAGAGCAGATAGTCACTATAAAGGAGAAAATAAGGAGAAAACAACCATAGAAGAACTAACTCCAATTCACGAGGTAGATGGAACCAACCAGCAGAAACCTCCAAGCCAAACTAGGAAAAGAGAACAACAACCACCAAAAAACCCAAAACTAAGCCAAGCTAGAAGAGGCCAAGAACCATGAAAAATAACCACCCAAAATAGCCATAGATGAAAGAAACAACAAATAAGCCACCAGAACCAATTATAGATCCACAAATCTAATTCAAAATGGGCAAACCCCAACATTCATTAGTAAAGGGGTAGGCCAAAATCCAACACCAACAAAAAGGAGACACAAAGCATGCCAGAAAGAAAACCACCAGGCTCAGAGGATAGAAACCAATTAAAATAGCACCATTGACCCAAAAAAAATAGGCAAGTATAGAATGGGGTAAAGAAGAAGTGTAAGTATAGAAATAAACTCAAAAACCATTTCTAGTGAGGAGCACAAAAAAAAACAAAAAAAAATAGACTGAATAAAATCACCATAGCAAAGATCAACAAAGAGCATAAGGTTAAAATTGTGGGTTGTAGTGTTATCAGTTGACTTGACCATGGATGCTTAGGTAAGCTATGGTTATCAAATAAAACAAGATCATTTAATTCCCTCCCAAATTAGCCGGAAATTAGCACAAGCATTTCCTTCATGAAGAATGTGAGAGAAATTTTGTACCAAACTTGAGAAAGAAGCTTTTTAGTGTGATAAAGAAGATAAAATAAGTCATTTCCCATTTTAGTATTATTGAGCATATCAAGTAAAGAAGAGCATCAACTTCAATCCAAATATTAAAGAGGCCTTTGCTTAAACAAATATCAATAGCTTTATTAACAACCATGAGTTTATAAATAATAGAACAATTTGAGGGGTAGGCAAAAGCACAAATGATAGTGCATTTAGAATCCCTAAGAATTCCACCAACCATATTTTTTGGGAAATGAACCATCAGTATTGATATTAATAAAATTTTCTTTAGGCTTAATCTAATGTATAATCCTAATACTCTTGTAGGAAGGATCATCATGCAAAGTGATACCCAGTTTTTTAGCCACAAATTTATAACCTCTAAAGTGAAAATTGCTAATTAAATTTGCATTAAACAAAGAATGAATTTTTTATTTAGTTCTAGCAAGGATCTTTTTATGGTTCATAGGGATGCCATGATATTTAGCATCATTTCTATCCATCCAAATGAACCAAATAAGGGTAATAGTAATTAAAACTTTGATATGACCTTTCAAAGTTTTATGGAAACAAACTTCAAGAAGTTGATATAAGTAAAGAGAGCCATGAAAATAGTTAGTGTTAAATAAATCATCATACCATATCCAAATTTTGGAAGTAATAGCACCATTGAAAAAAACAAGATTAACATTTTCAATATGAAAGCAACAATAACACTTAGAAGGTAAGTAAAACCCTTTAAATTAAAAGAATCAAGGGATGAAGTTATTCAAAATCCTCCAAAACTAAAAGAATAAGAAATGGGAATGATATTGTTCCAAAGTTTAATGAAACCATTAGAGGTGTTCTGTTATTTCTAATAAAATTTTAAACCTCTTTAAGAATGAAATCACCATTATAAGAGAGCTTGAAAAGGATTTGATATGGTTTATTAGAAAAGATAGCGATGTTACAAAACTTATCAAAAAATAAAAATAAGAATGTAGTTCCTCAAGTTTTAGGGTATAGGGTTTAGGGTTTAAGGTTTAGGATTTAGGGTTTAAGGTTTCTTTAAAAAAATTAAGTAAATCGATAGGTTTTGGTTTACTTAGTATATTTAGTTTATTTGTTTATTTATTTAAGGTTTAGGGTTTAGGGTATAGGGTTTAGGGTTTATGGTTTAGGTTTTAGGGTTTATGGTTTAGGGTTTTAGGGTTTAGGTTTTAGGTTTAGGTTAGGGTTTAGGTTTTTTAGGGGATTTAGGTTTAGATTTAGGTTTAGGTTTTAGGTTTAGTTGTTTTAGTTTAGGGTTTAGGGTTTTGGGCTTTTTTTAAAAGAGAACAAATTCAGATTCAACATTTCTTCTTTTTTATTTCATCAACCAAGTAACACCAAGTTTTCTAAGACATGGCGACAACATAGTTAAAAATGTGCATGCATAGAGCAAATGAAAACTAGATAACTAGAACCATCTCTACAAAGACACAATTCCATAGCGTAGATCGGATCAGTGTTCTTGGTTTCTCCAGTTCCGATCAAAACCACCCCGACCTCTTAAGTAGTGGGATCCACTATCATATCCCCGATCTCTCTCTCCATCGTCACAGTGGTTGTAAGAGCCATCGCTCCTCCCTCCTCCACAACCATCTGACCACCACCTCCATATCCACTAGTGCCTCTAGATCCCCCACCACCACTGCAATAATCGCCACCTCCGCCTTCACCTCCATGGCCAGATCTAGATTGAGCCTGGTTGATGGTGATGTTCCTACTGTCCAGGTTCTGCCCATTCTTAGGTTTAGGTTTAGGTTTATCTTTATTAGGTTTTAGGGTTTAGTTTTTTTTTAAATATTTACTTACTTTAGGTTTTAGTTTATTTTATTTTTTATTTTTTTAGGTTTATTTTTTATTTTTATTTAGCTTAGTTTATTTATTTTAATTTTCTTTATTTTTAATTTAGGGTTTTTATTTTAGTTTATTTTTTTAGGTTTAAGTTTTTTTCATTGATTTTTTTATTTTTTTAAGTTTAGGTTTATTTTAATTTTAGGTTTAGGTTTATTTATTCTATTTTTTAGTTTATTTTAGGTTATTTTTATGTTTTATTTTTAGTTTAGGTTTAGGTTTATTTTAGGTTTTATTTTTAGTTTAGTTTAGATTTAGTTTTTTTTTAGGTTAGGTTTAGGTTTTATATTTTATTAGGTTTAGATTTAAGTTTATTTTATTTATTGTATTTTTATTTAGGTTTAGGTTTTTTTTTTTTATAGTTTAGGTTTAGGTTTTATTTTTTTATTTTAGGTTTATTTTTAGGTTTATTATTATTTATTTTGTTTATTTTATTTTTATTTACATTTAGTTTTCATTTATTTTGGTTTTATTCTTAAGTTTATTTTATTTTAGTTTATTTTAGGTTTTTTATTATTTTATTTTATTTTTTATTTTGTTTTAGGTTTAGGTTTAAGTTTTAGTTTATTTTTTATATTATTTTATTTTATTATTTATATAGGTTTAGTTTTTTTATTTATTTTTATTTTAGCTTTTATTTAGTTTAGGTTTAGGTTTTAAATTTTATATTTAGGGTTTATATTTATTTTAGGTTTAGGGTTTTAGGGTTTAGGTTATTTTAGGTTTAAGGTTTAGGGTTTAGTTTAGGTTTTAGGGTTTAGGTTTATTTAACTTAGTTTAAGGTTAGTTTATTTAGGTTAAGAGTTTAAGGTTAGTTTAGTTTTAGGTTTAGAGTTTAGGCTTTAGGTTTATTTTAGTTTAGGTTTAGGTTTTATTTTGGGTTTAAGTTTTAGAGTTTAGGGTTTAGAGTTTAAGGTTAGTTAGGTTAGGGTTTAGTTTTAAGTTTAGTTTAAGTTTAGGAGTTTAGTTTTAGGGTTAGGTTTAAGTTTTAATTTAGGTTTAAGTTTAGGGTTTATACTTTATAGTTTTTTAGGTTTAGAGTTTATAGTTTAGGTGTAGGTTAAGTTTAAGTTTTAGGTTTAGTTTAACTTAGTTTAGGATTTTAGGTTTTAGGGTTTAGTTTAGGTTAGGTTTAAATTAGAGGTTTAGGTTTAGTTTAGGTTTTTTTAGGTTTAAGTTTAGGTTTAGGGTTAGTTAAAGTTTTTTAAGGTTTAGGTTAGTTAGTTTATAGTTTATTTAGTTTTAGGGTTTAGGGTTTAAGGTTTTTAGTTTAAGTTTGAGTTTAAGGTTTAGGGTTTAGTTTAAGGTTAAGTTTGATTTAAGTTTAGGTTTTAGTTTTAGGTTTAGGGTTTAGGTTTAGTTAGGAGTTAGGTTAGGTTTAGGTTTAGGAGTTTTCTGATTTTGGGCTTAGTTTAGGGTTTAGGGTTTAGGTTTATAGTTTAGGGTTTAGTTTTTAGTTTTGGTTTTGTTTTTAGGTTTATGGTTTTGATAGTTTTAGGTTTATTATTTTATTTAGGGTTGAGTTTATATTTTATTATTTTTTTTAATATTTGTTTAGGTTATTTAGTTTTATTTTATTTTTTTTAAGTTTAAGTTTAGGTTTTATTTTAGGTTTAGGTTTTAGGTTTTTATTTAAGGTTTATTTTATTTTATTTAGTTTAGGTTTAGTTTATTTTAGTTATTTTATTTAATTTAGGTTTAGTTTTATTTTTTATTTTTTAGTTTAGGTTTATTTATTTATTTATTTATTTTAGCTTAAGTTTTTTTTTGATTAGTTTAGTTTGGTTTTATATTTTATTTATTTTTAGGTTTTTTTTTAATTTTTTTTAGGTTTAGGTTTTAGTTTTATTTTTATTTTTAGGTTTATTTTATTTTTACTTTTTGTTTGGGCTTTATTTTATTTAGGTTTTATTTAGGTTTATTATATTTTTTAGTTTAATTTAGGTTTTTATTTATTTTATTTTAGTTTAGTTTTATTTTTTATTTAGGTTTAGGTTTATGTTTAGGTTTTAGTTTAGATTTTTAATTTTCTAATTTATTTTTATTTTTATTTATTTTGGTTTAAGTTTTATTTATTTATTTTATTTTTAAGTTTTATATAGTTTAAGTTTAGGTTTTTAGGTTTTTTGGGTTTTGGGTTTAGGATTTAGGGTTTACTGTTTAGGGTTTGGGGTTTAGGGTTTAGGGTTTAGGTTTTAGGGTTATAACTTTTATGGTTTAGGGTTTAGGTTTAGTGTTTAGGGTTTAGGGTTAAGGTTTTTATGTTTAGGGTTTAGGGTTTAGGATGTAGGGTTTAAGGGTTTAAGGTTTAAGTGTTGTAGGTTTTTGGGTTTAGGGTTTAGGTTTTAGGGTTTAAGGTTTAGGGTTTTATGGCTTAGGATTTAAGGTTTAGGATTTGGGGTTTTAGTGTTTACGATTTAGGGTTCAGGGTTTAGGGTTTAGGGCTAGAGTTTTTTATTATTTTAATTTATTTCTATTTAGGGTTTAGGATTTTGGGTTTAGGGTTTTTTAGGGTTTAGGATTTACGATTTAGAGTTTAGGGTTTATGGTTATTTTTAGGGTTTAGTATTTCGAGTTTAGGGTTTAGTGTTTAAATGTTTTTTAAATTAAGTAAACTATTAGGTTTAGGTTTATTTAGTTTAGTTTATTTTATTTTTTATTTATATTTAGG
Source organism: Cymbidium sinense (assembly GCA_021442155.1). Classification (NCBI taxonomy): domain Eukaryota; kingdom Viridiplantae; phylum Streptophyta; class Magnoliopsida; order Asparagales; family Orchidaceae; genus Cymbidium; species Cymbidium sinense. Next base: position 244,523 of record JAKCPB010000186.1, read on the forward strand.
TTTATTTTTTATTTTTATTTCATTTAGTTTATTTATTTTAGGTTTATTTATTTTAGTTTAGGTTTTTTTTTAGTTTATTTTCTATGTTTAGGTTTATGTTTATTTTTTAGTTTAGTTTTATTTTTATTTTATTTTTTTGGTTTAAGTTTTATTTTTTATTTTTAGGTGTAGGTTTATTTTATTTTATTTTTAGGTTTAAATTTAGGTTTTACTTTAGGTTTAGGTCTTATTTTTTTTTATTTTGATTTATTTTAGTTTATGTTATTTTATTTTAGCTCTAGTGGTATAAGATTAGGAGATTTATGGTTTTTAGGTTTATAGTAGATTTAGATTTATTTTAGGTTTATTTTAGATGTTATATGATCTTAGTTTGATTTAGGTTTTAGGTTTTAGGTTATTTGTTTTTGTTTATTTATTTTAGGTTTAGTTTTAGGTTTTTATATTTTAGGTTTAGGTTTAGTTTATTTATTTTAATTTTAGTTTTAGTTTAGGTTTAATTTAGTTTTAGGGTTTAGGGTTTAGGGTTTAGTTTAGGGTTTGGGGTTTAGGGTTTAGGGTTTAGTTTAGTTTTAAGGTTTAGGGTTTAGGTTTGGGTTTTAGTTTTGGTTTAGTTTATGTTTAGGCTTTAGTTTAGAGTTTAGGGTTAAGGGTTTAGGGTTTAGGGTTTAGGGTTAGGGTTTTTTTATATTTTTTATTTTTGTTACTTTTAAAAATTAAGTGAACTAGCAAGTTTAGGTTTATTTAGTTTATTTAGGGTTTTTTTTTTTCATTTAGGATTTAGGTTTTATTTTTTATTTATTTTTAGGTTTTATTTTTTGGATTATTTTTTAGGTTTAGGTTTTTATTAAGTTTTTATTTGATTTTATTTTATTTTTATTTTACATTTTATTTTTATTTTATTTAGGTTTTTTATTTATAGGTTTATTTTTTTTAGTTTAGTTTAAGTTTTATTTATTTAGTTTTTATTTTATTTTTTAGTTTAGGTTTATGTTTTAGTTTAGGTTCTTATTTTTTTTCTTTTATTATTTTATTTAGGTTTAGGTTTTTTATTTATTTTATTTTTAGGTTTTATTAAATTTAGGTTTAGGTTTTTAGGTTTTTCGGGTTTAGGGCTCAAGTTTAGGATTTAGCTTTAGGGTTTAGGGTTTAGTGTTTAGGTTTAGGGCTTAGGGTTTTTGGTTTAGGGTTTCGGGTTTAAGGTTTAGGGTTTAGGGTTAGCTTAGGGTTTAAGGTTAGATTTTGGTTTAGGGTTTAGATTTTAGGCTTTAGGTTTTAGTGTTTTTATGATTTTTATGGTTTATGGTTTAGGGTTGTAGGTGTAGGGTTTAGAGTTTAAGGTTTTTTTTTATAAATTAAGTAACCTCTCAGGTATAGGTTTATTTAGTTTATTTTATATATTTATTTGGGTTTATTTTTAAGTTTATTTATTTTAGTTTAGGTCTTTTATTTTAGTTTAGTTGTATATTTATTTTATTTTTTAGATTTAGGTTTTATTTTTTATTTTTAGGTTTAGGTTTAGGTTTTTATTTTATTTTTTTAAGTTTAGGGTTTAGGTTTTTCACTTTAGGTTTATTTTTAGGTTTTGTTTTTTAGTTTAGGTTTAGGTTTATATTTAGTTTATTTCATTTTATTTAGTTTAGGGTTTAGGTTTAGTATATTTTTGGTTTAGGTTTAGGTTTTATTTATGTTATTTTTAGGCTTTTTTTAGTTTAAGTTTAGGATTTTAGGTTTTTAGGGTTTAGGGTTTAGGGTTTGGGGTTTAGGGTTTGGGGTTTAGAATTGTAATTTTTAGGGTTTAGGTTTGGGGTTTAGGGTTTAGGATTTTAGGGTTTAGGCTTTAAGTTTAGGGTTTAAGGTTTTAGGATTTAGGGTTTAGGGTTTAGGGTTTAGGGTTAGTTTTAGGGTTCAAGGTTAAAGTTTTTTTTAATTTGTTTTATTTGTTTTATTTTTTTATTTTCTCAAATTAAGTAAACATGTTGGTTTAGGTTTATTTAGTTTATTTAGTTTATTTTTTTATAAATTTTAGTTTATTTTTTTATATTTATTTAGGTTTATTTTTATTTTTATTTAGTTTAGTTTATTTATTTTGGTTTAGGTTTCTTTATTTTAGTTTCTTTTTTATGTTTAGGTTTAGTTTAGGTTTATTTTGTAATTTATTTTTATTATTATTATTTTTTTAGGTTTAGGTTTTATTTTTTATTTTTAGGTTTAGTTTAGGTTTTTTTTTTTTTAGGTTTTAGGTTACTTTTAGGTTTTATTTTTAGTTTAGGTTTACGTTTATTTTAAGTTTATTTTATTTTATTTAGTTTAGGTTTAGGTTTAGGTTTAGTTTATTTTAGGTTTAGGTTTAGGTTTTATTTATTTTAGTTTAGGTTTAGGTTTATTTTATTTTTATTTTAGGTTTAGTTTTTTTTTAAGTTTAGGGTTTAGGTTTTATTTTTTTTTGTTTCTTTCTAGGTTTTATTATTAGGTTTATTTTTTAGGTTTAGGTTTTTATTTAGTTTATTTTATTTTATTTTATTACTTTATTTTATTTTTAGTTTTATTTTATTTAGGTTTTTTGTTATTAAGTTTATTTTATTTTTTAGTTTAGTTTAGGTTTTTATTTATTTTATTTTAGTTCATTTTGATTTTTTTTATTTTATTTTATTTTTAGGTTTAGGTTTAGGTTTAAGTTAAAGGTTTAGTTTAGGTTTTCATTTAATTTAATTTTATTTTATTTTATTTAGGTTTAAGTTTTTAGGTTTTTAGGATTTAGGATTTAAGGTTTAGGGTTTAGGGTTTGGGGTTTAGGTTTAAGGTTTAGGATTGTAGGTTTTAGGGATTAGGGTTTAGGGTTTTAGGGTTTAGTTTTGGGTTTTAGGTTTTAGGGTTTAGAGTTGTACGTTTAGGGCTTAGGGTTTAGGATCTTAGGGTTTAGAGTTTAGGTTTTAACGTTTAGGGTTTAGGGTTTAGGATTTTAGAGTTTAATGTTTAGGGTTTATGATTGTAGGTTTAGGGTTTAGGGTTTAGGGTTTGTTTTAGCGCTTAGAGTTTAGGGTTAGGGTTTTTTTATTTTATTTTATTTTATTATTATGTTTTTTTAATTAAGTAAACTCATAGGTTTATGTTTACTTTATTTATTTTATTTATTTATTTTAGTTTATTTTATTTTATTTTATTTTGTTTTTATTTATTTTAGTTAATTTTAGGTTTATTTATTTTAGCTTAAGTTTTTTATTTTAGTTTATTTTTTAGGTTTAGATATAGGTTTAGGTTTAGGTATATTTTTTAGTTTTGTTTTATTTTTATTTTATTTTTTTGGTTTAGGTTTTATTTTTTATTTTTAGGTTTAGGTTTAGGTTTTTATTTTATTTCTTTTGGTTTAGGTTTTAGGTTTCTATTTTAGGTTTATTTTTATGTTTTAGTTTTTAGTTTAGGTTTAGGTTTATTTTAGTTTATTTTTATTTTATTTAGTTTAGGTTTAGGGTTAGTTTATTTAGTTTACTTTATTTTAGTTGAGGTTTAGGTTTATTTTATTTATTTTATTTTTATATTAGGTTTAGTTTTTTTTAGTTTAAGGTTTAGGTTTTATTTTTTTATCTATTTTTAGGTTTTATTATTTGGTTTATTTTTTAGGTTTAGCTTTTTTTTTAGTTTTTTATTTTAGGTTTATTTTATTTTTATTTTAGGTTTAGTTTTTATTTTATTTAAGTTTTTATTTTTTTAGTTTAGTTTAGGTTTTTATTTATTTTATTTTAGTTTAATTTTTATTTTCTTTTTTAGGTTTAGGTTTAGGTTTAGGTTCATATTTAGGTTTTTATTTTAGTTTATGTTTTTATTTATTTTATTTTGTTTTAAGGTTTTTTATTTATTTTATTTTTAGGTTTAGGTTTTTAGGTTTTTATGGTTTACGGTTTAGGGTTTACTATTTAGGGTTTGGGGTTTAGCCTTTACGGTTTAGGGTTTAGGGTTTAGGTTTTATGGTTTAGGGTTTGGGGTTTAGGGATTTAGGGTTTTAGGGTTTAGGGTTTAGGGTTTAGGATTTTTAGGGTTTAGGATTTAGGATTTAGGTTTTAGGTTTTATGTTTAGGGTTTAGGTTTAGGGTTTAGGGTGAGGTTTTTTTTGTTTTTTTATTTATTTTTATTTTAGTTTTTAGGGTTTAGGGTTTAGGTTTTAGGTTTAGGGTTAAGGTTTTAGTTTAAGGTTTTGGGTTTTGGATATTTTAATAGAGAATAAATTCAAATTTAACATTTATTCTTTTTGATTTGGTCAACCAAGTAACACACCAAGTTCTCTAAAACACAAGCGATGACATAGTTCAAATATGAGCACACATAGAGCAAATCAAAATTCCTAGATAATTAGAATCATCTCTACTATAAAGACAAAGTTCCATAAGCAAAAGATCGGATCGATCGTTCTTCAGTTTCTCTAGTTCCTATCAGAACCACCCCGGCCTCTCCAGTAGTGGGAACCACCATCATATCCCTGATATTTCCCTTCGCCACCACCATGGTTGTAACCTCTTGTCTCCTCTAACCACCCTCCATATCCACCACCTCTAGATCCTCACCACCTTGATAACACCTCGCCTTCCCTCTTCTCCGCTTGATCTAGATTAAGCTTAGTTGACGGTGTTGTTCTTGTCATCAAGGTTTTTCCCATTCTTGGGGTTTAGGTTTATTTTTTAGTTTATTTAGTTACATAAGGTTTAGGCTTAGGGTTTGGGTTTTAGGGTTTAGGGTTTAGGGTTAAGGTTTAGGGTTTAGGGTTTACTGTTTTAGGTTTTATGCTTTTAGGGTTTAGGATTTAGGGTTTACCATTATGGGTTTTTTAGGGTTAGGGTTTAGGGTTATAGGTTTAGGGTTATATGTTTAGGGTTTAGGGTTTATGCTTTTAGGGTTTAGAGTTTAGGGTTAGTGTTTAGAGTTTTTTAGGGTTTAGGGTTTAGAGTTGTAGGTTTAGTGTGGTAGGTTTAGGGTTGTTGGTTTAGGGTTTAGGGTCTAGGATTTAGGGTTTAAGGTTTTTTTTAAAAGATAAGTAAACCGATAAGTTTAGGTTTATTTAGTATATTTAGCTTATTTTTTATTTATTTTATTTTAGTTTATTTATTTTTATTTAGTTTAGTTTATTTTTTTTTAGGTTAATTATTTTAGTTTACTTTTTTAGGTTTAGGTTTATTTTTATTTTATTTTTTAGGTTTAGGTTTTTTTTTTTAAGGTTTATGTTTAGGTTTTTATTTTATTTTTTTAGGTTTAGGTTTTAGGTTTTTATTTTAGGTTTATTTTTAGGTTTTAGTTTAGGTTTAGGTTTATTTTTAGTTTATTTTATTTTATTTAGTTTAGGTTTAGGTTTAGATTTAGTTTATTTTAGGTTTAGATTAAGGTTTATTTATTTTATTTTAGTTTATTTATGTTTAGGTTTAGGTTAATTTTACTTTTTTTATATTTTAATTTTATTTTAGGCTTAGGTTTTTTTTTGTTTAGGGTTTAGGTTTTATTTTTAGGTTTTCATTTTGTTTTTATTTTACTTTAATTTAGGTTTATTTTATTTTTATTTTATGTTTAGTTTTTTTTATTTAGGTTTTCTATTTGTAAGTTTATTTATTTTTTTAGTCTGTTTAGGTTTTTATTTATTTTATTTTAGTTTTCTTTATTTTTTTAATTTTATTTTTTTAGGATTAGGTTTAGTTTAGGTTTTTATTTTATTTTATTTTATTTTGATTTAGGTTTTTTATTTATTTTATTTTTAGGTTTTATTAAATTTTTAAGTTTTAGTTTAGGTTTTTCAGGTTTAGGGTTTAGGATTAAGGTTTAGGGTTTGGGGTTTAGGGTTTAGAGTTTAATGTTTAGGCTTTAAGGTTTATGTTTTTAGGGTTTAGGGTTTAGGGTTTAAGGTTTAAAGTTTAGGGTTTAAGTTTTGCATAGGATTTAGGGTTAGATTAGGGTTTAAGGTTTAAGCTTAAGGGTTTACAGTTTTTAGGGTTTAGGGTTTAGGGTTTTTAGGGGTTAGGTTTAGGGTATAAGGTTAGTTTATGGTTTAAGGTTTAGGATTTTAGGGTTTAGGGTTAGTTTGGGGTTTAAGGCTTGTGGTTTAGGTTTGTAGGTGTAGGGTTTTGGGTTTAAGGTTAGTTTTAGGGTTTAGGGTTTAGGTTTAGGGTTTTCTAAATTAAGTAAACCGACAGGTTTGGTTTATTTAGTTTATTTATTTAATTTTATATATTTATTTAGGTTTATTTTTTGTTTTTATTCAATTTAGTTTATTTATTTTAGTTTAGGTCTTTTATTTTAGTTTATTTTTAGGTTTAGGTTTAGGTTTAGGTTTATTTTTTAATTTTATTTTATTTTTATTTTATTATTTTTTAGGTTTAGGTTTTATGTTCTTATTTTTAGTTTTAGGTTTAGATTTTATTTTATTTTTTTAGTTTTAGGTTTTATGCTTTTCTTTTAGGTTTATTTTTAGGTTTTATTTTTTTAATTTCAGTTTAGTTTTAATTTTAGTTTATTTTATTTTATTTATTTTAGGGTTTAGGTTTAGGTATTATTTATTTTAGTTTAATTTAGGTTTATTTTGTTTATTTAATTTTTATTTTAGGTTTATGTTTATTTTTAGTTTAGGGTTTAGGATTTATTTTTTTAAGTTTAGGTTTTTATTTAATTTTTATTTTATTTTACATTAGGTTTATTTTATTTTTATTTTACGTTTAGATTTATTTTATTTACATTTTTTATTTTTAGGTTTATTTTAGTTTTTAATTTAGTTTAGGTTTATTTTATTTTATTTTTGTTTTGTTTATCTTTTTATTTTATTTTATTTTTTTAGGTTTATGTTTTAGTTTAGGTTTTTATTTTATTTTATTTTATTTAGGCTTGGGTTTTTTTATTTATTTTCTTTTAGGTTTTATTTAGTTTAGGTTTAGGTTTTTAGGATTTTAGGCTTTAGGGTTTATGGTTTAGGGTTTAGGGTTTAGGGTTTGGGGTTTGGGGTTTAGGGTTTAGGGTTTAGGGTTAAGGGATTGGGGTTTAAAGTTTATGGTTTAGGGTTGAAGATTTTGGGTTTTGGGTTTTGGGTTTTGGATTTTGGGTTTAGGCTTTTAGGTTTAGTGTTTAGGGTTTTTAGGGTTTAGGGTTTAGGGTTTAGGATTTAAGGTGTAGGTTTTTTGGTTTAGGTTGATTTTAGTTTAGTAATTTTGGTTTTTTTTTTTAGCAGAGCACAATTGATTCAACATATCGTAACACAACAAGTTTTTTAATTCTGGCGATGACATAGATAAATTGAGCATGCATGAGCAAATCAAAACCCTAGATAACTAGAAGTCTCTAATAGACACAATTCCATAGTAGCAGTCGGATCGGCCATTCTTCTTCTCTAATTCCCATTAGAACCACCAGCATCTCAGTGGCGAGATCCACCATCATAGATCTCTCCATCCACATGGTTGTAACCTCCATTGCTCCTCATGCCTCAAAACCACCACTCGGCCCACTACCCTCCATATCCACAAGCACCTTCAAATGCCCCACCACCACTGTGATAACCGCCACCTCCGCCCTTGTCGCCACTACCAGATCTAGAATGAGCCTAGTTGATTGTGATGTTTCCGTCAAGGTTCTGCCCATTCTTAGGGTTTAATTTTATGTTTAAGTTTATTAAGTTTTAGGGTTTAGGTTTATTTTTTAATTTATTTAGTTACTTTACATTTTGGTTTAGGGTTTGGGGTTTATGGTTTAGGGTTTAGTGTTGGGGTTTAAGGTTTAGGCTTTAGGGTTTATGGTTTAGGGTATTAGAGTTCATGCATTTAGGGTTTAGATTTTAGGGTTAGGTTTTAGGGTTTAGGGTTTTTGAGGGTTTAGGGTTTAGGGATTAGGGTTGTAGGTTTAGGATTTAAGGTCTAGGTTTATGGTTTTTTTTAAAACAAAATTAAGTAAACCAATAGGTTTGGGTTTATTTAGTTTATTTTTTATTTATTTTAGTTTATTTTATTTTTTTTATTTTATTTGGTTTATTTTTTATTCAGTGTTTATTTATTATAGATTTATTTATTTTAGTTATTTTATTTTAGTTTCTTTTTAGGTTTAGGGTTTGGGTTTATTTTTTTAGTTGAGTTTTATTTTTATTTTATTTTTAGTTTTAGGTTTTATTTTTTATTTTTAGCTTTAGGTTTTTATTTTATTTTTTTAGGTTTAGGTTTTAGGTTTATTTTTAGGTTCTATTATTTTGTTTAGGTTTAGGTTTATTTTTAATTTATTTTATTTTATTTAGTTTAGGTTTAGGTTTAGTTTATTTTAGGTTTAAGTTCAGTGTTATTTATTTTAGTTTAGATTATTTTAGTTAAGATATAAGTTTATTTTATTTTGTTCATTTTTTATTTATTTTAGGTTTGTTTTTTTAATTTATGGTTTAAGTTTTATTTTTTATTTATTTTTAGGTTTTGTTTTTAGGTTTATTTTTTTGTTTAGGTTTTTATTTAGTTTTTATTTAATTTTATTTTAGGTTTATTTTAGTTTTCTTTTACATTTATTTTTTATTTAGGTTTTTTATTCTTAGGTTTATTTTATTTTTTAGTTTAGTTTAGGTTTTTATTTATTTTATTTTAGTTTACTTTGATTTGTTTATTTTTTTTATTTTTAGGTTTATGTTTAGGTTTTAGTTTACATATATATTTTATTTTATATTTTTATTTTATTTAGGTTTAGGTTTTTTTATATATTTCATTTTTAGGTTTTATTTAGTTTAGGTTTAGGTTTTTAGGTTTTCAAGGTTTAAGATTTAATGTTTAAGGTTTAGGGTTTTGCGTTTAGGGTCAGGTTTAGGGTTTAGGGTTTAGGGTTTAGGCTTTAGGGTTTAAGGTTTTTAGGGTTTAGGGTTTAGGGTTTTCTTAGGGTTTAGGATTTTTTTTTAAAATTAAGTAAACCGATAAGTTTAAGCTTATTTAATTTATTTTTTATTTATTTTAGTTTATTTTTTTTTTTTTATTTATGTTTAATTTTAATTTTTGTTTAGTTTAATGTATTTATTTTAGGTTTATTTATTTTAGTTTAGGTTTCTTATTTTAGTTTATTTTTTAAGTTTAGGTTTAGGTTTAGGTTTATTTTTTAGTTGAGTTTTACTTTTATTTTATTTTTTAGGTTTTGGTTTTATTTTTTATTTTTATGCTTAGGTTTAGGTTTTAATTTTATATTTTTAAGTTTAGGTTTTTTATTTTAGGTATATTTTTAGGTTTTATATTTTTAGTTTAGGTTTAGGTTTATTTTTTATTTAATTTATTTTATTTAGTTTAGGTTTTATGTTTACTTTATTTTAGTTTAGTTTATTTTGGTTTAGGTTTAGGTTTATTTTGTTTTCTTTATTTTATTTTTATTTTAGGTTTAGGTTTTTTTTTTAGTTTTTAAGTTTCATTTTATTTATTTTTATGTTTTACTTTTAGGTTTCTCTTTTTTTAGGTTTTATTTAGTTTTTATTTTATTTTATTTTAGGTTATTTATTTTATTTTACATTTTAGTTTTTTATTTTTATTTGAGTTTTTATATTAGGTTTATCTTCTTTAGTTTAGTTTAGGTTTTATTTATCTTATTTTAATTTATCTTTAGTTTTTAAGTTTATTTTAGCTCTATTTTATTTTTTCTCAGTTATCTATTTATTTTTTAATTTAGGCACCATTTAGTAGTTTAGGATCTTTAGATCTTTAGGGTCTGGGCCCAGGGTCAGATTTAGGTTTGTGGCTCAGTGGCCCAGCATTCAGGCATTTTAGTCAGGGCTCAGGGTCATGGCTCAGGTGGGGCCTGGGGTAATGCCTAGGGCCTGTGGCCTGAGCCTGGGCCTGTGGCTCAGGATCAGGGTCTAGAGCCTGTGAGTCTTAGCTCTAGGGGCCAGTTTAGTGGCTCAGGCTCAGGGCTAGGGCTGGCTAGCCTGGCCTTGGGTCTTGGGGCTTTTAGATTTAGTGCCTGGGCCCAGTGGTTTGGCCTAAGATTTGTGGGTTTAGGGCTCTGCTCATGGTTCTAATGCCTAGTGTTTAGGGCTCAGGGCCTGTGGATTTAGGGCCTAGGCTCAGGGTTTAGGGTTTTTTTTTAAAATTAAGCAAACCCAGGGTTTAGTTTATTTAGATAATTTTATTGTTTTAGTTTTATCTAGTATACATTTTATTTTAGGTTTATTTTATATTTAGTTTAGTTTATCCATTTGTTTATTTTAGTAGGTTTTATCTTATTATTTTGTTTTTTATTTTATTTAGGTTTATTTTATTTTATTTTTAAAATTAGGTTTTATTTTTTTTATTTAGGTTAATGTTTAGTTTTATTTTATTTATTTAGTTTTAGGTTTTAGGTTTTATTTTAGGTTTATTTTAAGTTTTATTTTGTAGTTTAGGTTTATTTATTTTTTTTATTTTTATTTTTTAGGGTTTAGGTTTAGTTTATCTTAGGTTTAGGTTTAGGTTTTATTTATTTTAGTTTAGTTTATTTATGTTTAGGTTTATATTTATTTTATTTTGTTTATTTTAGTTTTCATTTATTTTAGTTTAGATTTGTTTTTCTTTATTTATTTTATTTTTATTTTAGGTTTATTTTTAGGTTTAGGTTTTATTTAGTTTTACTTTATTTTATTTTATTTTAGGTATATTTATTTTATTTACATTTTTATTTTATTTAGGTTTATTTAATTTTTAGTTTAGTTTAGGCTTTTATTTATTTTATTTTAGTTTACTTTTATTTTATTATATATTTAAGTTTAGTTTAGGTTCAAGTTTATTGCAGGATTTTATTTTAGTTTATTTTATTTAGGTGGTTTTATTTTTTTATTTTAGGTTTTATTTAGTTTAGATTTTAGGTTTTTAGATTAAGGGTTTAGAGTGGTTTTAGGGTTTAGAGTGGGGTAGGTGTTTGTGGTTTAGGGTTTAGGGTTTAGGGTGTGGTAGGGTTTAGGGTTTAGTTTAGGGTTTGGTTTAGGTTTTAGGTTTAGGGTTCAGTTTTAGTTTATGGTTTGGGTTTTAGTTTTTTTTTAATAGAGAACAAATTAGATTCAACATTTCTTCTTTTCGATTTCATCAACTATGTAACAAACTGGAAGTGAGGTAATCAAATGATCTCTAGCAAAGCCTCGTTCCTGGATGTCCATACTATATACCCATCACCATTCAATCTTATATAAATCAACACATGAATAGAGGAGAACTCAACATTCATACACTTAAGCTATAAGCACATGCATTTCTTATGTATTTATAACTAGCATCATAACACATATTATTATTCATTTGTAAGCTTTTGAAAAATACAATTTGGATTTAATAGTGATAATAGCCATGCATATATTAAATTAAACTACCACATACAAACTTACATAAAGGAAATCAATTTTATTTTACTTGATTTTGAAAAGATGGTCACGAATTCAAATGATATACCAAATTTAACATGATTGAAAAGAGGGCAATCAAATATAAACATGTGATTCATTCAACCAAACTAGTTCTTAAGGACAATCAAATCAAATAAGATTATTTAAAGCAAACTAAAGCTTCTTTATTAATTAAGTATGGATTTGATTTGATTTAAAGAGGAGAAGAGAAATCATCACTTGCTATTTTAAACCTATTCCCACATTAGTTATTTGATTTAATTTAAAGAAATGTAATTAAGTTAATTTTATGGGTTAATTAAGTTGAACCCTTAATTAGATGAATTAATTACCCTTACCTATGTCACCTTAAAGTAATTATCTAAATAATTATGAGCCAACATGATATGCATGGAAAATAAACTTGCAATGATCCTAGAAAATAAAAGGGGCCTAATGTAATTGGCTCATGATTAATAGTTAATTAGATTAAGGAACTTAATTAATTACTCCTACAGTTTTCCCACACATGAGGACCAACCATAATTTCATTAAACTCTATTAGGTGAGTGATCTAACATCTCACGAGTGAGGGAGAATGGAGTCTGTCCGCCATTGCTCACTTGATCCGAGCTTACACGAGCTTGGATCAACTCCAAAAGGATCCCACACCTTCACGACATCGATCAGAGGGGATCCAACAATCAAGATCACATGATATGCAAGTTTTCTTCAAAAACCTCCAACCCATTTCTACCTAAGGATCAGTTTTGGAAGCATACCTCCCTAGAGCTCAAGACCTGCGGCTCGAATGATTAAGGAAGCTTCATCTAGTGGAGATGAATCCCTATAGAGTAGCAATTGAAACAGTTCCTCAATGTTCGCTCAGAAGGCCACGAACCGACGATTTGGACCTCAACTTTGATCAAAGTCCCACCTCTAGTTCTTGGGAAGCTTGGGAGATGATTTATTCTTTCTTGATAAGGCCTATGGAATGTGCGTGCAAAGTTAATTTGAGTTTGATGGAGAAATGTGGAAGTTAGGTCGACAATGGGAGTGTCCTATTTCGGGATGGACGGGAATGGCATTTTCTGATCAAGGAATGAGCTTAGGAGCTTAAAGAATGGCTTTAGTAGTTCATCTTGGGTAGCTAGGGCTCTGATGAATGATTTTTGTGTGTGTTTAAGTGGAAATGAGGGGGTGTATACCTCCTTCATCTTGATCAGATGATGGGATTAGTTTTGGCTTCTAGTGGCCATATGGCCATCTTAGGGAGTCGTGGGTGGCAAGGAAGAGGTGAGTTGGCTCAGCTTAGTTGGTTGAAGGTGTGGAGGTGGATGCTAAAGAGGAATCATGGGTGTCCTATGGGTTTCAAATGCTCCAATGGGAGGTGAGGCGATTTCACCTCCCATGGGTCATGGCCGACCCAACCACCCCAGGTGAGCATCTAGGTACCTAGGTGGACCATTGGGAGATTACCAAGTGGCCATGAAATGAAAATTACCACTTACATAAGTGATTTATCTCATGTGATGCCCTTGACCTAATAAGAATAGAATGATCATTTGGCATTGGATTTGATTTGGGCAGATTTTAAATGAGCCAAAAGTGGGTTAGCCTAAATTTCAAGTAATTGGAGTTGATTTGGTTAGGTTTGGCTCAATTTGACTCATTTAGGTCAAATTGGGTTAGGTTGGGTCAAGTTGACCAATTGGTCAAATTAGGTCAAATCAAGGGATATGGTCAAGCACATATGATCATTTGGGATGTTTTGGTTCAATTGGTTTGGTTTATTTTGGCTTAGATTTGATTTTGGCTCATTTGAATTCATTTAGGTCAAATGGGTTAAGTTGACCAATTTGATAAAATTGGCCAAATTGGCTTGGGTTGGGTGTTGGTTTGGGTTTAGTTGACCAAGTGAAGATGATTGCAGGCTTTGGTTTCAATTAATTTGGATTTGGTTTTGATTTAGGCCAAATTGAACCTTTAGGTCAATTTAGGCTAAATAGGTCAATTGGGTTCAATTGGGTCCAATCATGGCTTTGCTCAAGTTCAACAATCAATTTGGAATAAACTTGAGCCATTGGTTGCAATTAATTTGGTTTATATATTTAAGTTGACCCAATTTGGTCTTTTAGGTCAATTTGGATTAACTTAGGTTAAGAGCCCAATTGGATTTGGTTTGACTCAATTGAAGATCAGGTCATATTCAAATATTGATTTTGATTTGGTATGAATCATTAGTTTCAAGGGATTTGGCTTAGGTTTCAATTTGGCTAGTTTAGGTTCATATGGGTTAAGGGTTGACTTGAAAAAAATGACCAAGTTAACTTGGTTTGACCCAATTTGAACCAATTGATCAACCTAAGGTGATCAACAATCATGATGGTAGGTTTTGATGGGCTTGGTTCAATCCAATTTCGGTAGAATTAGAACTTGGCTCAAAGAGTTCAAATTGGCCGCTTTGGGTAAATTGGACCAATTGGGTTTAGTTGGCTTGATTTTGGGTTGAGTTTGATTTAGTTGAGTTTATATATGGATTTGGGATTGATATATAAATTCATTTGCAATTAGCTTGGGTTCAAATGTGTTTTGGTTCATTTGAATATTTTAAGTCAAAATGATTAAGTTGGGTTTGACTTGGGTTGATTTTGGTTTGGCTTAATGATTGTAGATTTCATTTATATTTATGAATATGATTGAAGGTATGATTGATTCATGAGAAAATCAATTTAATTTGAGTTTTGGAATGAAGGAATTTGGCTAAGTCCATGGAGTTGGGTCATGTGGCTTAGGTTTGGATTTTGATTTGGTTTGATTTAGTTTTGATGATTTAAATGTATATTTCATTTAAATTTGTGAAGATGATTGAAAATATGATTTATTTCTAAGAAAATCAATTGAGTTTGACTTAATTTGGATTAGGATTTGCCTAAGTCCATGGGATAAGTCATATGGCTTAGGAAGGGTATTGATTAAATTTGATTTAGTGTTGATCATTTGAATATATATTTGATTTATATATTGGAAGATGATTGAAGATATAAATTTATTATGACAAAATCAATTGATTTTGGATTGATTTGGATTAAGATTTGGCTTAGTCAATGGGATAGGTCATATGGCTTAGGAAGGGTTTCAAGTTTTGATTTGATCATGGGCTTCAATCATTTGGTTTTGGAATTTGGGTTTGGATTTGAATTTGAATTTGATGTTTGAATTGAACTCGAGGTTTGGTTTGAGAAGGTGAACATGCATTGAATTTGGGTTGTAGGGTAGGTGGATTATCCAAATCCCTAAGGCATAACCTAATCCTATGGTTAACCCTTCTAAGTCATAAGGATTAGGTTAAATGTTTACCTAATTATTAGAAGTGCCTTATGACTAGGGAAGTCTTAGTGTCTAGAAGACTCCTAAGTCTAAGATGGGAAGATTGAATCCGCACTCCAAAAGTGAGGTCAATAGCCTTATGCTCCAGAGTGTTTCCCTTGGAAATAGATGATTGGAAGATCGAGGCCAAGTTTCACATTATAGACTCGAATACATCTTTCAACTCTTTGCTTGGGAGACCATGGATACATGAGAACAATATAGTTCCATCCTCTCTACATTAGTGTATGAAGTTTATGAGAGGTGGGATCGTCTACTATGTCAAAGGAGATCTCAAGTCATTTACAGTTCACGAGGTTGGCATATATGAGGATGTGGCTTACTACCTCCATCAAAATCAATAAGTATATTCTCACAAAATTGGCCAAAGTTTTAAAATAAAAAAAAGAAAAAGAAAAAGAAAATGAAAGAGAAAAAAAAGAAAAGAAAAGAAAAAGAAAATGAAATAAAAGGGAGCGGAAATAGACTTGGAGGAGGAAGTGGAGCCTGACATTAGATTCCACCCTCAGTTCATTATTACATTCGAACATATGGGTAGGATGACCTGACCTCCACTAGGCAGAGGAAGAGGTCTGTTCAGAGGTAGTCCCAGGGGTGAAAAACCTCATTATTTATGTGGTGAAAATATTCTTATACATTTCTTGCCTTCATCTATCGCCCTCCTTTCAGAAACGAAAATAAATCAAAATAGAAATATATAAAATATACGCCTTGTGTTGGGACACCACGTAGATCCACAGATGTTCTTATTAAGATAATCAAGTATGAGATTGAAAAGAGGTGTACTATCTCGAGAGATAGAAGTCACCACCCTACAATGGACCTAATCACCCGAATAAGGACTCCTAAGGACAATTAGTCTGCTTATATACCAAAGATTCTTCCCCTACTTTACATGGAAAGGTAAAGTAAGGTTTATTTTAAACTAGGTTCATTAAGTTCCCTATAGGGGCAAGCCCTCATAGTTAATTACATCTTAAGGGACAGGATCCCTTAGGAATACTCTCTATTAAGGTAAATGATCGTTGTCTCCACAAATTTTAATAGGTAGGACTATCAATCGATTAGTTTATTTTGGAAGATCAAATGGGATTGATCAAAGAGGGAGTTATTATCAAAACCAAAAGTAAGATAAGTAGGAGATGCCCACGATGCTAGGAAACCTAGTGAGCATCTCAAACTATCTATGGTTGGGCTTTACATTTTTGAAATTGATTTAATTTATTTGAGTTGAATTTTCAATAGAAATTTTGGGCTTATGATTCCATGACAGAAGAGTATAGAAATGCCTAAGAGGTGAGGATTTATGCTTGTGGACCATAAAGGGGAAAAGCAATCTCAGAACCTAAATCAAGGGATCTTTGGCCAGGGCTGTAAGTATAACCTAAATCTAAGGTGAAAATGGGTATTTGGTTTGCCTCCACAAGAGAGGACAAATCACCCGACTGTTTGGACTTACAATCGTCTGGGGGGTAGCCGCCAACTAACTCCTCCTATGGTTTCAAATTCATGTAGGTAAGTCATATACTTTTATGCAAGATAGATGGGCTGTTATTTATTTAGAAAGAGACTAAGTCTTTAAAATCACTCCCTAAAGAGACTAGATCATGTAAGGACATGCTTCAAATGACCTAAATATAATGCAATTCAGATTTCATTTAATTTTCATTTTTTGGACAATCATTTTGACTCAAGCTAATAGGATTCATATGCCTAATGCATGCGAAATGAGATTATTGGCCAAAATTAATGAGAAGGGAGGAGGAATATTTCCACCATGGCACTCAAAGGTCAAGCCAAGTTTATCAGGAAAAGGTGGAAGCCCTCCAATCAAGAGTGAAAATAATATGCAGTTGTGCATGATGTTATAAAAAGGATGCCACTTAATGCACAAGCTAAACAAATCATAAATCAATTTATAAAGCTAATCGCAAAATAATAAGAGGTCATTATGATCTTACCCAATACTCGAAAACAAACGGGTAGCGCTCTATCCTTATACAACCCTGATTACAAATGAATTAAATACAATTAAGTAAGGAATTCATTGTAATGGGGTCTTCAAGCTTCATTTCTTCATTCTTCTTTTCTTCTTTCTTCTTCTTTTCTTCTTTCTTCTTTGGTTCCTTCTTTTGGATGGTTGAAAGGTGGATGCTCCAAAGGCTTCACATGGTGCATAAGATGAGATCTTATGACCAATGTTCATCTAATCCCCATAATCATTCCAAAATCCTAATTGCAAAATTTACATGAAAAGGAAAAGTAAATCTAGCTATAAAACAAAGGTTAGCTAAACAAATCACTAAATCCCAAGCATGTATATTGGACTTATCACCCCACACATGGTGTCCACCATATTGATTATGCTTAGGGTATAAGCACCTCCACAACTAAAGCATTTATATTTTTATTTATTATACCGCCCCTTAAGCACAATCCCCTGTAGAAGATAATGGTTAGACTAAGATCACCCTACCATTCATTCTATGCACATACATCCTAACATCCAGTCTAAAGCATATATCACAAAATAAAAGCAATCATCAAATCATGCACCACCCTAACCTAAAGCTAGAAGTGTTGACCAAGTCTAATGTCTGTGCTTTGGAGGTTTGTGTGGTATGCTTTGCTATGGCTTTAAGTTAGAATTTTTTGAGTGTGAAACATGTTCAACTTAGAGGAGGGTTTCACTTAAGTGATTTAGTTGATTTGAGTTGATTTTATTTCATATTTTGATTAGGTTCAAGTTAATCATACAATTAATTACTAAGTTATAAAGAGAGGGAAAGAGAATAAAACTTCTCTTTCCTTCCCCAACCTAAGAATTTCTAAAGTAGATTCATGTTTTGGTTTTTTTTAGTGAATATTTTAATTAAGTGCTTTAATTAATCCTAACTTTAGATGAACTCTAAACAAACCCATTCAAAAAGAAAGCCATTTTAAGATTATACAAAATGAACCAAAAATCATACATCTCTTCATTTCTTTTCCCAACACGTATAACATGCATATGGATAAGTCCTAAGCATATCTTTACATACAAATGGGAATGTTTAACAAACTTTATGATGCATGCTAAGCAATTCATTTAAGAAAATTTGAAGGTTTATGATGCATGATTTTCATTAAGTAGAAAAGGGATTTCTTATCCAATTTTCACATGCACATGAAAGTAGAAAGGCATAAGTGAGTACAACGCCATTGTTAACCAGAGGTATAAGATACAAGACCTACTTAGAGCTACTTAAAGCCTCACAACCTTGAGCTGTCCAAACTAATATACCACTTTCCTTAAATACAAGGATGTGTACAAAAAAATGAATGGAAAAGAAAGAATGAAAAAATTTGTGTAAGTTGATTTATGTTGATTATTCAATTTATATGTGCAAGCATAAGTATCCTTCTTAAGTGATAGTATGGAAATGAATATGATATGGAATTAGGCAAGTGTTAAGTTCTTTTCAAATGAACCATACACCTTGCCCAATCCTAATCAAAACTATACTAAAGAGAAGAGAAAGAAGACCTACACTAAGCACATCTTTATATTTTACTCACATGCAAACTTATAATTAAGATATAAGTAACACACTTTCAGTTTGGATAATTTATTCATATATTTTGAAAATAATTTGGATTTAATAATGATAATAGCCACTCATATTCTTACTCACATGCATTTTTTCCATAAAGGAAACATTTTCATTTTAAATTTGATTTTTGAAAAGCATGGATGTATGAAACCACATGACATACATATTTAGCATGTTGGGGAAAGAACTAAAGCAATGAAAGCATGTTAACACATTCACTTCAATGAAATCCTAAAGACAATCTTATGAAATAAAAAGCTTAAAGTAAATCAAAGTTTATTTAATATGATTTTTGTTTGATTTTGAATTTGATCTAATTTTGAAAATGTGGATTGAGTTTGTTGTTCCTAACCCATTCCACATGTGTTTGACTTTTTTGTTTAATTTTTAGATGATTAGATTCATTTTAGATTTTGATTAGGTTAAGGTATGAATTAAACATATTAATTAACCTTACCTACACCACCTTAGCATAGTTAACCAAATAATTATGAGCCAATGAGATGACATAAAACCTCACAAGGAATTTAAATTTGCAATGCACCTAGGAAGAAAGGGCCAAATATAATTTGGCTCATGATTAATGGTTAATTAAGCTAAGGGGTTTAACTTAAGTAATTTCAAAACACCCCTCACACATATGAGTTGAGCTTTGATTTCCTTAATTGAACTTAGGCTCTTGAACACCTAAGCATCTACCCAAAGTAGATTAATTAAGTTTTGGAGAATTTTAGAAATTTTAAGAAATTAATTAAGAGGGTAATTAGTGAATTTTCCCTTAATTAAGAGATGATTACGAAGGAAAAGGGGTTTAAGGAATAGCTTAGGGGAAATTCCCAAAATTATTCCCTAAATCATCTATTCACTGAATCAAACCTTAATCAACTTCAATGAGTGATTAAAACACTAATCAAACACTTAATTAACCTTAATTACATAAAGGGGGTCATTAGGAAATGCATTAGCAATTCCTTAGGGGAGGCAAAAGTCATCCCCTAAAATATACCAAAGAAGTTTGAGATTAATCAATGGATTAATTAGAGAATAATTAGCAAATTAATATTTCTAATAAAACCCAAAATCATAGAAAGATAATATTAAAAATCCATTAAAACCAATTTTAGAATATTCTAAATTGAATTAACTTTCAGTGGAAATTTACCTTATATTTTTTTATTTTTCTTTAAAGAGATATGAGTTTTTGAAGTTTAGAGGATTAATTAGAATTATTTAAAACCAAATTAATCCCTTAATCTAATGGTGTGACACGCAGGCGGTTGAGTCAGATGCGCTTTTCATGCGTCAAGCAACGAGCAACCACTTAAGTGTCACGTCATAGCTCCACGTGGCTTCAACACTACGTGGTTTTGTATCCATCGTTCGATCAAGGATCGAACGATCAGGAATTAACCCATGATTTTAAAAGAAAAAATAGGATTTTAAATGCGCATTTAATCTCGATCGTCCATCCAAAATCTCGGTGAGATCAGTCTTGTTCTTTCTTGAGGAATAATGGAGATCACTTTGAAGGGAAGATTCGAGCTTGATCAAGCTCGGATTGGAATGAAACTTTGCAGACACCATCTAACCCTAATGACAATCACATCTAACAGTTGAAATTTCATGCCATTAAACTTTCTTTCACAAAGGACCAACACACATGGAGTTTAGTGGTAGAAAAATGTCTAACCTCGCCGAAGGTGATCACCGCCATCTTTCAAAGGGAAAATTCTAGCTCGATCAAGCTCAGATTGGAATGAAACTTTGCACACACCATCTAACCCTAATGATCACATCTAACAATTGAAATTTCATGCCATTAAACTTTCTTTCACAAGGCATGGAGTTTAGTGGTGAAAAATGTCTAACCTAGTGATCAAACTCAATTCCTTGGAAGAGCTTTCTTCAAGAAAAGCTATGGTGAATGTATTAGCTCACTGAGTAGATTTCTCTATGGACCAACCTCCTTAGCTCCTTCTTTGATGGAATTAGACCTCCCCTTGCCTTTGGAACTTGAGAGAGAGCTTAGGTAAATGACTTGGCCCTCGTGGAGTGTGCAAAGTAGTTGAATTGATTTGGAGTGTGGAGAAAGTTTGCCAATCTATGGAGCTCCCCTAATTTCAAAGGATGAAAACCAAGAAATTTCAAATTCAAATCCCTTCTAGAGAGTTTTGGATCACTCTAAGATGGCTCTTAACACTCTCCCTTACTCAATCGATAGTGAGGAAGTTAGAATTAAAGTGAATTAGGGGAGTATATCTCCCCCTATGGCAATCGGACGGCCGAAGCTATTTTTACCATTTTGATCTAATCGCCAAGATTGAAAATGCTGTTTGAGCTATTAGAAGTTTGCACATGGTCGATTTGGGCTAAGGAGTAGAGTGGTAACCTCCCATGTGCTTCAAAATAAGTGGAGGGAAGTTTTTAATATGGCCAATTTGAGCCATGTGCTCGATTTTGTCCTTGATTTAATTTGGGCTAACCCAAACCCATTGGGTTGGGTGCACCACCCTCCATAGGGTCTGCTTGACCTATTATGAAGGTATCAAGTCGGTATGAAGAGGACTTTACCAAATTCCCCATGGATTTGACCAAACTTTATTCTATGGCCTAGGGCTAGAATGGTCATTAGATAGATTTTTGAATTGAATATGTTGGGTATGTTGAGAAAATAGGTTTGGCCAAGTTTCATTGGATTTGGAGTTCATTTGGTATGGTTTGGCTCATGTTGACCCATTTAGGTTAAAATGGGTCAACTTGGGCCAAGTTGACCAATTGGTCAAATTGGGTCAAACCAAGGGTTGGGTCAAGTTCATATGACCATTTGAAATATTTTTGTGTCTTTGGTTTGATTCAATTTGGTTTAGGTTTGAATTTGGCTCATATGACTTCATTTAGATCAAATGGGCCAAGTTGACCAATTTGACCCATTTGACCTATTTGAGCTAGGTCATGGGTAGGTTTAGGTTTGGTTAGTCATATGAAGTGGATTGGAATCTTTGTTTCCAATCAATTTTGGTTAAGTTTAAATTTGGCTCAACATGACCCCTTTAGGTCAAGTTGGGTTCAAGGTCAATTGGGCTAGGTTAGGTCTAGTTGACCAATTGAGGCTTTGGTCAAGTTCGATAAGTGATTTGGAATGAACTTGACCCATTGGTTTCAATTAATTTGGCTTAGTTCAAGTTTTGGCACATTTTAACTTTTTAGGTCAAGTTGGGTCAACTTGGGTCAAGTGGCCAATTGGACTACATTAGGCTCAAATGTTGACTTGGTCAAGTTCAAACATAGGTCATGAATGAATGTAGACCAATGGTTTCAATCAATTTGGCCTATGGTGGATTTTGGCTATGTTAGGTTTCCTTTTGGATAAGTGTTGACTTGGTCAACCCTAAGGTTTGACTTGGTTTGACCCAATTTGGGTGATTGATCATCTCATGATGATTATTGATCATGATGAGAGGCATAGGTGAGTTTGATTCAATCCAATTTGGTTAGGATTAGAATTTGGATCATAAGGGTACTTTAGGTCACTTTGGGTCAAGTGAGCCTAAGTCAGTTAAATGGCTTGGTCAAAGCTTGATTTGAGTTGGATTGAACTTGTATATGGAATTATGATTAAATATAAATCCATTTGCAAGTGGTTTGAAGTCAAATGAGTTTTGATTCATTTGACAATTTCATATTCAAAGGAAGAACATGAATGGATTTTGGGTTAGATTTTTTAATTGAGTTTTGATTTAGTGGTTGAATTTTGTATTTATATTTGGATTCATGATTGTAGGGTTGATTGAATCATGAGGAAAAATCAAGAGTTTGGCTTGATTTGAAGTTGATTTGGCTAAGTTCAAGATTTTGACTTGAGATGCTTAGGTTGGATTTTGAGTGGATTTGAGTTTGATTTTTGGAATTGGTTTTTATTGTTTGAATTTATATTTTATTTAGATATGTGAATATAAATGAGAATATAGATGGGTCATGAGAAAATTTCAAGGATTTGAAGTGATTTTATTATGATCTAGGCTAAGTCTTTTAAGAGGGAATTTAAAGGACTTAGGAAATTTTTAGAGTTTGGAGCTCAAATTTTGGATTTAGTTTGATTGATTTATATTTATATTTCATTTATATATGTGAATATAAATGAGAATATAAATGAGTTATGATAAAATCCCATGAATTTGAATTGATTTGAACATGATTTAGGCTAACTCCTTAAGAGGGAAATTTAAGACATAAGAAGGATTTTAAATTTAGAATTTTAATTTTTTTGGATTTGATTTGATTGATTTGTATTTATATTTCATTTATATATGTGAATATATATGAGAATATAAATGTATTATGAGAAAATCCCATGAATTTGAATTGGTTTGCATTTGATTTTGGCTAAGTCGATGAAGGAAATTTTAAAGGACTTAGGAAATTTTATGAATTGATTTTGAATTTTAAGTTTAATTTGATTAGTTTGAATTTATATTTCATTTATATATGTGAATATAAATGAGAATATAAATGAATTATGAGAAAATCTCATGAGTTTGAATTGGTATAGATCATGATTTAGGCTAAGTCCTTAAAAGAAGATTAAGGACTTAAGAAAGATTTGGACTTAAGAATTTCATTCATGGGTTTCAATCATGGAGTTCAATCACATGGAGTTGATTTGAGTTTGGGGAAAATTAAATAAGATTGATTTTGAGTTTGACTTGAAGGAAGGAAGGTGAGGAATGGTTCAAGCTAAGGGTAGGCAAATTTTCTAACACCCCAAGGCATGACCTATTCTATGTCTAACTCTTCTAAGTCTCTACTGTTGAGTGTCCACCTAATCACTAGATGTGTCTTAAGACTAAGCTTAAAGTCTAAGAGAAGTCCTATGTCTAAGATGGAGGGGTTGAGATCATTCTAAAAATGAGGTCAACAAAGGCTGACAGGTGTGTGGAATAGGAACACCGCATGTATTGGTGTTGACCGAAATGATCAACAACACCGAGAGATCACAAGCACTAACAGAAACAATCTATCCCTAACCAAGGTGTAGAAAGAATCTAGAGCTTAGTATAATATGGCTCTACTTATGTCTGAGACATAATAGAGAGGGAAGAATCCACTAAAGGATAGAGTGTGAACCTTCCACTAGGGAAGAAGGTTCAAGTCATCCACAAGGGGATGAGAGGTTTGATTTAAT
Source organism: Cymbidium sinense (assembly GCA_021442155.1). Lineage (NCBI taxonomy): Eukaryota > Viridiplantae > Streptophyta > Magnoliopsida > Asparagales > Orchidaceae > Cymbidium > Cymbidium sinense. Next base: position 268,005 of record JAKCPB010000186.1, read on the forward strand.
TTGAGTCTCACTGGGGAGAAATTTCCCGGGAAGAGGGGTTGAATTTGTTAATTTTTTTTTATATTTGGGATTTTTGAGATGGACCCTATTGGTTTGCGATGGATTGCACTAAGTAGGAGCCACGGAGGCCAAGACCTAACTCAGATTTACCAATCCAAATGGGTTGTCTACTAAACACATAGTAGGACTAGCCAACCAAAGGGATGCCTTTCGATATGCAGCAACTGTACTAGGAAGAAAGCGTAGTAGACTTACATCCTCCAAAGTAGAGGCATTCTTTGGGGTAATCTATTGGCAAGACAGATTGAACCCTCGACTATTTGAGTGAATGTCGCTGGGGACTTAGATCAGCTCAAAGATGGTCAAGATTAATTTCATTTTTAAGTTTGTTTATTTTAATGAATTCCATTGGTTTGTGATGGATCATACTGAGAAGGAGCTTATATTAGCCTAGACTAATATCAAATTTATTGAACTAGAGGGAGTAGCTTCTCGGATGATTGGAGAACTATCCGACCAAAGGAGTTCCCTTCAGTTTGCAATGATCAATTGAAGGGAAGAAATCTTGGGGATTCACATCTTCCACTAGAAAAGACCACTGGGGTGATCGATTGCTTTGGGCAATAAATCAAATCTGACCTAGTGCTTCCCGTTGGTTTACGACAATCATGCTAGAAAGAATGCGCCATAATATTACATCTTTCAAAGCGGAATGATTATTTCGGTAACATATTTATGGCAAAAATAGATTGAACCTGACCTAAGGGTGACTGTGGAGTGAGCACCAACCCAGGGATTTATCTCAACTTAGGTAATTAGGCAATTCCTATTGGGAGTTCTGCTGACACTGCCCTAAAGATAGGATGCCTGCTTGGGAAAAGGGGCCCTTTGGGGGCTTAAATTTCTAATCCACAAGTGAATTAATTTGATTATTTATTTAATTTAGTTTGTTTATCATGGACCCTATTAGTTTGTCATGGATCAAATTGAGAAGGAGTTTATATCAGCCTAGGCCTATCTCAAATTTATTGAACCATGGGAGAATCTGCATCTGCTGAACAAATTCTCTAACCATAGTTGTGGTTACTAGGAAAGAGGGACTGTCCAATCCAAATAGAATGTCCGTAGGGGATGGGGCCGCTAAGGGATTAATCTAAAATCTTTGGAGTAGATGATATGGCTAGTCATCTATCCAATAGGTATTCGATGTCTAACTCAAAGATAAAGCACGGGGACTCACATCTACCAAGAGTGGTGTATCCACCAGGTGAGTTGCTGTCAGCATAGAAAACATCAACCAACCTAAGTTGCCCATCTTTACAACTGACTGAAGAAAGCTGGGGACTCACATCCACCTATAGTAGGCGATTCTTTGGGATTTGTCTTGTTGGCCATGCAATCGACTAGGATGACGAGTGAATGCCACTGATGGACTTATATCGACTCAAATGTAGTCAAGAGGAAAGGAGCCTCTGGGGACTTATCCTAAACCTCAAATGTCTTCAACATAGTTAGTGCATGATGGTTAATTCAAGAAAAAAACATGGGGACTCACATGTTCTTAACCAAAGTCAACATGAGGTAGCTTACTGGTTGGGCAGTAAAGACTTCCATACTGACAAGGCACTCATTAGTCTACAATGGTCAAGTTATGAAGAAAGCGTGAGGACTCACATCCTCTAGTAAGTGACCACCAGGGTGACATACTAGCGAGGTAGCATGTAGACCCGACCTAGAGCATCTAATGAGTGAGTTCCACATGAGGCTTGCTCCCACATCAAATAGCTCAAGAAAAAAGATTTGTGTTTATTTTGTGCATGTGTCAAAAGGAATAGGATGCCTCTGAGGAACTCTTACACCTACCTCAGACACACTAAGGGTTTTAATGAAATGGTTCCATGGATGGCAAACAGTATTCCCTTAAGTTTAACAAAACTACAACACATGCTGAGCTGTTATCCGATAATGATATTATATTTCTTAACAGTATTTTTTAATTGATACCGTGTCAAAAGGAATAGGATTTATGTTTATATATGATATGGTTTTGAAAACTATAACACATGCTGAGTTGTGACCTCTGTGAGTGGGATGGCTTCCGCCCACTTGAAAAAGTAGTCGGTGGCAGCCAAGATAAATCGATTACCCTTAGAAGAAGGAGGATCGATCGGATGTCTTTCACACTCAAATGGCCATGAGGCCAATGTAGGGTGTAGAATGTTGGGTGGTTGGTGGAGGACCACACCGTGCACCTGACACTAATGGCATCTCCTTGCTACATCCATGTAGTCTTTATTCATCAAAGACCAGTAGTATCCTAGTCTCTTAATCTTTGTCTTCATCTTCAAACCAAATTGATGCACTCCGCATAGACCTGAATGTACCTCGGTTATAATGCCACGGGCTTTGTGTTTGTCTAAATAACATAACCACATTTGGTCAAAGGACTGACGGTATAGGGTGCCATCAACAAGAGTGTAAGAGAGAGCTCTCTATTTCACTTGATGGGCTTGTGACTTTTCTTGAGGTAGTTTTTCGGTGTTCAAATAATCTATGAACGGTTACCTCCAATCTAGCTCCTTGTCCATTTTGGCAATGACAACCTCCCCTTCAAGAGAAAGCCTCTCGATGAGTTCAACATTAATAAGAGATAGGACTTGCCTATTTTGGACCCTTATTGAAATGGACTCATCTTCCGGACATGCCAACTCTTTGGCAAGTTAGGTCAAAGCATCTGCTATTGCATTCTTTGCTCGAGAAACCTTATAGATGGTGACTTCAATAATTTGGGCCAGCAGCTTCATGGTATACTCGTAGTAATGATGAAGCTTGGGTTTGAGAACCTTGACCAACCTGACAATTTGGTTCATGACAAACTGAGAATCTCCAAAGATGTTAATGCTCTTGACACTGATAGTGATGGCTAACTCTATACTGGAAATCAAAGCCTCATACTCAACTTCATTGTTGGTGCAAGGGTTGGCAAGATAGTATGAGAATCTCATCACATCGGGGTCTAGAGTTAGGAGATCTATTCTTACCCCTGCCTTTCCTAGGAGAATAGGTCGTGGTGCTTCCCCTTTATGAAAAAAAGCTACACCATCAAAATACATCTTCCATCAGTGGTTGTCGGCCTCCCTTAAGTTCATGATTTGTTAATCAGGGAGATCATCACTAAGCGGAGAGTCAGCAAGCAATGGGTGTGTTGTTAAGAAATCTGCTAGTGTCTGTCCTTTTACCACACAGAGGGGTATGAATGTGATATCGAACTGCGAGAGAATCATGGACCATCATGCCAAATGTCCGGATAGCATTGGTCATGTCATGAGGTACTGCAGTGGATTTGTTCAGGAGATCAAATTTACCTTATGAAAAAGCATATAATGTCATAACTTTTGAGAGGCAAATATTAAAGCTAAGCAATGTTTCTCAATGGGTGGATAGTTTTCTTCAACAAGAATCAGATGATGGCTAAGATAGTAGAGAGCATTCTCTTTCCCTATATCATTGGCTTGGGCCAATAGGGCACCGAGAGAGTCATCCAATACTTCAATATAGAGAATGAGTGGTCTGCTCGGGATAGGTGCTAGAACTGGTGGCTTCACCAAATACTGCCTGATATCTTCAAGGACATGCTGGCACTTGCCATCCCACTTGAAATTAGCATCCATTTTGATAAGTGTTGAGAATGGTTTGCATCTCCTCGATAGGTTGGAGATAAAGCGTCTTAGATATGCCAACCATCCTTGAAAGGATTTGAGTTGAGTTAAACTCTTAGGAGGTGGCATTTCTAAGATATGTTTGATCTTTTTAGGAACTATCTCTATCCCCCGGTGTCGGACAACAAACCCTTGGAATTTCCCTGAAGCTACTTCTAATGCATACTTCAGCAGATTCATTTTGAGGTTATATTATCTTAACCATTCAAAAACTACTCTCAAGTTAAAGAGATGGTCTTCTTTTATCTACTCTTAACTACTAGATCATCAATGTAGCACTCAACCTGATGATGGATGAGTTCATTGAAGATCTGAGTCATGGCCCGTTGGTATGTAGCACCAACATTTTAAAGGCCGAAAGGCATGACCCTATAACATAAGATTTTGATCGGGGTTCAAAAGTAGTGTTTCTTTCATCTTCAAAGACAACATGATTTGGTTATAGCTAGATGACCCATCCATGAAAGGGAAGACTACATAAGATGAGGCGATGTCCACCATTAATTCGGGTATAGGAAGAGGAAACTCATCCTTAGGACATGCCTTATTTAAGTCCCTAAAATGATGCATATGCTAATTTGTCCATTCTTCTTCTTAATTGGGATGACTCTGGCTAACCAAGTAGGATATTTTGCTTCCCTCATGCAACCAACATCAATCGATTTCTTGACTTAAGAAATGACCTATTATTTGATTTCTAATCCCATGCATCTTAGAATTCTCTTAATAGGGGTAGTGTTAGGATCTATTGCTAGCTTATGGACTACTACGTCAAGAGATAATCGAGGTATTTCTTCATAACTTCATGTGAGGTGGTCTTTAAACTCAGTTAATAGCCTAACTAAGTCATTGGCTTCTTCTTCATTTAGTAATGAACTGATGTACATCGGGCGTGGATTTTCTTCTATCTCAAGGTTGATTTCTTTAAAATTGTCAATGGTTGAATCGATCTCCTCTTCAAATTCTAGTGGTGCCTCTTTAATTTGGAGATCATCTAGATCATCTGAGATTTCTAAACACACATCCTCATAAGAGTTGGTGTTGTGTGAAAAGAACTTATCAGACTCCAAATGATTGGTAACTACTAAGCAGTAATCATCATGATCGATTGGACCCATTGTACCGAATCCTCAGCTCTTGATTGTGTTTCCCTACTTGTATTATTCCATAGCTTCTCAAAGTACTCTGACCTGTGCCTGGACCATGTATGAGGAACTAAACATTTATGTATAACATTATGAACACAAGGCAAGTAAAATTAAAATGGTAATACCATTAATTCTTTAAATGTATCCTCCTCAAGTTCTACATCAACTTCAGGACTTGAGGATGATGATCCCAAAAGGAATCTCTTCTCCTTCAGGTCATTGGAAGTCTTAGGGACCTCTTTAACTACCAAACCTTCAACTTTCTGAGAGGTAAATGAGGTTAGAGTTAAGGTTCCCAACTACAGCCTAATAGTTTCACATAAACCACCCGATTCGAATACTTTGCTTTGTCTGGAGGCCTAGTCTTTGTCTCTGTCTGGATCTAAAGTCACCTCCAATGGAACCCACTGAGAGGGTTGGCTGGTGTATTAATCACATTAGACTCATCCTCCGAGCTGCATTTCAAGTCTATGTGAATAGTAGGGGTACTATGAACTGAACACACCTCTGCGATGGCCAACCCAGTCTTCTACCTCAACCTCTATTTTTGCCTCTTCATCTACCTAGTTGAGGTTGAGCCATCCTACCCACATGTCTATATGATGGAATGAACTGTGGGTGGAATGTGATATGCAGATCTATTTATTCTTCATTTCCCCTTTCTTGTTCACCTGAATTTTTATTTTTATTTTTTTCATTTTCTTTTCACTTTTATTTTCCTTCATTTTCTTTTTCCTTTGATTTTGAGTTTGAATTTTGTCCATGTTCTCGAGAAAGGGTGTTTTGAGGAAGATAGTAGGTTGTATCCTCATAAATGTCAACCTCTCTAACTAAAAATGGCTTTTCATCTCAATTGAGACAATATTTAATCTCATCCTACCGAGCAAAGCAGTGAACAAAGTATTCAAATCAATGATGTAAAACTTGGCTTCAGTCTTCCAGTCACCTATCTCCAAAGGTAACACTATGGAAACTAAAGCTCACTTACCTTGTTCATTGAATTCTTTCAACATCATCTAATCTCCTTAGAGTGTGTAAATGTTGATCCTTAGATAGGCATGGGTCTTTAGACTCATAATGTTCACTGATGCACCTGGATCCACAAGCACTCTGGCAAGTCTGAACCTGTCCATGTCGACTATGATGTAGAGGGGATGGTTGTGCTCCAAGTCCCCCAGAAGAAGGTCTTCATCTGTAAAGGTGATCCCCTGAGCTTCTTTTATGTAATGTGTCTCCTCACCTATAGCGGTCGAGCTAAACATATCTCAAGATAAAGGAGAGCCTTGATTAATAATTCCTTCATCTCTTTGGAATAGATAAGGGCATCATATATGCTTAGCTTAGATGACAACTTTCTTAGATGAGAGAGGACATTGTAGTCCACCTTGGGCTGGTCCTCCACAAGCATATCCAAGTGTGGAGCATCCTATGGAGGGAGTTCTCGATCCACTATACCAAAGACTTATTTTCCTCTATCTTGAGGTGCTGCCCTAAGAGGTAGAACCCTGCCACTACAAAGGTTAACTTAGGTGATCTCTTGTGGTAGGGTAATGGAAGGTTCTACCTATACATCAGGCTCGCCTACAGCTTCTCCTATGGGACCCTTAGAATTGGATGATTCCAAGTCTAAATCAAGAGGCAAACCCATAGTATTCAGAGTAGGAAAGTCCAACTCTGAATCGGAAAGAAGAAGATCAAAATTATTATAGTTATTTTGACATGAAGAGTTATCATTAGGAATAGAAGAAGATAACCCATCATAAGTGACATAGATGTAATTCAAGCTAGCTTTATTCTTCAATTTCTTGGGTTTGTTGGAGGTATATAGTATAAATCAAGTAAAGAGGGTGGTAAGGGATTTGATAGAGGCGGCTGCCTCCATCTCCTTGGCAATCCTAGTGTGATATCACTTGATCATGCAATTTTTGTTCCTTCACTGTGTTCTAGTAGGATAAGAGGAGTGAAAGCTAGACCCATAATCAAAAGTAGGGGAGGCAAGCTCTGAGATCAGAGGAGCCTTACCCTTTGAGGGTATTGATGAGAGGGAGCTAGCCCTCACTAAAGCGAGAAAGCATACTAAAACTAGGCACTCGGTACTTTCATCGAAGGCGGTGGGACTACCTGCTTTCCTCTTCAATGAGGAGATGTCAGAATCAAAAGGTAGATCAATCTAGATGATCAACTTCTGTCTGGCAACCGTGGTCCTACTAACAGTCATGAGGGGAGTGCCCTCACATGTAATCCACACTCCCTCAAATCCCCTACCAAAATGGATAAGGTGTGTATGATCCAATCAGGGGAAGTTGGCCTGGTCCAAAGCCAAATCCATTCTATGAGGGAGTGAAATCAAAGTTATGAGAGTCTGCCATTTTAGATCAAGTACAAAGACAGAAAAAACTGAACTATATTTGTACTATAACTGATGGTGAGAATGGGCAATAGGAAATGAGCTTGGATCAGATTTCTATTTTTGTTGATTTTTTTGAATTTGAATCAAAAATTTGAACCCACTTCCAACATCTTGGAAGTGTTAAGTGGGGTTCAAATGGATTTGAGAAGATTTAGAAATTTGATTGAAAAGAGGAATTTTGAATATGAATCCAACTTCAACAAATTTGGGTATGTTGAAAAATGGATTCAAATATTTTGAGAAGATTCTTCCATAGGTTCATGTTTGTTTGAAATTAGAGATTTTGATTTGAGGACCCTTTCCTTTAACAAATGTGAGTATGTCAATGTAAGGGTCAATTGTGTTTATTTTGATTTGGTGTTTTTACTTAGCAAATTTGGGTATGCTAAGTAAAGTGTTTGGAAATAATTGTTTCTTTTTTGTGAATTGTTGTTTGATTTTGAAAATTAGAATTCCCACTTAGCAAATTTAGTTATACTAAGTGAAGAATCCAAGTGTGTTTTGCTTGATTTTTGAAAATAATATTATTAACAAATTTGAGTATGCTAAGAAAATCCTAAAGTGTTTCATTTGTTTTTGGATATTTTGATTTTTGAAAGAGTAGGATCCTTAGAAAATTTAGGTATGCTAAGGAAATCCTAATGTGTTTCATTTTTTTATTTTTATTTTCTTTTTGATTAAAAGTGGAGACTTTACTTCAGTAAATATGGTATGCTAAATATGAAGTTCCACTTAATTTTATGAAATGGAAATTTCACTTAGCAAATTTGATGCTAAATGAGATTCCCAAAAGATGTTTTCAAAATTTTTTATTTGGTTTTGAAAATGGAAACTTCTCTTTAGTAAATTTGGTATGCTAAAGAATAAAGTTCCAAAGGTGCTTAAAAAATTTTTTATTTATTTTCAATTTGGAGACTTTACTTAGCAAATTTGAATATGCTAAATGAATTTCCAAATATGTTTGAAAATTTTTGATTTTAAATTTGGACACTTCCCTTAGCAAATTTGAGTAACTAAATAAAGTTCTAAATGTGTTTGAAAATTTTGGATTTTAAATTTGGAAATTTCACTTAGCAAATTTGAGTATGCTAAATGATGTTGTAAATGTGTTGAAATTTTTTTTTTTTTATTTAGAATTTGGAGACTTCACATAACAAATTTGAGTATGCTAAATGAAGTTCCAAATATGTTTAAAAAAATTTGAATTTGAATTTGGAGACTTCACCTAGCAAATTTGAGTATGCTAAATGAAAGTTCCAAATGTGTTTGAAAATTTTTGATTTTGACTTTGGAGACTTCACTAAGCAAATTTGGGTATGCTAAATGAAGTTCCAAATGTGTTTGAAAATTTTTTGTTTTGAGTTTGGAGACTTCATTTAGCAAATTTGAGTATGCTAAATGAAATTCCAAATGTGTTTGAATTTTGAAAATATGATTGTTATGTTTTAATTTTTGAAAAGAGGACTTCCATTCAACAAATTTGGGTATGTAGAAATGGATGTCAATCTTATTTTTGGAATGTAAAAAATTTTTGTTTTGTGTGTGTTTATTGCTTTTTGAAAGAGGGAATTCCAACTTAATCATATGTGGGATATGTTTAAGTGGGATTTCCAAATTATTTTATTTTTATTTAGGAATGAAATCTTCACTCAATAAATTTGAGTATATTAAATGAATATGTTCATATGTGCTTTTGAAAAATTTAACTTTATTTGAAAAAGAAACTTCCATTCAATAGGAGTCGGTATATTGAATGGAAAGGTTCACATGTGCTTTTTGAAACTTTTATTTTTGGATTTTAATTTTGACTTTTGGAAAGATGATTGTACATTTTATTTTGAAAATGAAATCTTCATCAAAATAAATTGAAAGAAGATGTTCATTTGTTCTTTTGGAAAAGATTGTTTGTTTTATTTTTGAATATTCCTAAATGTAAAAATTATGAGAATTGTTAGATGAGGGTGATTTAAGAAAATTTTTGGAAAATATACTATTATGTGCACTTTTGAAAGAGTGCTTTTGAAAAGCAAGATTCTCATAAAAAATATATTTTGTTTTTATTATTTTAGAATGAACCTTTCCTTATCATAAAAATGACAAGGAGGAAGTCTTTAAATGTTTTCTTTTTATTTAGATCTTTTTTTTTATTTTTACCCATTGGAGAACCCAACGGGGTTTTTAAGACCGACATAGAGTGAGATCCCAAATCATAAAGATGTTGGCTAACTCAACTTAATGATGAAATAAGATAAGTGCTAACAAAAAGAAAGACTTTTTATGGTTTTAGTTTAGGTTTTGTTTTAGTTTATTTTATTTTTTTAGTTTAAGTTTAATTTATTTTAGGTTTTGGTTTAGGTTGTATTTATTTTAGTTTAGGTTTAGGTTTATTTTATTTTTAGTTTAAGGTTTAGGTACTTTTTTTACTTCAGGTTTAGGTTTTGATTTAGTTTTTATTTTATTTTATTTTATGTATATTTTATTTTTATTTTAGGTTTAGTTTATATTTTATTTAGGTTTATTATTTTTAGTTTAGTTTAGGTTTTTATTTATTTTATCTTAGTTTAGTTTTTATTTTTCTTTTTATTTTGTTTTTAGGTTTAGGTTTAGGTTTAGGTTTTAGTTAATGTTTTTATTTTATTTTGGTTTAGGTTTTTTACTTATTTTCTTTTTAGGTTTATTTAATTTAGGTTTTAGTATTTAGTTTTTTAGGGTTTGAGGTTTTTTTTTTTGGGTTTGGGTTTAGGATTTAGAGTTTCGGGTATGATTTAGGGGTTTAGGGTTTAGGGTTTAGAGTTTAGGGTTTTTAGGGTTTAGGGTTTATGGTTTAGGGTTTAGGATTTAGGGTTTATATTTTAGGTTTACGGTTAGGTTTTAGTTTAGGGTTTAGGGTTTTTGTTTTTTTTAATGGAGAACAAATTCAAATTTTACATTTCATCTTTTCAATTTGATCAACCATGTAATAAACCAAGTTTTCTAAAACCAAGCGATAACATAAATAAAAATTGAGCATGCATAGAGCAAATTAAAAACCCTAGATAACTAGAATCATCTCTACTGTAAAGACATTATTCCATAAGTAGTAGATAGATCCCCATGCTTCTAGCTCCCATCGTAACCACCTCGTGCTCTCGAGTAGCAGATCCACCATCATATCCCGATCTCTCCTCGCCACCACCACGTTGTAACCTCATTCTCCCGCCTCCATAACCACCACAGCTTTGACCACCACCGCCATATCCAGCAGCACCTCGAGATCCCCCACCACCACTATGATAATCGCCGCCTCCACCTTCGCCTCCATTGTCAGATCTATACTTAGCCTAGTTGATGGTGATGTTCCTGCCATCAAGGTTCTACCCATTCTTAGGGTTTAGGTTTAGGTTTAGGTTTATTAGGTTTTAGGGTTTAGGTTTATTTTTTAATTTATTTAGTTACTTTAGGTTTAGGTTTAGGGTTTGGTAGTTAGTCTTTAGGGTTTAGGGTTAGGGTTTAGGGTTTAGGGTTTAGGGTTTAGGGTTTAGGGTTTATGGTTTAGGATATAGAGTTTAGGATTTAAATTTTAGGGTTTCAGCATTTAGGGTTTAGTGTTTAGGGTTAGGGTTTAGGATTTAGGGTTTGTGTGTAGGTTTAGTGGTAGGGTTGTAGGTTTAAGGTTTAGGGTTTATGATTTAGGGTTTATGTTTTTTTTTTTAAATTAAGTAAATCGATATGTTTAGGTTTATTTAGTTTATTTAATCTATTTTTTAGGTTATCTAGTTTATTTTATTTTTATTTTGGTTTTTTTATTTAGTTTAGTTAATTTATTTTAGGTTTATTTATTTTAGTTTAGGTTCACTTTAGTTTATTTTTTTAGGTTTATTTTATAGTTAAGTTTTATTTTTACTTCCATTTTAGGTTTAGGTTTTATTTTTTATTTTTAAGTTTAGGTTTAGGTTTCTTTTTTATTTTTTATGTTTAGATTTAAGTTTTTTTAAGGTTTTTTTAGTTTAGGTTTAGGTTTTTTTTTGTTTATTTTATTTTATTTAGTTTGGGGTTTAGGTTTAGTTTATTTTAAGTTTAGGATTAGGTCTAGTTTATTTTGGTTTAGGTCTATGTTTATTTTATTTGGTTTATTTTAGCTTTAGGTTTTTTCTTTTAGTTTAGGGTTTAAGTTTTATTTTTTATTTATTTTTAGGTTTATTTTATAGGTTTAAGTTTTTATTTAGCTTTTATTTTATTTTATTTTAACTTTATTTTATTTTTATTTTACCTTTAGTTTTTATTTTATTTAGGTTTTTTATTTTTAGATTTATTTTATTTTTTAGTTTAGTTTAGGTTTTTATTTATTTTATTTTTGTTTAATTTTTATTTTCTATATTATTTTATTTTTAGGTTTAAGTTTAGGTTTAGGTTTTAGTTTAGTTTTTTATTTTATTTTATTTATTTATTTTATTTAGGTTTAGGTTTTTTTTATATATTTTATTTTTAGGTTTCATTTAGTTTAGGTTTAGGTTTTTAGGGTTTTAGGGTTTAGGGTTTAGGGTTTAGGATTTAGGATTTGGGGTTTAGGGTTTAGGGTTTTGGTTTTTTTTTAAACAAAGAACAAATTCAGATTCAACATTTCTTCTTTTCAATTTAATCAACCAAGTAACAAACCAGGGAAGTGACGTAATCAAATGACCTCCTTGGGGCTAGCTAAAGCCTTGTGTTCCCGGGATGTCCAAGCTATATACCCTTTACCATTCAATATTATATAAATCAACACATGAATAGAGGAAAGAGAACTCAACATTCATACACTTAAGCTATAAGCACGTGCATTTCTTATTTATTGATAACTAGCATCATAGCACATATTATTATTCATTTATAAGCTTTTGAAAAATACAATTGGATTTAATAGTGATAATAGTTATGCATATACTAAATTAAATCAATACATGCAAGCTTACATAAAAGAAATCAATTTTATTTTACTTGATTTTGAAAGATGGATGCATGAATTCAAATGACATACCAAATTTAACATGGTTGGAAAGAGGATAATCAAATATAAGCATGTGATTCATTCAACCAAATTAGTTCTTAAGGATAATCAAATCAAATAAGATTATTTAAAGCAAACCAAAGCTTCTTTTTTAATTAAGTTTTGGATTTGATTTGATCTAAAGAGGACAAGAGAAATCATCACCTGCTACTTTAAACCCATTCGCACATTAGTGATTTGATTTAATTTAAGGAAATATAATTAAGTTGATTTTATGGGTTAATTATGTTGAAACCTTAATTAGATGAATTAATTACCCTAATCTATGCCACCTTAAAGTAATTAACAAAATAATTATGAGCCAACATGATATGCATGGAAGATAAACTTGCAATGATCCTAAGAAATAAAGGGCCTAATGCAATTAGCTCATGATTAATAGTTAATTAGATTAATGGACTTAATTAATTACTCTTATGGTTTTCCCACCCATGTGTACTAGCCATAATTTCATTAAACTCTTTTCGGTTATTAAACACCTAAAGATCTACCCCATGATTTAGTTAATTAAGGTCTGATGGGATTATGATTTCAATTTGATTAAGTGATTTAATTAATTAGTTAAATCTTAATTAATTTCATTTTAAAAAAGGGTGAAATGAACTTAGGGAAAGGGGTCCCAACACTATTCCTTAGTTCACTTAGTGTTGAACAATGATTAATAAACTTAATTAACCAATTTGTTATTGTTCATGGGATTAATTAATCATTAATTAACTTAAAAGAGTAGTTAAGATTTAATTAGTTAATTTTCTTATTTAAGTGAGCAATAAATCCCAAGAAAATCATGGGAGGCAGAGGTCATCCCATTAAATTAACTCACAAACTTTAGGATTAATTGCTCAAGTAATTAAAAAGTAATTAAGCTAATTAAATTTTTAATTAAACTTTAATTACTATTCAAAATTAGTTAAGATCATTTTTAATTAATTCTCCTCTGGAATACCTTTAAAATGAGTATTTATTTGCAATTTTTATTTCCTTATGATGTTTTATGATTTTTAGAACTTTCGGCTATTAAAAATGATTAATTAAGCCTAATTAAAGCTTAATCCTTTTGGCTCCATGCACCGACATGCTTTCCACGGGTCCACGGATTGGCTACTTAAAACTTATCTGACTTAGCTCCTATGTAGCGGTGGCGGACGTGCTTTCTCGTTCGCCATCTGATCTAAGATTAGACGGTTATGATTAATCCCACAACTAAATAAGATTAAATTAGATAGATCTAGCGAATCTAATCATGACTGTCCATTCTGATCATGTGGAACGGACGGTGCTTGATCTAACATCATGTGAGTGAGGGAGGATGGAGTCTGTCCACCACTGCTCACTTGATCCAAGCTTACTCGAGCTCAGATAAACTCCAAAAGGAAGCCACACCTTCACGACATCAATCTGAGGGGATCCAACGATCAAGATCACGATGAAAAGTTTTCGGAAAAGTTTCCAACCCATTTTGGCTAAGGATCTTTTGGAAGTATAATCTACCGGGCCACAGGAAGATTTATTTGATAAGTCTCACCTCTAATACTTAAAAAATTTGGGAGATGATTTATTTTTGCTCGATGAGGCCTAAGGAAGGTACATTCAAAGTTAATTTTAGTTTGATGGAGAAATCAAGAAGTGAGGCCAAAAATTGGAGTGTCCTATTTTGGGACGGGCGAGAATGGCATTTTTTGATTGAGGAACGAGCTTGGGAGCTTAAGGATTGGCTGTAGTAGCTCATCTTGGGTAGCTAGGGCTCTAAAGAATGATTTTGTGTGAGTGAGGAAACGTGTGTATACCCCTTCAACTTGATCATATGGGATCGTTTCTAATGGCCGTCGCCATCACAAGGAGTCATGGGTGGAAGGGAGGAGGTGAGTTGGCTTGGCTTGTTTGGTTGAAGGTGTGTACGTGACTGCGAAGGAGGAATCATGGGTGTCCAAAGGGTTTCAAATGTTCCAATGGGGAGGGTGAGGTGATTTCATCTCTTATGGGTCATAGCCGATCCAACCATCCCATGGTCCACATTTGGTAGTGTCCTAGGTGCCGAGGTAGACCATTGGGAAATTATGAAGTGGCCAAGGAATGGAAATGACCACTTACATGGGTGATTTGTCACATGTGGTGCCCTTGACCCAAGGGTAGAATGATTATTTGGCATTGGATTTGATTTGGGGTAGATTTGAAATGAGCTAAAAGTGGATTAGCCCAATTTTTAGGTTAAATGGAGTTAATTTGGTTAGGTTTGGCTCAATTTGACTCATTTAGGTCAAATTGGGTTAGGTTGGGTCAAGTTGACCAATTGGTCAAATTGGGTCAAACCAAGGGTTGAGTCAAGTTCATATGATCATTTGGGATATTTTGGTTCAATTAGTTTGGTTTAGTTTGCCTTAGATTTGATTTTGGCTCATTTGAATTCATTTGGGTCAAATGGGTTAAGTTGACCAATCTGACCAAATTGGCCAAATTGACGTGGGTTGAGTGTTGGTTTGGGTTTAGTTGACCAATCGAAGTTGATTGTAGGCTTTCATTTCAATTAATTTAGATTTGGTTTTGATTTAGGCCAACTCGAACCTTTAGACCAAATTGGGCTAAGTAGGTCAATTGGGTCCAATTATGACTTTGGTCAAGTTCAACAATCAATTTGGAATGAACTTGAGCCATTGGTTGCAATCAATTTGGTTTATTTTTTGATTTGACCCAATTTGGTCTTTTAGGTCAATTTGGGTCAACTTGGGTCAAGAGGGCCAATTGAGTTTAGTTTGACTTAATTGAAGGTCAAGTCATATTCAAATATAGATTTTGATTTGGTATGAATCATTGGTTTAAAGGGATTTGGCTTAGGTTGCAATTTGGTTAGTTTGGGTTCATATGGGTTAAGGGGGTTGACTTGATTAGATGACCAGGTTGACTTGGTTTGACCCAATTTGTGATAATTGATCAACTTAGGTTGATCAACAATCATGATGGGAGTTTTTGATGGGCTTGGTTCAACCCAATTTTGGTTGGATTAGAATTTAGCTTAAATAGGTCAAATTGGCCACTTTGGGTCAAGTGGACCAATTTGGTTTAGTTGGCATGATTTTGGGTTGAATTTCATTTAATTGAGTTTATATATAGATTTGGGATTGATATATAAATTCAATTACAATTGGCTTGGGTTCAAATGGGTTTTGGTTCATTTGAACATTTCAAGTCAAAAGGGTTAAGTTGGATTTGACTTGGGTTGACTTTGGTTTGGCTTGATGATTGTAGATTTCATTTATATTTGTGAATACGATTGAAGGTATGATTGATTCATGAGAAAATCAATTGAATTTGGGTTTTGGAATGAAGAAATTTGGCTAAGTCCATCGAGTTGGGTCATGTGGCTTAGGTTTGGATTTTGATTTGGTTTGATTTAGTTTGTGAAGATGATTGAAAATATGATTGATTTGTGAGAAAATAAATTGAGTTTGACTTAATTTGGATTAATATTTGGCTAAGTCCATGGGATAGGTCATATGGCTTAGGAAGGGTTTTGATTTACTTTGATTTAGTTTGATTTATTTTTGATCATTTAATTGTAGATTTGATTTATATTTAGGAAGATGATTGAATATATAAATTGATTATGAGAAAATCAATTGATTTTGGATTGATTTTGATTAAGATTTGGCTAAGCCCATGGGATAAGTCATATGGTTTATGAAGGGTTTCAAGTTTGGATTTGATCATGGGCTTCAATCATTTGGTTTTGGAATTTTGGTTTGGATTTGGTTTTGAATTTGATGTTTGAATTGAAATTGAGGTTTGGTTTGAGAAGGTGAACATGGATTGGATTTGGGTTGTATGGTTGGTGGATTATCCTAATCCTTAAGACATAACCTAATCCTATGGTTAACCCTTCTAAGTCTTTAGGCTGAGGTTAAGTGTTTACCTAATTGTTAGAAGTGTCTTATGACTAGAGAAGTCTTAGTGTATAGAAGACTCCTAAGTCTAAGATGGGAAGATTAAATCCCCACTCCAAAAGTGAGGTGGCCTTAGCTCCATAGTGTTACCCTTGGAGATAGATGATTGGAAGACCGAAGCCAAGTTTCACATTATAGACTCGGATACATCTTTCAACGCTTTGTTTGGGAGAACATGGATACATGAGAACAACTTAATTTCATTTTCTACATGAAGTGAGATCAGAGGTGGGATCACTATGTCAAAGGAGATCTCAAGCCATTTACACCAATGAGATATATGATGCACTTACTACCTCCCTCAAAATCAATAAGTCTATTCTCGTAAACTTGGCAAATGTTCATAAATAAAAGAAAATGAAAAAGAATGATAAAAAGAAAAAGTAAAGAAAAGAGAAAATGAAAAATAAAATTAAAGGGAGCGAAAATATACTTGGAGGAGGAAGTGGAGCTTGACATTAGATTTCACCCATAGTTCATTAATCCATTCGAACAAATGGGTAGGATGACCTAACCTGTACTAGGCAGAGAAATAGGCCAGTTTAGAGTCTTGGGGAAAACCTCTTATTGGCCACCTAATAGAAAATATGTCCCACTATGAGTACACCTATCCATATACACTTAGAATCTAGTTCATATGATGAGTCTTATATGGTTAGCACACCAGCCAACTCTTCTCAGTAGTAGATTCTCATGAAGGTGGCACTTGAGCCAAATAACAATGAAGATCGGGCTTCAAAGCAAAGCATAAGTGTATCCAAGTTTATATGTGAAACAATTAGGCATCATTTTGGAGCCTTAGCTGTAACCCCACTTTCCTCTCAAAAAGCTGAGGGTTTGGTAGTTAAGGAAGCCCCTAAGTGATCATAGGTGTGAAGCATCATCCTCAAGTCAAGAAGTTGATGTAGAACTTTAGTATGATAATATAAAGATTTAATAGAATTACCTTTTGATTGGTACTTGCCTAGTGTTCATAATTTAGAAAAGAAAGGGTTAATCCCATATACTTGGTCAAAGGACGATCATACTACTTCGAAAGAATATGTAAAAACAAATGCAAAAGCTCTCAGTCAAGACCGGGATTAGGATTTGGTATAGTGGGTCCAGTCGATGATGATGATTACTGCTTAGTCAACACCAATCATTTAGAATATGATAAGTACTTTTCAAATCACATAAACTCATATGAGGAGTTGTGCATAGAAACTTTAGATGATCGAGATGATTTTAAAGTCAAAGATGCACCATTAGAGTTTGTAGAAGAGATCAAGTAAACCATTGATGAGCTCAAGAAATCAACTTAGGAACTGAAGAAGATCCATGCCCGACATACATCAATTATTTGTTGAATGAAATTGAAACCAATGACATAATTAGGCTATTGATTGAGTTTAAGGACTACTTTACATGGAGTTATGATGAAATTCCTGGATTAGCTCTTGATGTAGCAATCCATAAACAAGCAATAGAGCCTACTGCTAACCTATCAAACAAGCTCCTAGATGCATGCGATTAGGTATAGAATAATAGGGATTTAAATAAGGCTGGCTTCATCTGGGAAGAAAAATACCCTACCTGGTTAGCTAGCATCATCCCAGTTAAGAAAAAGAATGGACAAATTCACACTTGCATCGATTTTAGGGATTTAAATAAGGTAAGTCTGAAAGATAAATTTCCACTATCAATGCCGGAGCTGATTGTGGACATTGCCTCATCTCATGTAGTCTTCTCTTTCAAGAATGGCTCATTTGGATATAACTAAAATAAAGATGGTCCCTGAAGATGAAAGAAACACTACTTTTAGAACCCCAATCAAAATATATTATTATAAGGTCATGCCTTTCAGCTTTAAAAATGCCATTGCTACATACTAGTGGGCTATGACTTGAATCTTTGATGAATTCATTCATCATCAAGTCGAGTGCTATGATGATGATCTTGTGGTCAAAAGTAGAGAAAAGGAAGACCATCTCTTTGACTTGAGAGTAGTTATCGAACAATTAAGATAATTTAACCTCAAAATAAATCCCGTGAAGTGTGCATTCAGAGTAGCTTCAAGGAAATTCCTTGGGTTTGCTGTCTAACACAAAGGAATCGTAATTGATACTAAGAAAATCAAGGTGATATTTGAAATGCACCCCCTAAAAGTTTAACTCAACTTAAATTATTCCAAGGGTGGTTGGCATATCTAAGACCCATTACATCTAACCTATCAGGAGGATGTCAACCATTCTCAGCATTTGTCAAAAAGGATGCTAAGTTCAAGTGGGATGAAAAGTGTGAGCATGCCTTCAAAGACACAAGCATTACTTTATGAAACTGCTGGTTCGAGCCTCTTATACTTTACACGACTATGTTAGATGACTTCCTTGGTTCTTTGTTGGCCCAAGCCAATGATGAAGGTATGGAAAATGCACTCTACTACCTCAACCATCATCTAATCCCTACCGAGGCTAATTATCGACACACTGAGAAGCATTGCCTAGCTTTAATCTTTGCATCCCAAAATCTATAGCTCTATATTCTTCCTCATAAGGTGAATTTAATTTCAAGGATCAATCCACTACGATGGCTGACGCTATCTGGATAGTTGGCATGATGGTCCATGATCCTTTCACAGTTTGACATTACCTTCAATCCCCTCCGTGTGGTGAAAAGGCAAGCGCTAGTGGATTTTTTAATAGCACACCCACTTCCTACTGACTCTCTGCTTAGTGATGATCTCCCCGATGAACAAATCAGAACTTAGGAGATACAAGCATTCACCACTGGGAGATGTACTTTGATGGTGAGGCTTCCTCTCAAAGAGGAGAAGAACCATAATCTACTATTCCAAGAAAGGCAAGGGTAGGAATAGTTCTCTTAACTCAAGACCGTGATGTGATGAGAATCTCATATCATCTATCCAATCTTTGCAGCAACAATGAAGTTGAATATGAGGCTCTAATTGCTGGTCTGGAATTAGTCGTTACTCTAAGCATCCAGAACATTAACATCTTTGGAGATTCTTAGCTAGTGATCAACCAAATTGTTGGGCCCTATAAGGTTATAAAGCCCAAGCTCCATCACTACCATAAGTACACCATGGAGTTATTGGCCCAAATCTCAGAGGTTACCATTTATAAGATTCCTCGATGAGAGAATGCCATAGCATATGCTTTAGCCAAGCATGCCAAGGAGTTGGCATGTTCGGAGGATGAGTCCATATCACTAAAGATCCACAATAGACAAATCTTATCCTTATTGATATGAACTAATCAAAAAGTACTCTCTTGAAGGGGAGGTTGCCATTGCCAAGAAGTACGAGGAGTTAGAGTGGAGGAAACCATTCATAGATTACCTAAATAAAGGAAAACTACCTCAAGAGAAGTCTCAAGCCCATCAAATGAAGCAGCGAGCACTTTCCTATGCTCTTGTGGATGGGCTCTTGTACCATCAATCTTTCAATCATATGTGGTTACGTTATTTATATAAGCACGAAGCCCATATGATCATGATCGAGGTACACTCAGCATTATGTGGAGCCAACCAATCTTATCTGAAGATGAAAGCCATGATCAAGAGACTAAGATACTTCTGGCCATCGATGATCAAAGATTGCATGGATACGGCTAGGCGATTCCACCAATGTCAAATATGCAGTGTGGTCTTACACCAACTTCCCAACATTCTACATTCTACATTGGCCTCATGGTCATTCGATACTGACATAGTGGGTCCGATTGATCCTCCTTCTTTCAAGGGTCATTCATCTTAGCTACTAATGACTACTTTTCCAAATGGGTGAAGGTGATTATGCTCAGAGAGGTCATAGCTTAGCATGTGCTCTAGTTTTTTAGGAACCATATCATACATAAGTTCAGAGTGCCTTGATGAATGATATTTGATAATGGTACTACATTCAAGAGCACTGTCGATCATCAACTTTTCTTGGAGACATAGCATGGATTAGAGATATTCTACCATTAACTATCTGAGGGAAAATGACTTAGCCTTTTTAACAAACTCTCATCCAAATATTGAAGAAGACACTCAACAATAAGTGAAAGTGGCATGAGAGTTAATTGAAGCCTTGTGGGCCTACCACACCACATATAGAACTCCAACCCGCCTACTCTTTCTCCTTAGTGTATCAAGCCATTCTACCATTAGAAGTCCAACTCCCTCACTAAAAATAGTTGCATTGTAAGATCACAAAGCATAGTGCCAAGTTGCTAAGAGCTCAAGGTTTGGAGGAGAGATGACGGGCATGCCAAAACCTTGAGTTGTACAAAGCTAAAATGATTCAAGCTCAACAAGTTGGGTCCATCCTAGAGCTTTTCAAGTATGAGAGCTTAATTTAGTTCTAAGGAGACTGATTATTGCCCGTCGTAAGATAGGAGGCAAGTTTGAACCCACTTGGGAAGGCCCTTTTTCCATAGAGAAGGCCTACCAAGGAAGATCTTATCAGCTTATTAATCATAAGGGGGAGCACCCAATCAATAGTTCTACTTAAGAAAATATTATAAATTATGTTTGAAAATTCCATTTCAAATTCAATCTCTTACATGTTGAGAGTATTCTTGCTTACGAATCTGCCATGATGTGTTTATGGTAGGTGTAAGGAACCTGAGCAACATTCTATCCTTCATTGAAATAATACAAAAACAAACTACACATAAATATATAAAACAAACACATATATTTTTATCTTGGGCTACTTTGAGTTGAGATAATGCCTCCAACGACACTCACTCAGTAGTTGCTCCAGGTCGGGCTGACATACTACCCTGCTAGTGTGTCACCCCAGTGGTCTTCTTTCTTTGGAGGATGTAAGTCTGCCATGCTTTCTTTCCTTACTTGGCCACATCGATGAGTGCCTTGTTAGTTTGGTTTCACTTACAAGTTCTACCTTATGTTGGCTTTATTTATGAAGATGTGAGTCTATGCTTTCTTTCTTAGATTAGCCTTCATGCACCGAGGGTCGAGTATATTTGAAAGGATAAGTCATCTAGAGGATCCTTCCTCTGATTGCTTCAAGTCTTCCAGCCTTCCTCTCCCGCTTAGTAGTCGCTTCTAGGTCGAGCAAGATCTATCCCCGACTATCTGAATGATCGTCGCTTGGAAAGTTGTAAGCCTACATGCTTTCTTTTTAGATTGACCATTGCACAGATGCACCTTAGGTTGTTGGTTCTCACTATGCTGATGGATACACCTTAGGTTGGTTGGTTCACCTTAGATACACCACTGGCATGTAAGTGCTATGCTTTCTCCTTCAGTTGGCCACCATACACCTATAGGTTTTTTAGAGCTCGTGATAATGCCCTAGCACCTCCCTTGTGGGAACTATATTTGGATCATGCCCTTTACAACCCCATTTAAATACTACCCGAGTTATTATCGGATTGGATAGTTCCCCTTTCCTAGTAACCACCCCTATGGTTGTAGAATATGTCCTGTGAATGTCTAGATTCTACCTTGGTCCAGTAAATCTGTGATCGGTCAAGGCAATCATAACCCCTTCTCAGTGTGGTCCCTCACACAGCAATATGGTCCATGCAAACATATAAACAAAATTTATATTCACTTATGGATTAAGAGGACACCCTAGCCTTTCCCAAGGCATCCTATCTTTAGGCAATCTCAAGAAACTCCCTTTAGTAATCAACTACTCTTAAGTTGATATATGTCCAAAGATTCACACTCATCATTCCTAAGTCGGGTTCTATTTGTTGATACCAACAGTCACCCCAACGGTGTTCCCTACTTTAGAAGATGTAAGTCTCTATGCCTTCTTCCTAGCAAACCATTTCACACAAAGGAAACCCTTAGGTTGGCTAGCTACCCCATACCTAATAGACTATCCCTTTGATCTATAAATTTGAGATAGATAAAGACATAGCCCCTTCTCGTCCATCACACACATGGTCCATAAATTAAATCTATTAAATTTGATCGAGCTCACATCCCCAATGGATATGCCCTCAATTCAAAATCAAACTAAACCAAATCAACCAAATCAAATCACATTAAATTAAGATAAAATGAATCCTTACTACTTTTGAGTTGACATAAGTCCCCAACGACATTCACTCAAGAGTCCCTGTGTAAGGTTTGATTTACATCCAATAGGTCACCCTGTGTTGTACCTCACTTTGAAGATGTAAGTTTGCTATGCCTTCTTCTTACACAAACCATTGCACACAAAGGCAACCCCTTAGTTGGCTAGCTCTCCCACAACCGTAGACTATCCCTTTGGATTTGTAAACAGGTGGTCAAGGCTAATATAGCTCTTCTTAAGGTCCATCGCACACACAAATGGGTCCATACATTAACTCAAATTAAATTAAACTCAATCTGATTTTCCCTGGAGTTAAATCACACCCTTCTCCCTAGTGGAGCCCCAAATCATATATATAAACAAGTCAAACAAATAAATCAAATTCAAAACCAACCTCCTAGTGGATATTGTGAAATCTTAAATCTCCAACCAAAGGATACATCCCCAAAATAATATATGAAGTCAAACTCAAATCGCAATCCCCAGTGGATAGCTAGAACCTGCTTCCCTAGTGGAAGGTTCATATACCCGATCCCCATTAGACTCAAGCCCATATCTCTAGCATATGTGCCTCCACATCAATTAAAAATAAATAAATTAAAGTTGATTTGATCTTAATCCACAGTGGATTATAGATTCTTATCCCCAACGGATCTTCTTTCCACAAATCATATAATGAAATCAAATTCAAACCTTATCCCTAGCATTTTTCTTCTTCTATGCCCTCGACATAGACCCCTCACATGTCATGTCCAATGCATGTGTAATCCCTAGGATCTCCTCCATGTCCTTAACATGGAATTCTCATCAAATCTTATTTCTTCTCTTATGCACACCTTTAACACTTCAACTAAAAGCCTAACAATGTATTCATTCAAATTACATCATCTTAACATTATCAACATTTTATGATTTGTGATGGTGAAAGCTCAAACTAACTATACAATATCATGCTAAACATATTATAGTGTGGATTAACACACTATATTAAATTATAATATATGATGTTATATTATAATTTGCTATAATATAATATATTGTCTAACATTACACCTCATTAGAATCACTTAAAAGGAACAAATAATAAAATTTTCTCAAAATATGGATAATGTTCATTTTGGATGTAAAATTATTATTTTTCTATTAGAAATGGTACAAAATAGCATAATTTTGGTGTTGCTTGGTGTGTGCCATGAATTTGGCCTTCTTCCATCTCAACCTTCAAATTAACATTTTTGTGTGTTTTGACCCAATGTATTATAACAAAAGTAAAACATACTAAAATGTACAATAACATTTAGTAACACACCACATTCATATATATGTGAAGTTATATTGTTATGTACATTATATTTTAATATGCTTTCATATAATATATTATCTTACATTACACCTTAAAATGAATCACTTTAAGCAAAAAATTATAAAATTTGATTGAAAATGAACATTTATTTTGGCAAAATTCCATTCTTTTGATTAAATGACACACCATTGTACACCCCCAGTGATGTTCCCTGAAGCTTACCTTAAATTTGGCCAAATCCCATCATCTTAGCCTATAAATCAGTATTGTTATGAATTATACTAGTACAAACTCTACTACATCATACTATAACAAACTAAAATGTGCTAAACAACAAGTAGTAATACACAATAGTATGCTATAATGTATGATGCTACACTATGTTATAACATCCTATATTATAATACACTCTAACATATTATATTATATTATATTACATATCACATCAAAAGGGATTGCTTAAGATAAAAAATCTTAAAATTAGTCTAAATAATAAAAAACTATATATTTTAGTCATATCACTTACATATTTTAAATTGAAATAATATATTATGATGCCATGCTCTACCTATTATGGATTTGGCCAAATTCCACCATTTTAAAGTCTAAATCAACATTTTTATAAATAATGCTAGTGTAGGCTTGACTGGATGATTATAAAATACTAAAAGAATTTAAAATGCATAGAACAATATATTATGATATATGTTCCTATACTATGCTACAACATATAATGTTTATTTTGAATATAAAATCTTACTTTTTAGATTTCAAGTGGCGTAGCACACCTTTGGTACTATAACCTAATTCCCACTTCAAATTTAACTAATCTCATCATCTGATTTATTAAATCAATATTTTTAGGATTTATATTAATATAGACTATAGGGTATAATACCATAATATACTATAACATTTAGAACATCTTATAACATCCAAAAACACATCACTACATGCTCAAATATATGATGCTACATTATACTATAATATATGGTATTATAATATGATTTAGGTTTAGGGTTTAGGGTATTCAAATCTCTAAAAGTCAAGGGAAAGTCTCTTGAAGACATTTTCTTTAGCTACCATAACTATGTTAGGATTAGGTCATTCATTAGATCTACTCCTAATGACATCTTTATTCAAGTTTTAGAGTTTAGGGCTTAAGGTTAGGTATAGTGTTTAGGGTTTAGGGTTAGTTTAGGTTAGGTTTAGGGTTAGTTGGGGTTTAGGGTTTGAGGTTTAGTTTTAGGTTTAGGCTGTAAGTTTTATGATTTAGGTTTATTTTAGGTTTTAGGTTTGGGTAGATTTGTGGGTTTAGGTTTTAGGGTTTAAGGTAGGGTTTAAGGTTGTTTAGGTTTAGGGTTTAGGGTTTAGGTTTAGTGTTTTAGGGTTTAGGTTTGTATTTAGGTTTGTGGGTGGGTTTTGGTTTTTAGTTTAGGTTTAGGTTTAGAGTTTAAGGTTTTTTTTAATAGAGGACAAATTAAGATTCAACATTTCTTCTTTTCGATTTCATCAACTAAGTAGCACCCCAAGTTTTCTAAGACACAAGGGATGACATAGATAGAAAATGAGCACCCATAGAGCAAATTTAAAACCCTAGATAAGTAGAACTCCTCCTATAAGATAGCCCACAAGCAAGAGATCGAGAGATGTTCTTCGCTTTCTCCAGTTCCCATTAACCACCCCACCTCTTGAGTAGTGGGATCTCATCATATCCCGATCTCACTTTGCCACCACCATGGTTGTATCCTCTCGCTCTCCTCCGCCCATAACCACCATGCCTCCCCACCACCTCCATATCCACCACACCTTAGATCCCCACCATTAATATAATCGTCGCTTACCTTCACTTCCATCACAAGATCTAAAGTGAGTCTAATTGATGGTGATGTTCCTGCCATCAACGTTCTGCCCATTCTTAGGGTTTAGGGTTAGTTTAGGGTTTAGGGTTAGTTTAGGGTTTAGGGTTTAGGGGTTGGAGTTTAGGGTTTAGGGTTGTAGGCTTTAGTCTTTAAAGTTTAGCAATTTTTTTTTGGGAAAAAAGAGGAAATTTTATTACCAAAAAAAAGGATATAATGATTTAAAGGGGATAAAACCATAGACTACTGCTCAAAGAGCTACACAAGGACCTAAAGAGAAAAATCCCTTAACTAATACAAAAGATAGCGAGAAGCAAAAGGAAGAACTAAGAAAAGAACAACAATATCACAGAATCCCTGAGCAGGTTAGCAATCCATTTGAAGAGACCTAAGAACAAGCAACAGAAACCTGCAAGAAGAAAACTAAAGGAGAGATAAGTACAAATAAAAGAAAAAACAAAGAAAAGAGAAAGGAAAGAAAAGGCTCAAGCTTAGTCACAAAAATTAGAAGGGGCAACAAAAATTTGTGACCAACCAAACTTTGAAACAAGGGTTATAGTCGAAAATACTGCTACTAACCAACAAAAAAGATTTAACATACTAACCATCATAGTCAACGAACCTCACAAAGGCACCCAAGTACACACCAATATCCAACAAAGATCTAGAACCAGCCACCAAAAGGGTAAGAACAATAATAGAGCCACCAACCAAATGGGACAATAGTAGAAAAAAAGAGCCAACAAAGAAAAATCCAAGCCAACACAACCATCCAACCACCCAAGAGCAATAGGAATAATAAACAAAGCCACCAACCAAAGTGGAGGTACAAAAAACAAAAGCAAGTGGGGAGAAGGGAAAAAAATAGGAAGCTCACCAACTCCAACTAGACTAAAGCAACCATAATAGACCACAGTAGACATAAAATAAAATAAGAACAATAAGCCCACCAAAGCCACAAAGGAACGTAGCAACTACACCCAACCAAATTAGCCCAACCTGCTAAAACAAAATAAAAGGAGAGGAGCACAACTAAGATCTCATTTAGAGAAGGAACCTGAAAACCAAGAAGCTCAAGGATACCAACCATAAAGACACTAAGGAAAAAAAACAACCAACCAAAAACTAATGAATAAGCCCATAAGAGATACCACATTAAAAGTAGGAGCAGCAAACGACAACAGCTGGACAACCAAAATAGTAGAAGCCAACATTTCAACTTATAATGTACAGGAAAAATACAAGAACAGAAAGCTCCAGAGAGAATAACAGCGAATAGCAATTGAACAAACCAAAACCACCAGAAGCTCCCAAGTAGAAGCCCCAAGAAAACCAATAATAGAAAAGAAAAAAGAAAAAAAAAGAAATATTAAGAAAATCTAACATAAGGAAAACAAGATTAAACTAAATTAGACACCCCTCTTAATTTCTTAGGATTATTCGCATTGGTAAACAAAGTAAAATTAGAGAAATTACACTCCAAACCAGCTAAGAAATCCACACAAGCATTACCTTCTCTTAAAATATGAGTAATTTTAAAAGAAAGTTTAAAGATAATAGCTTTAATATTTTTAATTAAATAAAAAAGCTCAACATTACCCTTATGGTTAGAATTGATCATAGCAACAACCATCTCACCAGTAGATTCCAACCAAATAGCATGAAAATTCTATCCAAACAAAGCTTAAGAGCATGATAAACATACATCAATTTAGCAAAATAATAGAATTAGAGAGAGTGGAAAAGCCAAGATAATATTCCCAAGATTATTCCTAAAAATACCACCACAACCCGACTTCTTATGTGCAACAAAGCCATCAATATTAATTTTAATACAATAATTAAAAGGCTTAATCCAATGAAAAATTTTATAATCCAGACGAGTCACAATAAGGAAACTGGATACCCAATTTAGATGCAACAAACTTGCAACCTCTAAAATTAGTACCACTAAGAAGAGTAGCCTTATGTATAGAAAAAGCTTTTCTTTAGTCCTAGTAATAATCCTCTTATGATCCATAGCACATTATGATTAAGATCATTTCTATAAACCAAATCAAAGTAACAACCATCACAAATTTGATATTCCCTTTAAGAGTATTAAGAAAATAAGAGTCAAGAAGTTACATTAAAGTTAAATTACCATTTAAATAGTTTAACTTAAATAAATCCTCATACCAACCCCAAACTTAGAGACAATGGCACCATTAACAAAAAAACATGACTAACATTCTCAATATGAAAGCAACACATGCATTTAGAGGGTAGATAAAAACCTTGTCCAAAAGTAAAGAGTCAATAGCAATATAATCCCATAAACTTCTCCACACAAGAATAGGATAAGAAGTAGGAATAATATTATTCCAAATTATAAGGAAAATCGGAGAAGAGGATTATTTAACTCTAATATAGTGCTGAGTATCTTTAAAAGAAAATTCTCCATTACTAGAAATTTTGAAAAGAATTTGAATCGGAAAAATACCATCAATAGGAATATTGATGATGTTATTACTAATGAAATTAGGAATCAAATCATTTAAAAGAGAGAAATTCCAATCAACATTATGAATAAAATGACTAACTTTCAAAAAAAGTAAAGTGAGTATTAATCAAAACTCAATGGAAAAGTCCTCATCCAATTATCTTGCCAAAAGAAAGAAGAACCATTATTAATACCCCAAAAAATGAGAGGTTCTGCTTTCCATTTAATATCATAGAGCCGTTTCCAAACAATTGAGTCACCATGTTTATAATTGTAAATTAAAGGATGCTTACCTTTGCAATATTTAAAATTCATGAATTTAGCCAAAAGAATTTCATTTTTCTGAAAATTGCATCAAAGTTTATAACAAAAAACATTGGTGGAATCCATCAAAGATTTGCACCCAATACCACCTTCATAATAGTACCACACATATTAGACCAAGAAGTCCAATGAAACCTTTTGGCTGAATTCCTAAAGCCCCAAAAAAACTTATTAAATAGTCTTTTAATATTGATAAGAATAAGGGATGTTGGAACAATATTAACCAACAAGTAAAAAGGAAGAGAGTAAAGAATACTTTTAAGAATAATTAATCTACCACCAAAGGATAAGAAATGAAAATTAAGAGTAGAATTTTTTTTTTGAATATTATGGATTACCTCATCAAAAAGATGGGATCTCTTTTGACCAAAATATAATGGTGAGCCTAAATATTCAATAGAAAGATTTTGATGAGAAAAATTAGTAATATCCTTAATTTTATTGATTCTTTGAGCAAAAATAGAAGTAGAAGTGATAAAACAACTTTTATGATTACTAATCACAAGGCCACTTTCCTTTTCAAATTTATTTCAAAAAATCTTAAGCTTTTTAACATAATGTATCAAGCCATTACAAAATATTATGAAATCATCAGCTAAACTTAAGTGAGAGATAGCCAAACCACCAAGATTTTTGAAATACATACTAGAATTCTTCTAAAAAAAGATTAAGCCAACGAGACAAATATTCAATTGCAATAATAAAAAGCAAAGGAGAAAGAGGGTCACCTTATCTTATACCTTGAGAGGAATTAAAGAAACCAAAGCTTTCACTATTGATAACTAATGAAAATAAAACATTTCTAATTATATTGTTAACCAAAGAAAAAAATGATTAAAGAAACCAAATAAAGTAAGAATGCTATTAAGAAAATCCCAAGAAATGTTATCATAAGCTTTGGTGATGTCGTTTAAGAAGTAATATATAGTTTTAAAATTCAAATCATGAATCAATTGAGTAAGCAAGATGTTATCTCAAATAGTTCTACCTTTTACAAAGCCATTTGATTAGGAGAGATAATCATAGAAGAAACTTACTAAGCTATTAGTCAAAATTTTAGAAATTAATTTTATTAAAACTACAAAGACTAATAATAAAGTCATTCCAAAAGTCAAGATTATCTTTCTTAAAATAAGAACAATAGAAGTGCTAGTAAAATATTTAGAATAGAATTCCCTTGAAAAAATCCTTAATAACATTAAAAGATCAGCTTTAAAAAATAACCTTTTTTGAAAGAGTAAAGTAAACCATCCATCCAAAATAGAATCATCATTCATACCATTAAGAATATTAAAATTTCCTCATCAAAAGGAGGGAGCAACCAATCACTCATTATCTCTAGACATAATAGAAGGAATGATAGAGGATTAGATAAATGCTCAAGTTGACAATATTTTTTAAAAAATTTCTAAAGAAACTAAGAGTAAAAGATGATATATGAACTTTTTCAGTAAGCCAAGAACCATCCAAATTCTTGATTTTATGAATACGACCAAGAACACACCTTTTCATTACCAAAGCAAGAAAATATTTAGTGTTTCTTCTCCCCTCAGAAAGATGCTTAGAGGCAATTTTATTGTCTCCAATATGTCTCCTCCATATCCTGAAACTTAATGAGATTATCTTTAGCTTCAACAAGGTTAGAACAAAAAGAAGATCAATAACCAATTCTTCCAAATCTTTCACCCTTTGTTCCATTTTTTTGATATTATCAAAAGATTTTAAAGCTTTCCACCAAGTGATATTATGCTTAAGCCTTTTAAGCTTAAGCCAAAATCTCATCATACCAAATTACTGTTATGAACAACTTCCTTAATAGAAATCAAAAGGGGAGCATGATCCAAGAGAGCTTTACTAAGGCTCAACCAAAGTTAATGGCCAATGGTTTAACTAAAAATATTAAATAAGGCACAATTAGTTTAGTTGGGTTTACTTTTTTTAGTTTATTTATTTTAGGCAATTTAGGGTTTTGTTTGAGTTAATTTTACTAGTTAAGTTTAAGTTTAAGTTTAGGTTTTTAGTTTACTTTATTTAGTTTAGGTTAGGTTTATTTAGTTTAATTATTTGGGTTTTAGGTTAGTTTAATATTAGTTATTAGTTTATTAGTTTAGTTAGTTAATTAATTTAGTTGGTTTAATTAGTTTTAGCTCAGATTTAGTTAGTTTAATTAGGTTTTATTTAGTTTAGCTTAATAGTTAGTTTAGTTTAGTTAGTTTTAATTTATTATTTATTTAGTAGTATATTAGTTTAGTTAGTTTAGTTATATTAGTTTTAGTTTAGTTACTAGCCTAGTTTTTTTAGTTATAGGTTCAGTAGTTATAACTTAATAATCATTATAGGTTAGTTTCTTAAATTTTGGTTTAGCCTATTTAGCTCAGGGTATTTTAGTATCATATTTATAATAGGTTTAGCCTAATAAGGAGTATTTAGTCATTTGTTAGGGTGGGTGTTTAGGCCCAGGCCTAGTAGAGTTAGTTAGTTAGCCTCAGGTTAATCTTAGTCATTATAACCATAAGATGAGTTAGGGCCTCAGCTCAGATGTTTAATAACCATTTACTAGTTTTTATTTTAGTCATTAGCCTAGCTTAAAGTTTAATCATTTAGTTTGTTTAGTTAGTAATCATAGTTAGGGCCTAGTGCCCAGGGCCCAGGTAGTTAGCTTAGTTGTTTAGTCTTAGCCTAGTTAGTTTAGGCTCATAATCATAGCTCTTTATTAGTTTTAGTGTCTTTATTTAGGCTATTTCATATCTAGCCTTATTTATTTTATAGTCATTATTTGTTTAGTTTATTAGTTTAGTTTATTTTTTTTAGTTTAGTTTTAGCTATTAATAGTTATTAGTTTAGTTCATTTGGGCCATTAGTTGGTTTAGGGTAGTTTGGTTTAGTTAGTTTTAGTTAAATTTGTGGCCTAGTTTTAGTTTAGTTTAGAGTCAGGGCCTAGGGCTTTCAGAGTTTAAATTTTAGCAGTATTTTAGACACCAGTTAGCTAGTTTAGTTTGGCCTTGGCTCTAGTTAATTTAGGGTCATGCCTTAGTTTAGTTTCCTTTAGCCTAGTTTTAGTTATTAGCTCATTATCATTTCATTTAGTTTAGTCAATTAGTTAGTAGTCATTAGTTTTAGTTGGTAGCTATTAATTTTCAGTCATTATTATTTTACTATTAATAGTTAGTCAGGTAGAGTAGGTTTAATCAGTTACTAGTCAATTATAGTTAGTTTATTTAGCTTTGTTTAGATAGTTAATATTGGTCATTAGTTATTAGTTTTTATCATGAGTTATATTTGTCTTTCATTTTATCTTTAGTTTAGTTAGCTAGTTAGTAGTAATATTTAGCCTAGCTATCAATAGTTTTTAGCTTATTAGTTTACAGTAGGTTAATTAGTATTATTTTTTGTCATTATAGTCTTTAGTAGTTAATAATTTAGTAGGTTGTGGGTCAGTTTAGTCAGCCTAGCTATCCATATTTAGCTAGTCAATAGCCTAGTTTTAGTAGTTTAGCCTAGTTCAGGTTATAGGTCATTAGTAGTTTATAGGCTCAGATTTGGGCCATTAATAGTCTTAGTTTAGTTAGTAGTTAGTTATATTGAAATAATTATAGTCAGTCAGGAGGTCAGGGCCTAGGAGTTTAGTTTAGTTTAGTATAGTAGTCTTTAGCCAGTTAGTAATAGTTTAGTCAGTTTATAGTTTAGGTTTTAGTTAGCTTAGTTATTAATAGTCAGTTAAGATCAATCATTGGTAATTAGCCAGTCATTAGTTAGTGGTATAGTATAGACTAGTTTAGTCATTGGGATTTAGCCTAGTTTTAGTAGCCTAGTTAAGGTCATTTTAGGTTACTAGTCATTAGTATTTGTCATATTAGATAGCCTAATCATTTTATAGTTTATTTGTTTAATTAGCCTAGTAGCAGCATTATAGTCATTACTAGCCTAATCATTAGTATAGTTAGATAGTCATTAGTATTAGTTAGTTTTATTAGGTTTAGCCTAGTATTTAGGAGGTTTAGTTAGTTATTTAGTTCAGCCTAGGTAATTAGTTTAGCTAGTTTAGCCTATCTTATTTAATATTTAGTTAGTTTTTAGTCAACTAGCAGTTATTTACTCATTTAGTTAGTTAGTAGCATTATATTAGTTTAGCCTAGGTCTATGGAGGGTTGGCTAGTTTTAGTTTATTTAGTTAATCAGTTAGAGTCCTTAGCCAGTAGCCAGTAGGCCTAGTAGTTAGCCTCAGCTCAGTTTCCTAGTCATTATCAGTAGGTCAGTTCAGTTATGGGGCCTAGCCAGCTAGTCAGCCTAGGTTAGTTTAGCTCAGTTTTTTTAGTCTAGGCCTTAGGTATTATTTATTTTTAGTCATTTTTATTTTATATTTTATCATTATTAATATTTAGTTAGTTTTAGTTAGCCTAGTTAATCAGTTTTCAGTCATTATTTAGTTTAGTTAGTTTAGTTAGTAGTTAGGTCATTTAGCCTAGCTAAATATAGTTTTATAGTTAGCTCAGCTCAGGGTTAGTTAGTTTATTTTATCAGCAGTTCTGGGCCCAGCCTAGTTTATAGCTTTAGTTTTAGTTCAGAAGCAACAGTCAGCTCAGCCTAGGGCTCAGTTTAGGGTTTTAGTTTTATTAACTCATTTAGCCTAGTGGTTAGTTTAGCTCAGCTCAGTAGCCCAGTGGCCTTTAGCAGTTAGCTATTAGTTTATCAATACATTTAGTTTAGCCTTTAAATTTAGCTAGAGATCATAGCCTAGTTTAGTTAGTTTAGCCAGTAGTTTAGCTCAGCCTTAAATTTATTAGCCATTTAGCTTATTAGCCTATCAGTTATTTAGCCTAGCCAGTTAGCCCAGCCCAGGGCTAGCTTTTAGTTAATCAGTCTTTAATTAGTAGTTTTATAGCTTTAGCCTAGTTAGCTATTAAATTAGTCATTTTAGCCTAGTCCCAGTAGCTATTGGCTCATTTAGTTTTATCAATTCAGCCTAGTGTCATTAGTTTATTAGTTTAGTCCTATTTAGCTAGTCCATAGCTAGGTAGCCCAGGGCTCAGTTTATTTTAGCCTAGTTTTAGTCATAATTGGCTCAGGGCTCAGGGTTTAGCCTGTCCCAGTTTAGTTTAGCTCAGTAGCCTAGTTAGTTAGTTAGTTTGTTGGCTTAGCTAGTTTATCAGTTAGTTAGTGGGCCTGGCCTAGCCTTAGCTATTAATAGGGCTCTGGTTTAGTTTTATTATTAGTTTTATTAGTTTTAGTTTTAATCATTTAGCTCAGTATTTAGCCATGGCAGGCCTAGGTTTAGCCTAGCCTAGTTTTAGTTTATTAGGTCAGGCCTAGTTTTAGAGCTCAGCCTAATTATTAGTTAGTTTTTAGTCATTAGTTTATTTTAACCCAGCCTTTTATTTAGTCATGAGGCTCAGGGCTCTGGCCTAGTTTGGCTCATTATCTTATTAGTAATGGTTTTAGTTTAATTAGTCATTAGCTTATTTATTAGCCTATAGTTATCAGTTTAGCCAAGTACTGGGCCATTAGCTCAGCTTGGGCTCTAGCTCAGTTTAGTTTTATTAATTTAATCAGCCTATGTTTATAGTTTAGCTATCAGGGCCTAGCTTAGCCTAGCTTGTTTAAGGGCTTAGTCAGCCTTACTGGCCTACAGCTCAGCCTAGTTTATTTACTAGTTTAGCCTAGCTTAATTTAGTTTAGCCTAGCAGCCTAGTCAGTTCATTAGCTCAGCCTAGTTTAGTTTAAGTAGTAGCCAGTCAGGGCTCATAGTTATTAATTAGTTTAATTAGTTAGCCTAGTTTATTGTCAGCTCAGCGTTATCAGCCTAGGTTTAGGTCATTAGTTGTTAGTAGGGTTTTGATCTTTATAATCAATCATTAGTTCATTACTAGCCATTAGTTTAGTTTTAGTTCATTTTAGCTATTTAGTCTCATTTAGTTTTATTAGTTATTAGTTATTAATTAGCCATTTAATCTAGTTATTAGCTTAATTTGTTTATTATTAGTTTAGGCCTGGGGCCTGTGGCCTAGTAGGCCTAGTATTTTAGGCTTAGCCATTAGTTTTAGTTAATTAGTTAGTTAGTAATTATTAGCCTAGCTATATTTTAATAATAATTATTAGATTTAGCTCTATTAGCCTAGTTTAGATAGTTCAGGGTTAGGTTAGCCAGTTTAATTATTTTAGTTTAATTTAGTTTAGTTATTTAGTTAGTAGTTTTATTATATATTAATCTTTATAGTCAGTTAGTTTTTTTTAGTTATTAGTTACTTTATTAGTTTAGTCTAATAGTATTTATTTTAGTTTAGGGCCTAGTTTTAATTATTAATTCATTTTAGTTATTTTACTTTAGTTTAGCCTTATTAGCTTAGTTAGTTTTAGCTAGTTTTATTTAGGCTAGTTTTTAATTAATCATTTTAATTATTTTATTAGTTTATTACATAGTTTATCATTAGTTTTAAGTTTTTAGTAATTTTGGTTGGTAATCTTTAGCCTAGTTTAATTAGCCTAATTTTAGTTAGTTAGCCTTAGTGGCCTATCAGCTCAGGTTCTTTAGCCTATTTAACTCAGTGGTGGGTAAAGTCAGGCCTGGGTTTTAGGTTTTAGTTAGATTATTAGCTCATTACTTATTGTGCTTAGCTAATTATAGATAGGGCTGGGGCCTAGGCCTAGCCTAATCAGTTTATTTCCTTTAGTCAATTTATTAGTTTATCAATCAGGGGTCCAGCTCAGTTTCAGGGTTGGGTCATGTTAGGCCTAGCTATTTAGTATTTTAGTAGCTAGGCCATTAGCTTTAGTCATTATTAGCTTTATTAGCCATTATTAGTTAATTAGTTTTAGCCTAGTAGTTTATTATTAGTCAGTAGGGAGGGCCTGAGGGCCTGGGTAGGGCTCAGAGTTAGGGCCTATTTTTAGTTAGTATTATTAGCCTAATAGCTCTACAGGTTGGCCTAGCTAATTTTTCTTAATTTTAGTTTAGTTTAATTAGTCATTAGATTAGTTATTAGCCTATTTTATTTAGGCATTTAACTTATTATTATTTAGTTTAGTAGCCAGCTATTAGGGCTCAGGGCCTGGCCTAAGTTCAGGTTTACCAGGGCCTAGTCTTAGTTTCAGATTTTAGTTCAGCCTAGCTATTAGTCATTAGTTAGCCTAGGGTCATTTTATTAATTTTATTAGTCATTAGCCTATTAGTTAATTAATTTAGTTTAGCTAGTTTTAGTTATTAGTTGGGTTTAGCCAGTCACATTAGTTAATTTAGGCCTAGGGTCAGCTCAGTTAGCCATCAGGGCCTAGGCTCATGGCTCAGGGCTCAGGCCAGTTCAGCCTGGGTTATTAGTTAATTATTTCCTTGTCATTAGGTTTAGTTCATTTTTAGTTTTGGTCTTGTCATTTTTAGTTTAGTTATAGTCTGGCCAGGGCCTAGTCTAGTTTATTTATTAGCCTAATCATTATTCTCATAGTCAGTTTACAGTTTGTCAGCTCATTTTAGTTATTAGCCAGTTTAGCTAGTCAGTTAGTTCTCAGCCATTGGGTCAGCCTAGGTTAGCCTTTAGTTAGCCTAACTAGTCATTAGTTAGTTTATTAGCCTATTAGGCCTAGTTTCAGTTTAGCTTAATAGCTTAGCTTAGTTTTAGTTTTTAGTTTTAGCCTAATAGTTAGTCTAGTTCATAGTTAATAGCCTAGTCACTAGTTTAGTTAGTCTTAGTCTAGTTTAGTTAGCCTAATTAGTTAGTCTGTCTTAGGTCAGTTTTAGCCTTATTACTTTTCATAGTTTTGTTGGGCCTAGTTTAGTTTAGTCTAGTTTAGTTTAGTTAGTTTTAGCTAGTTAGTCTTTAGCCTAGTTAGTCATTTAGTCAGTTTAGTTAGGCCTAGTTAGTTAATAGTCAGGGCCTAGGTTAGTTAGCTTAGCCCAGTTTAGTTATCAGCCTAGTTTATTATAGTTTTAGTCAGCCTAGTTAGTTTAGGCCTAGTTAGTTATTAGTCATTTAGTTAGTCATTAGTTTTATTTAGCCAGCCTAGCTCATGTCAGTTAGTTAGCTAATCAGGGTGGGTCAGGCCTAGCTGGCCTTATTTAGTCATTAGTCCAGCCTTGGGGCCAGTCAGTCAGCTCAGCCTGGTGGTAGTGTCAGTTAGAGCTGGCCTTTAGCCTCATTTAGTTAATTAGTTTTTGGGTTGGTCATTAGTTATCAGTTTAGCTCATTATTAGTAGTTAGTTTAATTAGCCATTTTATCAGTTAGCCTGTCAGCCCAGTTCAGTATTAATTAGTCATTGTCCATACTAGTTAGTTTACTAAGTTCAGTCATTAAGCCCAGGAGGGCCCAGGCCTAGCCAGTCAGCCTAGGGCCTGAATTCCTAGTTATAAGCCTAGTTAGCCTCAGTTCAGGTTTCAGTCATTTATACTCATTTATAGCCTTAGTTTTAGTTTAGGCCTAGCCTAGGCTCAGTCCCAGTCACACCATTATTAGTCATAGCCTAGGCCAGTGGTTAGGGGCCTAGTAGCCTTACTTTAGTCAGCCAGAGGCCTATCACTAGGGCCCAGGCCTATCATAGCCTAATCAGTCATCAATCAGGCCTAGTTGTCATTAGTCAATCAGTAGCTAGTCAATCAGTTTAGCCTTATTGTCAGTCAGCCTAGTTAGCCAGTCAATTTAGGGCTCAGGTCAGGCCTCCTAGTCAGCTTTGGTGCCTGGGTTTAGTTTAGCCTAGTTAGCAAGAGTCAGCCCAGGTCAGGGCCCAGCCTCAGCTCAGCCAGTCAGCCTAGTTAGTCAGTCAGCCTTAGCTAGTCAGCCCAGGCCCAGTTTAGGCCCAGGCCTCCAGCTCAGGGTTGTCAGTTTAGCCTATTAGCTAGAGTCATTTTAGTTACAGTCAATCAGCCCAGGGCTCAGTAGGGCCCAGGATTTAGGCCCAGGGTCAGCCAGTTAGTCAAATAGCCTAGTTAGTAGTCAGTTAGGCAGTTAGTGGAGATTTAGTTTAAGTAGGGTGGTGTTAGTAGTTTTAGTTATTAATTAGTTTGTTTAGTCTTTTAGTTTAGTTAGTTTTAGTTTAGTAGGGTTTAGGGTTCATTTAGGGTTTAGGGTTTAGATTTAGATTTTAGGGTTTAGGGTAGGTTTAGGTTTTTTTTGGGGTGTGCTATGTGTCATTTAATCAAAAGAATGGAATTTTGCATCCAAAAAAATGTTCATTCTTCAAACAATTTTATAAATTCTTTGCTTAAAGTGATTCATTTTAAAGTATAATGTAAGATAATATATTATATAAAAGCATATTAAAATATAATGTACATAACAATATAACTTCACATATTTATGAATGTGGTGGTGTGTTACTAAATGTTATTGTACATTTTAATATGTTTTATTTCTATTATAATACATTGGGTCAAAACTCACAAAAATATTAATTTGAAGGTTGAGATGGAAGAATTTGACCAAATCGATGGCACACACCAAAAAGCAATAGCAAATTATGCTATTTTGTATCATTTCTAATAGAAAATAATAATTTTACATCCAAAATGAACATTATTTATATTTTGAGAAAATTTTGTTATTTGATCCTTTTAAGTGATTCTAATGAGGTGTAATGTTAGATAATATATTATATAATAGCAAATTATAATATAACATCATATATTATAATATAATATAGTGTGTTAATTCACAATATAATATTTTAGCATTTATATAGTTAGTTTGAACTTGCACCATCACAAATCATAAAATGTTGATTACAATGCTATGATGTAATTTGAATGAATACATTGTTAGGCTTTTGGTTGAAGTATTAAAACTATGCATAAGAGAAGAAATAATATTTGATGAGAATTCCATGTCAAGGACATGGAGGGAGATCTGCTAGGGGATCACACATGCATTGGACATGACATGTGATGGGTCTATATCGAGGGCATAGAAGAAGAAAATCTGCTAGGGATAAGGTTTGAATTTGATTTGATTATATGATTTATGGAAAGAAGTTTTGCTAGGGATAAGAATCTATAATCCACAGAAGGATTAAAATCGAATCAAATTTAATATATTTTGTTTTGATTGATGGAGGCATCTGCTGAGATATGGGCTCGAAGTCTGGGGATCGGTATTTGAACCTTCCACTAGGGAAGGTTCGTGCTATCCGGGATTAGGATTTGAGTTTGATTTCATATATTTGTTTGGGGATGTATCCACTGGGAACAAGAGTTTGGTTGGATTTCTTTGATTTAGACTCTATTGGGAGAGTTGGTTTAATTTGGCTCCATTGGGGAGATTGGTTTTGAATTTGATTTCTATGCTTGACTTGTTTATATATGATTTGGGGATCCACTGGAGAAAAAGGTGTGATTTAACTCCACTATGGAAAATCAGATTGGGATTAATTTAATCTGAGTTAATGTATGGACTCTATCGGTGTGTTTTGGACCTACTAAGAAGGGGCTATATCAGCTTTGACCCATCAAGTTTACATATCCAAAGGGATAGTCTACTGATTGTGGGGTAGATCTAGCCAACTTAAGAGATTTCCTTTTAGTGTGCAACTGCCATGCTAGGAAGAAGGCGTAGCAGACTTACATCTTTCAAAGCAAGGAACAACTGCTAGGGTGACCTATTGAATGCACAACAAATCAAACCTGACCTATGGCGACTACTGAGTGAATGTGCTGGGGATTTATGTTAACTCAAAAGTAGTCAAGATTAATTTTATATTAAGTTTATGTGATTTTGATAAGGTTTATTTGGGTTAGTTTGATTTTGATTTAAAGGCATATCCACTTGGGATGCGAGCTCGATCAAATTTGATATATTTAATTTATGGACCATGTCAGTGTGTTATGGACCCACTAAGAAGGGGCTATATCGGACTTGCCCTATCTTAGATTTACTAATCCAAAGGGATAGTCTACTGGCCGTGGGTAGAGCTAGCCAACCTAAGGGATTGCTTCTCAGTGTGCAACGGCTTAGGAAGAAGGTGTAGCAGACTTACATCTTCTAAAGTAAAGAACAACCATTAGGGTGACCTGTTGGTAGCACAACAAATCAAACCCGACTTAGGGGTGACTACTGAGTGAATGTCGCTGGGGACTTATATCAACTCAAGAGTAGTCAGGCGATTCATATAGGGAGTTTTGCTAACATTTCCCTAAAGATAGGATGTCTGCATGGGAAAAGGAACCACTAAGGGTGTCCTCCTAATCCACAAGTGAACATATATTTTGTTTATATGTTTGTGGACTTGGTGTGCAGGACAACCGAGAAGGGCTATGTCAACCTTGACCTATCTCAAATTTACTATACCAAGGGAGAATCTTCACATCCACAAGATGGATTCTCCAAACACAGGGGTGATTACTAGGAAAGGGAAACTATCCAATCCAATAGTAACCCAGGTAGTGTCTAAATGGGATGTGATTCAAATATAGTGCCCATAAGGGAGGTGATGCTAGAGGCATTATCCCGAGCCCTCAAAAAGAAAGCTTATAGGTGTACGGTGGCCAACTCAAGGATAAAGTGTAGCAGACTTACATCTACCATGAGTGGTGTATCCTAAGGTGCGAGAACCAACCAACCTATGGTGTATCCATCAACATGATTGGTGTATCCATTAGCATAGTGAGAACCAACCAACCTAAGGTGCCCATTGGTGTGTAATGATCAATCTGAAAGAAAGCGTGTAGGCTTACAACTTTTCCAATGGAATGGATCATCGAAATAGTCTGTCATAGGTGGGATAGATGTTATCTAACATATAGCGACTATTAAGCAAGGAGCCCCGAGGAAGGACTAGACCTAGACTTGAAGAAATCATGAGGGAAGGAGCTACTAGGTGCCTTATCCTAAACCTTAAATATACTTGATGTAGTTAGATCAAGAAAGCTAATACAAGAAGAAAGCATAGCAGACTAACATCCTCTTAAATGAAGCCAACATGAGGTAGCTTACTGGCCACACAATAAGGCCTACCAAACTAACGAGGTGCTCATTGGTGTGCAGTGGCAAAGTAAAGAAGAAAAGCATAGTAGACTTACATCCTCCAAAGAAAGAGGACCACTAGGGTGAAACACTAGTAGGGTAGCACATCAGTCCGACCTAGAGCAGCTACTGAGTGAGTGTCGCTGGGGGAGATATCTCAACTCAGAGTAGCCCAAGATAAAAATTATTTGTTTATTTTATATGTTTTTGTGTAGTTTGTGTTTGTGTTGTGTCGATGAAGAATAGGATGATGCTCGGGTTTCTTACACCTACCCTAAACACATCGTGGCTGATTCGCAAAAAAGAATACTTTCAACATGGAAGAGATTGAATTCAAAATAGAATTTTCATTGATGATAATTATTTTTAAACATGATTTATAATATTTCTTTAAGTAGAGCCCACTGATTGGAAGCATGGGGCACTCTCCCTTATCATTAATAATCTGATAAGATCCTCCTATGTAGGCCTTTTCTATGACAAAAGGTCCTTCCCAAGTGGGTTCAAACTTGCCTCCCATATTACGATGAGCAACAATCAATCTCTTTAAAACAAAAATAAGCTCTCCTACTTGAAAATCTCTAGGACGCACCAACTTGTTGTGACCTTGAATCATTTTAGCTTTGTACAACTCGAGGTTTTGGCATGCCCGTAGGCATCTCTCCTCCAAACCTTTGAGCTCTTCTAACCACAACTTTGCGTTCTCCTCTATTATGATCTTGCTACTCACAGCTATCCTTAGTGATGAGAGTTGAACTTTTAATGGTAGAATGGATTTACCCACATTAAGAAGAAAAGTAGTTGGAGTTCTATATGTGGTCCAGTAGGCCAACAAGGCTTCAACTAACTGCTCATGCCACTATCGCTTATTATTATTGAGTGTCTTCTTCAGTAATTGGATGAGAGTTTTATTGTAGGCTTCAATTAAGCTATTTTCCCTTGGGTAGTTAATGGTAGAATATTTTTAATCAATGTTGTGCCTTCAGCCAAAGTTCTTGATCTCAGTGCTCATGAATAAAGTACCATTATTACATATAATTCATTGAGGCACTCTGAACCTTTATACGATATGGTTCCTAAAATACTGGAGTACATACTAAGCTATGACCTCTCTAAGCATAATCAACTTCGCCCATTTGGAAAAGTAGTTAGTAGCAACTAAGATGAACTGATGACCATTCGAAGAATAAGGATCTATCGGACCCACTATGTCGGTACCCCAACACTCAAATGGCCATGAGGTCAATGTTAGATGTAGAATTTTGGGTGGTTGGTATAGGACCACATAGTGTATTTAACATTGGTGGCATCGCCTAGCTATATCCATGCAATCTTTGATCATCGATGGCTAATAGTATCCTAATATCTTGATCTTGGCTACAATCTTTGGACTAGATTGGTTGGCTCCACATAATCCTGAGTGTACCTCAGTCATGATCTTATGGGCTTCATGCTTGTCTAAACAACGTAACGACATATGATTGAAAGACCACCGATTTAAGAAACCATCCACAACAGCGTATTAAAGTGCTCTTGGCTTCATCTGATGGGCTTGGGACTTCTCCTGAGGTAGTTTGCCTTTATTTAGGTAATCCATGAATGGTTGGCTCCAATCTAACTCTTCGTCCTTT
Organism: Cymbidium sinense; assembly: GCA_021442155.1. Lineage (NCBI taxonomy): Eukaryota > Viridiplantae > Streptophyta > Magnoliopsida > Asparagales > Orchidaceae > Cymbidium > Cymbidium sinense. Next base: position 309,825 of record JAKCPB010000186.1, read on the forward strand.
TTGACAATGGCAACCTGCCCTTCAAGAGAGTACTTTTGAGTTCAACATAAATAAGAGATAAGACTTATCTATTTTAGACCTTTACTGATATGGACTCATCTTCTAGATATTTCAACTTTCTGATAAGCTTGGCTAAAATATACGCTACAACATTCTCTCCTCGAGAAAATCTTATAAATGGTAACCTCTGGGATTTGGGCCAACAAGTACATGATGTACCTATGGTAGTGATGGAGCTTGAGCTTTATAACTTTAGAGGACCAGCGATTTGGTTGATAACCAAGAATAAGATGTTGATGTTTTGGAGTAATGGCTAACTCTAGACCCAAAATTGGAGCCTCATATTGACTTCATTGTTGGTGCATGGATTAGATGATATGAGAATCTCATCACATCATGTAGAGTTAAGAGAACTATTCTATTTCTTGAAATAGTAAATTATGGTTCTTCTCTAGAGAGCTACACCATCAAAGTATATCTCTAGTGAATTCTAGTATCCCCAAGTTCATGATTTGTTCATCGGAGATCATCACCGAGAGTTAGTAGGAATGTGAAGAAATGCTACGCTTGTCCTTTCCCAATAGGTAGGAAGGTAATGTCAAACTATAAGAGGATCATAGACCATCATGCTAGCCATCTGGATAGCATCGGCTGTGTCATGAGATACTATATTGAATGATCCTAGAGATTAAGTTCACTTTATGAGGAAGCATATAGTGCTTTAGCTTTTGGGATGCAAAGATTAAAGGTAGGAAATGCTAATGGGTGGATAATTAGCCTCAAGGGATTATCTGGGTAGTAAAGTGCATCTTCCCTTCATCATTAGATTTGGCCAAGAATGCACCAAGGGAGTCATGTGTAGCATAAAGTATGAGCACTTTCTAGATTTAGAATGTAGATTCATTAAGTTTGATGTCTTCAAAGGAATGCTCACACTTATCATCCTAGTTGAACTTGGCATCTTTTTGACAAGTTTTGAGAATGGCTGATATCTTCTTGATAAGTTGGACATAAAGCATCTTAGATATGCCAACCGCCCATTGGAATGATCTAAGTTGAGTTAAACTTTTAGCAGCATAATTTCTAATATTGCCTTGATCTTCTCCGGATCTGATTTGAATTAAACTTTTAGTGATGCACCAAGGGAGTCATCTGATGTAGCAGTGTAAAGTATGAGTAGCTTGCCTGGGGTAGGGGCTACTAGAATCGATGGTGTTATCAAGTAATGTTTGATGTCTTCGAAGGCATGCTCACACTTATCATCCTAGTTGAACTTGGCATTCTTTTTGACAGGTGCTGAGAATGGCTGATATCTTCCCGATAAGTTGGATATAAAGCATTTTAGATATGCCAACCGCCTTGGAATGATCTGAGTTGAGTTAAACTTTTAGCGGCATAATTTCTAATATTGCCTTGATCTTCTCCAGATCAATTTTGATTCCCTAGTGACTTATAAAAAAACCCAAGGAATTTCCCTAAAGCTCCCCTGAATGCACACTTTAGGGTGTTCATTTTGAGGTTAAGTTATATTAACTATTTAAAAACTACTCTCAAGTCAAAGAGACGGTCTTTTTTTCTCTACTTTTGATCACGAGATCATCGACATAGAACTCAACTTGATGATGAATGAGTTCATTGAAGATTCAAGTCATAGCCCACTGCTACGTAGCACGTCATTTTTAAGGTTGAAAGGCATGACCTTATAGTAAAAGATTCTAATCAGAGTTCTAAAAGTAGTGTTTCTTTCATCTTCAGGGGCCATCTTTATTTGGTTATATCTAGATGAGCCATCCATGAAAGAGAAGACTATATGAGATGAGGCAATGTCCACCATCAGCTATGAGATTGGTAGTGGAAATTCATCTTTTGGACATGCCTTATTTAAATCCCTAAAATTTACATATATGTGAAATTGTCCATTCTTTTTTCTTAATTAGGATAATGTTAGCTAACCAGGTAGGGTTATTTTCTTCCCAAATGAAGCCATCATCGATCAGTTTCTTGACTTTATAAATGACCTATTATTCTATGTCTAATCGCGTGCGTCTAGGAGCTTGCTTGATAGTGTTAGAAATAGGCTCTATTAATAGTTTATAGACCGCTACGTTATGAGCCAATCTAGGCATCTATGCATAACTCTATGCAAAGAAGTCCTTAAACTCAGTCAATAGTCTAACTAAGTCATTGGTTTCAATTTCATTCAACAAAGAACTGATGTATGTCGGGCATGGAACTTCTTCAATTTCAAAGTTGGTTTCCTTGAGCTTGTCGATGGTTGACTTGATATCTTCTTCAAACTCTGGCGATGCATCTTTGAATTCAAAATCATCTGAAGATTCTAAGCGTAGGTCCTCATATGAATTAATGTGATTTGAAAAGAGCATATCAGATTCCAGATGATTGGTAATGACTAAGCAGTAATCATCATCATCGACTGCACCCACTGTACTGAATCATAGTCCTAGTCTTGATTGAGATCTTTTGCAGTTGTTCTTCAATATTCTTTCAGAGTAGTCTAACCTGTGTTTTGACCAAGTATGTGGAATTAACCATTTCTTTGCTAAATTATGAACACAAGGCAAGTACTAATCAAAAGGTAATTCTATTAAATCTTTATATGAATCATCCTGAAGTTCTACGTCAACTTCTTGACTTAAGGATGATGCTCCCAAAAAGAACCTCAGAGTCTTCACAATTGTGGATGACTTAGGGGCTTCCTTAACTACCAAACCCTCAACTTTTTGAGACAAAATTGGGGTTAGAGCTAAGGTTCCCAACTGATGCCTAACTATTTCACATATAGACTTGGATACACTTATGCTTTGCTTTGGAGCCTAGTCTTCATTATTATCTGGCTCAAGTGTCACCTCCAAGGGAATCTACTATTGAGAAGAGCTGGCTGGTAAGCTAACCATATAAGACTCATCCTATGATTTAGATTCTAAGGCTATATGGATAGCAAGTGTACTCTTGGTAGTTGGGACATATCTTCTATTGGGTGGCCAATAGGAGGTTTTTCACCCCTGGGACTACGTCTAAACTAGCCTCTTCCTCTGCCTGGTGGAGGTTAGGTCATCCTACCCATATGTTCGAATGGAGTAATGAACTGTTGGTGGAATCTAATGTTAAGCTCCACTTCCTCCTCCAAGCCTATTTCTGCTCCCTTCTATATTTTTTCATTTTCTCTTTTCTTTTCTTTATCTTTCTCTCTTTCTTTTTTTCCGTCTTTTTATTTTTCATTTTATTTTTAAACTTTGGCCAAGTTTGGGAGAATAGACTTATTGATTTTGAGAGAGGTAGTAAGTTGTATCCTCATACATGCTGACCTCGTGAACTTTAAATGGCTTGAGATCTCCTTTGACATAACAAATGATCCCACCTCTCACGAACTTCATACACTAATGTAGAGAAGATGGAACTATGTTGTTCTCAAGTATCCATGGTCTCCCAAATAAAGTGTTGAAAGATGTATCCAAGTCCATAATATGAAACTCCTTCCAATCATCTATCTCCAAGGGCAACACTATGGAGCCTAAGGCCTATTGACCTTACTTTTGGAGTGTGGATTCAATCTTCCCATCTTAGACTTAGGAGTCTTCTAGACACTAAGACTTCCCTAGTCATAAGACACTTCTAATAATTAGGTAAACACTTAACTTAAGCCTAAAGACTTAGAATGGTTAACCATAGGATTAGGTTACGCCTTAAGGATTCGGATAATCCACCTACCCTACAACCCAAATCCAATCCATGTTCACCTTCTCAAACCAAACCTCAAGTTCAATTCAAACATCAAATTCAAATCCAAATCAAGAACCAAATTCCAAAACCAAATGATTGAAGCCCATGATCAAATCCAAACATGAAACCCTTCCTAAGCCATATGACCTAACCCATGGACTTAGCCAAATTTTAATCCGAATTAATCAAAAATCAATTGATTTTTTCATAATCAATTTATATATTCAATCATCTTCCTAAATATAAATCAAATCTATATTCAGATGATCAAAACTAAATCAAGTTAAATCAAAACCCTTCCTAAGCCATATGACCTATCCCATGGACATAGCCAAATATTAATCCAAATCAAGTCAAACTCAATTGATTTTCTCACAAATCAATCATATTTTCAATCATCTTCATAAATTTAAATGAAATATACATTTAAATCATCAAAACTAAATCAAACCAAATCAAAATCCAAACCTAAGCCACATGACCCAACTCCATGGACTTAGCTAAAATTCATCATTCCCAAACCCCAATTCAATTGATTCTCTCACTAATCAATCATACCTTCAATCATATTCACAAATATAAATGAAATATACAATCATCAAGCCAAACCAAAATCAACCCTAGTCAAACCCAACTTATCCCTTGTGACTTGAAATGTTCAAATGAAACAAAACCCATTTGAACCCAAGCCAATTGAAATTGAATTTATATATCAATCCCAAATCCATATATAAACTCAACTAAATCAAACTTAACCCAAAATCAAGCTAGCTAAACCCAATTGATCCACTTGACCCAAAGTGGCCAATTTGACCTATTTGAGCGAGGTTCTAATCCTACCCAAATTGGATTAAACCAAGCCACTCATAACCTCCCATCATGATTGTTGATCACCCAAGGTTGATCAATTGTCATAAATTGGGTCAAACCAAGTCAACTTGGTCATTTGACCAAGTCATCCCCTTAACCCATATGAACCAAAACTAGCCAAATTGCAACCTAAGCCAAATCCCTTGAAACCAATGATTCATACTGAATCAAAATAAATATCTGAATATGACATGACTTTCAATTAAGTCAACCCAAAACTAATTGGCTCTCTTAATCCAAGTTGATCCAAATTGACCTAAAAGACCAAATTGGGTCAAATCAAAATATAAATCAAATTGATTACAACCAATGGCTTAAGTTCATTCCAAATTGATTGTTGAAATTGACCAAAATCATGATTGGATCCAATTAAACCCAATTGACCTACTTAACCCATAATTGACCTAAAGGTTCAAGTTAGCCTAAATCAAAACAAATCCAAATTAATTGAAACCAAAGCCTACCATCATTTTTAATTGGTCAAGTAAACCCAAACCAACATCCAACTCAAGCCAATTTGGTCAATTTGGTCAAATTAGTCAACTTAACCCATTTGACCAAAATGAATTAAAATGAGCTAAAAATAAAATCTAAGCCAAACTAACCAAAAATAATTGAACCAAAATATCCTAAATAATCATATGAACTTGATCTAACCCTTGGTTTGATCCAATTTGACTAATTGGTCAACTTGACCCAACCTAACCCAATTTGACCTGAATGAGTCAAATTAAGCCAATCCTAACCAAATCAACTCCAATTGACTTGAAATTTAGGCTAACCAACTTTTGGATAATTTCCAATCTGTCTAAATCAAATCCAATGCCAAATGATCATTCTACCCTTAGGTCAAGGGAATCACATGAGACAAATTACCCATGTAAGTGGTCATTTCCATTCCTTGGCCACTTGGTACTCTCCCAATGGTCCACCTAGGCACTAGACACTGGCCAACCTACCCAAGGGATGGTTCGGTCGACCATGACCCATGGGAGGTGAAATCACCTCATCCTCCCCATTGGAGCATTTGAAACCCTTAAGACACCCATGATTCCTCTTTGGCAGCCACCTCTACAACTTCAACCAACCAAGCCGAGCCAACTCACCTCCTCCCTGCCACCCAAGACTCCCTGAGATGGCCGTACGGCCACTAGAAGCCAAACCCAATCCCACCGTCAGATAAAGATGAATGGGGGTATACACCCCCTCATTTTTACTCAAACACACACAAAAATCATTCCTTAGAGCCTTAGCTATGCAAGAAGACCAGCCAGAGCCATTCCCTAAGCTCCCAAGCTTGTTCCTTGATTGGAAAATGCCATTCATATCCATCTAAAAATAGGGCACTCCCATTTCCCTAAGCTCCCAAGCTCATTCCTCGATAAAAAAATGACATTATTATTTGTCCTAAAATAGGACACTCCCATTTCTAACTTAACTTACCCATTTTTCCATCAAACTCAAATTAACTTTGTATGCACCTTCCCTAGGCTTCATCAAGCAATAATGAATCATCTCCCAAGCTTCTTGAGTACCGGAGGTTGGACTTATATCAAAGTTGATCTCCAAATCATCAGTTCATGGCCTTACGAGCGAACGTCGAGGAATTAATCCAATTGCTGCTCAACAAAGCTTCATCTCCACTAGATGAAGCTTCCTCGATCGTTCGAGCCACGGGTCTTGAGCTTCGATGAGTATGCTTCCAAAACTGATAGTTAGGCTAAAATGGGTTAGAGCTTTTTGAAGAAAACTTGCCATCTCTTACGATCTTGACCGTTGGATCCCCTCCGATCGATGTTGTGAAGGTGTGGGATCCTTTTGGAGTTGATCCAAGCTCGGGTAACCTCAGATCAAGTAAGCAATGGAAAATGGACTCCATTCTCCCTCACTAACATAAAGTTAGATCAACCACCGTCCATTCCACATGATCAAAATGGACGATTATGATTAGATCTACTAGATCGATCTGATTTAATCTTATTAAGTAAGCTTGCATGTGTTGATTTAATATAATATATGTGTGGCTATTATCACTATTAAATCCAAATGTATTTTTCAAAAGCTTATAAATGAATAGTAATATGTGTTATGACACTAGTTATAAATACATAAGAAATGCATGTGCTTATAGCTTATGTGTATGAATGTTGAGTTCTCTTTCCTCTATTCATGTGTTGATTTATATAAGATTGAATGGAAATGGGTATATAGTATAGACATCCCGGGAACATAAGGCTTTAGCTATCCCCAAGGCGATCATTTGATTACCTCACTTCCCTGGTTTAACAATGGCATGTACCCATTTGATTTCATTCTTATCTATTTTAACATTAGAATTTGGATAAAGGTTTAATTCATATATATAAATGATTCAATCAAAAAATATACAATCTTTGCATGGTTTTCTTTCCCTCATTTATGTATACATCCATGTGTGTCCAAGAAAATCAAGTATATAGTCTAGACATCTCGGGAATATGAGGCTTCAGTTAGCCCCAAGGAGGTCATTTGATTACCTTAATTCCCTGGTTTAACAACAACACGTACTTGCTTATATCTTTATACACGTATATGTATATGTGATTAGTGAATGAAATCCCATTTTACATTAAAACTAAATGCATTGATAATTGACCAAGTGGTTGATATAATTAGCCATAAGATTTGGAGCTTACTTCCTATGTTCATGTATATGAATTTACATATGTTTCAATGCAAATGGGTATATAGCATGGACATGCTGAGAATACGAGGCTTTAGCTAGCTCCAAAAAGGTCACTTCCCTGGTTTAACAACAACACATGCCTATTTAATTTCATTCTTAGGTCCTTGTATAAGCACTCGATAAAGTTTTAAATTAATATGTTTAAATAATTCAATCAAATAAAATATAAATTCTAAACATACACATACATTCATCATTTTAGTGTGCTAAAATATGTTGCATGTATAGATACACATAGGATTAAATCATATGCATGTTACATGTGATGGAAAAAATGATTTAATATATATCATGTGGTAGTAATTGAATTAAATTAATCTTAAGATGCCTTTCATTTTGAATAGGATTATTTAAAGTAAACCTAAACTTAGGATTAATTAAATTATTTAATAAACCATTAACTAAAGAGAATTAAATCAAATTAATATACTTTAGAAAGTGAATTAAGGTAGGGATGAAAGAGGGAAATCATTTTTTCCTCTCTTTATAACACTTAGTTGCTAAGTGTACTCAAATGAAACAAAATAAAAGATAAATTAAAATTCTCAAAATAATTAAACTACTTCAAGCAAAATCAACCATTCATGTTAAATTGAATCCTTCTACACGTATAAAATACAAGACTTACCACACAAGCCTTAATACACACATTAGAATTAAGTCACCACTTCTATCTCTAAGTTTGGATGGTGTATGATGTGATATATATTTTGTTTTATAATGTATTATTTTAGATTAGATGTTAGGGTGTATGCTTCGTAGACTAGATGATAGGCTAATATTAGCTTAATCATATTTTCTATAGGGGATTATCCTTAAGGGATGCTTAAAAATAAATGTGAATGCTCTTTTTGCAAGCTGCTTAAATCCTTAAGCATAATCCAAGTTAGGACAGGTGGGCCTAGTTACCCATGTGTAGGGTGCTAAGTCCAAATTATAAATAGAACTGATTGGGATTATATGTATATTTAGCTAACCTCTATTTGCAAGTGTAATTAGATTTACTTTTCCCACATAAATGTAATTTTTGCATTAGGAATTAAGATTAGTTCTATGGAGGATTAGGATGAGCGGGCCAAAAAGGTTTTGTCTTGGGGTGCCCTATGATGCCTTTGAAGCAAGCACCATCCAAATCAAAGAAGGAACCAAATCAGAGATGGAGATATGAAGAAAGAAGACCCTCATAGCTTTTAATACAATCATAATTATTCTTTCATATTCCAAGTTCTATAAGGGTAGTGCTCGGCTACCCATCTTTTCTCTCTTCGGGTTATACGGTGGTACCCAACGACATCAGCCTTTTATTCTTTTATGATAGTTTATATAGTTGTTTGATGTTATGTTTACTTTATGCATTAGAATGGCATGCTTTTGATAATTTCTTAAATGATTGATGCTTTAATGTGTGTCTTGGATATGATTAGGCTCTTAGGATAAAAATAACTTTTCTACCCAACTAATCAAACATAACTAAATTTTAAACAACTCATAACTTCATCATAAATCCTAAGACATAAATAAGATAATTAAAATATTTAACAACCCCTTAGCCGTATGGTTATATGTTTCACATCATGCATGCATATTCTTTCTCTGTTGAACATGAAGGATCTCCATTCTTGCATGATAAATGAATCCTTGACTTATGAGAGCATCCCTGTGGTGGAGAACACCTTCTTCTGGCTAATTTGACCCATAACCTATTTTATCATGCATTTAGGCATAAGAAATCCTAAAGCCTCTATCAAAATAATGTGTCTAAAATGAAATAAAATTTGAAAAGATTTTGCATCTATAGATTAAGTCATATGCTCATACCACTCATGCGCTAGTCTCTTCGGGAGTGTGTTTAGGACTTTAGTCACTTTCAAATTAAATAACTACCTTAGTTATCTTGCAATTCATAAGACCGGACTACATGGTTTTAAAATCATAGGAGGAGTTAGCTGGTGGCCACTCCACGTGATTATAAGTCCAGAAGTCGGACAATTTATTCTCTCTTATGGAGGTGAACTCTTATGTTCACCTGTCGCATAGATTTAGGTTGTGATTTAGCTTGTACTAAAGCTCTTTAGATTTAGGATCCGAGGTAGCTATTTTCTTTGAGCTACGAGCATAAAATCTCACCTCTTAGCATTCCAACAACCTTGTGTTGGTGGATTATAAGCTAATAATCTAATTAAGTTTTAATTTAAAACATATAAATCTCTTCAACTTCAAAATTATAAAGGCCAACCATAGGATAGATTGGAATGCTCACTAGGCTTCCTAGTATCATGAACATTTCTTTCTTATTTCATTTGGATTCCAAAAAATAAGTCTTTTCCTTGAGCTTTCTCAATCGGTTTTCCAAATACAACCTATCCTTTGATAGTCTAACCTTGAAATTTTGGAGATGATAATTGTGTACTTTAATCGAGAGTGTTCTTCAAAAATTTAATTTTCTAAGATGTAATTAACTATGAAGGCTTACCTCCATAGGGAACTTAAAAAACTAGTTTAATATAAACCCCACTTTATTCATCCATGTAATGTAGGGGAAAAATCTCTAGTACATTCAAAGACCCATAATGCCTTAGGAGTCCTTATTACGTGATTAAGTCTATATATGGATGCCTCTATCTTTTGAGATAGTACATCATACCTCAATGTTGTACCCGATAACCTCAAAATACCCCATTATCTAAAATGAAAACCTAAATTAAAACCTAAACTTAAACCTAAACCTAAAAATAAAATAAAATAAACTAATAAAAAACCAAAATAAACTAAAAAATAAAAGAAACCTAAGAATAAGAAACCTAAATAAAATAAAAACAAGACGTAAAATAAAAATAAAATAAGCCTAAAATAAATATAAAATAAAATAAATTAAAATAAAACCTAAATAAAACCTAAGCCTAAAAAATCCTAAAAATAAAAAAATAAAAATAAATAAAAAATAAAGCCTAAACCCTAAACTAAAAAAGACCTAAACCTAAAATAAAAAAAATAAACAAAATAAAATAAACCTAAACCTTAACTAAAATGAACTAAACTAAAATAAATAAAACCTAAACCTAAACCTTGAACTAAAATAAAATAAAATAAACTAAAAATAATCCTAAACCTAAACTAAAAAATAAAACCTAAAAATAAACCTAAAATAAAAACATAAAACCTAAACCTAAAAAAATAAATTAAAATAAAAAACCTAAACTAAAACAAATAAACCTAAAATAAATAAACTAAACTAAATAAAAATAAAAAATAAACATAAATAAAAATAAAAAATAAAATAAAATAAAATAAAAATAAACTAAATAAACTAAATAAACCAAAGAAGATATGTTGAATCAGAATTTGTTCTCTATTAATAAAAAAAAAACCAAAAATCCTAAACCCTAAACTAAGACTTGAACCCTAAACCTAAAACCTAAACTCTAAACCCTAAACCCTAAAAACCCTAAATCCTAAACCCTAAATGCTAAATCTTAAACCCTAAAACCCTAAACCCTAAACCCTAAACACTAACCCTAAAAACTAAACCCTAAGCCCTAAACCCAAAACCCTCATCCCTAATCCTTAAACCCCAAACCCTAAACCGTAAACCCTAAACATTAAAAATCTAAAAACCTAAACCTAAACTAAATAAAACCTAACGAGCAAAATAAAGAAAGAATCTAAATGAAAATAAAAATAATAATAAAATAAAAAACTAAACTAAAACCTAAACCTAAACCTAAAAAGAAAATAAAATAAAAAATAAAAACAAATCTAAAATAAAATAAATAAAAACCTACACTAAATTGAAAAATAAAATAAACCTAAGAATAAAAAACCTAAATAAAATAAAAACTAATCATAAAATAAAAATAAAATAAACCTAAAATAAAATAAAATAAAAACTAAATAAAAAACCAAACCTAAAAAAGAAACCTAAATATAAAACCTAAAAATAAACAAAATATAAAACCCAAAGCCTAAACTAAAAATAAAAACTAATCCTAAAATAAAAATTAGCTAAACTAAAATAAATCAAACCCAAACCTAAAGCAAAAATAAACTAAATCTAAACCTTAAACTAAATAAAATAAAATAAGCTAAAAAAAAGCTAAACCAAAACTAAAAAATAAAACATAAAAATAAACTTAAAATAAAAACCTAAAACCTGAACTAAATCAAGAAATAAAAAATAAAACCTAAACCTAAAAAAAAGTAAACTAAAATAAAAAACCTAAACTAAAATAAATAAACAAAATATAAATAAACTAAACTAAAAAAATAAAAAATAAGCTAAATAAACATAAACCCAATGGTTTACTAAAGTTTAAAAAAACCCTAAACCCCCCTAAACCTTAAACACTAAATCCTAAACCCTAAACCTTAAACCCTAAACCCTAAACCCTAAAACTAACCCTAAACCCTAGACCCCAAGCCCTAAACCCTCAACCCTAAACCCTAAACCCTAACACTAACACTAAATCCTAAACCCTAAAACTGTAAACCTAAATCGTAAACTAGCCCTAAACCCTAAACCCTAAACCCAAAACCCAAATCTTATCCTAAACCCTAAGCTAACCTTAAATCCTAAACCCATAACCCTAAACACTAAACCCTAAAACCTAAACCCTAAGCCCTCAAGCCTAAACCCTAAACCTTAATCCCTAAACCCCAAACCCTAAACCCTAATTCCCTAAACCTTAAACCCTAAACCCTAAATCCTAAAAAGCTAAAAACCTAAACCTAAACTAAATAAAACCTAAGAATGAAATAAATAAACAATCTAATTGAAAATAAAATAAAATAAAATAAAAACTAAATAAGAACCTTAACCTAAAAAATAAAGCTAATTATAAAACCTAAAAATAAATAAAATATACAACCCAAAGCCTAAACTAGAAATAAAAACTAAACCTAAAATAAAATAAAATAAACAAAATAAAGTAAACCTAAATCTAAGCTAAAATAAACTAAACAAAAATAAATAAAACCCAAACCTAAACCTAAAATAAACTAAACCTAACCCTAAACTAAATAAAGTAAAATAAACTAAAAATAAACCTAAATCAAAACTAAAAAATAAAACCTAAAAATAAACCTCAAATAAAAACCTAAAACCTAAACCCAAAAAAATAAAATAAAAACCAAAACCTAAACCAAAAAATAAAAATTAAAACCTAAACCTAAAAAAAACTAAACTAAAAAATAAACAAAAATAAAAAAACCTAAACTAAAATACATAAACATAATAAAAAAATAAACTAATCGAAATAAAAATAAAAAATAAACCTAAATTAAAATAAAAAATAAACTAAATAAACCTGAACCTAATGGTTTACTTAATTTTAAAAAAAATCCTAAACCCCCGCTAAACCTTAAACACTAAATCCTAAATCTTAAACTCTAAACCCTAAACCCTAAAACTAACCCTAAACCCTAAACCCTACATCTACAAACCTAAACCATAAATCATAGACCCTAAAACCTAAACCTTCAAACCTAAATCTTAAACCCTAAATCATAACCCTGATACTAAACCTTAAACCCTAAACTCTAAATTAAACCTTAAACTATAAACTAAACTAAAACCCTAAGCCCTAAACCCTAAACCTTAATCAAATCCTAAACTTTAAGCTAACCCTAAACCCTAAACCCTAAACCATAAAAGCCTTAAACCCTAAAACCTAAAAACTAAACCCTAAACTGTAAACCGTAAACCATAACCCTGAACCCTACAACCCCAAACCCTAAAACCTAAACATTAAAGTCTAAACCCTAAAAACTAAAAAACCTAAATCTAAACTTAAGAAAACCTAAAAAAAAAAGTAAACCTAAATAAAATAAAAAAAATAATATAAAATAAAAACCTAAACTAAACCTAAACCTAAACCTAAAAAGAAAATAAAATAAAAAATAAAAATGAAATAAAATAAATTAGAACCTAAACTAAAAAAAAAAAATAAAATAAACCTACAAATAAAAAAACTAAATAAAATAAACCTAAAATAAAATAAAATAAAAACTAAATAAAAACATAAACCTAAAAAAATAAACCTAAAATAAAACCTAAAATTAAATAAAAAAATAAAACCTAAACCCTAAACTAAAAAAAAGAAATTAAACCTAAAATAAAAATAAAATAAATCAAATAAAATAAACCTAAACCTAAACTAAAATAAACTAGACTAAAATAAATAAAACCTACACCTAAACCTAAAATAAACTAAATCTAATTACACCCAAAACTAAATAAAATAAAATACATTAAAAATAAACCTAAACCTAAACTAAAAAGTAAAACCTAAACATAAACCTAAAATAAAAACCTGAAACCTAAACCTAAAAAATAAAATAAAAACATAAACTTAAACCTATAAATATAAAATAAAACCTAAACCTAAAAAATAAAATAAGAATGAAACTCAACTAAAAAATTAACCTAGACCTAAACCTAAACCTAAAAAATAATATAAATTAAAAAACCTAAACTAAAATAAACTAACCTAAAATAAATAAACTATAATAAATAAAAAATAAAGTAAACTATAATAAATATAAAACTAACTAAATATACTAAATAGACCTAAACCAATCGGTTTACTTAATTCAAAAATAAAAACTTAAACCCTAAACTGTAAACCCTAAAACCTAAACCTTAAACCTCAAACCCTAAACCCTAAAAAAATGCTGAACCCTAAATCTTAAATCCTAAACCCTAAGCTAAACCTAAACACTAAATCCTAAACCCTAAACCCTAAACACTAAACCCTTAAAATCCTAAACCATAAAGCTTAAACACTAAATCCTAAACCCTAAAATCCTAAACCCTAAAATCATAAACGTTAAATCCTAAAAACCTAAAAACCTAAGCCTAAACTTAATAAAACCTAAAAATAAAATAAATAAAAATACCTAAACCTAAATTAAATAAAATAAAATAAAAACCTAAACTAAACTAAAAAAACAAAATAAGCCTAAGAATAAAAACCTAAATGAAATATAAACTAAATGTAAAATGAAAATAAAATAAACCTAAAATAAAATAATATAAAACTAAATTAAAATCAACCTAAAAAATATACCTAAAAATAGAAAAAAAAACCTAAACCCTAAACTAAAAAAACCTAAACCTAAAATAAAATAAAATAAACTTAAGCTTAAAATAAAATAAACTAAACTAAAATAAATAAAACCTAAACCTAAACTTAAAATAAACTAAACCTAAACCTAAACCTAATATAAATAAAATAAAATAAACTAAAAATAAACCTAAACCTAAACTAAAAAATAAAACCTAAAAATAAACCTAAAATAAAAACCTAAAACCTAAACTTAAAAAAATAAAATAAAAATCTAAACTAAAACATAAAAATATAAAATACAACCTAAACCTAAACAAAAAAAAATAAAAATAAAACTCAACTAAAAATAAACCTAAACCTAAACCTAAAGCTAAAAAATAAACTAAACTAAAAAACTAATCAAAAAATAAAATGCTAAAATAAATAAACTAAACTAAATAAAAATTAAACCTAAATAAAAATAGAAAATAAAATAAAATAAGTAAAAACTTAACTAAATATACTAAATAAACCTAAACCTTACTTAATTTTAAAAAAGCCTTAAACCCAAATCAGAAACCCTAAACCAAAACCATACAACACCAAACCCTAAACAACCCTAGACCCTAAAAACCTAAACCCTAAACCCTAAACCCTAAACACCAAACACTATACCCTAAACCCTAAAATCCTGAACCTTAAACCCTAAAAACCCTAAAACCTAAAGCCTGAACACTAAACCCTAAACTCTAAACCTTAAACCCCAACCCTAAACCCTAAACCATAAAAGCATAAACCTTTAAAACCTAAACCCTAAACCCTATACCCTATACCCTAACCCTAAACCCTAAACCTAAACCACAAACCCTAAACATAAATATGAAATTACTAAACAAATTAAAAAATAAACTTAAACCATAAAACCTAATAAACCTAAACCTAAACCTAAACCCTAAGAATGGGAAAAACCTTGATGACAGGAACATCATCGTCAACTAGGCTCATTCTAGATCTAGCACTGGAGGTGATGGTTAGCGCAGTGGTGGTGGGCGATCTGGAGGTGCTGCTGGATATGGAGGTGGTCATCGAATTAGTGGTGGTTATGGAGGTGGGAGGAGAGATGGAGGTTACAACTGTGGTGGTGGCGGAGGGAGAGATCAAGGATATGATGGTGGATCCTACTACTTGAGAGGCTGAGGTAGTTCTGATCAAAACTGAAGAAATTGAGGAACGATCGATCCAATCTACTGCTTATGGAATTATGTCTTTATAGTAGAGACGATTCTAGTTATCTAGGGTTTTGATTTTCTATGCTTTTTTTCTATGTTGTCCCTTATGTCCTAGAAAACTTGGTGTGTTATTTGGTTGATGAAATAAAAAGAAGAAATGTCAAAATGAATTTATTAAAAAAAATAACCCCAAAACCCTAAACCCTAAACTAAAACCTGAACCCTAAACCTAAAACCTAAACCCTAAACCCTAAAAATCCTAAACACTAAACCCAAACCCTAAAACCCTAAACCCCAAAAACCTAAACCCTAAACCCTAAACCTTAAACCTAAACCTTAATAAACTAAACTAAACTAAATAACCTAAATAAAACCTAAACTAAATAAACCTAAAATAGACATAAATAAATAAACTAAACCTAAACTAAATAAACCTAAATTAATAATAAAATAAAAACTAAAATAAATAAAGTAAATAAAATAAACCAAAACCCCTAAGCCCCCACCCCCTCTCCCTTGCGGCGCTCTGTCGATTTCATCTTCCCCTTTGTCGGTGCAACCCCATCTTGCATTTTTGGTGGATCCTTCATCATTCTTGACCAATTTTTGGGGTTTTTTCAACCTCTAGATGCTCGCGTGATGTGTCTGTTCTAGTTATGACTACAATGTCCTCAAACCTATGACTTATTTCTCCCATTCCGGATGATTCAGCTGGGCACCAATTTTGTGGGGATTCCTGAACTTAATGCCATTCTTACTATTAAATCTTTTAAGGATACACATTTTGGTAAGAGCTCTAGCTCTTCTGACTCGGTAAATCTAATTTTGACTTCTTTTTGAAGTATTCTCATGATCATGTGTTCAAATCATGATGTCAAAAAGCTTGCAAAACCTTTCTAATTTAGTTTGATTGGAAAATTTTCTTTACACCGGTCGAATTTGGATAAGATCCTATATTTTTTTTCATAACCTTAAACTTTTGGGTGATTTCTTTATTGGCTTGATCAATACAAGACATATTCTGATTCAACTTACAAATAATTTAGATTATTCAAGGTTTTCTCTTGTTGATCTTATTTTGTCTTTAATTATCAAATGCATTTGTTGAAGTGGTATCCCCTTTTTGATATAAAGTAAAAATCACCTATTGTTTCTGTGTGGTTAGCTCTTCCAAATATAAGAATATATTATGTTACCCACCAGGTTTTATTTACTATCGGGGCTCTTTTCAGATGACCACTCCAAATAGATCACGTGATCGCTATGAGATCTTGTCCCTCTATTGCTCATATATTAGTCGAACTTCACATATCTAAAAAACACTCTAAGGATGTTTGGATTGAATCTAAAAAATTTGGTTATTTATAAAAGGTTGAATTTGAAATTTTTTTGGTTTTATGTTCCCATTGCAAGATACATGGTCAAGATAATTTAGAGTGTTTTATTCTTCACCCATATGTTAAAAAGAAAATATTGAATGATCCTAACTCTAAATTAGCTACTGATAAAGTTAATAAATCTATTTTTGTGCCTAAAAATAACTTAAATGTTGATATTAGGTCAGATTCTTTGGAATCTTTTGATGTTTCTAAAATTGTTACTTCTGCTTCTCATTTCAACCATGACAAAGGTATTAATAATGTTGAAAAGGATGATTTGTCCAACAACCTTTCTTTACATGAGAATATGCCTATTATGGCTAATTCTAAATTCAAAGAGGCTGAAAAAATGATGATTCATTCTCTAATGAGTCTATTCCTACTTCTTTGTCGACATTAATTGATGAGAATGAGGTTTTAAATGATAACTTGAATGATAACTTGAATGTGACTAAAATTCCTGAGAAAAACACTAATTTTGGAATTGGTAATTATGCTTTTAATGGTATAATTTTTTCTTCTCCCCCTAATTCCAAGATTGATCTTCATTCTAATCCTAACTTTCAAAAAATGCTAATTTGGAAGAGGGGGAAGTTGTGATTAGAGATGTTCTTGCTGATCCTTATCCTATTAAAAATATTCCTAATCAATCTTTTTTTGATGGCACTTTGGATAAAAATAGAAAATTCCAAACTATCTTTAAAATGAAAACTAAGAACTCTAAGATGCAACCTCCTAATCTTGACAGATCTGCTAGATCTGGATCCTCTTCACATAAATAATGTGTTGTTTCAATTTTGGCTTAGAGAGGATTTATTATTTCTCTCTCTCTCTCTCTCTTTATTATTATCATTTAATTTCCTTTTACAATTTTCTTTATATTTAATTATCTTATTTGGTTCGTAATCATATTTAAAATTTCTGTAGAATTAACAATATCTCTTCGCTTATTATTTTTGAACCTCTTATACATTATGATAAAATCAATCATGTTGCCAGAATGCTTGACTATAGTCATTTTTTCTCTAACATCAGCAATAAAATTTGGTACTTTTGGAATAGCTTCTTAAATGTTTTAATTTTAGATGATCTTCAACAAGTTGTCAATGCTTAAATTTCTTTTAATTTTTGTGTGTGCATGGCTCTTTTGTTTATGCTTCTTGCAATAGAGTTGGAATGTTCTCTAATATTCATTCTATGGAAAATTTTCAAATATGATTCTTGATTGCAATCTTATCGACATTAGTTTTAAAGGCTCTAATTATACTTGGCAAAACTCTAAGCTCTGGCAACATCATGATAGAATTCTTTTCAACTCTCATTGGATTAATCAATGGCCTCTTACCTCTGTTGACCATTTGAGTAGAACTTTATTTGATCATGCCCCTCTTTTGGTTTCTGTTAAAGATAACTCTAATAGATTAAACACCTTGCCCTCTTTCATATTTCAAAATATGTGGATTCACCATCTGGATTTTCTTAAATTCATGGCCATTGATTAGATTGTCCCTATACACCCTAATAATTTGATTAGGGGTATTCATAGATTATGGTTTAAGCTTAAAAGGCTCAAACAAATCTAGTTTGGTGGAACAAACATTATTTTAAAATCTTTTTGCTAACATAAAAAACATGGAACATTTGGTTTGTGATCATGAAAGTGCTATTTTGACTGATTCTTCTAAGCTTAAGGATTTGAATGAAGCAAAAGATAATCTTGTTAAATATTAGAATATGGAAGAGACCTATTGGCAGCAAAAAGTTGCTAGTAAACATATTGCTGATGGGGACAAGAATATCAGGTATTTTTATGCTTTATTTAATAAAAAGAGAGCTTTAAATTCTATCCAAAAAATTAAAGGTGATATTGGAGATTGGACAACTGATATTAATGTTATTTAAGATTTTGTTATTAACCACATTAGAAATATGCTTAATAAATGCCACTCTTATGAAGATATTTCTAATTCGCATTTGATGCCCTCTATTATTACCAATGATGACAACCATTGGCTTACTAGGTTGCCTACTGAAGATGACATTGGTAAAGTTCTTAATAGCATGAACATTGATTCTGTTGATGGTCCGGAGGGTTATACTACTAAATTTTTTCAAAATAGTTGGTCTATTATTAAGCATGACTTAATTGATGCTATTGTTGATTTATTTATTGGTAATCCTCTTCCTAAATATTTTTCAAGCATTTCCATTATTCTCATCCCTAAAAAAGATAATCTGGATTCTTGGAGTGATTTTAGACCTATTAGTCTTTGCACCTTCTTTAATAAATTAATTTCTAAAATTCTTGCTAATAGATTGAGTCCTTTGCTTTAAAAAATTTTCTATATCAACCAAACTAGTTTTGTTAGATTGAGATCTATATCTGATAACATTCTTTTTGCTCAAGAGCTTATTCATGATTTGGATGTTCCAACTAGAGGTGGTAACATCCTTTTTAAATTAGATATTTCTAAAGCCTTTAATAATATCTCTTGGGATTTCCTATTAAATATCTTGTATTTATTTAGTTTCTTTGATAATTTTATTAACATTATTAAAAATTGTATTAATAATTCTTGGTTTTCTATTCTTCTTAATAGTGAAGCTTTAAGCTTTTTCCTTCTTCTCATGGTTTGAGACAAGGAGATCCTCTATCCCCTTGTTTGTTTATTATTACTGTGGAATACCTTTCTAGGAGTTTAAATGATTTATTCAATAACAATCCTAGCATGTAGTTTAGAACTCTTGGTATGCTCATCTTAGTTTTTGATGATTTCATTATCTTTTCTAATGCTTCCTTTCATCATATCAAAAGACTTAATGAAATTTTTAAATAATTTTGGTTGACAAAGTGATATTTCTATTAGTAAAAGTAAGAGCTACTTTATTAACTCCTCTAAAATTTCTAATAACAAAATCAATCATATCTTGAGAATAACTAACTTTAAACACCAAGAACATCTTATTAAATATCTGGGTGCTCCTCTTTTAAAAGGTAAAAAAGATCCCATCTTTTTGATGAGCTTATCCAAAAAATTTCTACTAAAATTTCGATGTGGGAATTTCACTTAATTTCTTTTGGTGGCAGTCTTACTTTGCTTAGGAGTATTCTTAATTCACTGCCTTTATCTTATTAAAACCATGATCCCTACTAATTATATCTTAAATAGAATTGATCATCTCATGATAAATTTTTATGGGGCTCTAATAATTTAGTTACAAGGATGCATTGGACTTCTTGGCATAAATGTTTTAGTCCTTAGGTGAAGGTGGGCTTAGCTACAAACCTATTCATGAAGCTATTACTACCTTCTCACATAAACTTTGGTGGAACTTTCGAAAAAAAGATAGCCTCTGGGCTAATTTTATCACAACTAAATATTGTTAGGGTAAGCACACTCTAATATGTACTTATAAAGTGGGTGACTCACTGATTTGGAAAAGGCTTTGCTCCATTAAATGGGAGGTTGAATCCTTGATATCTTGGGGTAAAAATTCAAGACCTTCTTGCTTTTGGCAAGACAATTGGATTGGTGGTGGTTCTATTGATTCTTTTTTTATCTACCCATTATATTGCTACTTCTAAAGTTAACTCCTTTTTGCTTAATAACAGGTGGAATGATAGTGAACTTAGCAAATTTATTCTTATCTCTCTTTTAGATAAATTTATTGATATTCCTATCCTTTCCAACAAGCTCGGTCAAATTCTTTTTAACTTGCCTTATAATGGTGATTTTATTCTTAAAGAGGCTTGGAATTATATTAGAGACGCTCATATTTCTTCTAATGTATTTATTAAACTTTGGAATAATATCATCCCTATCTCTTATTCTGTCCTTACTTGGAGAATTCTGAAAAACTTCATTCCTATTGATTCCTTGCTTTGGGATAATGGTTTTCATTTGCCTTCTAAATGTTATTGTTGTTTTAATATTGAAAATGTTAATCATGTTTTTGTCAATGGTGCTATTGCCTCCAAATTATGGTTTTGGTATGATGATCTTTTTAATACTAACCATTTCCATGGTTTTCTTTCTTTATATCAACTTCTTGAAGCCTATTTCCAAAAGCGTGAAAGTTCATATCAAAGTTTTAATTTCCATTACCCTTATTTGGTTCATATGGATGGATAGAAATGATGCTAAATATTGTGGTATTCTTATGAATCATAAAAGGATTATTGATAGAACCAAATAAAAAAATCCATGCTTTATTTAATGCTAATTTAATTAGTAACACTCATCTTAGAGGTTGCAAATTTGTGGCCAAAAAATTGGGTCTTTTCACCTTCTGTAAAGAAGATAGGATTATATATTGGATAAAACCTCATAATAATATTATTAAAATTAATACAGATGGCTCTATCTCTCAGAATACATCTAGTTGTGGTGGTATTTTTAGGGATTTTAAAGGTAATGCCATTTGTCCTTATGCTTATCCTCTTAAAGCTTGTTTTGTTATCTATGTTGAATTAATGACTGTAAACAAAGATATTGACATTTGTTTATAAAAAGGTTTCTTTAATATTTGGATTGAAGTTGATGCTCTCTTACTCATTGACATTTTGACTTCCACTAAGATGGGGAATGTAGATTTATTCTACCTTCTTAATCATACTAGAACACTCCTCTCTCAAGTATGCTTTAAAATTTCTCACATTTGGCTTGAAGGAAATGCATGTGCAGATTATCTAGCTAATCTAGGTGCTAAATTAAATGATCTCACTTTTTATGATCATCTTAATTTACATCGACAATTGAGAGGCTTAGTTAATCTAGATAACACTGGATTACCTTATCTCAAAAATTAATTTTACTTTGCGATTTTTAGGTTTCTATGATTTTCTCTGTGTGCATTTTCATTTTGCTACATTTTTCTGGCTATTTCACTCGCTTTATGGTTTGTGCTGTAATACTTGGGAGATCTCTTTGAGGTGGTGGTTGGCTTTTCGACCTCTTTTGTTGGAGAGGTGTTCTCTTTGGCTGACTATTTTATTTAGGGATCTAATTGTCAACATTTTCATGTGCTGACTTGATCTTGTGGTGGCCTATTTTTGGGTTATGCCTTTACCTGCTTTTGGCTTTTCCCCTTTCTTAATTGGTCCTAGTTTTGCCTCCAATTTTGGTTGGATATTTCCTTACTTATGGAGGATTTTCTATTTATTTTTTGGGCCTGGGTTCGTATTTGCTACTACCCTCTACATGGTATATTCCTACCCTTTACATGGTTGTCTTGGATGGCAATTATTTGATGGCTACTATCGATCTTTTTACTCTTGAGTTTTTGCTGAGCCTTTTGGTGGTTTTTTATCTAGATGGGGCCTTGGTCTATTTTGAGGTGATGGTTTTTCAGCTATTTGCTACTACCACTCTGGTTGACTATTGGTGGTTGGGTGGTCCTCCTAGGCTACATCTTTTAGTTTGATTGGGTGATTACCGTTTGTTTCTTGGTTTTTTTGGGTGGCTTCCTGTTGGTTGTCACTATGCCTATCTTTCTCTATGTTGGGATTGCCTCCATTTTGGACTAGTTATTTCCTTATCAGAGTTGGCTCATCTGCTGCTTTGTTAATTGGATGGGTGGTCTTGTGGGTTGGCTAGTTTGGTTGGATGCTCTGGCTAGTTTGGTTGGTTTTCCTTTTGGTTTTTATTTCTGATCTGTTGTTAGCTAGTAGGGTTGACCTTTTTGTGGCTTTTCTTTATTCTAGTTTTGGCCTTATGGTGGCTGGGTGCTGCTATTTTTCTATGGCTATCTTTCTATTTTTGATGGAGGTATTACGACCTTTTTATTTCGTGCCTCTACTATCTAGGTTGGATTGGAGGCTACTGTTAGTGTTGTCCTTGACCTCGATCTAGTTTGGAATTATTGGTTTCTTCGTGGTAATTGTAGGTTACAATTTTTGTTTTGGGATGTTGCTTGTGGTTGTTTGGTGACTCTAGTGGGTTTGGTTCTTATCCATGGTGACTTTGTTTTCTGGGTGATATCTTGGTAGCTGCTCTTTCATTTCTACTGGTGGATGCTACTTCTTCGGCTTGGCCTTTAGTTGACTAGGTGTTTTGTGGGCAGCCTTTTTCTTACTTGCTAGAGAATTGTTGACTTTCACTCTTTGGCTGATTTCCTTCATCAAGGTAACTGGACTATGATGGCTAGGATGATTTCTCTATTATCTTTTGGCTGGTAGCAGCATATTTGACTGTAACCCTTCTTTTGAAATCTGGATGCTCACATTTGTGGTTGCCCATAAAAATGCAGGTGACTAAGCCCGAGCCTTATTAGAAATTTTCTCTTATATTGCTCTTTATTATGTGTTAAAGTTTGATTTTCTCATGTAATTACAATTTCTAGACAAGATTCTTTTCTTGGTTATTTATGTGTTTGATCCGGATGTGGATTGTGCAACTCTCAAAAGACTTCTGACTCTAGTAGTGGGCTTTGGTTGATCGTCTTGTTTCCTGGGCTATTTCTTATTTGTTTTTTGGTCTTTTATTACTTTTGTTTAGTTTCCTTGCTTTTGTTGTATTAGATAGATGATTTTTCTCTCTAGGCTAAATGTAGCACTTTGCGCGGTAGTTAAGAGAATTATCCCCTCTTAAGGAATTTGTACTCCTTTCTTTGTAGTAATAAAATTCTCCCATTTGTGAGTTTCCATAAAAACCCTAACTAAACCCCAAACCCTAAACCCTAAAAAGCTAAGACCTAAACTTAAACTAAATAAAACCTAAAAATAAAATAAATAAATAAACCTAAACCAAAATAAATAAAAAAATGAAATAAAATAAAAAACTAAACTAAAACCTACACCTAAACCTAAAAAATAAATAAATAAATAAAAACTAAAATAAAATAAAATAAATAAAAAGCTACACTAAACTAAAAAAATAAAAATTACACTTAAAATAAAAATAAAAATAAAATAAACCTAAAATAAAAACTAAATAAAAACCTAAATCGAAAAAATAAACCTAAAAATAAATAAAAAATAAAACCTTAACCCTAAACTAAAAAAAAACCTAAACCTAAAATAAAAATAAAATAAACCTAAACCTAAACTAAAATAAACTAAAGTAAAATAAATAAAACCTAAAATAAACTAAACCTAAACCTAAACCTAAACTAAATAAAATAAAAAAAACTAAAAGTAAACCTAAACCTAAACTAAAAAATAAAACCTAAAAATAATCCTAAAATAAAAACTTAGAACCTAAACTTAAAAAAATAAAATAAAAATCTAAACCAAAACCTAAAATCAAAAAAAAAAAAAAATCTAAACTAAAAAATAAATCGAAACTTAAACCTAAACCTAAAAAATAAACTAAAATAAAAACCTAAATTAAAATAAATAAATCTAAAATAAATAAATAAAACAAAATAAAAATAAAAATAAAACAAAATAAAAAAATAATATAAACTAAAATAAATAAAAAATAAACTAATATAAATAAAAAACTAGATAAACTAATTAAACATAAACCTGCTAGTTTACTTAATTTAAAAAATTAAAATTAAAAATAAAAAAAATCTCTAAGTAAAATTAACCCTAAACTCTAAACCCTAAAACCCTAAACTCTAAATCCTAAACCCTAAACCTTAAATCCTAAAGCCTACAACCCTAAACCATAAACCCTAAATACAAACAAATCCACAAACACTAAACCCTAAACCCTAAAAAACATAAAACCTAAACCTAAACTAAATAGACCTAAAATAAAATAAATAAATAAATAAATAAATAAAATAAAAAAATCTAAAAAAATAAACCTGGGCATAAACCTAAACCTAAACCTAAACCTAAAATAAAATTAAATAAAAATAAAACTAAAATAAAATAAAATAAATAAAACCTAAAAATAAACTAAAATCAAAAAGTAAAATAAAAGAGATAAAACCTAAAATAAAAATAAAACAAACCTAAAATAAAATAAAATAAAAACTAAATAAAAACCTAAACCTAAATAATAAACCTAAAAAGAAAACCAAAAAAAAAAAAAAATCTAAACCCTAAGCTGAATAAAAAAACCTAATGCTAAAAAAATTAAATAAACCTAAACCTAAACTAAAATAAATAAAACCTAAACCTAAACCAAAAATAAGCTAAACCTTAACCTAAACCAAAACAAAATAAAATAAAATAAATTAAAAATAAACCTAAAACTAAAAGAAAAAATAAAACCTAAAAATAAACCTAAAATAAAAACCTGTAACCTAAAACTAAAAAAAAAAAATAAAAATAAAAACCTAAACCTAAACCTACAAAAAAATAAAAATAAATCTAAGCTAAAATATTAACATAAACCTAAAAAATAAACTAAAATAAATAACTTAAACAAAAATAAAAAAACATAAAATAAATAAACTAACCTAAATAAAAATTAAAAATAAAATAAAATACAAAATAAATAAAATAAATAAAAATAAACTAAATAAACTAAATGGCGTACTGGGTTTGCTTAATTTAAAAACAAACCCTAAACCTAAATTAAACCCTAAACCTTAACCACAACTTAACCTACCACAAATCCTACCACTAAAAACCTAAAAAACCCTAACCACTAAACCATAAACCACTGACCACAACCCTAAACCCTAAACCTAAACCTAAACCCTAAACCTAAACCCTAAACCCTAAACCACAATCCTAAACCTGACCCTAAACCCTAAACCCTAAAAACTGAGCCAAACCACAAACCCTGCTCACTAAACACTAAAAAACCTAAAACCTAAACCTAAATTAAATAAAAAACTAAAATAAAATAAAATAAACTAAATTGAAATAAGAAAAAAAAAAACCTAAACTGAAACTTAAACCTAAACCTAAACCTAAAAATAAAATAAATAAAAAATAAAAAATAAACTAAAATAAAATAAACTAAAGTAAACTTGAAAAATAAAAACTTAAATAAAATAAAAACTAAATGTGAAATAAAAATAAAATAAACCTAAAATAAAATAAATATTAAATAATAATCTAACCCTAAAAAATAAACCTAAAAATAAAAAATAAAAATAAATAAAAAATGAAACTTAAACCCTAAACTACAAAAAAAACTAAACCTACAATAAACAAAATAAAATAAACCTATACCTAAACTAACATAAACTAAACTAAAATCAATAAAACCTAAACCTAAACTTAAAATAAACTAACCCTAAACTTAATAAAATAAAATAAACTAAAATAAACCTAAACCTAAACTAAAAAATTAAATCTAAAATAAACCTAAAATGAAACCTTAAAACCTAAACCTAAAATAAAATAAAACCTAAACCTAAACCTAAAAACAAAAATAAAAAAACCTAAAAATAAAATAAAAAATAAAACTAAAAAAATAAACATAAACTTAAACCTAAACGTAAAAAGTAAACTAAAATAACTAAACCTAAAATAAATAAACTAAACTAAAAAATAAAAAATAAACTAAATAGATAAAAAATAAACTAAAGTAAATAAAAAATAAATTAAATAAACTAAATTAACATAAACTAACTATTTTACTTAATTTAAAAAAAACTAACAAAACCATAACCTTAAACCTTAAACCCTAAAACTAACCCTAAAACCTAAACACTAAAACCATAAACCCTAAACCCTAAATCCTAAACTTAAAAAATAAAAAATAAATAAAGACTTGAACCTAAAAAATAAACCTAATAATAAATAAAACATTAAAGCTAAACCCTAAACTAAAAAAAATC
Source organism: Cymbidium sinense (assembly GCA_021442155.1). Classification (NCBI taxonomy): domain Eukaryota; kingdom Viridiplantae; phylum Streptophyta; class Magnoliopsida; order Asparagales; family Orchidaceae; genus Cymbidium; species Cymbidium sinense. The sequence goes on from JAKCPB010000186.1 coordinate 336,502, forward strand.
AAAACCTAAAATAACAAAATAAAATAAACTTAAACCTAAACTAATAAGACCAAACTAAAATAAATAAAGGATAAACCTAAATCATAAACTAAATAAAATAAAATAAACTAAAAATAAACTTACACCTAAACTAAAAAAATAAAACATAAAAATAAACCCAAAATAAAAACATAAAACCTAAACCTAAAAAAAAACCAAAACCAAAACCTAAAAAAAAAATTAAAACCTAAACCTAAAATATAAAATAAAATAAAACTAAGCTAAAAAATCAAAATAAACCTAAACCTAAACTTAAAACATAAACTAAAATAAAACACTTAAACTAAAATAAATAAACCTAAAATAAATAAACTAAAATAAATAAATAAAAAATAAATTAAATCTAAATATTACCCTACCACACTTTGCCTTAGCCAAAACCTCAAACCCTAAACCCAGCCTAAATAATCTCTAAACCCTCCACAACCTACTTAACTGGTTCATATAAAATATAAAAACTTTAAAAAAACCTAACCTAAACCCTAAACCACACCCAAAATCCTAAAACCCTAAACCCTAAATCCTAAAACCTAAACCCTAAACCCTGGACCACGGATCCTAAAACCTGCAACCCGGACCTACCCCCCACCCTAAACCCTAACTGACCTAAACCTAAACCTAAACATAAAAATAAAAACTAAAATAAAATAAAATAAAATAAATAAAACTAAACTAAACTAAAAAAGAAAATAAATAAAAACTAAATAAAAATGTAAACCTAAAAAGAATAAATCTAAAAAATAAATAAGAAATAAAACCTAAACCCTAAAATAAAAAAAAAACCATAAACCTAAAATAAGCAAAATAAAATAAACCTAAACCTAAACTAAAATAAACTAAACTAAAATAAATAAAACCTAAAACTAAATGTAGACCTTAAACTAAATAAATAAAATAAACTAAAAATAAACCTAAACTAAAAAATAAAACCTAAAAATAAACTTAAAATTAAAACCTAAAACCTAAACCTAAAAAATTAAAATAAAAACCTAATCCTAAACCTAAAATAAAAAAAAAAACCTAAAAATAAAATAAAATAAAATAAAAATAAACATTAACCTAAACCTAAACCTAAAAAATAAATTAAAATAAATAACCTAAACTAAAATAAATAAACCTAAAATAAATAAACTAAACTAAATAAAAAAATAAGCCTAAATAAAAATAAAAAATAAAATAAACTAAAATAAATAAAAAGTAAACTAAATAAAGCTAAACCTACCAGTTTACTTAATTAAAAGAAAACCCCTTAACCTAAAATAAAACTTAAACCCTAAAAAACCCTAAACCTTCTAAACCCTAAAAAACTCCTAAATCATAAACCCTAAAATCATAAACCACACCCTAAACCTAAACTCCTAAACCCTCCACAATCCCCACAACCTGACCACTAAACTAAACTTTCCCTTAAACCCTGGGCCCTAAACTCTAAACCTTGGGCTCTCAATTACCATGACCCTAAACACCTATCCATCTTCTGGTTTACCCTATACCCACCTGACATCCTGACCCAGGCCACCAGGCTAAACTCCAGCTATTAACTGAATAAAACCTAAGGCCTAACCTGGGCCCTAACTGACCTGTGCAGCCACTCCTAAACCTAAATCTTCACCCTAAACTGTCTAAACTCACTTTACCTTAAACTCTAACCTAAATGCGAACTAAACCCTAACCATAAACCCTAAACCCTAAACCATAAAACTGTAAACCCTAAAACCCTAAAACCTAATTAAGAAAATTAAAATTGAATACTAAATGTAAAATAAAAGTAAAATAAATTTAAAATAAATTAAAATAAGAAGTTTAAACCTAAAAAATAAACCTAGAAGTAAAACCAAAAAAAACCCTAAACCATAAATAAAAAAAACTTAAACCTAAAATAAAATAAAATAAATAAAATAAATGAACCAAAACCTAAACTATAATAAACTAAACTTAAATAAATAAAACCTAAACTTAAACCTAAAATAAAAACTTAAACGTAATCTAAACTAAATAAAATAAAATTAACTAGAAATAAAGCTAAGCCTAAAAAAAATATAAAACCTAAAAATAAACCTAAAATAATAACCTAAAGCTTAGACATAAAAAATGAAATAAGGCAGAACCTAAAAAATAAAATAAAAAAATAAAACCTAAACCTTAAAATAAAAAATAAAATAAAACTCAACTAAAAAATAAACCTAAACCTAAAAGAAACCTAAACTAAAATAAATAAACCTAAAATAAATAAAATAAACTATATTAAAATAAAAAATAAACCAAAAATATAAAATAAAATAAAATAGCTCAAATAAATAAAAGTAAACAAAATAAATCTAAACCTACCACTTTACTTAATTTTAAAAAAAAAAACCCTAAACCCAAAAAACTAACCCATAACCCAAACTTACTACCTTAAACCTACATCCCTAAACCCTAAACCCTAAACCCTAAAACGTAAACCTTAAACCCTAAACCTTAAACCCTAAAACCATAAACCCTAAACCCCAAACCCTAAAGCCTAAACCTTAAACCCTAAACCCTAAACTAACCCTAAACTAACCCTAAACTCTAAGAATAGGCAGAACCATGATGGTAGGAACATCACCATCAACCAGGCTCAGTCTAGATCTGGTGGTGGAGGCAAAGGTGGAGGCGTGGGTTATCATAGTGGTGGTGGAGGTTCTGGAGGTGCTGTTGGATAAGGATGTGGTGGTCAAAGTAGTGGTGGCTATGGATGCGGGAGGAGCGACGGAGGTTACAGCCATAGTGGTGGCAGAGGAAGAGATCAGGGATATGATGGCGAATCCCACTACACGAGAGGCGGGGCTGGTTCTGATGTGAACTGGAGAAACTAAAGAACGGCCGATCTGAACGGTTGCTTATGAAATTGTGTCTTTATAGTAGAGACGGTTCTACTTATATAGGGCTTTTGATTTGCTCTATGGGTGCTCATTTTTGATCTATGTCATCGCTTGTGTCTTAGAGAACTTGGTGTGCTACTAGGTTGATAAAATTGAAAAGAAGAAATGTTGAATCTGAATTTGTTCTTGAAAAAAAAAACCTTAAACCCTAAACCCTAAACCCTAAACTAAAACTTAAATCCTAAACCAAAGCTTTTTCCCTAAACCCTAAACCTTAAACCCCAAACCCTATACCCTATACCCTAAAAACCCTAAACCCCAAATCTTGAACCCTAAACCATAAACCCTAAACCCTAAACCCTAAACCATAAATCATAAAACCTAAACCCTAAAACCCTAAACCCTGAATCCTAAAACCCCAAACCCTAAAACCTACAACCATAAACCTTAAAACATAAACCCTAAACACTATGCCTAAACCTAAACCCTAAACTATCCCTAAGCCCTAAACCCTAAACAAACCCTAAACTAACCCTAAACCTTAACCCAAAATCATAAACTTGAAACCTTGAATAAAGATGTCATTAGGAGTAGATCTAAAGAATGACCTAATCCTAACATAGTTATGATAGCTAAAAAAATGTCTTCATGAGACTTTCCCATTGACTATTAGAGATTTGAATACCCTAAACCCTAACCCTAAATGATATTATAATACCATATGTTATACTATAATGTAGCATCATATATTTGAACATGTAGTGATGTGTTTTTGGATGTTATAAGATTTTTTGAAATGTTTTAGTATATTATGGTATTATGCCTTATAGTCTATATTACTATAAATCATAAAATATTGATTTAATAAATCAAATGATGAAATTTGTTAAATTTGAAGTCAGAATTAGGTTGTAGTACCAAAGGTGTGCTATGCCACTTGTAGTCTAAAAAGTAAGATTTTATGTTCAAAATAAATATTATATGTTGTAACATAGTATAGCATCATATATCATAATATATTATTTTGCAAATTTTAAATTCTTTTAGTATTTTACACTCATGCTGTCGAGCCTACACTAGCATTATTTATAAAAATGTTGATATAGACTTTAAAATGGTGGAATTTGGCCAAATTCATAATAGGTAGAGCATGGCATCATAATATATTATTTAAATTTAAAATATGTAAGTGATACGACTAAAATATATAGTTTTATTGTTTAGGCTAATTTTATGATTTTTTATCTTAAGTAATCCCTTGTGATGTGATATGCAATATAATATAATATAATATATTATAATGTATTATAATATAGGATGCCATAACATAGTGTAGCATCATGCATTATAACATACTATTGTGTATTACTACTTGTTGTTTAGCATATTTTAGTTTGTTATAGTATGATGTAGTAGAGTTTGTTCTGGTATAATTCATAGAAATACTGATTTATGGGCTGAGATGATGGGATTTGGCCAAATTTAAGGTAAGCTTTAGGGAACATCATTGGGGTGTGCTATGGTGTGTCATTTAATCAAAAGAATGGAATTTTGCATTCGAAATCAATGTTCATTTTTCAACTAAATTTTATAAATTTTTTGCTTGAAGTGATTCATTTTAAGGTGTAATGTACGATAATATATTATATGAAAGCATACTAAAATATAATGTACATAACAATATAACTTCACATATATATGAATGTGGTGGTGTGTTACTAAATGTTATTGTACATTTTAGTATGTTTTACTTTTATTATAATACATTGGGTCAAAACTCACAAAAATGTTAATTTGAAGGTTGAGATGAAAGAATTTGGCCAAATTCATGGCACACACCAAGAAGCAACACCAAAATTATGCTATTTTATACCATTTCTAATAGAAAAATAACAATTTTACATCCAAAATGGACATTATTCATATTTTAAGAAACTTTTGTTATTTGTTCCTTTTTAGTGATTCTAATGAGGTGTAATGTTAAATAATATATTATATTATAATAAATTATAATATAACATCATATATTATAATTTAATATAGTGTGTTAATTCACACTATAATATGTTTAGCATGATATTGTATAGTTAGTTTGAGCTTGCACCCTCACGAATCATAAAATGTTTATTACAATGTTAAGATGATGTAATTCGAATGAATACATTGTTAGGCTTTTGGTTGAAGTATTAAAGGTGTGCATAAGGGAAGAAAAAGATTTGATGAGAATTACATGTCAATGACATGGAGGGAGATGCGCTAGGGGATTACACATTCATTGGACATGACATGTGAGGGGTCTATCTAGAGGGAATAGAAGAAGAAAATCTGTTAGGGATAAGGTTTGAATTTGATTTGATTATATGATTTGTGGGAAGAAGATCCACTAGGGATAATAATCTATAATCCACGAATGATTAAGTTCGAATCGACATTAATTTTTTTATTTTAGTTGATATGGAAGCAAATCTTAGATTTACAAATCTAAAGGGATAGTCTACCAGTTGCGGGGAAGAGCTAGCCTACCTAAGGGGTTGCATTTCAGTGTGCAATGGCTATGCTAGGAAGAAGGTGTAACAAAATTACATCTTCTAAAGTGAGGAACAACCGTTGGGGTGACCTGTTGGATGCACAATAAATCGAACATGACCTAGGGCGACTACTGAGTGAATGTCATAGGGGACTTATGTTAACTCAAAATTAGTCAGGATTAGTTTTATCTTAAATTCATGTGATTTGATATGGTTTGTTTGGCTTAGTTTTATTTTGAAATGAGGGCATATTTTCTTGGGATGTGAGCTCGGTCAAATTTAATAGATTTAACTTATAGACCATGTCGATGTGTGATGGACCCACTGAGAAGAGGCTATATCAGACATTTCCTATCTCAGATTTATAAATCTAAAGGAATAGTCTATTGGTCGTGGGGTAGAGCTAGCCAACCTAAGAGGTTGTCTTTCAGTGTGTAATGGCTGTGCCAGGAAGAAGGCGCAATAGACTTACATCTTCTAAAGCAGGGAACAACCGCTAGAGACATGTTGGTAGCTCAACAAATCGAACCAGACTTAGGAATGACTACTGAGTGAATGTCGTTAGGGACTTATATCAACTCAAGAGTAGCAAGGCAATTCTTATAGGGGGTTTTGCTGACACTGCCCTAAAGATAGGATGCATGCTTGGGAAAAGGTACCACTAGGGGTGTCCTCCTAATCCACAAGTGAATATATATTTTATTTATATGTTTACATGGACCGTGTTGGTGTGCGAGGGACCACACTAAAAGGGGCAATTTTCTCCTTGACCTATCTCAGATTTACTTGACTAAGGGAGAATTTTCACATCTACAGGATGAATTCTCCAACCACAGGGGTGGTTATTAGGAAAGGGGAACTGTCTAATCTGATAGTAACCTGGGTAGTGTTTAAATGGGGTCGCAAAGAGCATGATCCAAATATACTACCCATAGGTGAGGTGCTACTAGGGGCGTTATCCTGAGCCATAGAAAAGAAATTCTATAAGTGTGTGATGGCCAACTCAAGGAGAAAATGTAGCAAATTTATATTTACCATGAGTGGTGTATCCTAAGGTGCGAGAACCAACTAACCTAAGGTGTATCCATCAACACATGTGATGTATCAGTAAGCATAGTGAGAACCAACCAACCTAAGGTGCCCATCGATGTGTAATGATCAATTTGAAAAGAAAGCATGTAAGCTTACACCTTTCCAAGCAGAACTGATCATCAGAATAGTCGTCAATAAGATAGATACTATCTGACCAAGAGTGTCTACAAAGGGAGGAGCCATGAGGAAGGAATGGACCCAAACTTGAAGCAATGAGGAGGGAAGGAGCCACTAGGGGACTTATCCTAAACCTTAAATATACTTGACCCAATCAGTGCATGATGGCTAATCCAAGAAGTGTAGCAGACTCACATCCATTTAAATGAAGCCAACATGAAGTAGCAACCACGTAGTAAAGCATACCAAACTAACAAGGTGCCCATCGGAGTGTAGTGGCCAAGTAAGGAAAAAAAGCATAGCAGACTTACATCCTCCAAAGGAAGAAGACCCCTGGGCTGACACACTAGCACGGTAGCACGTCAAGCTGACCTAGAGCAACCACTGAGTAAGTGCTACTAAGGGTGTTATCTCAACTCAGAGTTGCCCGAGATAAAATATATTTGTTTGTTTTATATGTTTGTGTGTAGTTTGTGTTTGTGTTGTGTCGATGAAGGATAGGATGCTGCTCGGGTTCCTTACACTTACACTAAACACATCGTGGCAGATTCACAATCAAGAGTACTTTCAACATCAAAGAGATTGAATTCAAAATGGAATTTTCATTGATGATAATTGATTTCAAATATAATTTATAATATTTATTTAAGTAGAGCCTATTGATTAGAAGAAATGGGCTCTATCCCTTATGATTGGATGGAGATCCTTCATGTTCAAGAGAGAAAGAATATGCATGCATGATGTGAAACAAATAACCATACATCTAGGCAGTGGTTAAATCTTTTGATTATCTTATTTATGACTTAGGCTTTATGATGAGGTTATGAGTTGTTTAAAATTTAGTTATGAGTGATTAGTTGGGTAGAAATGTTATTTTTATCCTAAGAGATTAATCATATCCAAGCCACACATTAAAGCATCAATCATTTAAGAAACTATGAAAATCATGTCATCCTAATGCACAATGTAAACATAACATCAAACAATTATATGAACTATCATAAAATAATAAAAGGCCAGTGCGATCAGGTATTGCCGGACAACCTCAAGGGAGATAAGATGGGTAGCCAAGCTCTACCCTTATACAACCTACAACATGAAAAAATAATTATAATTATATTAAATTCTATGGGGGTCTTCTTTCTTCATATCTCCATTTTTGATTTGGTTCCTTCTATGATTTGGATGGTTCTTACTTCAAAGGCATCACAGGGCACCCCAGGACAAAGCCTTCTGGCCACTTCTCATCCTAATCCCCCATAGCACTAATCCCAATTCCTATTGCAAAAATTACATTTATGTGGGAAAAGTAAATCTAACTACACCTACAAAATAGAGGTTAGCTAAATATATATATAATCCCAAGCAGTTATATTTATAATTTGGACATAGCCTACACATGGGTAACTAAGCCCACATGTCCTAACTTTAATTGTGCTTAAGGATTTAAGTAACTTGACAAAAGAGCATTCATATTTATTTTTAAGCATCTCTTAAGCATAATCCCCTACAGAAAATATGATTAGGCTAATATTGGCCTATCATCCAGTATATAAAGCATACACCCTAAATCCAATCTAAAATAATACATCATAAAACAAAACATACATCACATCATATGACATCCTAACTTAGAGCTAGAAGTGGTGACTTAATTCTAATGTGTGTATTAAGGCTTGTGTGGTAATTCTTGTTAGGCATTAGTGTTGTATTTTCTAAGTGTAAAAGGATTCGATTTAACATGAAAGGTTGATTTCACTTGAAGTAGTTTAATTGATTTGAAGTTTTAATTTGTGTTTTCTTTTGCTTCATTTGATTAGAAGCAACTAAGTGTTATAAAGAGAGGAAAAGAGAATTGTCCACTTTCATCAATACATTAAGTTACTTTCTAAAGTATATTAATTTGATTTAGTTTCTTTAATGAATGGCTTATTAAATGAATTAATTAATCCTAAGTTTAGGTTCTGTTTAAATAATCCTTTTCAAAATGAAAGGTATTTTAAGATTAATTTAATTGAATTACTACCACATGACATATATTCATTCCTTTCCATCACATGTAACATGCATATGATTTAATCCTAAGTGTATTTATACATGCAACATATTTTAGCACACTTAAATGATGAATGTATGTGTATATTTAGAATTTATATTTTATTTGATTGAATTAGTTAAACATATTAATTTAAAACCTTATCCAAATTCTTATACAAAAAAATACATAAGAATATAATTAAATAGGCATGTGTTGTTGTTAAACCAGGGAAGTGAGGTAATCAAATGACCTCCTTGGTGCTAGCTAAAATCATATTCTGGGATGTCCAGACTATATACCCATTTGAATTCAAACATATGTAAATTCGTATACATGAACATAAGAAGTAAGCTCCAAATCATATGGCTAATTAGTTCAACCACTTAGTCAATTATGAATGCATGGAATTTTAATGTAAAATCAAATTTCCATTCACTACTCACATAGACATATACATGCAGAAAGATATAGGCAAGTACGTGTCATTGTCAAACCAGGAAAGTGAGATAATCAAATGACCGCCTTAGGGCTAACTATGGCCTCATATTCTCGGGATGTCCAGACTATAAACTTACTTTTCTTGGATGACATGGAAGTATACATAAATGAGGGAAAGAAAACCATGCAAAGATTGTACATTTTTTTGATTGAATAATTTATATATATGAATTAAAGGTCTATCCAAATTTTAATGTTGAAATACATAAGAATGAAATAAAATGGTTATGTGCCATTGTTAAACCATGGAAGTGAGGTAATCAAATGGCCTCCATGAGGCTAGCTAAAGCTTCGTGTTCCCGGGATGTCCAGACTATATACCAATTACAATTCAATCTCATATAAATCAATAATTTAATAGAGGAAAGAGAACTCAACATTCATACAGTTAGGCTATAAGCACATGCTTTTTTATGTTTTTATAATTAGCATCATAACACATATCATTCTTCATTTATAAGCTTTTGAAAATACATTTGTATTTAATAGTGATAATATACATGCAAATATTAAATCAACACATGCAAGCTTACATAAAGGAAATCCATTTTATTTAACTTGATTTTGAAATGATGGATGCATGAATTCAAATGACATACCAAATTTAACATGATTGGAAAGAGGGCAATCAAATATAAGCATGCGATTCATTCAACCAAACTATTTCTTAAGGACAAAGAAATCAAATAAGATTATTTAAAGCAAACCAAAGCTTCTTTATTAATTAAGTTTTGGATTTGATTAGATTTAAAGATGAGAAGAGAAATCATCACTTTTTATTTTAAACCCATTCCCACATTAGTGATTTGATTTAATTTAAGAAAATGTAATTAATTTTATTTTATGAGTTAATTAAGTTGAACCCTTAATTAGATGAATTAATTTCTCTTACCTACGTCACCTTAAAGTAGTTAACTAAATAATTATGAACCAACATGATATGCATAGAAAATAAACTTGAAATGATCCTAAGAAATAAAAAGGGGCCTAATGCAATTAGCTCATGATTAATAGTTAATTAGATTAAGGAACTTAATTAATTACTCTTATGGTTTTCCCACACACGTGGACTAAATATAATTTCATTAAACTCCTTTAGATTATTAAACATCTAAAGATCTACCCCATGATTTAATTAATTAAGTATGATGTGATTATGATTTCAATTTCATTAAGTGATTTAATTAATTAGTTAAATCTCAATTAATTTAATTTAAAAACAAGGTGAAATGAACTTAGGGAAAGGGGTCCCAACCCTATTTCTTAGTTCACTTACCAATGAACATTGATTAATAAACTTAATTAACCAATTTATTATTATTCATGGGATTAATTAATTATTAATTAACTTAAAAGAGTAGTTAAAGTTTAATTAGTCAATTTTTCTAATTAATTGAGCAGTAAATCCCAAGAAAATCAAGGAAGGCAGAGGTCATCCCATTAAATTATCCCACAAAAATTAGGATTAATTGCTTAAGTAATTAAGCTAATAAATTTTATAATTAAACCTTAATTAAATCTTAATTACTATTCAAAATTAGTTAAGATCATTTTTAATTAATTTTCCTCTGAAATACCTTTAAAATGAGTATTTATTTGTATTTTTTTATTTCGTTATGATTTTTTATTATTTTTAGAAGATTCAGCCATTAAAAAAATTAATTAAGCCTAATTAAAGCCTAATCTTGTTGGCACATGGCGCGTTGACACGTCACACTTTCCACATGGCATTGTAGGATTAGTTAAAATTTCTTCACTCGGTGCCTCATTGTAGTGGATCTTTCGTCAATCGTCTAAGATTGGATAGCTACGATTAATCCATAGCTTAATATGATTAAATTAGATCGATCAAGTAGATCTAATGATGATTGTCCATTCCGATCACACAGAATGAATGGCACGTGATCTAACATCACATGAGTGAGGGAGAATGGAGTCTTTCTTCCATTGTCCACTTGATCTGACTTACCCAAACTCAGATCAACTCCAAAAGGATCCTACACCTTCACGACATCAATTGGAGGGGATCCAATGGTCAAGATCACATGAGATGCAAGTTTTCTTCAAAAAGCTCCAACCCATGTTTTCCAAAGGATTAGTTTTGGAACCATACCTCATCAGAGCTCAAATGTTGGCTCGAATAATTGAGGAGGCTTTATCTAGTGGAGACAAATCTTTGTTGACCAACAATTGGATCAATTCCTTGATGTTCGCTATGAAGGCCATAAACTAATGCTTTAGAGCTTGGCTTTGATCAAAGTCCCACCTTCGATGATCAGAAAGATTTGGAGATGATTCATTCTTGATGAGGCCTAAGGAAGTTGCATACAAAGTTAATTTGAGTTTGATCAAGAAATGGGAAAGTTAGGTCAGAAATGGGAGTGTCATATTTCCAGATGGAAGGGAATGGCATTTTTTGATCGAGGAACAAGCTTGGGAGCTTAGGGAATGGCTCTATCAACTCGTGTTGGGTAGCTAGGGCTCTAAGGGATGATTTTGTGTGTGTTTGAGTGGAAATGAGGGGGTGTATACCCCCCTTCACTTTGATTGAACAGTGGGATCGGGTTTGGCTTCTAGTGGCTGTCTGGCCATCTCAAGGAGTCATGGGTGGCAAAGAGGAGGTGAGTTGGCTCGACTTGGTTGGTTGAAGGTGCAGAGGTGGCTGCCAAGAAGGAAACATGGGTGTCCTATTTATTTCAAATGCTCCAATGGGGAGGGTGAGGTAATTTTACTTCCTATAGGTCATGGCTGACCCAACCACCCCTTGGTTTAGGTTGGTTAGTATCCTAGGTGCCTAGGCGGACCATTGGAGAGTACAAAGTGGCCAAGGAATTGGAATGACCACTTACATGGGTGATTTGTCTCATGTGATGCTCTTGACCCAAGGGTAGAATGATCATTTAGCATTAGATTTGATTTGGGTAAATTTAAAATGAGCCAAAAGTGGGTTAGCCCAAATTTCAAGTCAATTGGAGTTGATTTGGTTAGGTTATTTGACTCATTTAGGTCAAATTGGGTTAGGTTGGGTCAAGTTTACCAATTGGTTAAATTAAGTCAAACCAAGGGTTGGGTCAAGTTCATATGATCATTTGGGATGTTTTGGTTCAATTGATTTGGTTTAGTTTAGCTTAGTTTTGATTTTGTCTCATTTGAATTCATTTGGGTCAAATGGGTTAAGTTGACCAAATTGGCCAAATTGGCTAAGGTTGGGTGTTGGTTCGGGTTTAGTTTACCAAGTGAAGATGATTGTAGGCTTTAGTTTCAATTAATTTGGATTTGGTTTTGATTTTGGCCAACTTGAACCATTAGGTCAATTTGGGCCAAGTAGGTCAATTGGGTTCAATTGGGTCCAATCATGGCTTTGGTCAAGTTCAACAATCAATTTCGAATGAACTTGAGCCATTGGTTGCAATCAATTTGGCTTATATTTTGATTTGACCAAATTTGATCTTTTAGGCCAATTTGGGTCAACTTGGGTTAAGAGGGCCAATTGGATTTCGCTTGACTCAATTGAAGGTCAAGTCATATTCAAATATTGATTTTGATTTGGTATGAATCATTGGTTTCAAGGGATCAAATGACCCAGTTGACTTTGTTTGACCCAATTTATGATAATTGATCAACCTAGGGTGATCAACAATCATGATGGGAGGTGTTGAGAAGGATTAGAACCTGACTTAAATAGGTCAAATTGGCCACTTTGGGTTAAGTTGACCAATTAAGTTTAGTTGGTTTGATTTTGGGTTGAATTTGATTTAGTTGAGTTTATATATGGATTTGGGATTGATATATAAATTCAATTGCAATTAGCTTGGGTTCAAATTGGTTTTGGTTCATTTGAACATTTCAAGTCAAAAGGGTTAAGTTGGGTTTGACTTGGTTGATTTTGGTTTAGCTTGATGATTGTAGATTTCATTTATATTTATGAATATGATTGAAGGTATGATTGATTCATGAGAAAATCAATTGAATTTGGGTTTTGGAATGAAGAATTTGGCTAAGTCCATGGAGTTGGGTCATGTGGCTTAGCTTTGGATTTTTATTTGGTTTGATTTAGTTTTGATGATTTAAAAGTATATTTCATTTAAATTTGTGAAGATGATTGAAAATATGATTGATTTATGAGAACATCAATTGAGTTTGAATTGATTTGGATTAAGATTTGGCTAAGTCCATGGGATAGGTCATATGGCTTAGGACGGGTTTTGATTTAATTTGATTTAGTTTTGATCATTTGAATGTAGATTGATTTACAACCACTTCATGGGTCCAAAATAACTAGCTTACTGCCTCCCATAAGCGCAACCAAGATGTCACTCCTATTCTTTAATGCAAAAGTTTTACTCCTCAAAACAACTATTGTTGACTCTTTCATGTGAGTTGTCCTAATAGTGATTTGGCGTGCAAACTAAAACTAATTAAAATCAAAAACTTAAACAAATTTTCCAATTATGTCTCTGATCTCTATAATGATGCAGCTTCTTCTCTTCTGTAGGGGATGAAGTCATAGCTTGGTGACTTGAATTATTCCTTCTTAGATACCTGCCTTGCATTGTTAGAACTCATTCGTAATCAATATGATTCTGGATGATTAAATTTTCATTATTTTTCTTTTTCTAGTTTTAGGGATCAAGGATCGCTATTCGATATGAAAATATATTTTCAAATCAAAACTAAATAAACTTGTATTTACAAATAGTATCAATCTTTAATTTGTTTAGGGTTTACTGATGTGATTATTAGAAAATTAATTGATTTTGGATTTATTTGGATTAAGATTTGGCTAACTCCATGGGATAGGTCATATGGCTTAGGAAGGGTTTCAAGTTTGGATTTGATCATGGGCTTCAATCATTTAGCTTTTGAAATTGGTCTTGGATTTGGATTTGGATTTGAAGTTTGAATTGAACTTGAGGTTTTATTTGAGAAGGTGAACACATATTGGATTTGGGTTGTAGGGTAGGTGGATTATCCTAATCCCTAAGGCATAACCTAATCCTATGGTTAACCTTTTTAAGTCTTTAGGCTTAGGTTAAGTGTTTACCTAATTGTTAGAAGTGTCTTATAACTAGGAAAGTCTTAGTGTATGGAAGACACCAAAGTCTAAGATGAGAAGATTGAATCCGCACTCCAAAAGTGAGGTCAACAAGCCTTAGGCTCCATAATGTAGCCCTTGCATATAGATGATTAGAAGACCAAAGCCAAGTTCTGCATTAGATACTCGGATACATCTTTCAACACTTTTCTTGGGAGACCATGGATACATGAGAACAACATAGTTCCATCCTCTCTACATCAGTGTATGAATCAACACATGGAAGCTTACATAAAGGAAATATATTTTATTTTACTTGATTTTAAAAATATGGATGCATGAATTCAAATGACTTACCAAATTTAACATGATTAGAAAGAGGAAAATCAAATATAAGCATGTGATTCATTCAACCAAACTAGTTCTTAAGGACAATCAAATCAAATAAGATTATTTAAAGCAAACCAAAGCTTCTTTATTAATTAAGTTTTGGATTTGATTTGATTTAAAAGAAGAAGAGAAATAATCACTTGCTATTTTAAACCCATTCCCACATTAGTGATTTGATTTAATTTAAGGAAATGTAATTAAGTTGATTTTATGGGTTAATTAAGTTGAACCCTTAATTAGATGAATTAATTACCCTTACTTATGTCACCTTAAAGTAATTAACTAAATAATTATGAGCCAACATGATATGCATGGAAAATAAACTTGCAACGAACCTAGGAAATAAAAGGGGCCTAATGCAATCATCTCATGATTAATACTTAATTAGATTAAAGGACTTAATTAATTACTCTTATGATTTTCCCACACATATGGTGTAACTATAATTTCATTAAACTCCTTTAGGTTATTAAACACCTAAAGATCTACCCCATGATTTAATTAATTAAGGTTTGAAGTGATTATGATTTCTATTTGATTAAATTATTTAATTAATTAGTTAAATGTTAATTAATTTCATTTTAAAAAAAGGGTGAAATGAACTTAGGAAAGCAATCCCAACCCTATTTATTTAGAATACAATGATTAATAAACTTAATTAACCAATTTATTATTATTCATGGGATTAACTAATATTTAATTAACTTAAAAGAGTAGTTAAGGTTTAATTAGTCAATTTTACTAATTAAGTGAGCAATAAATCCCAACAAAATCATGAGAGGTCGAGGTCATCCCAATAAATTAACCCACAAAATTTGGGATTAATTGCTCAAGTAATTAATGAGTAATTAAAATAATAAAATTTTGTAAATAAGCTTTAATTAATATTCAAAATTAGTTAAGATAATTTTTAATTAATTTTCATATGAAATACCTCTAAAATGAGTATTTATTTGCATTATTTTAATTTTATTATGATTTTTATGATTTTTAGAAGTTTTGGCCATTAAAAATGATTAATTAAGCCTAATTAAAGCCTACTACTGTTGGAGCCACATTGCACACTGATGTGATGCGCTTTCCACATGGCACCGTGGGATTGGAAACTAAAAACTTATCCAACTCAATGCCTACGTGTGGTGGCGACGGGGCACTTTCTTGTCTGTCGTCTGATCTAAGATCGGACGGCTATGATTAATCCCACAGATTAATATAATTAAATCAGGTCAATCTAGTGGATCTAATCATGATGCGATTACGATCACGGTGAGAGAGATAGGTTTCGCCATTACTCACTTGATGCGAGCTTACTGCTTCGGATCAACTCCAAAAAGATCCCACACCTTCATGACATTGATCAGAGGGGATCCAATGGTCAAGATCACATGAGATGTAAGTTTTCTTCAAAAAGGTCCAACCCATTTTTGCATAAGTATAGGTTTTGGAAGCATAGCTCATCGGAGCTCAAGACTAGCGATCGAACGATTGAGAAAGCTTCATCTAGTGGAGATAAAGCTCTATTGAGAAGAAATTAGATCAATTCCTTAATGTTCACTTGGAAGGCCATGAACCGATGATTTGGAGCTTGGCTTTGATCAAAGTCCCACCTCCTATGCTCCAGAAGCTTGGGAGATGATTCATTCTGGCTCGATGAGGCCTAGGGAAGGTGCATGCAAAGTTAATTTGAGTTTGATGGATAAATGGGGATGTTAGGTCAAAAATGGGAGTGTCCTATTTTGGGACAGACGGGAATGACATTTTTAATTGAACAATGAGCTTGGGAGCTTAGAGAATTGATCTATCGACTCATCTTGGGTAGATAGGGCTCTTAGAAATGATTTTTGTTTGTGTTTGAGTGGAAATGAGGGGGTTTATACCCCACTTCATCTTGATCAGATGATGGGATCAAGTTTGGCTTTTTGTGGCCTTTCAACCATCTCAAGGAGTCGTGGGTGGTAGGGAGGAGGTTAGTTGGCTCAGCTTGGTTGGTTGAAGGTGTGGAGGTGGTTGCTAAGAATCATGGGTGTCCTATGGGTTTCAAATGCTCCAATGGCGGGGGTGAGGTGATTTCACCTCCCATGGGTCATGGCCAACCTAACCACCCCTTGGGTTAGGTTGGGTAGTGTCCTAGGTGCCTAGGTGGACCATTGGGAGAGTACCAAGTGGCTAAGGAATAGAAATGACCACTTACATGGGTGATTTGTCTCATGTGATGCTCATAACCCAAGTGTAGAATGATTATTTGGCATTGGATTTGATTTGGGTAGATTTGAAATGAGCTAAAAGTGGGTTAGCCCAAATTTCAATTCAATTGGAGTTGGTTTGGTTAGGTTTGGCTCAATTTGACTCATTTAGGTCAAATTGGGTTAGGTTGGATCAAGTTGACTAATTGGTCAAATTGGGTCAAGCCAAGGGTTGGGTCAAGTTCATATGATCATTTGGGATGTTTTGGTTAAATTGTTTTGGTTTAGTTTAGCTTAAATTTGATTTTAGCTCATTTGAATCCATTTGGGTCAAATGGGTTAAGTTGACCAGTTTGACCAAATTGGCCAAATTGGCCAAATTGGCTTGGGTCAGGTGTTGGTTTGGGTTTAGTTGACCAATTGAAGATTATTGTAGGCTTTATTTTTAATTAATTTGGATTTGGTTTTATTTAGGCCAACTTGAACCTTTAGGTCAATTTGGGATGAGCAAGTCAATTGGGTTCAATTGGGTCCAATCATTACTTTGGTCAAGTTCAACAATCAATTTGGAATGAACTTGAGCCATTGGTTGCAATCAATTTGGTTTATAGTTTTATTTGACCCAATTTTCTTTTTTAGGTCAATTTTGGTCAACTTGGGTCAAGAGGGCCAATTGGGTTTGGTTTCACTCAATTAAAGGTCAAGTCATATTCAAATATTGATTTTGATTTGGTATGAATTATTGGTTCAAAGTGATTTTGCTTAGGTTTCAATTTGGCTAGTTTGGTCTCATATGGGTTAAGGGGTTGACCTGGTTTGACCCAATTTGTGACAATTGATCAACTAGGTGATCATAATCATGATGGGAGGTTTTGATGGGCTTGGTTTAATCCAATTTTTTGGATTAGAACTTAGCTCAAATAGGTCAAATTGGCCACTTTGGGTCAAGTGGACCAATTGGGTTTAGTTGGCTTAATTTTGGGTTCAGTTTGATTTAGTTGAGTTTATATATGGATTTGGGTTTGATATATAAATTCAATTGTAATTGGCTTGGGTTCAAATGGGTTTTGGTTCATTTGAACATTTCAAGTCAAAAGGGTTAAGTTGGGTATGATTTGGGTTGATTTTGGTTTGGCTTGATGATTGTAGATTTCATTTATATTTGTGAATATGATTGAAGGTATGATTGATTCATGAGAAAATCAAATGAATTTGGGTTTTGGAATGAAGGAATTTGGCTAAGTCCCTGGAGTTGAGTCTTGTGGCTTAAGTTTGAATTTTGATTTGGTTTGATTTAGTTTTAACAATTTAAATATATATTTAATTTAAATTTATGAAGATGATTGAAAAAATGATTGATTCCTGAGAAAATCAATTGCTTTTAACTTGATTTGGATTAAGATTTGGCTTAAGTCCATGAGACAGGTCATATGGCTTAAGAAGGGTTTTGATTTAATTTGATTTAGTTTCATTTAGTTTTGATCATTTGAATGTAGATTTGGTTTATGTTTAGGAATATGATTGAAGATATTAATTGATTATGAGAAAGTCAATTGATTTTGGATTAATTTAGATTAAGATTTGGCTAAGTGCATGGGATAGGTCATAAGGCTTAGGAAGGGTATCAAGTTTGGATTTGATCATGGGCTTCGATCATTTGGTTTTTGAATTTAGGTTTGGATTTGGATTTGAATTTGATGTTTGAATTGAACTTGAGGTTTAGTTTGGTGAACATGGATTGGATTTGGGTTGTAGGGTAGGTGGATTATCATAATCCCTGGGAATAACCTAATGTTATGGTTAACCCTTCTAAGTCTTTAGGCTTGGGTTTAGTGTTTACCTAATTAGAAGTGTCTTATGACTAGGGAAGTCTTAGTATCTAGAAGACTCCTAAGTCTAAGATGGGAAGATTAAATCCACACTCCAAAAGTGAGGTCAATAGGCCTTAGGCACCATAGTGTTGCCCTTAGAGATACATGATTGGAAGATCAAAGCCAAGTTTCACATTATAGACTCGGATACATCTTTCAATGCTTTTCTTGGGAGACTGCATACATTATAACAACATAGTTCCATTCTCTCTACATTAGTGTATGAAGTTTGTGAGAGGTGGGATCGTCTACTGTGTTAAAGGAGATCTCAAGTCATTTACAGTTCATGAGGTGGGCATATATGAGGATGCAACTTTTTACCTCCCTCAAAATTAAAAAGTCTATTCTCGTAAACTTGGCCAAAGTTTAAAAATAAAAGAAAAAGAAAAAGAAAAAGAAAGAGGAAAAGAAAAAGAAAAGACAAGAGAAAAAGAAAAAAAATAAAAGTGACCGAAAATAGATTTGGAGGAGGAAGTCTAGCCTGACATTAGATTCCACTCACAGCTCGTTACTCCATTCAAACATATGTCGTAGGATGACCTGTCCCCCACCAGGCAGAGGAAGAGGCTAGTTAGAGGTAGTCCCAAGGGTGGAAAACCTTCTAATTGGTCACCTAATAGAAGATATGTCCCAGCTACCAGGAGTACATCTATTATCCATATAGACTTAGAATCTAGTTCATAAGATGAGTATTATATGGTTACCACACCAGCCAGTTCTTCTCACAATAGATTCCCTTGGAGGTGACACTTGAGTTAGATAGCGATGAAGACCAAGCTCCAAAGCAAAGCATAAGTATATCCAAGTATATATATGAAACAGTTAAGCATTAGTTGGGAACTTTAGCTCTAACCCTACTTTCCTCTCAAAAAGTTGAGGGTTTGGTAGTTAAGGAAGCCCCTAAGTCATCCACGGGTGTGAAGTCTCAGAGGTTCTTTCTAGGAGCATCATCCTCAAGTCAAGAAGTTGATGTAGAACTTAAGGATTATTCATATAAAGATTTAATAGAATTACCTTTTGAGTGGTACTTGCCTTGTGTTCATAATATAGCAAAGAAATAGTTAATTCCATATGCTTGTTCAAAGCACAGGTCAGACTACTTCAAAAGAATATGGAAGAACATATGCAAAAGCTCTCAGTCAAGACTGAGACTATGATTCAGTACAGTGGGTCTAGTCGATGATGATTATTACTGCTTAGTCATCACTAATAATTTGGAATCTGATAGATTATTTTCAAATGACATTAACTCATATGAGAAGCTATGCTTAGAAACTTTAGATGATCTAGATGATTTTGAAGTCAAAGATGCACCGCCAAATTTCAAAGAAGAGATAAAGTCAACCATTGACGAGCTTGAGGAAATCAACTTTGGAACTGAAGAAGATCCACACCTGAGATACATTAGTTCTTTGTTGAGTGAATTAAAACTAATGGCGTAGTTAGGCTATTCATGGAGTTTAAGGACTCCTTTGCATAGAGTTATGAAGAGATGCCTAGATTAGCTCCTGACATAGCAGTCAATATACTAGCAATAGAGCCTACTACTAACCCTATCAGGCAAGCTCCTAGATGCATGCGATTAGACATAGAACAATAGGTCATTTATGAAGTTAAGAAACTGATTGATGTTGGCTTCATCCAAGAAGAAAAATACCCTACCTGGTTAGCCAGCGTCATCCTAGTTAAGAAAATGAATGTCCAAATTCACATATGCATCAATTTTAGGGATTTAAATAAGGCATATCCTAAAGATGAATTTCCACTATGAATCCTGGAGCTCATAGTAGTCATTGCCTCATCTCATGCAGTCTTCTCTTTCATGGATGGCTCATCTAGATATAAAAAAATCATGAACTTAGGGGATACTAGCATTCACCACTAGGAGATGTACTTTGATGGTGCGGCTTCCTCTCAAAGAGGAGAAGAACCACATTTTACTATTCTAAGAAAGGTAGGGGTAGGAATAGTTCTCTTAACTCCAGAACGTGATGTGATCAGATTCTCATATAATCTGTCCAATCCTTGTACCAATAACCAAGCTGAATATGAGGCTCTGATTGCAAGTCTGGAGTTAGCCATTACTCAAAGCATCTAGAACATCAATATCTTCGGGGATTCTCAGCTAGTTATCAACCAAATTGCTGGGTCTTATAAGGTTATAAAGTCTAAGCTCCAACACTACCACAAGTACACCATGGAGTTGTTGGCCCAAATCCCAAAGGTTACCATTTATAAGATTCCTAGAGGAGGGAACACCGTAGCGTATGCTTTAACCAAGCTTGCTAAGGAGTTAGCATGTCTAGAGGATGAGTTAATATCAATAATGTGCAAAAGTGATTCTGCTTAGAGAGGTCATGGCTCAGCATGTGCTCCAATTTTTTAAGAACCATATTGTATATAGGTTCGGAGTGCCTTAATGAATTATATCTGATAATGGTGTTGCATTCAAGAGCACGGGATCAACAACTTTGCCCGGAGATGTAGCATAGATTGGAGATATTCTACCATAAACTATGGATGACAAACAACTTAGTAGAAGCCTTTAACAAAACTCTCATCCAAATACAAAAGAAGACACTCGACAACAACAAGTGATAGTGGCATGAGAAGTTAGTTGAATCCATGGGCCTACTGCACCACATATAGAACTCCAACTCAATCTACTCCTTTTTCCTTAGTGTATGGGTTTGAAGTCATTCTACCATTAGAAGTCCAACTCCCATCACTTAGGATAGATGTGGGTGGCAAGATCACAACAGAGCAAAATGCCATGTTGCAGTTAGAAGGGCTCGAAGGTTTGGAGGAGAGACACTTGCGAGCATGCTAAAACCTTGAGTTGTACAAAGCTAAAATGATTCAAGCTCACAATAAGTTGGTCTATCCTAAAGCTTTTCAAGTAGGCTAGCTTATTTTAGTTCTAAGGAGATTAATTATTGTCCATCGTAAGATGGGAGGCAAGTTTGAACCCACTTGGGAAGGCCCTTTTTCCATAAAGAAGGCTTACCAAGGAGGATATTATTAGCTTATTAATCATAAGGGAGAGCACTCAATGCTTCCAATAATCAAGCTCTAATTAAAGAAACATTAAAAATCATGTTTGAAAATAATTATCATCAATGAAAATTCTATTTTGAATTAAATCTCTTCCATGTTGAAAGTATTCTTGTTTGTGAATCTTCCACGATGTGTTTAGGGTAGATGTAAGGATCCCGAGTGGCATCCTATCCTTCATTGACATAATAAAAATACAAACTGCACATAAACATTTAAAATAAACACATGTCTTTTATCTCGAGTTCCTTTGAGTTGATATAACACCCCTAGCGGCACTCACTCATTAGCTTCTCTATGACGGGCTGATGTGCTACCCTTCTATTGTGTCACCTAGTCATCTTCTTTCTTCGGAGGATGTAAATTTTCTATGCTTTCCTTATTTACTTTGCCACTACACACCGATGACTGCCTTATTTGTTTGGTAGGCCTTACTGCGTGGCCAGTAAGCTACCTTATGTTGGCTTCATTTAAGAGGATGTGAGTTTGCTACATTTTTTCTTGGATTAGCCTTCGTGCATTAATTGGGTTGAGTATTATTGAGGTCTAGGATAAGTCCCCTAGTGGCTCCTTACCTCTTGACTGCTTCAAGTTTAAGTCCAGTCCTTCCTTAGGGCTCCCCGCTTAGTGGTCGCTTTTGGTCAAATAGCATTTGTCCCACCGATGACAGACTATCCTGATGATCAATTTTGCTTGGAAAGTTATAATCCCACATGTTTTCTTTCCAAATTGATCATTGCACATGGATGGGCACCTTAGGTTTGTTAGTTCTCAGTATGCTGATGGATACACCTTAGGTTGGTTGGTTCTCGCACCTTAGGATACACCACTTATGGCAGATAATAGTCTGTTATGCTTTCTCCTTGAGTTGGCCACCATACACCTATAGGCTTACTTTTCCAAGGCTTAGGATAATGCTCATAACAACACCTCCCCTGTGGGCACTATATTTGGATCACATCCTTTGTAACACTATTTAGACACTACCCGGGCTATTATCAGATTGGACAGTTCCCTTTTCCAAGTAACCACCCCCGTGGTTGGAGAATCCATCCTGTGGATGTGGAGATTCTCCCTTAATCTAGTATATTTGAGATAGGTCAAGGCCGACATAGCCCTTTTCAGTGTGGTCCCTCACACTAACAGGGTCTATGCAAACGTATAAATAAAATATATAGTTACTTGTGGATTAGGAGGACACCCCTAGCGATACCTTTTTCCAAGCAGGCATCCTATCTTTAGGGAATTATTAAAACTCCCTATAGGAATAACTGACTACTCTTGAGTTGATACAAGTCCCCAACAACATTCACTCAGTAGTCGCCCCTAAGTCGAGTTCGATTTGTTGTGCTACCAACAGGTCACCCCAATGGTTTTTCTCTACTTTAGAAGATGTAAGTGCTGCCTTCTTCCTAACATAACAATTGCACATCGAAGGAAACCCCTTAGGTTTGCTAGCTCTACCCCACAGCCAGTAGACTATCTCTTCAGATTTATAAATATAAGATAGAAAAAGTCCAATATAGCCCCTTCTCAGTTGGTCCATCACACACTAACATCGTCCATAAATTAAATCTATCAAATTTGTCCGAGCTCACATCCCCAGTGGATATGCCCTCAATTCAAAATCAAACTAAACTAAACAAACCATATCAAATCACATGAAATTAAGATAAAATTAATCTTGACTACTTTTGAGTTGACATAAGTCCCCAGCAGAATTCACTCAATAGTCGCCCTAGATTAGATTCAATTTGTTATGCTTTCAATAAGTCACCCCAACTATTGTTCCTCACTTTAGAAGATGTAAGTCTACTAGGCCTTTTTTCTAGCATCATCATTGTACACTAAAAGGAAACCACTTAGGTTGGCTAGCTCTACCCCACAGCCGGTAGACTATCCCTTTGGATTTGTAAGCCTGAGGTAAGTCAAAGCTGATATAGCCCCTTCTCATTGGGTCCATCATACATCGAAAGGGTCCATACATTAGATGAAATTAAACCCAATCTATTGTTCCTTAGTGGAGCCCCAAATCATAAATAACTCAAGAAAATAAATCAAATTCAAAAACCAACCTCCCTAATGGAGCCAAATTAAATCAACTCCTCAAATAGAGTCTAAATCAAATAAATTAAACCAAACTCTTATTCCCAATGGATACATCCCCAAACAAATCTATGAAATCAAACTCAAATCCTAATCCCTGGATAGTAAAACCGCTTCCCTGGAAGGTTCATATACTAAATCCCCAGTAGACTCAAGCCCATATCTCTAATAGATATGCCTCCACATCAATTAAAACAAAATAAATTCAAGTTGATTCAATCTTAATCCCAGGTGGATTACAGATTCTTATCCCCAATAGATCTTCTTTCCACAAATCTTATATCAAATCAAATTTAAACCTTATCCCCAACAGATTCTCTTATTCTATTCCCTCGACATAGACCCCTCACATGTCATGTCCACTGCATGTGTGATCCCCTAGAGGATCTCCCTCAATGTCATTGACATGGAATTCTCATCAAATGTTATTTCATCTCTTATGCACACCTTTAATACTTCAACCAAAAGCCTAACAACATATTCATTCAAATTACATCATCTTAACATTATAATCAACATTTTATGATTTGTGATGGTGCAAGCTTAAACTAACTATACAATATCAAGCTAAACCTATTATAGTTTGCATCAACACACTATATTATATTATAATATATGATGTTATATTATAATTTACTATAATATAATATATTGTTTAACATTATAGCTCAATAGAATCACTTAAAAGGAATAAATAACAAAATTTTCTCAAAATATGAATAATGTTCATTTTGGATGTAAAATTGTTATTTTTCTATTTAAAATGGTACAAAATAGCATAATTTTGGTGTTGCTTCCTAGTGTGTACTATGAATTTGTCCAAATTCTTACATCTCAACCTTCAAATTAACATTTTTGTGGGTTTGACCCAATGTATTATAACAAAAGTAAAACATACTAAAATGTACAATAACATTTAGTAACACACCACCACATTCATATATATGTAAAATTATATTGTTATGTACATTATATTTTAGTATGTTTTCATATAATGTATTATCTTACATTGCAGGTTAAAATGAATCACTTTAAGCAATAAAATTATAAAATTTTGGTTGAAAAATGAACATTTATTTTGGATGCAAAATTCCATTCTTTTGATTAAATGACACACCATAGCACACCCCCAATGATGTTCCCTAAAGCTTACCTTAAATTTGGCCAAATCCCATCATCTCAACCTATAAATAAGTATTTTTATGAATTATACCAGCACAAACTCTACTACATCATACTATAAGACACTACAATATGCTAAACAACAAGTAGTAATACACAATAATATGCTATAATGCATGATGCTACACTATGTTATGGCATCCTATATTATAAAACACTATAACATATTATATTATATCATATTGCATATCACATCACAAGGGAATGCTTAAGATAAAAAATCATAAAACTAATTAGATAATAAAAAATTATATATTTTAGTCGTATCACTTACATATTTTAAATTGAAACAATATATTATGTTGTAAATCTCTACCTATTATAAATTTGCCCAAATTCCACCATTTTAAAGTTTAAATCAACATTTTTATAAATAATTCTAGTGTAGGCTCGACTGCATGATTGTATAATACTAAAAGAATTTAAAATGTGTAGGATAATATATTATGATATATGATGCTATACTATGCTACAACATATAATATTTATTTTGAACATAAAATCTTACTTTTTAGACTACAAGTGGCATAGCACACCTTTGGTACTACAACCTAATTCCCACTTCAAATTTAACAAATTTTATCATCTGATTTATTAAATCAATATCTTTTATGATTTATATTAATATAGACTATAGGGCACAATACCATCACATATTAAAACATTTGAAAACATCTTATAACATCAAAAAACACATCACTACATGCTCAAATATATGATGCTACATTATACTATAATATATGGTACTATAATATCATTTAGGGTTAGGGTTAGGGTTCAGAGTATTCAAATCTCGAATAGTCAACAGAAAGTCTCTTGAAGGTAATTTCTTTAGCTTCAATAACTATGTTAGGATTAGGTCATTCTTTAGATCTACTCTTAATGGCATCTTTATTTAAGGTTTAGAGTTTATGATTTAGGGTTTAGGGTTAATTTAGGGTATAGGGTTTAGGATTTTGGGTTAGTTTAGGGTTTAGGGTTTATAGTTTAGCGTTTAGGGTTTGGGGTTTATGGTTTACGATTTAGGGTTGTAGGTTTTAAGGTTTATGGTTTATGGTTTTAATGTTTAGGGTTTAGGGTTTAGGTTTTAGGGTTTTAGGGTTTAGGGTTTAGGGTTTGGGGTTTAGGGTTTAGGGTTTAAGTTTTAGGGTTTAGGGTTTATGGTTCAGGGTTTAGGGTTTAGGGTTTAGTGTTTACAATTTTAGATTTTGGGTTTAAATTTAGGGTTTAGGGTTTAGTCTTAATGGTTTAGGTTTTTTAGGGTGTAGGGTTTAGTTCTTAGGGTTTAGAGTTTAGGGTTTAGTTTTTAGGCTTAGGGTTTAAGGGTTTTTTAAGAGAACAAATTCAGATTCAACATTTCTTCTTTTCAATTTCATCAACCAAGTAGCACCCCAAGTTTTCTAAGACACAAGCGATGACATAGATAAAAAATTAGCACCCATAGACCAAATCAAAAAAACTTAGATAAGTAGAACGATCTTTACTGTAAAGACATAGTTCCATAAGCAACAGATCAGATCAGTCATTCTTCAGTTTCTTAAGTTCTGACTAGAACCACCCCCGCCTCTCGAGTAGTGGGTCTGCCATCATATCCGCGATCTTTCCCTCTGTCACCACCTCGGTTGTAACCTTCGTCGCTTCGCCTGCCTCCGTAACCACCACTGCTCGAATCACCACCTCCATATCAACTAGCACCTGCAGATCCCCCACCACCACTGCAATAACTGTTGCCTCCGCCTTTGCCTCCACCACCAGATGTAGACTAAGCCTAGTTAACGGTGATGTTCCTGCCGTCAAGGTTCTACCCACTTTTAAGGTTTAGGGTTAGTTTAGGGTTTAGGGTTTAGGGTTATAGGTTTTAGGGTTTAGTGTTTAGGGTTTAGGATTTAGGGTTTTAGGGTCTAAGGCATTGGGTTTAGGGTTTATGATTTCAGGGTTTAAGGTTCAGGGTTTATGGTTTAGGGTTTAAGGTTTAGGGTTTAGGGTTTATTATTTAAGGTTTTAGGGTTTAGGGTTTAGGGTTTAGGGTTTACGATTTAAGGTTTAGGGTTTTTTAAAATTAAGTAAATCAAGTGGTTTAAGTTTATTTAGTTTATTTAGTTTATTTTTTATTTATTTGAGTTTATTAATTTATTTCATTTTATTCACATTTATTTTTTATTTTTATTTATTTTAGTTAACTTATTTTAGGTTTATTTATCTTAGTTTAGGTTTCTTATTTAAGTTTATTTTTTTAGGTTTAAGCTTATTTTTTAGTTGAGTTTTATTTTTACATTATTTTTTAGGTTTAGGTTTAGGTTTCAATTTTATTTTTTTTAGATTCAGGTTTTAGGCTTTCATTTTAGTTTCTTTTTAAGTTTAGGTTTATTTTTAGTTTATTTTATTTTATCTAGTTTAGGTTCTGGTTTAGGTTTAGTTTATTTTAGGTTTAGGTTTAGATTTTATTTATTTTAGTTTAGTTTATTTTAATTTAGGTTTAGGTTTACTTTATTTTGTTTTTTATTTTGATTTTAGGTTTAGGGTTTAGGTTTTATTTTATATTTATTTTTGGGTTTTATTTCCAGGTTTATTTTTTAGGTTTGGATTTTTTTTTAGTTTTATTTTAGTTTATTTTAGGTGTATTTTATTTTTATTTTACGTTTAGCTTTTATTTTATTTAGATTTCTTTCTTAGGTTTATTTTATTTTTTAGTTTAGTTTATGTTTTTATTTATTTTATTTTAGTTTATTCTTATTTTTTATTTTATTTTATTTTTAGGGTTAGGTTTAAGTTATAGTTTAGGTTTTTATTTTATTTTATTTTATTTATTTATTTTATTATTTGGCTTTATTTAGTTTAGGTTCAATTTTTTAGGTTTTTAGGGTTTAGGGTTTAGGGTTTAGGGTTTTGGATTATAAGGGTTTAGGGTTTAGGGATTAGGGTTAGGGTTTAGTGTCTAGGGTTTAGAGTTTAGAGTTTAGGCTTTAGGGAGGAGGGTTTTGAGGGTTTAACGTTAGCATAGGGTTTAGGGTTTATTTAGGATTTAGAGTTTAGGGTTAGTTTAGGTTTTAGGGTTTAGGGTTTAGGGTTTAGTTTAGGTTTGGGTTTAGGATTTAAGGTTTAGGATTTAGGGTTTAGGGTTTAGGGTTTAGGGTTTAGGGTTGTAGGTTTAGGGTTTAGGGTTTAAGGTTTAGGGTTAGTGTTGGGGTTTAGGGTTTAAGGTTTAGAGATTTGTATTTAGGGTTTAGGGTTTAGGGTGTTTTTTCAAATTAAGTAAACTAGTAAGTTTAGGTTTATTTAGTTTATTTTTTATTTATTTTTATTTATTTTATTTTTTATTTTTTACTTAGGTTTATTTTTATTTTTATTTAGTTTAGTTTATTTATTTTATTTTTTTATTTTAGTTTTGGATTTTTATTTTAGTTTATTTCATAGGTTTAGGTTTTGGTTAAGGTTTACTTTTTAGTTTAGTTTTATTTTTATTATATTTTTGAGGCTTAGGTTTGGGTTTTATTTTATTTATTTATTTTGGTTTAGGTTTAGGTTTATATTTAATTTTTTTAGGTTTAGGTTTTAGATTTTTTTAAAGTTTCTTTTTAGGTTTTAATTTTTAGTTTAGGTTTATGTTTATTTTTAGTTTATTTTATTTTATTTAGTTTAGGTTTAGGTTTAGGTTTAGTTTAGTTTATTTTGTTTATTTTATTTTTATTTTTGGTTTAGGTTTTTCTTAAGTTTAGGGTTTAGGTTTTATTTATTATTTATTTTTAGTTTTTATTTTTAGGTTAAGGTTTTTATTTTGTTTTATTTTAGGTTTATTTTATTTTTATTTTATTTTATTTTTATTTAATTTAGGATTTATATTCTTAGGTTTATTTTCTTTTAGTTTATTTTTATTTTTACTTTATTTTATTTTTATGTTTAGGTTTAGGTTTAGGATTAGGTTTAGAATTTAGTTTAGGTTTTTATTTTATTTTATTTTATTATTTTATTTAGGTTTAGGTTTTTCTATTTAGTTTAGGTTTATCTTTTTAGGTTTTTAGGGTTTAGTGTTTTGGGTTTGGGGTTTACTGTTTAGGTTTTAGTTTATTTTTTTATTTTATTATTTTATTTTATTTATGGTTTAAGTTTTCTATTTATTTTATTTTTAGAATTTATTTAGTTTAGGTTTAGGTTTTTTGGTTTTTAGGTTTTTAAGGTTTAGGGTTTAGGGTTTTGGGTTTTGGGTTTAGGGTTTTGGGTATAGGATTGTAGATTTAGGGTTTAAGGTTTAGGGTTAGGGTTTAGGATTTAGGGTTTTAGGGTTTAGGGTTTAGGGTTTAGGGTTTAGGGCTTAGGATTTTTAGGTTTAGGGTTTAGGATTTAGGGTTGGGGTTAACAATTTAAGGTTTTGGGTTTAGTGTTTAGGAGTTTTATTTAGGAGTTTAGGGTTTATAGGTTTAGATTAGGTAAGTTAGGTTTTAAGTTTTAGGGTTTAAGGTTTTGGGTTTAAGGGTTAGGGTTTAGTGTTAGTTTAGGGTTTAAGATTTAGGGTTATAGGCTTTAGGGTTTAGTGTTTAGGGTTTAGGGTTTAGTGTTAGTGTTAGTGTTTAGAGTTTAGGGTTTAAGTATTAGGGTTTACGCCTTAGGGTTTAGGGTTTAGGGTTTAGGTTTAGGGTAAAAGGTTTTTTAGAGTTTAGGGTTGTAGGTTTAGGGTAAGTTTTAGGGTTTAGGGTGTAGGTTTTAGGGTTTAGGATTTACTGTTTAGGATTTATGGTTTTTTTTTTAAAAAAAATTAATGAAATTAGTAGATTTAGGTTTATTTAGTTTATTTTATATTTTTATTTAGGTTTATTTTTTGTTTTTATTTACTTTAGTTTATATATTTTATGTTTATTTATATTAGTTTAGGTTTTTATTTTAGTTTATTTTTTAGGTTTAAGTTTAGGTTTATGATTATTTTTTTTAGTTTAAATTTATTTTTATTTCAATTTTTATGTTTATGTTTTGGTTTCTATTTTACTTTTTCTAGGTTTAGTTTTTAGGTTTTTATTTTAGGCTTATTTTTATGTTTTTATTTTTTTAGTTTAGGTTTAGGTTTATTTTTAGTTTATTTTATTTTATTTAGTTTAAGTTTAGGTTTAGGTTTAGTTTTTATTTTTTTTGGTTTAGCTTTAGGTTTATTTTATTTTTATTTAAGTTTAGTCTTTTTTAATTTATGGTTTACGTTTTATTTTTTAATTATTTTTAATTTTTATTTTTAGGTTTATTGTTTAGGTTTAGGTTTTTATTTAGTTTTCATTTTATTTTATTTTAGTTTGATTTTATTTTTATTTTACGTTTAGGTTTTATTTTTATGTTTATTTTATTTTTTAGTTTAGTTTAGGTTTTTATTTATTTTATTTTATTTTAGTTTTTATTTTTAATTTTATTTTATTTTAAGTTTAGGTTTGGGTTTTAGTTTAGGTTTTTTATTTATTTTTATTTATTTTATTTTATTTAGCTTTAGGTTTTAGTTTAATTTTTTATTTAATATTTATTTTAGGTTTAGGTTTCTAGGTTTTTAGAGTTTTGGGTTTTGAGTTTAGGGTTTATGGTTTAGGGTTTCGGGTTTAGGGTTTCAAGTCTAGGGTTGTAGGTTTTAGGGTTGAGGGTTTAGAGTTTTAGCGTTTAAAGTTTAGGGTTTAGGGTTTAGCGTTTAAGGTTTAGGGTTTAGGGTTTAGTGTTTAGGGTTTGGGCTTGTAGGTTTAGGGTTTAGGTTTTAGGTTTTATTTATTTTAGTTTAGTTTATTTTAGTTTAGGTTTATGATTTTTTATTTTGTTTACTTTAGGTTTAGTGTTTTTTTTTAGTTTAGGGTTTAGGTTTTTTTTTTTAGGTTATTTTATGTTTTATTTTTTAGGTTTAGGTTTTGTTTAGTTTTAATTTTTTTGTTTTAGATTTATTTAGTTTTTATTTTATGTTTATTTTTATTTTATTTAAGTTTTTTTATTTTTTTGTTTATTTTATTTTAGGTTTATTTTATTTTTAATTTAGTTTAGGTTTTTATTTATTTTATTTTGGTTATATTTTACGTTTTTATTTTATTTTATTTTTAAGTTTAGGTTTAGGTTAAGGTTTTAGTTTAGGTTTTTATTTTATTTAGATTTAGGTTTATTTATTTATTTTATTTTTAGGTTTTACTTAGTTTAGGTTTAGGTTTTTAGGTTTTTAGGGTTTAGGGTTTAGGGTTTAGTGTTTATGGTTTAGGGTTTAGGGTTTGGGGTTTACGGTTTAAAGTCTAGGGTTGTAGGTTTTAGGGTTTAGGGTTTATGGTTTAGGGTTCAGGGTTTTAGGGTTTAAGGTTTAGGGTTTAAGGTTTAGCATTTTTAGGGTTTAGGGTTTAGGGTTGAGGGGTAATTTTTGGGTTTATGGTTTAGGGTTAGGATTTAGGGTTTAGGGTTTAGTTTAGGGTTTTTGAGTTTAGGGTTTATGGTTTAGGGTTTAGGGTTGGGGTTTAGGGTTTTAGGTTTTGGGTTTAGGGTTTAGGTTATAGTGTTTATGCTTTAGGGTTTAGGGTTTTTGGGATTTTGGGTTTAGGGTTAGCTTAGGGTTTAGGGTTTGGTTTGCATTTAGGGTTTAGGGTCTAGGCTTTAGGCTTTAGGGTTTAGAGTACTTAGGGTTTAGGGTTTTGGGTGTTTAGGGTTTAAGGTTTAGAGTTTTACGGTTTAGGTTTAGGGTTTCAGGTTTAGGGTTATGGTTAGGGTTTAGGGTTTTTTTTTAAAATTTCAATTAAAGGTTAGAATTTTATTACCATAAAAGAAAAGGATACAATCCTTAATAGGGGTAAAGCTCAAAGATCTATTGCTCTTAGAGCTACGAGGAACCTAAAGAGCTAAACCCCCATCTATGTACAATGGAAAAACAAATAGAAAAAGCAACAACTAAAAAAGTAAAAGAGGAAAACACATAGATTAAAATACAATATAAGAAAAATAATAGTCAAAAGACTTGTCGTGATGGCTCATGATCCCTTTTGGGAGGCAAGATAGAAAGATCCACATCAACGACACGAGTTGGTGAGTGATGATTCCATCTAAAAATTCCAACCTATAAAAGAAATCTGGAAAAACTACAAAGGCAATAGCCATATTTAACAAGAATAAGGATAAAGAAATCTATTATAGAGAACTGAGAAAGAGAAGCCTCAGGCTCAATTAAGATCATCTCAAGGGGCAATAATGCATATGAGCATCCAAACTTCCTAAGAATGGTTACATTCATATGCAATGCTACCAACCAAAGAGAAGATATAGGTAACATCAAGGACATCATAGCTAGCATACCTGTTACAAGCCAACATCAAAAGCAAGCAGCCCAAAGGATTATAGAAATTGCATTAGCAAACAAAGAAAATGTCGGCCAACAACTAGCCAACAGCCTAAAAGCCAACCAAAACCATAACAGACTAGTCACAAACAGCTAGCCACCTAGAAGATATAGCAAGGTCAGTGAGCCACCACCAGCAAGGAAAATTTCAAAGGGACAAGCTAATTCAGAAGCATAGCAACAGCTAATACAATAGCCCAAAAAGAGACTAAAACAAAAAAAAATAACAACCATCATTCAAATAGACATCAAAGCTCTAAGAAACAGAGATCCACAACTAGCCATCGTTAAGCAGCAGACCAATCCAATCAGTGAAAAGGATGCCATCAATCTAGCAGGAGTGACAAAAAGCCACTAGGTATCATCCACCAATAAAATCAGCCATAACCAGGTCAGGAAGGAAAAACCCACAAAGCAACTATCCTCATGCCAATCAAAAGAGAAAACAGCTAACCAACAGGAATCCCCAACACTAACTAAGAGAAATTCCTAAAAAGTATTGAAAATACCAAAGCTAATCAAATCCGGAAGAGACCAACAATTGCCACTCAACAACCAACCATAGTAGCAGAGGATCCAATATCAGAAGGAGGTCGGCTAGCCAAAATAGAAGGCTAACCCAAAATAGAGCCCAAAATTGGTGGAAAAAATAACAGCAAGCATAGCCACAACCCTCCTAAGGATCATCAAAAAAACCAAAAAATAGAAATGGTAGTCACCCAGCCAGACAGATTATCAAGAGAGGAAAAACCAAGGAGGACCACCGAACCACCAATAGTAAATGAAGAAGGAGAGAAAACATGCAGAGGCAAGCAAAGTCCCCTCCAACCCCCATAGATCAAGCAGTCACCACAATGGAGAAAATAAAAAATCAATAAAAACAAATGAGCTATAACCAATATATTAATCAAAGGGAAAATGTTTTATTTACTTTATTTATTTAATTGATTTATGTTTTTAGTTTATTTAGGTTTGGGTTTTATTTTTACTTTAGGCTTAGGGTTTAAGTTTTATTTATTTTAGTTTAGTTTATTTTAGTTTAGGTTTATGTTTATTTTATTTTGTTTATTTTATGTTTAGTGTTTTTTTTAGTTTAGGGTTTAGGTTTTATTTTTTATTTATCTTTAGGTTTTATTTTAAGGTTTATTTTTTAGGTTTAGGTTTTTTTTATTATTTTAGTTTTATTTAATTTTTATTTTATGTTTAGTTTTTATTTTATTTATGTTTTTTATTTTTAAGTTTTTTTTAGTTTAGTTTATGATTTTATTTATTTTATTTTAGTTTTATTTTTATTTTTTATTTTATTTTATTTTTAAGTTTAGGTTTAAGCTTAGGTTTAGGTTTAGGTTTAGGTTTAGGTTTTAGTTTAGTTTTATTTTACTTAGATGTAGGTTTATTTATTTATTTTATTTTTAGGTTTTATTTAGTTTAGTTTTGGTTTTTAGGTTTTTAGGGTTTAAGGTTTAGGGTTTAGTATTTATGGTTTAGGCTTTGGGGTTTGGGGTTTAGGGTTTAGGGTCTAGGGTTTTGGGTTTTAGGATTTAGGGTTTAGGGTTTAGGGTTTAGGGTTAGTTTTAGGGTTTAGGGTTTAGGGTTTAGGATTTAGGGTTTAGGGTTTAGTGTTTAGGCTTTAGGGTTTAGGGTTAGTTTAGGGTTTAAGTTTTAGGGTTTAAGGTTTAGGATTTAGGGTTTAGGGTTTTGGGTTTAACGTTAGGGTTAGGGTTTAGGGTTTAGGGTTTAGGGTTTAGGGTTTTTTTTTAAATTTTAAGGAAAGTTTAGGATTTTATTACTATAAAAGAAAAGGATATAATGTCATTAATAGGGGTAAAGCTCAAAGATCTACTACTCTCAGAGATACAAGGAAGCTAAAAAGCTAAACCCCCATCTATTTACAATGGAAATTTAAATAGAAAAAGCTAAAAAAGCAAACGAGGAAAAGACATAGATTAAGATTAATACAATATAAGAAAAAAAATAGTCAAAAGACTTGTTAGCAGCAGCTCATGATCCCTTTTGGTAGGCAAGATAGAAAGATCCACATCAACATCACTTGAGTTGATTGAGTAACGATCATTCCATCTAAAAAGTTCCAACCTATAAAAGAAATATGCAAAACACTATAAAGGCAATAGTCATATTTAACAAGAATAAGGATAAAGAAATCAATTAGAGAGTTGAGAAAAGGCTCGGGCTCAAAGGTAAGGTCATCTCAAGGGGCAACAATGCATATGAGCATCCAAACTTCCTAAATAGGGTTACATCCATATGCAATGTTACCAACCAAAGAGAAGATATGGGTAACATTAGAGCCATCATACCAGCACACCTGATACAAAAAGCAAGCTTCCCAAAGGATTCTAGAACCTGCATTAGCAAACAAAGAAAAAGTGGGCCAGTAGCCAGCCAACACCCAAACAACCAACTAAAATCATAGCAGACCAGTCACAGACAGCCAGCTACCTAGAAGATATAGCAAGGTCAGTGACAGAGCCAACACCAGCAAGGAAGAATTCAAAGGGACAAGCCAATTCAGAAGCATAGAAATAGCTAATACAATAGCCCAGAAAGAGACTAAAAATAATCAAAAATAATAACAATGATCATTCAAATATACATCAAAGCTCCAAGAAAGGGAGAGCCACAACTAGCCATCAGTAAACACCATACTAATCCATATAGAGAAAGGATGCCATCAATCTAGCAGGCAGAGGAAAAAAGCCACCACGTATCAGTCACCAATAAAATCCACCATAACCAGGTCAGGAAGGATAAAACCACAAAGAAGTTATCCTCATGCCAATCAAAAGAGAAAACTAAACCAACAGGAATCCCCAACACAAAGTAGGAGAAATAACCAAAAAGTATTGAAAAGACCAATGTTAATCAGATCTTGAAGAGACCAACAACTACCACTCAACAACCAACCATAGCACCAAAGGATCCAATATCGGAAGGGGGGTGGCTAGCCAAAACAAAAGGCTAACCCAAAATAGAGCCCAAAATAGGTGGAAAAATAATAGCAGGCATAGCCACACCCCTCCTAGGGATCATCAAAAAAACCAAAAAATAGAAATGGTAGTCACCCAACGAGATAAATAACCAAGGTAGAAAAAACCAAGGAGGACAACCCAACCACCAGCAGTAAATGAAGAATGAGCGAAAATAGAGGCAAGCAAATCCCCCATAGATCAAGAAGTCACCACAAAGGAGAAAATAAAAAATCAGCAAAAACTAAGGAGATATAACCAATTTACCAATCATAGGAAAAATGTTATATTTAGTTTATTTATTATTTTATTTAGGTTTGGGTTTTATTTTTAGTTTAGGTTTAGGTTTAGGTTTTTATTTATATGTTTAGGATTTTATTTTTAGGTTTATGTTTAGGTTTCAAATTATTTAGTGTTAGCTTATTTAGGTTTAGGTTTATTTATTTATTTTATCTTAGTTTAGGTTTATTTTTATTTTAGGTTTAGGTGTAGGTTTTCTTTTTTTTGTTTATTTTGTTTGATTTTACTTAGGCTTAGGTTTAGGTTTAATTTATTTAGTTTATTTATTTTAGGTTTAGGTTTTTATTTATTATTTATTTAGGATTAGGATTAAGTTTTATTTTTAGTTTAGTTTATTTTAGTTTATTTTTGTTTAAGTTTATTTAGGTTTAGGTTTAGGTTTAAGTTTAGGTTTAGGTTTTAGTTTATTTTTTATTTTACATTTATGTTTTATTTTTTGGTTTAGGTTTTTAGTTTAGTTTAGGTTTATTTTTATTTATTTAGTTTATTTTTAGGTTTAAGTTATAGGTTTATTTTTAGCCTTATTTAGTTTAGGTTTTATTTATTTAGATTTATTTAGTTTAGTTTAGGTTTAGGTTTAGGGTTTTAGGTTTTAGGTTTGTTTTTTTTATTTACTTTATGTTTTATTTTTATTTATTTATTTTAGGTTTAGGTTTAGGTTTAAGTTTATTTAGGTTAAGGTTTAAGGTTTTAGATTTAGGTTTAGGTTTAGGTTTAGGTTTAGTTTTAGGTTTTAGTTTTGATTTAGGATTTTATTTAAGTTTAGGTTTAAGTTTTTTAGGTTTAGGTATTATTTGGTTTAGGTTTATTTTATTTATATTTTAGTCCATTTAGTTTAAGTTTAGGTTTAGATTTAACCTTAGGTTTAGATTTCAATTTAGGTTTAGGTTTAGGTTTAGTTTTTAGTTTTTTTTGTTTAAGTTTATGTTTAGGCTTTATTTATTTTATTTAGTTTAGTTAGTTTTAGTTTAGGTTTAGGTTTCGGTTTAAGTTTATGTTTTATTTTTTAGTTTATTTTCATTTTTACTTTTCTTTTTATTTTTTAGGTTTATTTTATTTATTTTATTTTAGGTTAAGGTTTAGGATTATTTATTTAAGTTTTAGTTTAGGTTTAGGTTTAGGTTTAGGTTTAGATTTTTTATAACTTTTTAGGTTTAGGTTTTTAATTTAGATTATTTTATTAAGTTTAGGTTTATTCTATTTATTTATTTTAGTTTAGTTTAGGTTTAGGTTTTAGGTTTAGGTTTTTAGGTTTAGGTTTAGGCTTATTTAAGTTTATGATTAGGTTTAGGTTTAGGTTTTAGGTTTAGGTCTAGGTTTATGTTTTATTTTGGTTTAGGTTTTTTAGGTTTAGGTTATTAGTTTTTAGTTTTTTAGTTTACTTTAGGCTTAGGTTTAGGTTTATTTTAGGTTTAGGTTTAGGTTTTTAGGTTTACATTTAGGTTTAGATTTAGATTTAGGTTTTAGGTTTAGGTTTATTTAGTTTAGTTTCGGTTTAGTTTTGGGTTTAGGTTTAGGTTTTATTTTATTTAGTTATTTATTTTCGTTTTGCTTATTTTTTTTTAGTTTATTTATTTTGGTTTAGGTTTAAGTTTAGGTTTCAGTTTTTATTTTTATTTTATTTATTTAGTTTAGTTTAGGTTTAGTTTTTTTTTTTAGTTTTTATGTTTAGGTTTTTATTTTATTTTTA
Source organism: Cymbidium sinense (assembly GCA_021442155.1). NCBI lineage: Eukaryota > Viridiplantae > Streptophyta > Magnoliopsida > Asparagales > Orchidaceae > Cymbidium > Cymbidium sinense. The sequence continues at coordinate 373,779 of JAKCPB010000186.1, forward strand.
ATTTCAGCTTTATTTAGTTTATTTAGGTTTATTTTATAGTTTATTTATACAGGATTATTTATGTTTAGGTTTCGATTTATGTTTTGATTTTAGTTTATTTTTGTTTAGGTTTATGGTTTATTTAGTTTTATGTTTTGGTTTAGGTTTTTTATTTTAAGTTTAGGTTTTTATTTAGGGTTTAGGGTATGGTGTTAGTTTATGGTTTAGAGTTTAGGGTTTAGGGTTTACAATTTTTTCAGGCTTAGGCTTTAGGGTTTAAGGTTTAGGGTTATAGGTTTAGGGATTAGGGTTTAGGGTTTAGGGTTTAGGTTTTAGGGTTTTTTTAAATAATTAAGTAAACTGAAAGGTTTAGGTTTATTTAGTTTATTTAGTTTATTTTATATTTTTATTTAGGTTTATTTTTTATTTTTATTTAGCTTAGTTTATTTTTTTTAGTTTAGGTTTTTTATTTTAGTTTATATTTAAGGCTTATGTTTAGTTTTATTCTATTTTATTTTTTAGGCTTAAGTTTTATTTTTTATTTTTAGGTTTAGGTTTAGGTTTTTATTTTACTTTTTTAGGTTTAGGTTTTAGGTTTTTATTTTAGGTTTATTTTAGGTTTTATTTTTTATTTTAGGTTTATGTGTATTTTTAGTATATTTTATTTTATTTAGTTTATGTTTTTTTTAGGTTTATTTTATTTTAAGTTTAGGTTTAGGTTTTATTTATTTCATTTTAATTTTTTTTAGTTAAGGTTTAGGTTAATTTTATTTGTCTTTTGGGTTTATATATATTTTTTAGTTTAAGGATTAGGTTTTATTTTCTATTTATTTTTACATTTAATTTTTAGGTTTATCGTTTTGGTTTAGGTTATTATTTAGTGTTTATTTTATTATATTTTAGGTTTATTATATTTTAATTTTAAGTTTAGGTTTAATTTTATTTAGGTTTTAAATTTTATTTTTATTTTAATTTAGTTTAAATTTTTATTTATTTTATTTTAGTTTAGTTTTTATTTTTTATTTTATTTTATTTTTTGGTTTAGGTTTAGGTTAAGGTTTAGGTATAAATTTAAGTTTTAGTTTATGTTTTTATCATATTATATATTTTTTATTTTTTTTAGGTTTATGTTTTATTTATTTATTTTATTTTTAGGTTTTATCTAGTTTAGGTTTAGGTTTTTAGGTTTAGGGTTTAGGGTTTAGGGTTTGGTTTAGGGTTTATGGTTTAAGGTTGTAGGTTTTAGGGTTTAGAGTTTAGGGTTTAGGGTTTAGGGTTTTAGGGTTTAGTGTTTAGGGTTTAAGATTTATGATTTTAGGGTTAAGGGTTTAGGGTTTTTTTTTTTTTTGGGAACCCCATGTAGGGGAATTTTATTGCCACAAAAAGAGGGTTACAAGATCCTTAAAGGGGATAAACTCCAGAACTATTACTCAAAGAGCTACAATTACTAAGGTAAATCCCCAATCTAATCTGAAACAGAAAATAATAAAGCATCAAAAGATACAAATTGATTAACATAATAAGCCAATGGAAGATTAGGGCCAATGCGAGATGGGAGAATGCATGACACTCTGGAAAACCTACAAGAGGACAAGAGAGAAGCACCTACAAGAATGTAAATAGAAAGAAGTTAGAGCAGTTAAGGTAGTACAGACAAAATGATAACTAAAAACTGCATAATCTGAGAATGATAGTAAAGAGTTGTGATAAAGAAGGTTCAGGCTCAATCACACCAAGCTGGGGCAGAGGCAAATATGAGCATCCAGACTTCAGCAGAAGGGTTACATCACAAGAGCTACTACCAAATCAAAAGGGAGTGAAATCATCACAGCCATCATAGCCAACAAACACATGCATCCATTTGATAAAAGTCTTGATATCCTACTGCAAATATAATCAAAACCATATGGGATAGATAGAAAGAAAAGCCGAATGAGAAAGGGGTTCCCATCCTCGAAATAAGACCCGATATAAGACTCCATGTCAATGAATACCCAGCACCGATACAAGAAGTTCATCATATTCACATTAGCGAAGCTCACATAAGTCTACCCATTCAGATAGAGCATGATAAGGTTTGAATATGAATTAGTTAAGATCATCTTAACAGTAGTCTGCATTAGTCTAACAAAGCTAGGCAAAAGATAAGAGAGGCAAGAAATAAAATGGTTTTGAGGTTGGCTGCAAAGCCCATAAGCTGCAAACAACAAATAGTCAACACCACATTGCCAGCCAGTTGAATTAAGTAAGCTGCAAGAAACTAAAGTCAAGCCACCAATTGACCACGATTCTGAAGTCAGATGGGCTAGAAAAAATACTAGATAGTAAAAATAAGGTAGAAGCAGCTCCCCACCACAAAACATTCCAGTAAGAGATAATCAGAGCAAAAGTTCAGTATGAGTTGCTTAGTAGCGAAAAGTAATCAGTTACAAAAACAATGATAAGAAAACCGGTGGGTGAGAAATAATCCAACTATCTATAAAAGATAAATATAATGATTAAGAGCGGTGAAGAGTACTCATGATCTGCATGTTCTCATCATAGCCAAGAGAGGGGAAATAACAACAGGAAAGATCAGCAATAGCCCAGATATTAGCAGCAAAATAAGACAAAAAGATAACTAAGAGCACTTGCTGAACAAGGTACTCTAAAGGCCAAAAACCAACAATGGAGGCAATGATACAATTCCGTTCCTGCAAAGAGATATTAAAGTAGACATGGGATTTCACAAACAGCAAAGTTATAGCAATAAGGAAGGTTGCTGCCATTTGATGCTCACATGTCCTACCTTGGACAAAAGTAATTAAGCTTCAAGGAGCAAGAAAGTCAGCAAAACCCCCACTCAGCTGTCTACAATTACAGAAAATAGTTGGAATGAGCAGAAAGTAGCAGATAGGGAGGGATAGGTAATGAACGCTCCCACACAAGCCAATCCATAAGAGACATTCAAAAGCAGTTGGTGGTGCTTAGTCACATTAATCCAATTATGCCAAGGATAATGACAGTAATAACCAGGAGGTTGGCCAATAACCCAATTATGCATATAAGATAAACCATTGATTAAGTTCAAGCAAAACAGAAGAATGATCTTCAAGATTTGCATGTTCCCATCATAGCATATAGAGGAAAAACAACAGCAGGGAAGACCAACAACATCCTAGATGTTAGCAGCAAAGACAGAAAGAAAAATAAAGAAAACTTGCTGGGCAAGGTACTCAAAATTCCAAAAACCAACAATGAAGACATTGTTATAGTTTTTACACCTATTAAGAAAAGCAATCTTTAAGATAAAAGATATAAAATAGAGAATGAATGAGTTCAAGTAATTCCCACCAGAGTAAACAGTAGTACCCACAACCTCAGCAAAGGCAGAATGAAAAACCATTAAGTAACTCCAAACCTGCTGAGCATGGGAAACAAATCCAGAAATAGCAAGATTGACAATAGCCTCAAGGGTCCATATCAGCCAACAACTAAGAAAGGAGGTATCAACAAGTTGACCATAGGAAGAGCCAATAAGAGTAGACAGTGCATAAAATGGATCCCATAATAAAAGAGAATAATTCTGACTATGGCAAATAGAACCAGGATGTAAACAGCAACAACATGTGTGATCAAAAATAGCCCAACTGATAATAACACAAACAGATGGAAAATCGAGAATCAAAAAACTACCATAAATCACAAAGATAACAATTTGGAAATAGGTCCCAAAAAACCAATAACTAGCATTGAAAGGAATAGCAAGACCTTTCCGGATCGAAAATCTGATCTAGCAGCGGGGAATGAGAGGGTAAACACGTAAAACTAAAAGAGAGGCCAACATGAAAACCCATTCTAGAGCAAGAGAAGATAGCCGACAAAAATAAATTATCTTCAGACAAGAGCAGTAAAAGAGATTGACCAAGGCCCCAATCTCAGAAACATCCTGCACAAAAGATCTGCTGAATAAAGCAGCCAGAAATAATCTGAAGAAACTCCATCCAGGTCAAAAAATAAACAGTGCAGAAAGAAACAATAGAATGCCATAGATTCCACCCAAGCAAAGTAAAAAAATAATAATAAAAAGATAGCCAAGAAGTAATATCAAAGTTCTGCACAATAATAAGTCCGCCAGAAGGGGTAATGAGGTCAGTAGCAGCCTGTAAGAAAACCTACAAAAAACAACCATGGCAGGTGAAAGAAAAGAAGAAAGCCCCCCACAACAAGATCCCACCAAAGGAACTCTGCTGAATCAGAAAATGGATTCCAAAGAGAGCATGCTAAATGGGGTCCAGATTCCAGTATAGACAACAACCAAGAAGATAAATATCAGCAAAAAGGCCAAAAAACCTCTTCATGCAGAAAAATAAAATAAAAGATAACTCCCAAAAATAAAAGGAAAATGTCAGCTCCAAGCTAGAGTCAAAAAGAATATCAGCAGCAGCCCAAGATCTAATAGGGGAGACAAGCGACATGTCAAAAGCAAGCCCGAATCATTATCGTAAAATCCAACAACCTAATAGTAAATCATCAAAATAAATATTGACATAGTGAGCACTAATACAATGCATAGAAATAACATAGGTAACTAAGATGCTCCAAGCATAATATCTTTGAAATAGCAGTTGCAAAATTAATAGCGCTAAACCCATCAAAATAAATATCTCCATCCAAAGAATGATTAAGACCCTAGGATTAGGAATGAAGGCGATTGATATTAAAATCCCAAATAGGATTGGTGTTATAAAACCAATGGCAGCTAGCACATAGCTTAACAAAATTCCAATGCAAAGTATTAGTATGCACATAGCTCAATAGCAGCCCTTTATCGATGTAAATGCCAAAAGAGCTTCCAAATAAAGGAGAAGCTATTAAAACTCAAATCATGACATAGAGATCAAGACAAGTAATATCCATGTGAAGCATCTAGAAAAGACACAAAAGGAGAAAACCATAAAATAAGGAGGCATACAGATAAAAGATGAATAGGCGATACATCAAAAGGTTAGATTAAGTTCTGAGATAAGGAAACCCAGAATTATCCAAGTTAATCAGCCCACGCAAGTGTTTGGGTAAGGTGATTTGATCAAAGAAGATGATGCCATCTGATCTAGCACCCAGATTGGCAAGATAGTCAGCACAAGCATTTCCTTCACACCAAACATGAGTGATGTTAAAATTTAATTGGGAAAGAAGAGCTCTAGTTTACTTGAGGAGGTAGTACAATTCAGTGCTGCTCATCTTAGTGGAAGTCAAAAGATCAATTAGCAGAAGAGCATCCACCTCAATCCAAATATTGAGCCCATTTTGGAGGCAAATCTCAAGAGCTTTGTAGACTAAGCTCAAAATGGGGGATGAAGGAAATAAGGGGATAAGCAAAAGCACATAGTACTATACCCTTAGAGTTCCTAAAAATGCCACCACAACCAGAGCCATTATGGGAGACAGAGCCATCAGTATTAATTTTAATAATATGGTCAGGAGGTATTTTCCAATAGACAATCTTTTCATTTTGACAGTAAGGTTGGTCCGACAGGTTAAAGCCCAATTTATTGGACATAAATTTACAGCCTTTGAATTGTCTATACTAAATGAGATTGGCTTTAAACAAGTCATGAATTTTGTTTTTAGTTCTAGCAATAATCCTCACATGGTTCATAAGGATCCCACGATGTTTTGCATCATTACGGTCCATCCATATGAACCAGATAAGAGTGATAGCAATGATGACTTTAACGTGACCATTAATAGTATTATCAAAATAAACTTCAAGAACTTGATATAAAGTAAGAGAGCCATTGAAATTGACAGTGTTAAAAGATCATCATACTAAATCCAAAGTTTAGAAGCAATGGCCCCATTAATAAAAACATGATTAACATTCTCAATATGGAAACAACATTGACATTTAGAGGGTAAATGGAACCCTTTACCCCAACAAGGAATCAAGGATAAAATTTTTGAATACACCAAGAAAAGAATAGAATAAGAAGTAGGGATATTGTTATTCCAAAGTTTGGAGAACACATAGGAGGAATCATGAGTATCTTTAATGTGGAATACACATTTTTGAGGTTGAAATCACCATTATGTGAGAGCTTAAAGAGAATCTGATCTTGATTGTGTGGAGTGATAGGAATAGTAGTAACCATATTCAAGAAAGTAAAAGGGATAAAATCAGCAAGGTTACTATTGTTCCACTTATTGTTATGCGAGAAGAGTTTACTCTAATAGCGGTGGAATGGGTGGAGAGTAAGTCAATGGATCCACATCCACTCCAGTTATCTTGCCAAAAGAAAGAAGACCAAAGTTAATGCCCCAAAAAATTAATAGTTCTGCATCCCATTTGACAGAACAAAGTCTTTTCCACACAGGAGAATCACCTGGTTTAAAGGGACAAATGAGGGGGTGCTTACCAGCAATATTTAGATCATGAAATTAGCCCAAAACTATGATTACTCCTAAAATTCCACGAGTTTATAGGAAAAGGCATTGATAGCTTCTTTTATAGATTTACAACCAAGACCACCTTCGTCAAAAGTGCCACAACTTTTAAACCAAGAGGTCCAGTGCATTTTTTTAAAGAGGTATTGGAGCCCAGAAAAATATGTTTAGGAGATGCTCATTGTTGATGATAGAAAATGCACAATGGTTTGGATGAGATATAAAGGCATGGAATTAAGATTTCTCTTAATCAAGGTAAAGCCACCAAAGAGAGTAAATGAAATTCCCAAACCAAAATTTTATTAGAAATTTTTGAATAAGGTCATCAAAAGATGAGATCTTTTGCCTTTAAAAGCGCCGAGATAATTAATGGGAAGTTGACTTTGCTTAAAATTACTAATTCGGATTTGATTTAGTCTATTGGTAGGAATCTTAGCTGAGGGAATAAAACAACATTTTCTTTCATTAAGGAGGAGACCACTAACTTTGCCAAAATCATTTAAGAGATTCTTAATAGTTTTAACATGTTGAAGAGAGGTATTACAGAAGATTATAAAATTATCAGCAAAGCTAAGATGAGAAATGAGAAACCACCATGACTTTTATAAACCATGTTAGGTTTTTTAATGAAAAGATCATTGAGGCTCCTCGAAAGATATTCAATAGCAATGATAAAATGGGAAGGAGAAAGAGGGTCACCTTGACACAAACCATGGCTCGAAGTAAAGAAACCAAGGGACTCACCATTTATGATAACAGAAAACTAGACGTTAGTGATACAAATTTTTATAAGCCGAATAAAATTATCAGAGAAACCAAACAAATGTAAGATTTGAAAGAGGAAATCCCATGAGAGGTTGTCAAAGGCTTTAGAGATGTCCAGTTTGAAAAGAATATTACCTCCTCTAGAAGAAATATCAATGTCATGAACCAGCTCTTGAGCGAGAAGAATATTATCAGATCTGGCTCTATTTTTAATGAAGCCAGTTTGGTTAGGGGAGATGATTTTAGGAAGCAGGGGGCTAATCCTATTATTAATTAATTTAGCAATGAGTATTTGGAAAAAGGTGCAAAGACTAATAGGTCTAAAATCACCCCAAGATTCAGGATTGTTGGTTTTGAGAATAAGATAATAGAAGTACTTACAAAATATCTGGGAATAGAGCTGCCATCAAAGAAATCAATAGCAGCGTCAACAAGATCAGATTTAATAAAAGACCAATAATGCTGAAATAAATGAGTCGTAAAACCATCAGGGCCAGCAACAGAATCAATGTTCATGCTATTGAGAGTACTACTAATCTCCGCTTCGAGGGACGCATAGTGAGCAAATGGTTATCCTCATTGCTAATCATAGAAGGGATTATATGGGTGTTAGAGGGGGTTTTTAACGAAGGATTAGAGTTTAATAAATTTTGAAAGTGATGTATGATAGATTCCTTAATTTCATTGTTATCATCCATCATTAGAGTTCTTAATTTTCTTAATCGAGTTTAAAGCTTTTCATTTATTACAAATAGCATGGAAATACCTAGTGTTTCTGTTGCCATCAACAATATGTTTACTATCAGCTTTTTGATGCCAATAGGTTTTTCTCCATATTTTGGTAATTAATCAAGCTATCTTTAGTAATGCTCAACTCATCAAGCTTACTGGGATCAGTTAAGATAGCCTCTTCAAGAGAATAAACCACTTATTCCATAGCTTTAAGATTGGTAAAAAGATTTTTAAAAATATGCTTGTTCCACCAATTGAGGTTTTGTTTAAGCCTCTTGAGCTTAAGCCAAAATTGAATCATGCCTTTAACAGAATTATTCGGGTGAATAGGAGCCATCCAATTAGTGAAAATAACATTAGTGAAATCGCCATGTTGGGTCCACATATTTTGGAATCTAAAAGGCTAGGGAGTAGAAGGGTTAAGGGAGGGAGTTTTGATAGAGATCAAAAAAGGAGCATGATCAGACAAAGTTCTGCTCAAATGCTCAACAGAAGTAAGAGGCCATTGATTGATCCAAAGAGAATTAAAGAGGGTCCTGTCAAGACGCTGCCAAAGTCTAGAGTTATGCCGTGTAATGTCAGACCACGAAAACTAATGTCAATCGATTGCAATCTAGGATCATATTAGAGAAGTCTTCCATGGAATGGAGGTTGAGAACATCCCCTCCTTCACGAAGAAGCAATGATAGTGTTGAAATCACCCCCAACCAACCAGGGAAGGTTAACTGAGGAGGCGAAGATTCTTAAGTGATTCCACAGGATGTTCCTACCGACTCTATTACAAGAAGCATAGATAAAGGAACCAAAAGTCAAAAACTCACCTAATGAGATTTTGACATTAACCAATTGATCAAGATCATCGATGATGGAAATGGTGATGGAATTATTCCAAAAACACCAAATTTTATTATTAAGATTGAAGAAGAAATTTTTAAATCCAAGCGATCTAGCAACATGGGCAATCTTGGAAGAGTTAATTAAAGGCTCAATAATAATAAGAAATTTGATGTTATGAGTGCGACAGAGGCTCCTAACACGGTTGCGGACAGGGAGAGTCCCACAACCTTGGATATTCCAAATAAGAAAATTAATCATAATAAAAAAACCAAAAAGAAAAAGGTAAGAAAAAAAAGGAAACAAAAAAGGAAGAGAGGAAGACATAATTATTTGTGAGGTGTTAGAGAAGAATGTGTGGTTCTAGTGAAGTTATTATTAGTCATTTTAGCTTTATAAGATTTTTTTTAATAAAAGTTTGGAAGGGTCTATCAGTATCCAAAGTATCTCCATCAAAAAGGGATTGGTTTTTAGTATCCAGAATAGGAGTAGTATCAGTCAATGTTTTAGTAGTGGTGATTTCTCCTTCTTCAGTATCAGAGTTAGAATGAGAAATTTGGATTGCAGTATCACTCAGAGAAATAGAAGGGGAGGTTCTTGCACCATTAATAGTACAAATATCATTTTCATTGCCATGATGCATATTGATTTTGGTTCGACACCAAAGGATCAACATTATTTTGATCCAATATAAGATTCCCATTCAAATTATCATTAAGATTCAAATGAAGTAAAGGATTGTCATGAGAAGCCAAATTATTATAAGTAGGAGTAGTGCTAGGGAAGTTATCATTAGTTTCTGCACACACCTCAATAGTAGTATTTATACCAAGCTCAGAATGTTTTTCATTAAACAAATCAGTGGGTAATAAAGGGGTAGGTGTAGGAGGATGAATTCCATTATGAGTAGCTTTAGGCACATAAGCTAACTTATTGATTTTCCCAATTCCAAGAGAGGTATTAGTATCCTGTGGTATATTCTTTTTGAGGTTAGGATGTAGCACAAAGCATTCAGAATGATCGTGACCATGGATCTTACAGTGAGTGCAAAAGACAGGGAAATTTTCAAATTCTACTTTCTGATTATATCTGAATTTTTTCGAACCAATCCAAACTTTTTTGGGGTATTTTTTTGGTAATGTCAATCTCAACCAAGATGTGTGCAACAGATGGCCGAGATCTAGCGACAGTGGCTTGATCAATTTGAAGGGGTCTACCAAATAAAGCCCCAACCACAAACAAAACTTGGTGAGTAACATAGTGAATTCTCATGTTGGGAAAAGCAAGCCATAAAGGAACAATAGGGGATTCCTCTTTGACATCAAAATGGGTGACCATTTCAAGAGCCGCATTTGACAATTATACACAAAATAGGAGCGACGAGCAAAGACTCGAGAATAATCTAAATCATTTGATAACTGAATGAGGATATGTCGAGGATCAATCAATAATAGTGAAGACTCAAAGCTTTAAGCTATGGAACAAAGATCAGATATTATCTAGAGTAGGGCACCGTAAAGAGAATTTACCAACCAAAGAGAACTTAAAAGGCTTAGCTAATTTCTCCACATCCTGGTCAAAACACATGATAGCCGGCAATCCACGAAAAGAGGTTGAAATTAAGTTAACCGAGGCATTAGAGCAAGGGATCTTACCAAGTTAACCGAGGCATTAGAGCAAGGGATCTTACCAGAAAGAGTTTCCTTAAAGGACTTGACATCAGGCGCATTAACAGTTGCAATCGATCCAAAATACCTTAGGGTCAGAGGTTAAAGCGGTGCATCCAGGAGTGACAAGTTGATTGCGTGGAGAGTGATGCCTCCACCATTGAACGATCCAGTGAGAATCACATAAGCAACCAGAGGAAGTGCAAACAAGTAATAAAACAGCAATCACGATCGGGGTGACAAATGCCGAGAATGCAGAACACAAAATCGCGAGAGAACACAGAGAGGAAGGAGCATGTTGTTTTTTAGTTAGTTATGGGTTAATGGTTTAGGGTTTAGGGTTGTAGGTTTAGGGTTTAGGGTTTAGGGTTAGTTTTATAATTTAGTGTTTAGGGTTTAGGGTTTAAGTTTCTCAATTTTTAGGGTTTAGGGTTTAGGGTATAGGGTTTAAAGTTTAGGGTTTCAAGTTTTAGGGTTTAGGTTTAGGTTTAGTTTTAGGTTTAGGTTTAGGTTTAGATTTTATAGGTTCAGGTTTTATTTAGTTTAGGTTTATTTTATTTATTTTTTAGTTTATTTCATTTAGGTTTAGGTTTAGGTTTTGGCTTAGGACTAGGTTTAGGTTTAGGTTTAGGTTTAGGTTTAGTTTTTAGTTTTATTTATTTAGGTTTATTTTAGATTTTATTTTTATTTTAATTAGTTTAATTTATTTTAGTTTAGGTTTAGGTTTAGGTTTAGGTTTAGCTTTTACTTTAATTTTTATTTTTAGGTTAACTTTATTTATTTTAGTTTAGGTTAAGGTTTAGGTTTATTTATTTAGGTTTTAGTTCAGGTTTAGGTTTAGGTTTTATTTGAACTTTTTAGGTTTAAGTTTTTAGTTTAGTTTATTTTAGTTTAAATTTTTATTTTAATATGTTTAGGTTTATTTTATTTATTTAATTTAGTTTAGATTTTGGTTTAGGTTAGAGGTTTAGGTTTTTAGGTTTAGGTTTAGGTTAATTTAGGTTTTGGTTTAGGTTTAAGTTTAGGTTTAGGTTTATGTTTAGGTTTTAGGTTTAGGTTTAGGTTAAGGTTTAATTTTTATTCATTTCTTTATTTTTTTATTTAGTTTAGGTTTAGATTTTAGGTTTAATTTTAGGTTTAGTTTTATTTAGTTTATTTTAGGTTTAGGTTTTATTTAGGTTTAGGTTTTTTAGGTTTAGGTCCTTTAGTTTTTAGTATTTTAGTTTAGGTTTAGGTTTAGGTTTATATTAGGTTTAGGTTTAGGTTTTTAGGTTTAGATTTAGGTTTAGGTTTAGATTTAGGTTTTAGGTTTAGGTTTATTTAGTTTAGTTTAGTTTTAGGTTTAGGTTTAGGTTTTCATTTTATTTTATTTATTTATTTATTTTAGTTTTGGTTATTTTATTTAGTTTATTTATTTAGGTTTAGGTTTTTATTTTTATTTTTTTTATTTAGCTCAATTTAGGTTTAGGTTTTTCATAGCTTTAGGTTTATGTTTTTATTTTTATTTTAGGTTTAGTTTTAGGTTTAGATTTATTTATTTAGTTTATTTAAGTTTATTTTTTAGATTATTTATTTAGGTTAATGTAGGTTTAGGTTTTGAATTTAGTTTATTTAGGTTTAAGTTTTTGTTTATTTAGTTTTATGTTTTGATTTAGGTTTTTTATTTTTGGTTTAGGTTTTAGTTTAGCGTTTAGGGTTTAGGGTTTAGGTTTATTTTATGGTTTAGGGTTTAGGATTTTCGGTTGTAGATTTTTGGTTCAGGGTTTAGGGTTTATGATTTAGTGTTTAGGGTTTAGGGGTTTTTTTAATTAAGTTAACCGGTAGGTTTATGTTTATATAGTTTATTTTATATATTTATTTAAGCTTATTTTTTATTTTTATTTAGTTTAGTTTATTTTTTTTACTTTGGGTTTTCTATTTTAGTTTATTTTTTAGATTTAGGTTTAGGTTTATTTTTATTTTTTTTAGTTTAGTTTTATTTTTATTTTATTTTTTAGGTTTAGGTTTCATTTTTTAATTTTAGGACTAGGTTTAGGTTTTTATGTTATTTTTTTAGGTTTTGGTTTTAGGTTTTTATTTTAGGTATATTTTTAGGTTTTATTTTTTTAGTTTAGCATTAGGTTTATTTTTAGTATATTTTATTTTATTTTATTTGGTTTAGTTTATTTTAGGTTTAGGTTTAGGTTTTATTTATTTTATTTTAGTTTATTTTAGTTAAGGTTTAGGTTAATTTTATTTTATTTCAAGTTTTAGTTTTTTTTTTAGTTTAAGGATTAGATTTTATATTTTATTTATTTTTAGGTTTTATTTTTAGGTTTATTGTTTAGGTTTTTATTTATTTTTATTTTAGGTTTATTATATTTTTAGGTTTTATTTTATTTAGGTTTTTTATTTTTAGGTTTTTTTTTATTTTTTTAGTTTAGTTGAAGTTTTTATTTAATTTATTTTAGTTTAGTTTTTATTTTTTTATTTTATTTTCAATTTAAGTTTTAGTTTAGGTTTAGGTTTAAATTTAGGTTTTAGTTTAGGTTTTTAATATATTTTATTTCTTTATTTTATTTAGGTTTATGTTTTTTTATTTATTTTATTTTTAAGTTTTATTTAGTTTAGGTCTAGGTTTTTAGGTTTTTAGGGTTTAGGGTTTAGGATTTGGTGTTTAGGGTTTAGGGTTTAAGGTTGTAGGTTTTAGTATTTAGGGTTTAGGGATTTGGGTTTAGGGTTTTAGGGTTTAGGGTTTAGGGCTTAGGGTTTATGATTTTAGGGTTTAGGGTTTAGAGTTTAGTATAGGGTTGTAGGTATAGGGTTTAGGGTTTAGGGTTAGTTTTACAGTTTAGTGTTTAGGGTTTAGGGTTTAGGTTTTTCAATTTTTAGGGTTTAGGGTTTAGGGTTTAAGGTTTAGAGGTTTGAGTTTTAAGGTTTAGGTTTAGGTTTAGGTTTAGGTTTTGGATTTAGGTTTATTTAGGTTTAGGTTTAGGTTTAGTTTTAGGTTTAGGTTTAGGTTTAGGTTTATATTTAGGTTTAGGTTTAGGTTTTTAAGGTTACAGTTTTGTTTAGTTTAGGTTTATTTTATTTATTTTTTAGTTTATTTAGTTTCGATTTAGGTTTAGGTTTAGGCTTATGTTTAGGTTTAAGTTTAGGTTTAGTTTTTAGTTTTATTTACTTAGGTTTATGTTTAGGTTATATATATATAATTTAGTTTAGTTTATTTTAGTTTAGGTTTAGGTTTAGGATTAGGTTTAGGTTTCAGTTTTTAGGTTTAGGTTAATGTTTAGGTTTAAGTTTTGGTTTTGGTTTTATTTTTTTAGCTAATTTTAGTTTATACTTTTATTTTATTTTTTGGTTTATTTTATTTATTTTAGTTTAGGTTTAGGTTTATGTTTATTTATTTAGATTTTAGTTTAGGTTTAGATTTAGGTTTAGATTTTATTTTATCTTTTTAGTTTTAGGTTTTTAGTTTAGTTTATTTTAGTTTAGATTTTGATTTTATTAGGTTGAGGTTTATTTTATTTATTTATTTTAGTTTTGGATTAGGTTGAAGGTTTAGGTTTTTAGGTTTAGGTTTAAGTTTATTTAGTTTAAGGTTTAGGTTTAATTTTAGGTTTATTTTTTATTTATTTATTTTATTTATTTATTTAGTTTAAGTGTAGGTTTTAGGCTTATTTGTAGGTTTAGGTTTACGTTTAGGTGTATTTAGTTTAGTTTAGGATTAGGTTTTACTTAGGTTTAGGTTTTTTAGGTTTAGGGTTTTTAGTTTTTAGTTTACTTTAGGTTTATGTTTAGGTTTATTTTAGGTTTAGGTTTAGGTTTAGCTTTTTAGGTTCAGATTTAGGTTTAGGTATATATTTAGGTTTTAGGTTTAGGTTTATTTAGTTTAGTTTAGGTTTAGGTTTAGGTTTTATTTTATTTAATTATTTATTTTAGTTTTACTTATTTTATTTAGTTTATTTATTTAGTGTTGGGTTTACGTTTGGGTTTAGGTTTTTATTTTTATTTATTAAGTTTAGTTTAGGTTTTTTTACTTTTTAGGTTAAAGTTTTTATTTTTATTTTAAGTTTAGGTTTATTTCATTTAGGTTTAGGTTTAGGTTTATTTATTTAGTGTATTTAGGTTTATTTAGGTTTATTTTTTAGTTTATTTATATAGGTTTATTTAGGTTTAGGTTTAGGTTTATGTTTTGATTTTAGTTTATTTAGGTTTAGATTTTTAGTTTATTTAGTTTTATGTTTTGTTTTGGTTTTTTCTTTTAGGTTTCAGTTTTAGTCTAGGGTTTAGGGTTTAAGGTTTATGATTTAGGATTTGGGGTTAGTTTTTGGTTTAGGGTTTAGGGTTTAAGGTTTTTTAGGGTTTAGGGTTTAGGGTTTAGTATTGCAGATTTAGGGTTTAGAGTTCAGGGTTTTGGATTTAGTGTTTAGGGTTTAGTGTTTACAGTTTAGGGTTTTTTTTAAAATAATTAAGTAAACTAGTAGGTTTAGTAGTTTATTTAGTTTATTTTATATTTTTATTTAGCTTTATTTTTTATTTTTATTTAGTTTAATTTATTTTTTTAGTTTAGGTTTTTTTTTATTTTTTTTATTTCTTAAGTTTAGGTATAGGTTTATGTCTATTTTTTTAGTTTAGTTTTATTTTTATTTTAGTTTTTAGGTTTAGGTTTTATTTTTTAATTTTAGGTTTAGGTTAAGGTTTCTATTTTATTTTTTAAGGTTTAGGTTTCAGGCTTTTATTTTAGGTTTACTTTTAGGATTTATTTTTTAGTTTAGGTTTAGGCTTATGTTTGGTATATTTTCTTGTATTTAGTTTAGGTCTATGTTTAGCTTTAGGTTTAGGTTCTATTTATTTTATTTTTATTTATTTTAGTTAAGGTTTAAGTTCATTTTATTTTTATTTTAGGTTTAAGATTTTTTTAGTTTAAGGATTAAGTTTTCTTGTTAGGTTTATTGTTTAGGTTTATTATTTAGGTTTAAGTATTTATTTAGTTTTTATTTTATTTTATTTTAGGTTTACTATATTTTTATTTTAGGTTTAGGTTTTATTTTATTTAGGTTTAGTTTATTTTTTAGTTTAATTAAAATTTTTTTATTTTATTTTATTTTAGTTTTTATTTTTTATTTTATTTTATTTTTTGGTTTAGGTTTAGGCTTAGGTTTAGTTTTAGGTTTAGGTTTAGGTTTAGGTTTAGGTTTTTTAGGTTAAAGTTTTGTTTAGTTTAGGCTTATTTTATTTATTCTTTAGTTTTTTTAGTTTCAATTTAGGTTTAGGTGTAGGCTTAAGTTTAGGTTTAGGTTTAGGTTTAAGTTTAGGTTTAGTTTTTAGTTTTATTTACTTAGGTTTATGTTTAGGTTTTATATATTTAATTTAGTTCAGTTTATTTTAATTTAGGTTTAGGTTTAGGATTAGGTTTAGGTTTTAGTTTTGAGGTTCAGGTTAAGGTTTAGGTTTAGGTTTTATTTTTTTAGTTTATACTTTTATTTTTATTTTTTAGTTTTATTTTATTTATTTTAGTTTAGGTTTAGATTTAGGTTTATTTATTTAGGTTTTAGTTTAGGTTTAGGTTTAGGTTTAGGTTTTATTTTATCTTTTTAGTTTTAGGTTTTTAGTTTATTTTATTTTAGTTTATATTTTGATTTTATTAGGTTTAGGTTTATTTTCTTTATTTATTTTAGTTTAGGTTTAGGTTGTAGGTTTAGGTCTTTAGGTTTAGGTTTAAGTTTATTTAGTTTTAGGTTTAGGTTTAGATTTAGGTTTATTTTTTATTTATTTATTTTATTTTATTTATTTAGTTTAAGTGTATGTTTTAGGCTTATTTTTAGCTTTAGGTTTATGTTTAGGTGTATTTAGTTTAGTTTAGGATTAGGTTTTACTTAGGTTTAGGTTTTTAAGGTTTAGTCTTTTAGTTTTTAGTTTATTTTAGGTTTATGTTTAGGTTTATTTTAGGTTTAGGTTTAGGTTTAAATTTAGGTCTTAGGTTTAGGTTTATTTAGTTTAGTTTAAGTTTAAGTTTAGGTTTTATTTTATTTATTTATTTATTTATTTTAGTTTTACTTATTTTATTTAGTTTATTTATTTAGTGTTGGGTTTAGGTTTAGGCTTAGGTTTTTATTTTTATTTTTATTTATTAAGTTTAGTTTTGGTTTAGGTTTATGTTTTTTAGTTTTTAGGTTAAAGTTTTTTATGTTTATTTGAAGTTTAGGTTTATTCTATTTAGGTTTAGGTTTAGGATTATTTATTTAGTGTATTTAGGTTTATTTAGGTTTATTTTTTAGTTTATTTATATAGGTTTATTTAGGTTTAGGTTTAGGTTTAGGTTATGATTTTTGTTTATTTAGGTTTAGATTTTTATTTTATTTAGTTTTATGTTTTGGTTTTGGTTTTTTCTTTTAGGTTTAGGTTTTAGTTTAGGGTTTAGGGTTTAGGGTTTGGTTTAGGATTTGGGGTTAGTTTATGGTTTAGGGTTTAGGGTTTAAGGTTTTAGGGTTTAGGGTTTAGGGTTTAGGATTGCAGGTTTAGGGTTTAGAGTTTAGGGTTTAGGATTTAGTGTTTAGGGTTTAGTGTTTAGGGTTTAGGGTTTTTTCTAAAATAATTAAGTTAACAAGTAGGTTTAGGTTTTTTTTGTTTATTTAGTTTATTTTATATTTTTATTTAGTTTTATTTTTTTATTTAGTTTAATTTATTTTTTTAGTTTAGGTTTTTTATTTTAGTTTACTTTTCTAGGTTTAGTTATAGGTTTATGTCTATTTTTTAGTTTAGTTTTATTTTTATTTTATTTTTAGGTTTAGGTTTTATTTTTTAATTTTTTAGGTTTAGGTTAAGGTTTTTATTCTATTTTTTTTGGTTTAGGTTTTAGGCTTCTATGTTAGGTTTACTTTTAGGATTTATTTTTTAGTTTAGGTTTAGGTTTATGTTTGGTATATTTTATTGTATTTATTTTAGGTCTATGTTTAGGTTTAGGTTTAGGTTATATTTATTTTATTTTTATTTATTTTAGTTAAGGTTTAAGTTTATTTTATCTTTATTTTAGGTTTATGTTTTTTTTTAGTTTAAGGATTATGTTTTCTTTTAGGTTTATTGTTTAGGTTTATTATTTAGGTTTAAGTTTTTATTTAGTTTTTATTTTATTTTAATTTAGGTTTATTATATTTTTATTTTAGGTTTAGGTTTTATTTTATTTAGGTTTAGTTTATTTTTTAGTTTAATTTAAATATTTTTTAATTTTATTTTATTTTAGTTTTTATTTTTTATTTTAGTTTACTTTTTTGGTTTAAGTTTTGGCTTAGGTTTAGGTTTAAATTTAAGTTTTAGTTAAGGTTTTTATTATATTTTATTTTTTTATTTTATTTAGGTTTAGGTGTTTTTTATTTATTTTATTTTTAGGTCTTATTCAATTTAAGTTTAGGTTTCTAGGCTTTTAGGGTTTAGGGATTAAGGTTTGTGGTATAGGATTTAGGGTTTAGGGCTGTAGGTTTTAGGGTTTAGGGGTTAGGGTTTTAGGGTTTAGGGTTTAAGGTTTGGGGTTTAGGGTTTTAGGGTTTAGGGTTTAGAGTTTAGGATTGCGGGTTTAGGGTTTGGGGCTTAGGATTAGTTTTACGGTTCAGTGTTTAGGGTTTAGGGTTTAGGGTTTAGGTTTTTAGGCTTTTAGGGTTTAACGTTTAGGGTTTAGGGTTTAAGGTTTAGGGTTTCATGTTTTAGGGTTTAGGTTTAGGTTTAGGGTTTAGGATTTAGGGTTTAGGGTTTATGGTTTCGTATTTTTATGAATTATACTAGTACAAACTCTACTACATCATACTATAACAAACTAAGATATGTTGAACAACAAGTATTATTACCCAATAGTATGCTATAATGCATGATGCTACACTATGTTATGGCATCCTATATTATAATACACTATAACATATTATATTATACTATATTTCATATCACATCACAAGGGATTGCTTAATAAAAAATCATAAAATTAGTCTAAATAATAAAAAACTATATATTTTAGTAGTATCACTAACATATTTTAAATTGAAATAATATATTATGATGCCATGCTTTACCTAGTATGAATTTGGCTAAATTCTACCATTTTAAAGTCTAAATCAACATTTTTATTAATTATGCTAGTGTAGGCTCGACTGCATGATTGTAAAATACTAAAAGGATTTAAAATGTGTAGAATAATATATTATAATATATGATGCTATACTATGTTACAACATATAATATTTATTTTGAACATAAAATTATACTTTTTAGACTACAAGTGGTGTAGCACACCTTTGGTACTATAACCTAATTCCCACTTCAAATTAAAAAATTGCATCATCTGATTTATTAAATCAATATTTTTATGATTTACTTTAATATAGTCTATAAGGTACAATACCATAATATACTAAAACATTTCAAAATATCTTATAACATCCAAAAAAAAATCACATGCTCAAATATATGATGCTACATTATACTATAATATATCTTATTATAATATAATTTAGGGTTACAGTTTAGGGTAATCAAATCTCTAATAGTCAAGGGAAAATCTATTGAAGACATTTTCTTTAGCTACCATAACTATGTTAGGATTAGGTAATTCTTTATATCTACTCCTAACGACATCTTTATTCTAGGTTTAGTTTTGGGTTTAGGGTTTAGGTTTAAGGTTTGGGGTTTAGGGTTTAGGGTTTAAGGTTTAGGGTTGTAGGTTTTAGGGTTTATGGTTTAGGGTTTTAGGGTTTAGGGTTTAGGTTTAGGGTTATAGGGTTTAAGGCTTAGGGTTTATGGTTTAAGGTTTAGGGTTTTTAGGGTTTAGGGTTTAGGGTTTACGGTTTAGGTTTTAGGTTTTAGGTTTATGTTTTAGTTTAAGGTTTAGGGATTAGGGATTAGGGATTAGGGTTTAGAGTTTAAGGTTTTTTTTTAACAGAGAACAAATTTAGATTCAACATTTCTTCTTTTTGATTTCATCAACCAAGTAGCACCCCAAGTTTTCTAAGACATAAGCAATGATATGGATAAAAAATAAGCACCTATAGAGCAAATCAAAAACCCTAGATAAGTAGAACCATCTCTATTATAAAGACATAGTTCTATAAGTAGCAAATTAGATTGGTTGTTCTTCAGTTTCTCCAGTTCCCATCAGAACCAACCCTGCTTGTTGAGTAGTAGGATTCACCATGATATCCTTGATCTCTCCCTCCGCTATCACCATAGTTGTAACCTCCATCGGTCCTCCCACCTCTATAACCACCACTGCTCCAACCACCACCTCCATATGCACCAGTACCACCAAATCCCCACCACCCACATAATTTGCCTGCCTTGCCTCCACCTCTAGATCTAAGCCTAGTGGCGTGTTCCTGTCAAGGTTCTACCCATTCTTAGGGTTTAGGGTTTCAGGTTAGTTTAGAGTTTAGGGTTTAGGGTTTGGGGTTTAGGATTTAGAGTTATAGGTTTTAAGGTTTAGGGCTTAGGGTTTAGGGTTTAGGGTTTAAGGTTTTAGGGCTTAGGGTTTAGGGTTTAAGGTTTAGGATTTTAGGGTTCAGGGTTTAGGGTTTAAAGTTTAGGGTTTAAGATTTTAGGGTTTAGGGTTCAGGGTTTAGGGTTGCAAATTTAGGGTAGTAAGTTTAGGGCTTAGAATTTAGGGTTAGTTTTAGGGTTTAGAGTTTAGGATTTAGTATTTAGAATTTTTTTTTAATGAAGTAAACCAGTAGTTTAGGTTTATTTAGTTTACATAGTTTATTTTTTCTTTATTTGAGTTTATTTTTTTATTTAGTTTAGTTTATTTATTTTAGGTTTATTTATTTTAGTTTAGCTATTTTATTTTAGTTTATTTTTAAGTTTAGGCTTATTTTTTAGTTGAGTTTTATTTTTATTTTATTTTTTAAGTTTAGGTTTTATTCTTTATTTTTAGGTTTAGGTTAAGGTTTTAGCTTTTTTGCTTTGGGTTTATTTTTAGTTTTTATTTATTTTATTTCAGTTTATTTTAGTTTAGGTTTAGGCATATTTTGTTTTATTTATTTTATTTTTATTTTAGGCTTAAATTATTTTTTTAGTTTAGGGTTTAGGTTTTAATTTTTATTTATTTTTAGGTTTACTTTTTAGGTTTAGGTTTTTATTTAGTTTTTATTTTATTTTTTTTAGGTTTATTTTATTTTATTTTATGTTTAGTTTTTTATTTTATTTAGATTTTTTATTCGTAGGTTTATTTTATTTTTTATTTAGTTTAGGTTTTTATTTTATTTTATTTTATTTTCTTTTAATTTATTTTTATATTTTATTTAATTTTTTTTAGGTTTAGGTTTATTTTTGTTTAGGTTTTTATTTTATATTACTTTTTTATTTTATTTAGGTTTAGGTTTTTTTATTTATTTTATTTTTTGATTTTATTTACTCTAACTTTAGGTTTTTAGGTTTTTAGGGTTTAGGGTTTAGGGTTTAGGGTTTAGTGTTTAGGCTTTAGGGTTTAGGGTTTTGGGTTTAGGGTTTAGGGTTTAGGGTTTAGAGTTTATGGTTTTGGGTTTGGGGTTTAGGGTTTTAAAGTTTAGGGTTTAGAGTTTAAGGTTGTAGGTTTAGTGTTTAGGATTAGTTTTAGGGTTAGGGTTTCTTTTTATTTTGCTATTTTTATTGTTTAGGGTTTAGGCTTTATGGTTTAGGATTTAGGTTTAAGGTTCAAGTTTTAGTTCAGAGTTTAGGGTTTTTGTTTTTTTTAACAAAGAATGAATTAAAATTCAACATTTTTTTTTTATTTCATCAACCAATTAACACACCAAGTTTTCTAAAACACAAGCGATGACATTGAACAATAATGAGCACGCATAGAGCAAATCAAAAACACTAGATAACTAGAACCATCTCTACCTTAAAGACACAGTTTCGTAAGCAGCAAATCAGATTGGTTGTTCTTTAGTTTCTCCAATTTCTATCAGAACTACCCGTAATCTTGAGTTGCGGGATCCACCATTATATTCCTAATCTCTCCCTCCACCACCACCACGGTTGTAACCTCCGTCGCTCCTCCCGCCTCCATAACCACCACCACTCCGACCACGACCTCCATATCCACCAACACCTCTGGATCCCCCACCACCACTGCGATAACTGTTATCGCCACCTTTGCCTCCACCGATAAATCTAAATTAAGCCTGGTTGATGATGATGTTCCTACCATCATGGTTCTACCCATTCATAGGGTTTAGGTTTATTAGGTTTTAGGATTTAGGATTATTTTTTTAATTTATTTAGTTACTTTAGTTTTACATTTTGGGTTTGGAGTTTAGGGTTTATAGTTTATGGTTAGGGTTTAGGGTTTAGGATTTAAGGTAGGGTTTAGGGTTTTTTTTAACTCAAATGATTCCATAATAAACAAGAAATTACCAAATCAAACAAGACATTTTCCTCTAACAACTAATAAAATAGGATAACATAAAATGCAATTAAAAATTCATAAAAACAATATTTCACAAAATGATTTAACTCCTTGAGACAATAAAATTTTATTTTTATAGAAAGCCAACAAAGCTTAGTCGAATAAGCTGAAACCCATATCATCACCAGATTCTTTAGCAGGCTCTTCCTTCTTCTCTTCCACTACAACAGTCAAAGTATTAGCAGCAGTAGGAGTAGTAGAAGCATCATGCGTAGTAGCCACATTAAATTTTCTAGGATTCTTCAAGTACTCTTTAACCTTCTTTTCCTCTAGGTATGTGTAATCAGTGCCAATTGTGCTAGTGAGTACATTCTTGTAAGCGTTGATGAACATGTGGGGTGCTACAGCAAAGGTGGGATAAGAGAGGGATAGTGAGAGAGAAGTGTTCATTGAATGGCCTGTCAAAAACTTCTCGATGAGATAATCTTCAGTGAGATAAAACACCTCAGGATTGAACGTCAAACCATCATCGTACATAGACTGGATGATAAGGCCATAAGAGAATGGCCTAATCCCCAGCTTAGTGAGGAGATCAGCCTCTGAGGATCCCACTTTATCATTTTTTTTAATCAGCTCAACTAGGGTGATAATTTCAACAGTACCCTTGTTAATCTTTGTTGGGATGTTGAGAACCTAGAATAAAGAATTATGTGAAGGAACCACAACATCAATAGGTGCAACAAGAACAACATGGGCAGGAGCACCAACTTTATATTTTGTAACCTCTTCCCTGACTTCTTTAAGATCACCTTTCATAAAAACCAA
This sequence comes from Cymbidium sinense, assembly GCA_021442155.1. Lineage (NCBI taxonomy): Eukaryota > Viridiplantae > Streptophyta > Magnoliopsida > Asparagales > Orchidaceae > Cymbidium > Cymbidium sinense. Next base: position 396,354 of record JAKCPB010000186.1, read on the forward strand.
CTCTACCGGGGTTTAACGGGTTAGGGTTTAGGGTTTTAGGATTTATGCTTTTAGGGTTTAGGGTTTTAGGGTTTAGGGTTTAGTGTTTAAGGTTTAGGGTTGTAGGTTTAGTCTTGTAGGTTTAGGGCTTAGGGTTTAGGATTTAGTGCTTAGGTTCTTTTAAACTAAGAAAACTGATAAGTTTAGGTTTATTTAGTTTATATCTTATTTATTTTAGTTTATATTATTTTTTAGGTTTATTTTTTATTTTTATTTAGTTTGGTTTATTTATTTTAGGTTTATTTATTTTTAGTTTACGCTTTTTATTTTAGTTTATTTTCTAGGTTTAGGTTAATTTTTTAACTGAGTTTTATTTTTATTTTATTTTTTGGGTTTAGATTTTATTTTTAACTTTTAGGTTTAGGTTTCATTTTATTAGGTTTAGCTTTAGGTTTTTATTTTAGGTTTATTTTTTTGTTTTATTTTTTAGTTTAGGTTTAGGTTTATTTTAAGTTTATTTTATTCTATTTAGTTTAGGTTTAGGATTAGGCTTAGTTTATTTTAGGTTTAGGTTTAGGTTTTATTTATTTTAATTTAGTTTATTTTAGTTTAGGTTTAAGTTTATTTTATTTTTATTTTAAGTTTAGTTTTTTTAGTTTAGGGTTTTTGTTTTATTTTTTAGGTTTTAGTTTTATTTAGTTTTTTATTTTATTTTATTTTAGGTTTATTTTATTTTTATTTTACGTTTAGTTTTTATTTTATTTTGGTTTTATATTCTTTGTTTAATTTTATTTTTTAGTTTAGTTTAGTTTTTTATTTACTTTATTTTAGTTTATTTTTATTTTTTATTTAATTTTATTTCTAAGTTTAAGCTTAGGTTTTAGTTTAGGTTTTTATTTTATTTAGGTTTAAGTTTTTTTATTTATTTTATTTTTAGGTTTTATTTAATTTAGGTTTAGGTTTTTTAGTTTTTAGGGTATAAGGTTATGGGTTTATGGTTTAGGGTTTAGGGTTATCGGGTTTAGGGTTATAGGGTTTAGGGTTAGAGTTTAGGGTTTAGGGTTTAGGGTTTAGGGTTTAGTGTTTAGGCTCTAGGGTTTAGGATTTTTAGGGTTTAGGGTTTAGGTTTTTTTTAACTAAAAGGAAATAATTGTTCAAAAAAATAGGTATAAGAAGACCATATTAGAGACTAAACTCAAAAAGAAAAAAAAAACTACTACTTAAACGACCTATAGGAGAATCCTAAAGAGATTAGTCCTTAAACTAATACATCAAAGAGCAATAAATAAATTAATAAATACAAAACTAAAAACAAAAAAGACAAGGGAAGAATCCATGAAGCACTAAAAGAACATCCAAAGAGATGAAGATCCATAAGAAAAGGAAACCTGCAACCTGCAATTGAAGACAACTCCATCCATCTAAGAAAAAAGAGGCCATAAGTAAGACTCTAGCTCCCTCCAAGAAGAATAAGAGACCAACTGAAAAAGAGAACCTACAAGCTGTAAGAAATCTCAGCCAGAAGGAGATCAGAAAACATAAAGAGAAAAAAACATAGGGTCAGATATGAGGAAAGAAGGATATTCACAATAATGAGGGGCATCAAATCCTAAGTGTATCGAGCATCAAAGAAGGGTTACAAATAGGAAAAGTCACTAGGCACAAAAATATTAAGGAAAAAATCCATCATATCATCATAGCCACAGCAACTAAAGAAAATACAAACATATCATAATAGCCACCTAGCCAAAGAAAAAGTGAAGCTAAGGAAATAGAAAGAGAGAGGAGAGCAACATATAGAATTAACATAAGGAAATCCCAACAAAACCAAATATGAACACCTCTTAAAAAAGGAGAAAAGAAGCTCACAACCAACAAAAAAAAAGAGCCCTCAAAGATCAAAGCAGCCCACAATAACACCAATCCAAAGCCACCAAGGCACCAAACAAATAGTGCCACAACAACACCAATCCAAAGCCACCATGGCACCAAAAACAAAGGAAACAACCAACATGAGCACCACACAGAGGTACCCAAGAAGAATAACCAGGAAAATGCTGGGAACCAAACCAACCAATGAAAAAAAAGAAGAAGCTAGCAAAAGCTAAAATAAATAGCTAGAGAAATAGAAACCAATGGACAAACCACATGCTAAGACAAAAGCCCAACCTACCACCAACAAAGAGAAAAGCACCAACCAAAGAAAGGCAAGCCAATAGGAACAAAACCACACAAAACTAATAGGGCACAAAAAAAACCCCGAAAGCAGTGTAAACACCAAGCGAGAAGAAGGAAATTAGCCAAGAAGCCAATACTCCAGCTAGCAAGAAAACACACAGCAAAAGCTCAACCAATAGAGAAAAAACTAGTGTGGTAAAAATTTATATTCCTACCTTCATCTATCCCCTTTTGGGAAAGAGGATAAATGAAAATAGAAATATATAACCTTGTTGGGACACCACACAGATCCTCAGATGTTCTTATTAGGGTGATCATGTACGACATTGAGAAAAGGTGTACTATCTCGAGAGATAGAAGTCACCACCCTATAATCGACCTAATCACCTTAATAAGGACTTCTAAGAACTATGGATCTTCAGAATGTACCAGAGATTCTTCCCCTACTTTACATGAAAAAGTAAAGTAGGGTTTATTTTAAACTAAGTTCATTAAGTTCCCTACAGGAGCAAACCCCCATAGTTAATCACATCTTAAGAAACAAAATTCCTTAGGAATACTCTCGATTAAGGTAAATGATCGTTGTCTCCAAAGATTTCAAAAGGTATGACTATCAATCGATTGGTTTATTTTTTGAAAATCAAGTGGGATCAATCAAGAGGAGAGAGTACTTATCAAAGCCAGATGAACATAAGTAGGGGATTCTTAGGATACTAGGAAGCCTAGTAAGCATTTCAAATTATTCTCTGGTTAGGCTTTACATTTTTGAAATTGAATTAAATTTTTTGAGTTGAATTTTTATTAGAAATCTAGGGCTTACAATTCCATAATACATGGCTATGGAAATGCCTAAGAGGTGAGGATTTATGCTCATGCAAAGGAAGTAGCAACCTCTGAACGTAAGTCTCGGGAGCTTTGGTGAGGGCCAAAAGCACAACCTAAATCTAAGGTGAAAATGGGTATTTGGTTTACCTCCACAAGAGAGGATAAACTATTGGGTTGTTGGACTTACAACTCCCTAGGGGTGGCAGCAACTAACTCCTCCTATGATTTTAAATAAATGTAGGCAAGTCAAATGCTTTTGCAAGATAGCTAAGTTGTTATTTATTTAGAAAGAGACTAAGTCCTTAAACACACTCCCTAAGAGACTAGATCATGTAGGGAATGATTTAATGATGTAGATCTAATGCAAATTTTGTTATATTTTATTTTCATTTTGGACAATCAATTGGGCATAGACTTTATGATTCATATGTATAATGCATGAGAAATTAGATTATGGGCCAAAATCAATTAGATAAGGAGGTGTATTTCCACGATGGCTCTCAAAGGTCAAGCCAAGTTCTTTAGCAAAGGTGGAAGCCCTCCAATCAAGAGTGAAATAATATGCTTTTCATGCATGATGTGAGAAAGAAAGTACATCCAGCTAAGGGGTTGCTAATTCTTTTATCTTGATTATAACTTAGGCTTTATGTGAGGTTATGAATTTTTTTATTTTTAGTTTTGAGTTTTTTTGATTGGATAGAAAATTTATTTTTCTAAGAGCCTAATCATCATCTAGGCCATACATCAAAGCAAGGAAGAAACTAGGAAAAGATGACATCTTAATGCACAAGCTAAACAAACATCAATCAATTTATAAAGCTAGCACAAAATAATAAAAGGCCATTTGTGGGGGTTAGGCTCCACTGCACAAACCCAAAAATAAATTGGGTAGCCGAGCTCTACCCTAATACAACCTGGATTACAAATGAATAAATTACAATAAAGAAGGAATTCATTATTATGGGGGTCTTCATTCTTCATTTCTTTTTTCTTCTTTCTTCTTTCTTCTTTTGGTTGGTTGGAATGTGGTTGCTACAAAGGCTTCACATGGTACATAATACATAGCCTTATAACCAATGTTCATCCTAACACCCCATAACAATCATTCCAAACTTTTAATTACAAATTACATAAAAATGGGAAAAAGGAAATCTAACTAAAACCTACAAAATAGAGATTAGCCAAACAAACCATACAATCCCAAGCATGTATATATATATAAATTGGACTTAGCACCCTACACATGGGTAACCAAGTCAATCTAGCCTATTTTGGATTATGCTTAAGGGTATAAGAACCTACACAACAAAAGCATGTTTTATATTATAGCACTCCTTAAGCACAATCCCCTGCAGAAGATAATGGTTAGACTAAGATCGCCCTACCATAAAAGTGACATAATATCACAAAACACACAACACTTCATTTCTTTCCCAACATGTATAACATGCATATGGATGAATCCTAAGCATATCTATACATGCAAATGGAAATGTTTAGCACATAATGATGAATGCTAAGAGAGTTACTTAAGAAAATTTGGATGCTTCATCATGCATGATTTTGTTAAGTAGAAAAGAGTGATTCTTTTATCCATTTTTTTATATGCACATTTATAAGTATAAAAGACATAAGTGAGTATGGTGCCATTTGTTAGTGCCGGGGTGTGGTACAAGACCTACTTAGGGCTACTTAAATCCTCACAACCTCGGGGTTGTCCAGACTAATATATCACTTTTCTTAAATACATGTGCATGTACAAAAAGAAATACATGGAAAGAGAGTCATGCAAAAAGTTTATGTTTGTTCAATTTTGGTTTGATTTCTTAGTTTATATGTGTGCTGTGAATTCCTTCTTAAGTCATGATATAGGAGTGTATAACAATGGATTTAAGCAAGTGTTATGTCCTTTTCAAATGGACTATGCACTTTGCAAATCCCATACAATTCTATGTTAAGAAAGAGAGGGAGAATCACATACCACATTTTATACTATTCATATGCAAGCTCATAAATAATCATAAGTAGCATACCTTTCAGTTATGATATTTGATTTATAAGTTTTGAAAATAATTTTGGATTTAATAGTGATAATAGCCATTCATATTCTTACTTTAGCCAAAACATGCAATTTGACATTTCATGATTTTCATATGACATACATGGTACATGCTAGGAAAGAAATAAAGTGATGAAAGCATGTAAATTCATTCACCCTAATTAATTCCTAAAGACAATCTTATGAAATAAGATTATTTAAAGTAAATCAAATTATATTTTAAGGAAATTTTTTTTTTGTTTAGACTATGATTTGAATTTAGGAAATGTGAAAGAGTTTGCTGGTCCTAACCCATTTCCCCTATGTGTGAGTTTATTTAGTTTTTTTTAGAACCATTAGATGATTTTTTTTATATTTTATTTAGGTTAAGGTGTGAATTAACTGTGTTAATTACCCCTTATCTACACCACTTTAACGTATTTAATCAAGTAATTATGAGCCAATATATGACATAAAACTGCACAAGGAATTTAAATCAGCAAAGCACCAAGGAAAGAAAGGGCCTAATGTAATTAGCTCATAATTAATGATTAATTAAGCTGAAGGGTTTAATTTAAGTACTTTCATAACCCTTCCCACACATGTGGGTTGGATTCTAATTTCCTTAAGTTACTTAGGTTATTGAACACCTAAGCACCTACCCAAGATTAATTGGTTAAGTTCTAGAATGTTTTAAAATTTTCATCAAGTTAATTAAGTAGGTGATTAGTGGATTAGCCCTTAATTAAGTTTAGATTAAGTACGGAAAGGGGTTTAAGGAATGGCTTAAGGAAAATATCCTAAAATTATTCCATAAACCTCTTGTTCACTTATATAAAAAGCTTAATTAACTTAATAATAGGATTAAACCACTGTTCACTTGTTTAATTAAGCTTAATTATATTAAGAATGTGATTAAGGGTTCATTAATTAATTTCCCTACTCATCAATAAATCCCAAAAAAAATATGGGAGGTAGAGGTTATCCCACTAAATGCATATGAGAAATTTGAAATAAATTAATGAAGTAATTAGGGACTAATTAAGGATATTAAGTTTTCACAAAAACTTTAATTAAGGAAAATGTACTATTCAAAATCCATTAAAAACAATTTTAGATTATTCTTTACTGAATTATCTTCATAATGTATTTTATTTTGTATTTTTCTAATTTTTCTAGATTTAGTTATGTTATTTTGAAGATTCAATGATTAAAGAATTAATTAAAACCCCTAATTATATGACTAATCCCATTGGCGCCATGTGGACCGCTGACATGGTGCATGCTTCCCAAGTGGCGCAATGGGATTCATCACTTAAGTTATCACATCCCAATGTAGCTTTATGGCCTCTTTCTCCTCGATCATCAGATGAAAGATCGATGGTTTGATTAAGACGATTCTTAAGGGATAAATCCATGGATCCTACATAGCTTGATCATGACCGTCCATCCAAAATGTGCACATGGATAGTCCATGATCCATCATTGAGTTTTCCTGTAGGAGAGGACATTCGTCCACTCTTTAGGGCAAGAATCGAGCTAAATTGAGGATTCAACTCAAACTCAACCCACACCATCATCATGCAAGAGACATCCATCAAATTTGCAATGGGGTGAAAATTCTCTTCACAAAGGACCAAACACTTCCTATTCTAGGCTCGGTTTGAAGGCATACTTCACCGGAGGCTATCACGGTGCTCCCAACCGTTGAGGTAGCTTGTCTAGTGGAGATGAAACCTATTGAAGGTTTGAGGGTTGAGGTTGAGTAGATCTTCCTATGGACCAAGCTCACCTTCAAATGCTCATGGCCTTGGTCTAGCTCCCCTCCCTTGCCTTTGAAGCTTGGATGAAGCTTTGGATCAACTCGATTAGGTAGGTGCTTGAAAGAGGTGAAATTGAGTATTGAGTGGGATTGAATTCCTTGCTACCTCCCTATTTTTGGTTTTGATAAACGAAATGGAGAAATGCAAAGTGCTCTAGAGGCTTTAGAAGCTTGAGGAAGCTTGTTTGAGTTCTAGCTTCAATCAGTGTGAGTGTCTTGGATTCAAGTGAAATTAGGGAGTATATCTCCCCCTAGGTGGATCGAATGGTCATGCTTCCCTTTGCCATTTCGATCAAATTCACCTCATGCAATGGGTAGACTAGGCTATTAAGGGTTGCACATGCTTCATTTTGGGGGGGTAGTGGAGAAGTGCCATGTGCTGATTTTGGGTGGAGGAGCGATTCTCATGTGCTTGAAATGAAAAAAGGGTCAGTTTTGGCCTTGGGTTGGGTTTGGCTGGCCCAAAACCATTGGGTCATGTGCACCATGCTCACTAGTGTCCACTTAGTCCACTAAGAGGGTGCCAAGTGTCCATGTAGAGGATTTGACCAAATTCCAAGTGAATTTGGCCAAGAATTACCCTTTGACCTAAGGGTAAAATAGTCATTTAGATTGCATTTTAGCTTGAATATGTTTAATATGATTAAAAAATGAGCTGGGCCAAGTTTCAATGAATTTGGAGTTGATTTGATGTGATTTGGCTCATGTTGACCAATTTAGGTCAAAATGGGTCATCTTGGGTCAAGTTGACCAATTGGTCAAATTGGGTCAAACCAAGGGTTGGGTCAAGTTCATATGACCATATGAATTGATTTGGTATCTTTGTTCCAATCAATTTGGCTTATATTTGGATTTGGTTCATTTGATTTCATTTAGGTTAAATGGGTCAAGTTGACCAATTTGACCCATTTGACCTATTTGGGTTAGGTCATGGGTTGGTTTAGGTTTCAATGGTCATTTGAAATGTATTGGTATCTTTATTTCCAATCAATTTTGGTTTAATTTGATTTTGGCTCAATTTGACCTTTAGGTCAAGTTAGGTCAATTAATAGGTCTAGTCTAGTAATTAAGGTTTTGGTCAAGTTCAACAAGTGATTTGGAATGAACTTGACCCATTGGTTCCAATTAATTAGGCTTAGATCAAGATTTGACATATTTTGAATTTTTAGGTCAAGTTGTGTCAAGTTGGGTCAAGTGGCCAATTGGGCCAGGTTAGGCTCAAATGACGACTTGGTCAAGTACAAACATTGATCATGAATGAGGTTAGATTAATGGTCACAACCAAATTGGCCTATGGTGAATTTTGGCTAGTTTATGTTTCATTTTGGCTAAGTGTTGACTTAGTCAACCCTTAGGTTTGACTTGGTTTGACCCAATTTGAGTGATTGATCATCTCATGATGATTGTTGCTCATAATGTGAGGCTTAGTTGGGCTTAGTTCAATCCAATTTAGGTAAGATTAGAATTTAGCTCGAAAGGGGTACTTTAGGTTACTTTGGGTCAATTGACTTGATCAAGGCTTGAATCAAGTCTGGTTGAACTCACATATTGACTTATGATTGAAATATAAATCCATTTGCAAGTGATTTGAAGTCAAATGGGTTTTGATTCATTTGACAATTTCAAGTTCAAAGGGTGAACATGAGTTTGACTTGGGTTTGATTTTTGGATTTAGTTTGGATTTGATGATTAAAGTTTGTGTTTATATTTGGATTCATGATTGAAGGATTCATTGAATCATGAATAAAAATCAAGAGTTTGGCTTGATTTGAATTTGATTTGGCTAAGTTGAAGGATTTGACTTGAAAGGCTTAGGTCAAAATTTGGTTGAATTTGGATTTGATTTTTGAATTGATTTTCGAATATTTGAATTTATATTTCATTTATATTTGTGAATATAAATGAGAATATAAATGGGTTATGAGAAAATTCTTTGAATTGATTTGGATTTGATTTAGGCTAAGTCTATGACATAGAATCAAAGTGACTTAGGAAAGATTTTTTTAAACTTGGAGTTTCAATCATAAGCTTCAATCATTTGGAATTGATTCATGGTTTGAGAAAATCAATTGGAATTTATTAAAGTTTTGATGTTGATTTGATTTGGAGTTTGGAGTTGGTTTAGACTTGATTTGGAATTTAACTTGAATGAAAGAAGTGAGGAGTTATTTCAACCTATAGGGTAAGAAAATTTTCCTAACACACCTAAGGCATGACCTATTCATATGGCTAGCACTTCTAAGTCTATTGGGTTAGGTTGAGTGTCCACTTAATCATTAGATATGTCTTAAGACTAAGGAACTCTTAAAGTATAAGAGAAGGCCTATGTCTAAGATGGAGGGGTTGAGAGCTCATCCAAAAATGAGGTCAACAACCAAAAGCAAAACCTCCCAAGGATAGGAGAGATTATTTCCAAGAAGCTTTGGAATGAGTAACCCTCGCAAGTGAGGAGGGGCATAAATAACACTTTTTTTTTTCTTCTAAATAGTTTTATAACCATGCCCTTTCTCCAAAAAAATCTCCATCCAAAATGAATCAAGATTGTAATAAAAGGCATGGGGATTAGCTTATCAATTTCAAAGAAGAGCATTTAGAATCATCCACAACATTAAATAAAGGAAAATTAGAAATAGTATGCATTTTAGTCGGTGAAAGAAAGAGCATAAATGCTTTATTAAGAAGATAATTATCAATATTATCACCTTCCAACAAAATCTAAAGAGTATCCTCTCTATCTTCATTCATAAAAGAAGAGAAGCAGAATCCAGATTGTTAGTACAATCTTCATGTAAGGGATTAAAATAAGATTCAAATCCATTAGAAACACATAGCATATTACCAAAATTCTGAACATAATTACAAGCCATAGAAAAACCATCATTTTGAACCGAAACAAAGCTATTCACAATGAAAGAATTGTCACAGGTATCTAAATCTTATTTTTATAAAAAAGGATCACCAATATTAACAAGATTGTCAAGACCAGAAGTTATAGTATCAGAAATAAGAACATTCTTTTCACCACCATTCTCAATCGAGGAAGGAAAAGAAATAATCTCTTTCCCATGATCTAAAGTAGACATAGGAGAAAGAGAAAAAATGTCCAACTGATTGGAAGAAATGGTGTTAGCATTAACAATATTCAAACCATCATCATGAAATGACTTATGCACAACATCCAAACCATTAAAATCATAAACCACATCCTCTAAAGTCTTCCCTTTAATAGAATCATCAAAAGAAAAACTTAGATCATGATTATTAGTTAAAACTTTTACAAAAACATCAAAATTACCTTCTACATTAGACAAATCATTAATAAGTAAAACTTTTTTAGAAGATTCAGAAATTTGGTTTTGTAAAACATCAAAATTTTGAAAAGTAGAATTTCCTTTACCCAACTTGAGAGAATCATTAGTTTTTTCAACAATTGAATTCTTACTTGTGATTTTCTTCCTAAGAGAGGGAAGTGAAATAAAGCATTCAGAAATTTCATGCCCATGAATCTTACAATGATTACAAAAAATGGTAAAGTTCTCAAAAAAAACTTTCTAAAAAAAATTGCATTTCTTTGAACCCAACCAAATTTCTTTCATGTAATTTTTAGTAATATTAATCCATACAAGAATTCTAGCAACATACGGTCTAGCAACTATTGCTTGATCAACTGCAAAGGACCAAAATCAACCCAATAGCATAAAGAATCTGATTAAATAGATGAATCGACAAGTTAGGTAAATAAATCCAAATGGGAATAATAGGAGACTCTTCATTAACATCAAACATTGGCGCCCGCTTCAGAATATGCAATTGATAATTAAAAACATAGTAATAATGCCTAGAAAAATTATTTCGTAATTGAGGTCATTAAACAGTTTAATTAGAGCATGCCTTCCATCAATTAGCCCATTATAAAAAGAACCTAATAAATTTAAGTTATGGAAAAAAGAACAAATATCTTCCATTTTTACCCGTTTAAATGAAAACTTTCCAATCAAAGAAAAAGTAAAAGGCTTAGCTAATCTTTTAATATCCTCATCTAAAATCCTAATTATCAGAGCATTTTCAAAAGTTATATGAAACAAATTTAGAGGAGGCTCGGTGTAGGAATTCTTACAAGTTAAAGCCTCTTTGAAAGATTTAGTAATAGTAGGTAATTTAAAGGTAGGATCCATCGGCACATGGGATTTAGGGTTGAAGTATGCCATGAGTCAATGTCATGACAAGAACAAGTCGAGATTGACCTAAGGCCAACAATCTATAGGAATCCAAGAGAGAAAACTCACCAAGAATGCTGGGATCATGAAATTGCCCAAAGTTTATTTTAGTTTTAGAGTTTAGATTTTAGGTTTAGTTTTATTTATTAGGTTTTTATTAGTTTTAGTTATTAGTTATAGTTTTAGTTTAGTTTAGTTTTTAGTTAGGTTATTTTTAGTTTTAGTTATTAGTTGGTATTAGTTTTATTATGTTTATTTATTAGTTAGTTTTATGGTTTAGTTTAGTTTATGTAATTATTTTTATTAGTTATTATTATTTAGTTATTAGTTTATTAGTGTTGTTATTTTATTAGGGTTTTATTTATTTATTAATTAGTTTAGATTTATTAGTTTATTTTTAGTTAGTTAATTATTGGTTATTATTATTAGTTATTAGTTAGTTTTTTAGTTATTTTATTATTATTTATTAGTAGTTATTTGTTATTATTTAGTTTAGTTTGTTTATTAATTGTTTATTAGTTTTAATAATTTGGTTTAGTGGTTTATTATTATTTTATTATTGTTTATTGTTGTTGTTATTTGTTGTTTGTTGTTTGTTGTTGTTGTTATTGTTATTATTTATTATTTATTAATTTATTAGTTTTAGTTATTTTAGTTATTAGTTATTATTTTTAGTTTAGTTTTAGTTAATATTAGTTATTATTATTTTTTTATTTAATTATTATTATTTATTAGTTTAGTTAGTTTAGTATTTTAGTTTAGTTTAGTTTAGTATTTATTATTTAGTTATTATTATTATTTAGTTTAGTTAGTTTATATTAGGTTTTATTATTATAGTTTAGTTATTATTGGTTTAGTTAGTTTAGTTATTTATTAGTTATTAGTTTAGTTATTTATTAGTTTATTATTATTAGTTTTAGTTTGTTTTATTATATTATTTAGTTAGTTATTATTATTTAGCATTTATTATTATTTTAGTTTTATTATTAGTTTAGTTATTATTTTAATTTTATTAGTTTTAGTTATTTTATTAGTTTATTAGTTTAGTTTATATTATTAGTTTGGTTATTAGTTTGTTTATTATTATTATTATTTTAGTATTTTATTTATTAGTTTAAGTTTAGTTTAGTTTGTTCAATTATTATCAATTTAGTTATTTGGTTTAGTTTTATTATTAGTTAGTTATTTATTAAGTTAGTTATGTTTAGGGTTTAAGTTATTAGTTAATTAGTTATTATTAGTTAGTTATTTATTAAGGTTTAGTTTAGTTAGTTTATTAATTTAGTTTTAGTTATTTATTTAAGTTTAATTTAGATTTTATTAGTTTTATTAGTTCAATTTATTTTTAGTTAGTTCATTTTATTTTATGTTTAATTTATTTTTATTTTTTTATTAGTTTTTTTTCTTATTATTTTGTTTATTAGTTTTTTAGTTATTATTTAGTTTATTTTAGTTAGTTTTATAAGTTTTGTTTCATTTGTTTTGTTTTATTAGTATTAATTTTTTTATTTTATTAATTAGTTTATTTATTTTAATTTTAGGTTTAGTTTAGTTTTTTTAGTTATTTGGGTAGGATTTAGGTTTAGGATTGATGGTAGGTTTAGTTTAAGATTTAGGTCAGGTTTAGGTTTAGGATTTAGGTTTTAGTTTAGGGTTTAACATTTAGTTTTTTATTTATTTTTGGTAGTTAGGGTTTTATTTAGGTTTTTTAGTATTTTAGGTTTGGTTTTAGGTTTATTTAGGTTTAGGTTTTTTAGTTTAGGTTTAGTAGTTTTATTTAGGTTTATTTATTTAGATTTATTTTAGTTTATTTTTTAGTTGTTTAGTTTGGTTTTAGGTTTTAATTTTAGTTTTAGTTTAGGTTTTATTATTTATATAAGTTGGTTTTAGTTTAGGTTTAGGTTGAGGAGGGATTTAGGTTTAGTGTAGAGGTTTTTGGTTAAAGGTTTAGGTTTAGTTTAGATTTATTTATTTTAATTTAGTTTAGGTTTAGGTTTTATTTATTTATTTATTTGTTATTAGGTTTGGTATTTAGGTTTAGGTTTTAGGTTTATAGTTTAGTTTATTTATTTATTTAGTTAGTTTATTTTAGTTTAGGTTTAGTTAGGGCCAGGTTTAGGTTTTAGGTTTAGGTTTAGGTTTAGTTTTATTTTTTAGTTTAATTTATTTTATTTTAGGTTTATTTTATTTATAGTTTAGTTTAGTTTAGGTTTATATTTAGGTTTAGTTTAGGTTTAGGTTAGTTTATTTAGTTTAGTTAATTAGGAGTTTATTATTTATTTTAGTTTAGTTTAGGTTTAGGATTTTAGTTTAGTTATTTAGGTTTAGATTTAGGTTTAGGTTTAGGTTTAGGTTTATTTTTTATTTTATTTATTTATTTAGATGTTTAGTTTAGTTTAGTTTGGTTTATAGTTTAGGTTTATAAGTTTAGGTTTATGTTTAGTTTTAGTTTTTTTAGAGTTTAGGTTTATTTAGTTTAGGTTTAGGTTTAGTTTAGTTTTAGAGTTTAGATTTAGGAGGATTAGGATTTATTTTTATATTATTTATTTAGTTTGTTTATTATTTAGTTTATTTAGGTTTATGAAGTTTTATTTTATTGTATTTAGTTTAGTTTAGTAGGTTTATTTAGGTTTATTTTAGTTTAGGTTTAGGTTTGGTTTATTTATTTAGTTTAGTTTAGGTTTTATTTATTTAGTTTATTTAGGTTTATTTAAGTTTTAGTTTATTTATTTAGTATTTAGGTTTAGGTTTGATTTTAATTTATTTAGGTTTAGTTTAGTTTAGTTTTAGGTTTAGGTTTATAGTTAGTTTAGAGTTTAGTTAGTTTTTAGGTTTGGGGTTTAGGGTTTAGGGTTTGGGGGGTTTGGGGTGATTTAATTTAGATTTGTTTTAGGGTTTAGTTTGTTTTTTAAATATGTAGTTTATTTAGTTTATTTTATATTTATTTAGGTTTATTTGTATTTAATTTTATTTATTTATTTTGTGTTTATTTATTTTAGTTTAGGTTTTATTTTAGTTTATTTTTTTAGGTTTGGGTTTAGGTTTATGTTTATTTTTTTAGTTTAGTTTTATTTTATTTTATTTAGGTTTAGTTATAGTTTTATTTTTAGTTTAGTTTAGGTTTTATTTTACTTTTAGGTTTAGGTTTTAGATTTTATTTTAGTTTATTTTAGGTTTAGGTTTATTTTAGTATATTTTATTTTATTTAGTTTATTTATGTTTAGATTTATGTTTAGTTTATTTTGGTTTAGGATTAGGTTTTATTTATTTTAGTTTAGTTTATTTTAAGTTTAGGTTTATTTTATTTTTATTTTAGGTTTAATTTTTTTTTCTAGTTTAGGGATTAGGTTTTATTTTTAGCTTTATTATTTAGGTTTAGGTTTTATTTAGTTTATTTTATTTTATTTGAGGTTTATTTTATTTTTTTTATTTTACATTAGGTTTGATTTTATTTATTTTTATTTATTTTATTTTAGTTTAGTTTTATTTTTTTTTTATTTGATTTTATTTTGAGGTTTAGGTTTAGGTTTTTGCTTAGTTTTTTATTTTATTTTGGTTTAGGTTTAATTTATTTATTTTATTTTTAAGATTTATTTAGTTAGTTTTATTTTTTTAGGGTTTAGGGTTTAAGGATGTTAGGGTTTAGGGGTTATGGTTTTTTGTTTAGGTTTAATGTTTAATTCAGGTTTTAGTTTAGGATTTAGGGTTTTTCATTTTTTTTTAATAGAGAACAAATTCAAATTCAATATTTCTTATTTTCTATTTCATCAACCAAGTAACAAACTAGGGAAGTGAGGTAATCAAATGACCTCCTTGGGGCTAACTAAAGCCTTATATTCTCGGGATGTCCAAACTATATACACTTAAGCATTCAATCTTATATAGATCAACACATGAATAGAGGAAAGAGAACTCAACATTCATACACTTAAGCTATAAGCACATTCATTTCTTATGTATTTATAACTAGCATCATAACACATATTATTATTCATTTATAAGCTTTTAAAAAATACATTTGGATTTAATAGTGATAATTGCCATGCATATATTAAATTAAATCAACACATACAAGCTTACATAAAAAAATCCATTTTATTTTACTTGATTTTGAAAAGATGGATGCATGAATTCAAATGAAATACCAAATTGAACATGATTGGAAAGAGGACAATCAAATATAAGCATATGATTCATTCAACCAAACTAGTTCTTAAGGACAATCAAATCAAATAAGATTATATAAAGCAAACCAAAGCTTCTTTATTAATTAAGTTTTGGATTTGATTTGAATTAAAGAGGAGAAGAGAATCATCACTTGTTGTTTTAAAACCCATTCACATTAGTGATTTGATTTAATTTAAGGAAATGTAATTAAGTTGACTTTATGGGTTAATTAAGTTGAACCCTTAATTAGATGAATTAATTACCTTTACCTAAGTCACCTTAAAGTAATTAACTAAATAATTATGAGCCAACATGATATGCATGGAAAATAAACTTGCAATGATCCTAGGAAATAAAAGGGGCCTAATGCAATTGGCTCATGACTAATAGTTAATTTGATTAAAGGACCTAATTAATTACTCTTCTAGTTTTCCCACACATGTGGACTAACCATAATTTCATTAAACTCCTTTAAGTTATTAAACACCTAAAGATCTACCCCGTGATTTAATTAATTAAGGTCTAATGTGATTATGATTTTAATTTGATTAAGTGATTTAATTAATTAGTTAAATCTTAATTAATTTCATTTTGAAAAAGGGTGAAATGAACTTAGTGACAGGCCCCAACCTATTCTTTAGTTCACTTACTATTGAACAATGATTGATAAACTTAATTAACCAAATTATTACAATTCATAGGATTAATTAGTCATTAATTAATTTCAAAGAGTAGTTAAGGTTTAATTAATCTATTTTACTAATTAAGTGAGCAATAAATCCCAAGAAAATCATGGGAGGTAGAGGTCATCGCATTAAATTAACCCACAAAATTTGGGATTAACTGTTCAAGTAATTAATGAGTAATTAAGCTAATTAATTTTGTAATAAAACCGTAATTATTTTTTAAAATTAATTATGATCATTTTTAAATAATTCTCCTCTAAAATACCTTTAAAAGGAGTATTAATTTGCATTTTTTTTTTATTTCTCTATGATTTTTAGAAGTTTCAACCATTAGAAATGATTAATTAAGCCTAATTAAAGTCTAATCTATCACCATGTGGCTTGATGGGCACTTTCCACATGGTGTCACGGGATTGGCTACATAAAATGTATCTAACTCAGCACCTACGTGGCGGTGGTGGACCCGCTTTCTTCTGTTGGATGCACTTTTAGGTCCACCGAATGTGCTTTCTCGTCCATCATCTGATCAAAGATCGACATGATTAATCCCATTAATATTAATTGATCGATCTAGCAGATCTAATCACCTTCCATTCGTTCATGCGGACGTGCGATCTCATCGCCGTGAGGAAGAATGGAGTCCGTCCTCTATTGCTCACTTGATTTGAGTTTACCCAAGCTTGATTCAACTCCAAAAAGATCCCACACCTTCACGACATCAATCGGAGGGGATCCAATGATCAAGATCACATGAGGTGCAAGGTTTCTTCAAAAAACTCCAACCCATTTTTGCGAAAGGATCAATTTTAGAAGCATACCTCGCTGGAGCACAAGACTGGCAGCTCGAATGATTAAGGAAGCTTCATTTAGTGGAGATGAAGCCCTGTTGAGCAGCAATTAGATCAATTCCTTCAATGATTAAGGAATCTTGGGTGATGATTTGTTCTTGCTCGATGAGGTCTACGGAAGGTGTGTGCAAAGTTAATTTGAGTTTGATGGAGAAATGGGGAAGTTTGGTCAAAAATAGGAGTGTCCTATTTTGGGACAGACGGGAATGGCATTTTTTGATTGAGGAACAAGCTTGGGAGCTTAACGAATGGCTTTAACGGCTCATCTTGGGTAGCTAGGCATTGAAGATTGATTTTATGTGTTTAAGTGGAAATGAGAGGGTGTATACCACCCATTCATCTTGAATGGTGAGATCCGGTTTGGCTTCTAGTGGCCATCTAGAAAGGAGTTGTGCGGGAGGGAGGAGGTGAGTTGGCTCGCTTGGTTGAAGGTGTAGAGGTGGCGCCAAGGAGGAATCATGGGTGTCCTATGGGTTTCAAATCCTCCAATGGGGAGAGTGAGATGATTTCACCTCCCATGGGTCATGGCCGACCCAACCACCCCTTGGGTCAGGTTGGGCAGTGTCATAGGTGCCTAGGTGGACCATTAAGAGAGTACCAAGTGGCCAAGGAATGAAAATGACCACTTACATGGGTGATTTGTCTCATGTGGTTCCCTTGACCCAAGGGTAGAATGATCATTTGGCATTAGATTTGATTTGAGCAGATTTGAAATGAGCCAAAAGTGGGTTAGCTCAAATTTCAAGTTAATTAGAGTCGATTTGGTTAGGTTTGGCTCAAATTGACTCATTTAGGTCAAATTGGGTTAGGTTGGGTCAAGTTGACCAATTGATCAAATTAGGTCAAACCAAAGGTTTCATCAAGTTCCTATGATCATTTGGGATGTTTTGGTTCAATTGGTTTGGTTTAGTTTAGCTAAGATTTTATTTTGGCTCATTCAAATTCATTTGGGTCAAATTGGATAAGTTGACCAATTTGACCAAATTGGCCAAATTGGCTTGGGTTGGGTGTTGGTTTGGGTTTAGTTGACCAATTGAACATGATTGTAGGCTTTAGTTTCAATTAATTTGGATTTTATTTTGATTTAGACCAACTTGAACCTTTAGGTCACTTTGGCCTAAGTTGGTCAATTGGTTCAATTTGGACCAATCATGGCTTTGGTTAAGTTCAACAATCAATGAACTTGAGCCATTGGTTGCAATCAATTTGGTTTATATTTTGATTTTACCTAATTTGGTCTTTTAGGTCAATTTGGGTTAACTTGGGTCAAGAGGGCCAATTGGGTTTGGTTTGACTCAATTGAAGGTCAAGTCATATTCAAATATTGATTTTAATTTGGCATGAATCATTGGTTTTAAGTCATTTGTCTTAGGCTGCAATTTGGCTAGTTTGGGCTCATATGGGTTAAAGGGTTGACTTAGTTTGACCCAATTTGTGGCAATTGATCAACCTAGGGTGATCAACAATCATGATGGGAGGTTTTGATAGGCTTGCTTCAATCTAATTTAGGTAGGATTAGAACTTAGCTCAAATAGGTCAAATTGGCAACTTTGGGTCAAGTGGACCAATTTTGTTTAGTTTGATTTATTTGAGTTTATATATGGATTTGGGATTGATATATAAATTAAATTAAAATGGGTTCTGGTTCATTTGAACATTTTAGGTCAAAAGGGTTATGTTGGGTTTGACTTGGGTTGATTTTGGTTTGGTTTTATGATTATAGATTTCATTTATATTTGTGAATATGATTGAAGGTATGATTGATTCATGAGAAAATCAATTGAATTTGGGTTTTGGAATGAAGGAATTTGGCTAAGTCCATGGAGTTGGGTCATGTGGCTTAGGTTTGGATTTTTCTTTGGTTTGATTTAGTTTTGTTGATTTAAATGTATATTTCATTTAAATTTGTGAAGATGATTGAAAGTAGGATTGATTTGTGAGAAAATTAATTGAGTTTGACTTGATTTTGATTAGGATTTGGCTAAGTCCATGGGATAGGTCATATAGATTAGGAAGGGTTTTGATTCAATTTAATTTGATTTAGTTTTGATCATTCGAATGTAGATTTGATTTATATTTAGGATGATGATTGAAGATATAAATTGATTATGAGAAAATCAATTGATTTTAGATTGATTTGGATTAAAATTTGGCTAAGTCCATGGGATAGGTCATATGGCTTAGGAAGGCTTTCAAGTTTGGATTTGATCATGGGCTTCAATCATTTGGTTTTGGAATTTGGGTTTGGATTTGGATTTGAATTTATTATTTGAACTGAACTTGAGGTTTGGTTTGAGAAGGTGAACTTGGATTGGATTTGGGTTGTAGGATACGTGGATTATCCTAATCCCTAAACTATATCCTAAACCAATGGTTAACTGGTTAACCCTTCTAAGTCTTTAGGCTTTGGTTAAGTGTTTACCTAATTATTAGAAGTGTCTTATGACTTGGGAAGTATTTGTGTCTAGAAGACTCCTATGTCTAAGATGGGAAGATTGAATTCACACTCCAAAAGTGAGGTCAAGAGGCCTTAGCTCCATAGTGCCCTTGGAATAGATGATTGGAAGATAGAAGCCAAGCTTTACAATATAGACTCATATACATCTTTCAATGCTTTGTTTGGGAGACCATGGATACATGAGAACAATATAGTTCCATCCTCCCTACATTAGTGTATGAAGTTCGTGATAGGTGGGATCATCTACTGTGTCAAAGGAGATCTCAAGCGATAGGTTCTTTTCAAAGTATATTAACTCATATGAGGAATTATGCTTAGAAAGTTCAAATGATCCAGATGATTTTGAAGTCAAAGATGCACCGCTAGAGTTCAAAGAAGAGATTAAGTCAACCATCAATGAGCTCAAGAAAATCAACATAGGAGCTGAAGAAGATCCACGCCTGACATACACCAATTCTTTGTTGAATGCAATTAAAACCAATGACTTAGTTAGGCTATTGATTGAGTTTAAGGATTTAATTGCATGGAGTTATGAAGAGATGCCTGGATTGGCTCCTAACATAATGGTCCATAAATTAGCAATAGAGCTTACTGCTAACCCTATCAAGAAAGCTCCTAGATGCATTTGATTAGACATAGAATAATAGGTCATTCATGAAGTCAAGAAACTGATCGATGTTAGCTTCATCCGGAAGAAAAATATCCTACCGGTTAGTAAGCCATCCCGTTAAGAAAAAAATGGCCGTATGCCAATTTTAGAGATTTAAATAAGGCATGTCCAAAAGACAAATTTCCACTACCAATCCCGGAGCTGATGGTGGACATTACCTCATCTCATGCAGTCTTCTCTTTCATGGATGTCTCATCTGGATATAACCAAATAAAGATGGGCCCTAAAGATGAAAGAAACACTACTTTTAGAACATCGATCTAAATCTATTACTATAAGGTCATGCCTTTTAGCCTTAAAAATGTCGGTGCTACATACCAGCGGGCTATGACTCAAATCTTCAACGAACTCATTCATCATCAAGTTGAGTGATATGTTGATGATCTCGTGGTCAAAAGTATAGAAAAGGAAGACTATCTCTTTGACTTGAGAGTATTTTTTGAATAGTTAAGATAATTTAACTTAAAAAAGAACCCCCTAAAGTGTGCATTTGGAGTAGTTTCAGGGAAATTCCTTAGGTTTATTGTCTAACACCAGGGAATCGAAATTGATCCTGAGAAGATTAAGGAAATATTACAAATTCCATCGCCTAAAAGTTTAACTAGACTCGATCATTCCAAGGGCGGCATATTCTAAGATGCTTTATATCCAACCCATCTAAGATATCAACCATTCTCAAAGACTTGTCAAAAAGGATGCCAAGTTCAAGTGGGATGATAAGTGTGACATCAAGAATTACCTGATGATGCAACCATTTCTAGCAGCTCCTATCTCAGGCAAGCTGCTCTTACTTGACACTGCTAAGTTAGATAACTCCCTTGGTGCTTTGTTGGCCCAAGCCAATGACAAAGGGAAGGAAAATGTACTCTACTACCTTTGTCATCATTTAATCTCTAGTAAGGCTATTTATCCACTCATTGAGAAGCATTTCCTAGCTTTTATCTTTGCATCGTAAAAGTTATAACGCTACATGCTTCCTCATAAAGTGAACTTAATCTCTAAGATCAATCCACTATAGTATCTCATGACACGATGGTTGGCATGATGATGGTCCATGATCCTCTAGCTTGACATTTGGCATTACCTACGCCATACAAGCACAAGAAGATTTCTTAGCACACCCACTTCGCTAACTCTGCTTAGTGATGACACGATGAACAAGGCATGAATTTATGGAATACTAGCATTCACCATTGGGAGATGTACTTTGATGGTGCAGCTTCCTCTCAAAGAGGAGAAGAACCATAATCTACTATTCTAGAAAAGGTAGCCGTAAGAATAGTTTTGGATCACGATGTGATGAGATTATCATATCATCTATCCAATCCTTGCACCAATAATGAAGCAATATGAGGGATTGTATCTAGAGTTAGGCATTACTCTAAGCATCCAGATCATCAACATCTTTGAGGATTCTCAACTAGTTATCAACCAAATCACTAGGTCCTATAAGGTTATAAAGCCTAAGCTCCATCACTACCATAAGTACACCATGGAGTTGTTGGCCCAAATCCTAGAGGTTACGATTTATAAGATTCTTTGAGGAGAGAATTCCACATATTTTGCTCAAGCCAAGGATTTGGCATGTCAGGATGAGTCCATACTAATAAATGTCCAAAATAGACAAGTCTTATCCCTTATTGATATTGAACTCATCAAAAAGTACTTTCTTGAAGGGGAGGTTTTCATTGCCAAGAAGGACGAGGAGTTAGATTGTAGGAAACCATTCATGAATTACCTAAATAAAGGTAAACTACCTCAAGAGATGTCCCAAGCCCATCAGATGAAGTAGAGAACACTTTCCTATAATTTTGTGGATGGTGTCTTGTACCGGTGGTCTTTCAATCATATTTGGTTATGTTGTTTAGACAAGCACGATGCTCGTAAGATCATGACAAAGGTACACTCAGGATTATGTGGAGCTAACCAATCTAGTCTGAATATGAAAGCCAAGATCAAGAGACTAGGATACTATTCACCATCGATGATCAAAGATTGCATGGATACGGCTAGGCAATGGCACCAATGTCAAATACATGGTATGATCCTACACCAACCACCCAACATTCTACATCCTACATTGGCATCATTGCTATTCGAAAGTGTTGGGTAGACATGATTGATCCTCCTTCTTCCAAGGATCATCGCTCATCTTAGCTATTGACTATTTTTCCAAATGGGCAAGTTGATTTCACGAGAGGTCAACTTAGATGTGCTCCAATTTTTAGGAACCATATTATGTATAGGTTCAGAGTGCCTCGACAAATTATATCTGATAATGGTACTACATTCAAGAGCACTGAGATCAATAACTTTGCATGGAGAAACAACATAGATTAATGATATTCTAGCATCAACTACCTGAGGGTAAATGGCTTAGCAGAATCCTTCAACAAAGCTCTCATCCAAATACTGAAGAAGACACTCGATAACAACAAGCGATAGTGGCATGAGCAATTAGTTTAAGCCTTGTGGGCCTACCGCACCACATATAGAACTCCTACTCAGTCTACTCCTTTCACCTAATTTTATGGGTCCAAAGCCATTCTGCCATTATAAGTCCAACTCCCATCACTAAGGATAGCTATGGGTAGCAAGATCACAATAGAGCATAACACCAAGTTGAAGAGCTTGAAGGTTTGGAGGAGAGACTGCATGCCAAAACCTCGAGTTGTACAAAGCTAAAATGATTCAAGCTCATAACAAGTTGGTCCTCTAGAGCTTTTCAAGTAAAAAAAAGCTTATTTTAGTTCTAAGAAGATATTGCTCATCGTTATGGGAGGTAAGTTTGAAACCACTTGGGAAGGCCCTTCATTATTTAGAAGGCCTACCAAGGAGAATCTTATCGCCTTATTAATCATAAGGGAGAGTGCCCAATGCTTCCAATCAATGGGCTCTACTTAAAGAAATATTATAAATCATGTTTGAAAATAATTATCATAAATGAAAATTCCATTTTGAATTCAATCTTCCATGTTGAAAGTATTTTGTGAATCCATATGTGTTTAGGCAAGTGTAAGGAGCAGTGTCCTATCCTTCATTGACACAACACAAACACAAACTACACACACATATAAAACAAACACATATCTTTTATCTATGGCTACTATGAGTTAAGATAACCCCCAATGACACTCACTCGGCTTCTAGGTCTCGACTGCTACCCTACTAGTGTGTCACCTAGTGGTCTTCTTGCATTGGAGGATGTAAGTTTACTACGCTTTCCTTCCTTACCTGGCCAGTGCACACTGACTAGTGCCATGTTAGTTTGGTAGGCCTTACTACGTGGATGGTAAGCTACCTTATGTTGGCTTCGTTTAAGAGGATGTGAGTCTGTCCCACTAACGATAGACTATCTTGATGATCAGTTCTACTTGGAAGATTGAAGCCTACACACTTTTCCGATTCATCATTATACACTGACAGGAACTTTAGTTTGGTTGGTTCTCACTATGTTGAAGGATACACCACTCATGTTGATGAGTACACCTTAGGTTGGTTGGTTCTCGCACTTTAGAGTGTATCACTCATGGAAAATATAAGTCTGCTACGCTTTCTACTTGAGTTGGCCACCATACACTTATAGGCTTTCTTTTCCAGGGCTAAAGATAACACCCCTAGCATCACCTACCCTATGGGCACTATATTTGGATCACATCCTTTGCGACCTAATTTAGACACTACCCTGATTACTATCAGATTGGATAATTCCCCTTTCCTAGTAAACACTCATGTGGTTGGAGAATCCATCCTATGGATGTGCAGATTCTCCCTTGGTATAGTAAATCTGAGATAGGTCAAGGATGACATAGCCCCATCTCAGTGTGGTTCCTTGCACACCAACAGGGTCCACATAAACATATAAATAAAATATATATTCACTTGTGGATTAGGAGGACACCCCTAGTGGTACCTTTTCCCAAGCATGTATCATATCTTTACGACAATGTCAGCAAAACTCCCTATATGAATCACCTAATTACTCTTGAGTTGATATAAGTCCCTAGTGGCATTCACTCAAGAAGTCCCTAACTCAGGTTTGATTTGTTCTGCTACCAATATGTAACCCCTATGGTTATCCTCTACTTTAGAAGATGTAAGTCTGCTACATCTTCTTCCTAGCACAGCCATTGCACACTGAAAGGAAACCCCTTCGGTTAGCTAGCTCTACCCCATGGATAATAGACTATCCTTTTCAGATTTGTAAATCTGTGATAGGACAAGCTTGATATAGCCCCTTCTCAGTGGGTCCATTGCACACTGACATGGTCCATAAATTAAATCTATCTAATTTGACCAAGCTCACATCCCAATGGATATGCCCGTAATTCAAAATCAAACTAAACCAGACAAACCATATCAAATCATATAAAATTTAGATAAAATTAATCTTGACTACTTTCATAAGTCTGACATTCACTCTAGTCCCCTAGGTCATCATCAAATATCACTCTCACCCGGTTGTTCCTTGATTTGGAAGATGTAAGTCTACTATGCCTTCTTAGCATAGTTGTTGTACAAAGGCAACCCTTAGGTTGGCTAGCTCTACCCCACAACCGTAGACTATCTCTTTGGATTTGTAAACTTAAGGTAGGTCAAGATATAGCTCTTCAATGGGTCCATCACATCAGTGGTTTAAACATTAACTCATTAAATTAAACCTAATGATTTTCTCCAGTGGAGTTAAATCACACCCTTCTCCTGGAGCCCCAAATCATATATAAAAGTCAAGAAAAACAAATCAAATTAAAACCAACCTTAATGGAGCCAAATTAAACCAACTCTCCCAAGTAGAGTCTAAATCAAAGAAATCCAACCAAACTCTTATCCCCAATGGATACATCCCAAATCTATGAAATCAAACTCAAATCCCCAACGAATAGCCCAAACTTGCTTAGTGAAAGGTTCATATACTATCACCAAGACTTGACCCATATTCTAAGATATTCCTCTACATCAATTAAAAAAATTTAAAGTCGATTCGATCTTAATCCCTGGTGGATTATAGATTTTTATCACCAGTAGATCTTCTTTCCACAAATCATATAATCAAATAAAATTCAAACCTTATCCCCACTAGATTTTCTTCTTCTATGCCCTCGACATAGACCTCTCACATGTCATGTCCAATGCATGTGAGATCTTGGATCTCCATCCATGTCCTTGACATGGAAATCATCTTATTTCTTCTCTTATGCCTTTAACACTTCAACCAAAATCCTTACAATGTATTCATTTAAATTACATCATCTTAACATTGTAATCAACTTTTTATGATTTGTGATGGTGCAAGCCCAAACTAACTATACAAAATCATGCTAAACATATTATAATGTGAATTAACACACTATATTATATTATAATATATGATGTTATATTATAATTTGTTGTAATATAATATATTGTCTAACATTACACCTCATTAGAATCACTTAGAAAGAACAAATAACAAAATTTTCTCAAAATATAAATAATGTTCATTTTGGATGTAAAATTGTTAATTTTCTATTAGAAATTGTACAAAATAGCATAATTTTGGTGTTGCTTCTTGGTGTGTGTCGTGATGTTGGCCAAATTCTTCCATCTCAATCTTCAAATTAACATTTTTGTGAGTTTTGACCCAATGTATTATAACAAAAGTAAAACATACTAAAATGTACAATAACATTTAGTAACACACCTCCACATTCATATGTATGTGAAGTTATATTGTTATGTACATTTTATTTTAATATGCTTTCATATAATATATTATCTTACATTACACCTTAAAATGAATCACTTTAAGCAAAAAATTTATAAAATTTGATTGAAAAATGAACATTTATTTTGGATGCAAAATTCCATTCTTTTGATTAAATGACACACCATAACACAACCCTAATAATGTTCCCTGAAGCTTTCCTTAAATTTGGCCAAATCCCATCATCCTAGTCTATAAATCAGTGTTTTTATAAATTATACTAGTACAAACTCTACTATATCATACTATAACAAACTAAAATATGCTAAACAACAAGTAGTATTACACAATAGTATGGTATAATGCATGATGCTACAGTATGTTCTGGCATCCTATATTATAATACACTATAACATATTATATTATACTATGTTGCATATCACATCACAAGGGATTGCTTAAGATAAAAAATCATAAAATTAGTCTAAATAATAAAAAATTATATATTTTAGTCATATCACTTACATATTTTAAATTGAAACAATATATTATGTTGCCATGCTCTATCTATTATGAATTTGGCCAAATTCTGCCATTTTAAAGTCTAAATCAACATTTTTATTAATTATGCTAGTGTAGGATCGACTGCTTGATTGTAAAATACTAAAAGAATTTAAAATGAGCAGAATAATATATTATAATATATGATGCTATACTATGCTACAACATATAATATTAATTTTGAACATAAAATCATACTTCTTAGACTATAAGTGGTGTAGCACACCTTTGGTACTACAACCTAATTCCCACTTTAAATTTAATAAATTTCATCATCTAATTTATCAAATCAATATTTTTATGATTTATTTTAATTTAATCTATAGGGCATAATACCATAATATACTAAAACATTTGAAAACATCTTATAACATCCAAAAACACATCACAACATGCTCAAATATATGATGCTACATTATACTATAATATATATTATTATAATATAATTTAGGGTTAGGGTTTAGGGTATTCAAATCTCTAATAGTCAAGGGAAAGTTTATTGAAGACATTTTCTTTAGCTACCATAACTATGTTAGATTAGGTAATTCCTTAAATCTACCCCTAACCACATCTTTGTTCAAGGTTTATGGTTTAGGTTTAGGTGGTTGGGTTTAGGTTTATGTGGTTTGGGTTTAGGTTTGGGTTTATGAGGGTAGGTGGTTTAGTGGAGGGTTTAGGTTTAGGGTTTAGGGTTTAGGAGGTTTAGTTTAGGGTTTAGGTTTAAGGTTTAGGTTTAGGTTTAGGTTTAGGTTGTGGTTTAGGGTTTAGGTTTAGATTTAGTGGGTTTAGTGGGTTTAGAGTTTTTTTTTTAATAGAGAACAAATTTAGATTCAACATTTCTTCTTTTTGATTTCATCAACCAAGTAGCACTCCAAGTTTTCTAAGGCATAAGCAATGGTATAGATCAAAAATGAGCACCCATAGAGCAAATCAATAACCCTAGATAAGTAGAATCATCTCTACTATAAAGACATAGTTCCATAAGAAGCAAATCAGATTGGTTTTTCTTCAGTTTCTCTAGTTCCCATCAGAACCAACCCTGCCTCTTAAGTAGCGGGATTCTTCATGATATGCTTGATCTCTCCCTCTGCTACCACCATAGCTATAACCTCTATCGATCCTCCCACTCCATAACCACCACTCACCACCACCTCCATATGCACGACACCAAATGCCCCACCACCATTGGATAATCACGCCGCCTTGCCTCCACCTACATATCTAGGAAGTTCACAAGTGTTCCTGCCATCAAGGTTATACCTATTCTTAGGGTTTAGGGTTTCAAGTTAGTTTAGAGTTTAGGGTTTAGGTTTAGGGTTCAGTTGGTTTTAGGGCTTAGGGTTTGTGGGGTTTGGGGTTTTTAGGTTTTGTGGGTTTGTGGGTTTGGGTTTAGGATTTTGTGGTTCAAGGTTTTATTTTTTTAGGGTTTAGTTTAGGGTTTAGTTGTGGTTTAGGTTTAGTTTTAGGTTTGTGGGTTATTAGGGTTTATTTTAGTTTAGATTTTTTATTTTTTTTTATGAGCAATTAGTTTATTTATTTTTATTTATTTAAGTATTTATTTTTTTTATAGTTTATTTATTTAGTTTATTATTTTATTTATTTATTTAAGGTTTATTTTATTATTTTTTATATTTTAAGTTTATTCTATTTAGGTTTAGGTTTTATTTTTTATTTTTAGGTTTAGGTTTTAGGTTTATTTTGGGTTTATTTTAGGTATTTATTTTATTTTAGATTTTAGTTTATTTGTTTGTATTTTATTTTAAGTAGGTTTTTTTTGGTTTTTTTTTAGTTTATTTATTTAGGTTTAAGGTTTTTATTTAGTTTTAATTTATTTTACATTTACAGCATATTTAGTTTTAGGTTTTATTTTATTTTATTGTTTAGGTTTTATTTATTTTATTTTTATTTTATTTTATTTTATTTAATTTTATTTTTAGGTTTAGGTTTATTTTAGGTTTTATTTTATTTAGGTTTAGGTTTTTTAATTTAATTTTTTTCATTTTATTTAAGTTTAGGTTTAATTTAGTGGTTTAGGGTGTGGTTTAGGTTTGGGTTTAGGGTTTAGGGTTTAGGGTTTAGAGTTTAGGGTTTAGGGTGAGTTAGTGGGTTTGTGGTTTGGGGTTTTTAGTATTTATTTTAGGGTTTGGGTTTAGGGTTTAGGATTTATGTTTAGGGTTCAAGTTTTAGTTTAGGGTTTTTAGTTTTTTTTAACAGAGAATGAATTCAGATTTAATATTTTTTTTCGATTTCATCAACCAATTAACCCACCAAGTTTTCTAAGAGATAGGCCACATAGATCAAAAATGGGCATGCATAGAACAAATTGAAAACCCTAGATAACTAGAACTATCTCTGCTATAAAGATAGTTTCGTAAGCAGCAAATCATATTGGTTGTTCTCTCCAGCTCATCAACTACCTCACAGTTTAGATCCACCATTATATTCCTAATCTCTCCTCCACCACCACCATTTGTAACCTCCATCTCCTCCCACCTCCATAACCACCACTCCACCACGACCTCCATATCCACCACCTCCGGATCCCCACCACCAGCGAGCAAGCCGCTTCCACCACCTCCACCCATAAATCTAGACCGCTGATGACGTCGCCATCATGGTTCCCACTCTAGGGTTTAGGTTTATTTGGTTTTGGGTGTAGGATTATTTTATTTTTTAATTTTTAGTTTAGGGAGTTTAGGTTTAAGGAGTTTTTAGAGTTTGGGGGTTTAGGTTTAGGTTTGTTTTAGGGTTTAGGTTTTTTTAACTCAAATGATTCCATAACAAGAAATTACCAAATCAAACAAGTATTTTCTAATAAACATGATAAAATAAAATACAATTCAAAATTCACAAAAAAGTATTTCACAAAATGATTTAACTCCTAGAGACAATAAAATTTTATTTTATAAGGCCAACAAAGCTTAGTCAATAAACCCCATAATCATCGATTCTTCAAAGATGCTCTTCCTTCTTTTCTTCCACTACAATAATCAAAGTATTAGCAGCAACAGGAGTAGCAGAAGCATCAGGCGTAGTAGTCACATCAAATTTTCAAGGATCCTTCAAATACTCCTTAACCTTCTTGTCTCGCGGGTAAGTGTAATCAAAGCCAATTATGATGATGAGGACATTCTTCTAAGCGTTGATGAACATGTAGGGTGCTACAGTAAGGTTGGGATAAGAGAGGGCTAGTGAAAGAGAATTGATCATTGAAAGGCCTGTCGAAAACTTCTTGATGAGATAATCTTCAATTAGGTCAAGCATCTCAGGACTGAATTTCAAACCATCATCATACGCAGACTGGATGACAAGGCCATAAGAGAATGGCCTAATTCCCAGCTTAGCGAGTAGAGCAACCTCTGAGGATGCCACTTTATCATTTTTTTAATTAGCTCAACTAGGGTGATAATTTCAACAGTACCCTTATTAATCTTATTTGGGATGTTGAGAACTTGGCAGAAAGAATTATGTGAAGGATTCAGACTAGTGTTGCTTGGAGGAACCACAACATCAATAGGTGCAACAAGAACAACATGGCCAGGAGCACCAACTTTACATTTTGCAACCTCTTCGCTGACTTCTTTAAGATCACCTTTCATAAAAATCAACTCAACCGGGATTTAAGGGGTTAGGGTTTATGCTTTTAGGGTTTAGGGTTGTAGGGTTTATGCTTTTAGGGTTTTAATTTTAGGTTTTTAGGGTTTAGGTTTAGGTTTATTTATTTAGCTTTAGTGTTGTAGGTTTATGCCTTTTAGGATTTAGTGTTTTTTTTTAAGTTTATTTTAGGTTTATTTAGTTTATATTATTTTTTATTTTTTTTTATTTAGGTTTATTTTTTAGTTTTATTTTGTTTAGTTTATTTATTTTAGGTTTATTTATTTTTAGTTTAGGCTTTTTATTTTAGTTTATTTTTAGGTTTAGGTTTTTTTTTAGCTAAGTTTTATTTTTATTTTATTTTTTGGGTTTAGGTTTAATTTTTTATTTTTAAGTTTAGGTTTTATTTTATTAAGTTTAGCTTTTATTTTTATATTTATTTTAGGTTTTTTTTTAGTTTAGTTTAGGTTTTTTTTAGTTTATTTTATTTTATTTTAGTTTAGTTTATTTTATTTTATTTAGTTTAGGGTTTAGGGTTTAAGGTTTAGGGTTTAGTGTTTAGGCTTTAGGCTTTAGGGTTTTTAGGGTTTCGAATTTAGGGTTTAAGGTTTAGGGTTTTTTTTAACTAAAAGGAAATAATTGTTCAAAAAAATAGGTTCAAGAAGACCATATTAGAGACTAAACTCAAAAAGCAAAAAAAAACTACTACACAAATGAGCTACAGGAGAATCCTAAAGAGTTTAGTCCCTAAACTAATACATCAAAGAACAATAAAGAAAATAAAATTAAATACAAAACTAAAAGAGCTAAGCAAAAGACAACGAAGGGGAAGAATCCACGGAGCCCCAAAAGAACCTCTAAAGTGATGAAGATCAATAAGAAAAGAAACTTGTAACTTGCAATTGAAGACAACTCCAGCCATCTAAGAAAAAAGAGACCATCAATAAGACTCTACGTCCCTCCAAGAAGAAAAATAGGCCAACTGAAAAAGAAAACCTGCAACCTGCAAAAAATCTTAGCCAGAAGGAGATCAAAAAACATAAAGAGAAAAAAACTTAAGCTCAAAAATGAGGAAAGAAGGATAATCACAATAATGAGGGGCATCAAATCCTAAGTGTATCCAGCTTCAAAGAAGGGTTACAAATAGGAAAAGTCACTAGCCACAAACATATTAAGAAAAAAATCCATCATATCATCATAGCCATCCCAGCCAAAGAAAAATACAAACTTATCATAATAGCCACCTAGCCAAAGAAAAAGTGAAGCTAAGGAAACAGAAAGAGAGAGGAGAGCAACATATAGAATTAACATAAGGCATGGGAACCAAACCAACCAACAGAAAAAAAGAAGGCTAGCAAAAGATAAAATAAATAGCTAGAGAAATAGCCAACCAATGGACAAACCACACGCTAAAGACAAAAAGCCTAACCTACCACCAACAAAGAGAGACAAAGCACCAACCAAATAAAAACAAGCCAATTGGAATAAAGCCACCAGTACAAAACTAACCAGCCAAAGGGAACCAAAAAAAAAACCCAACAAATAGTAAGCCAGAAACACCAAGCTAGAAGGAGGAAAATTAACCAAGAAGACAACACTCCAGCTAGAAAGAAAACACACAACAAAAGCTCAACCAATAGAGAGAAACAAATGTGGTAAAAATTTATATTCTTGCCTTCATCTATCCCTTTTTGGGAAAGAGGATAAATGAAAATAGAAATATATAACCTTGTTGGAACACCACATAGATCCACAGATGTTCTTATTAGGGTGATCATGTACAATATTGAGGAAAAGTATACTATATCGAGAGATAGAAGTCACCACCCTACAATGGACCTAATCACATTAATAAGGACTTCTAAGGTCTATGGGTCTTCGGAATGTACTTGCAATTCTTTCCCTACTTTACATGGAAAAGTAAAGCTGGGTTTATTTTAAACAGGATTCATTAAGTTCCCTACAGGAGCAAGCCCCATAGTTAATTACATCTTAAGGAACAAAATTCCTTAGGAATACTTTCGATTAAGGTAAATGATCATTATCTCCAATGATTTCAAAAGGTAGGACTATCAATCGATTAGTTTATTTTTAGAAAATCAAGTGAGATTGATAAAGAGGAGAGAGATCTTATCGAAGCCAAATGAAGATAAGTAGGGGATTCTTAGGATACTAGGAAGCCTAG
This sequence comes from Cymbidium sinense, assembly GCA_021442155.1. Taxonomy (NCBI): domain Eukaryota; kingdom Viridiplantae; phylum Streptophyta; class Magnoliopsida; order Asparagales; family Orchidaceae; genus Cymbidium; species Cymbidium sinense. The sequence continues at coordinate 428,265 of JAKCPB010000186.1, forward strand.
TAAGCATCCCAAACTATTCTATGGTTATGCTTTACATTTTTGAAATTGAATTGATTTATTTGAGTTGAATTTTTATTTGAAATCTAGGGCCTACAATTCCATAATACAAGGCTATCGAAATGCCTAATAGGTGAGGATTTATGCTCATGGCCCAAAAAGGGAAGTAGCAATCTCTGAATCTAAATCTAGGAAGCTTTGGTGAGTGCAAAAAGCATGACCTAAATCTAAGGCAAAAATGAGTATTTGGCTTACCTCCATAAGAGAGGATAAACCACCCGAATGTTGGACTTACAACCGCCTAGGGGTGGCCACCAAGTAACTCCTCCTATGATTTTAAATACATGTAGGCAAGTCAAATGCTTTTGTAAGATAACTAAGCTATTATTTTAAAAAAAACTAAGTCCTTAAACACACTCCCTAAGAGACTATATCATGTAGGGCATGATTTAATGACTTAAATCAAATGCAAATTTTGTTACATTTTATTTTCATTTTGGACAATCAATTTGACATGGGCTTTATGATTCATATGAATAATGCATGAGAAATTTGATTATGGGCCAAAATTAGCAAGATAAGAAGGTGTATTTCCACCATGGCTCTCAAAGGTTAAGTCAAGTTCTCTGGCAAAGGTGGAAGCCCTCCAATCAAGAGCGAAATAATATGCTTTTTATGCATGATGTGAGAAAGCAGGTACAACATCCTTATAAGGGGTTGCTAATTCTTTTATCCTGATTATAACTTAGGCTTTAGGTGAGGTTATGAGTTATTTTATTTTTAGTTTTGAGTTGTTTTGATTGGATAGAAAATTTATTTTTCTAAGAGCCTAATTGCCATCCAGGCCATACATCAAAGCAAGGAAGAAACTAGGAAAAGATGCCATCTTAATTCACAAGCTAAACAAACATCAATCAATTTATAAAGTTAGTGCAAAAGAAGAAAAAACCATTGGTGGTCAGGCTCCACTGTACAAACCCAAAAACAAATTGGGTAACCGAGCTCTACCCTAATACAACCTGGATTACAAATGAATAAATTACAATCAAGAAGGAATTCATTGTTATGGTGGTCTTCATTCCTCATTTCTTTTTTCTTCTTTCTTCTTTCATCATTTGGTTGGTTGGAATGTGTTTTATAAAGGCTTCACATGGTACATAAGATATAGCCTTATAACCAATGTTCATCCTAATACCCCATAATAATCATTCCAAAATCCTAATAGGAAATTACATGAAAATGGAGAAAAAGGAAATCTAACTAAAATCTACAAATAGAGATTAGCCAAATAAACCATACAATCCCAAGCATGAATATATATAAATTGGACTTAGCACCCCACACATCGGTAACTAAGTCCGTCTGGCCTATTTTGGATTATGCTTAGGGGTATAAGCACCTGCACATCAAAAGCATTTTTTATATTGTAGCACCCCTAATGCACAATCCCCTACAGAAGAAAATGGTTAGACTAAGATCGCCCTACCATTCCATCTATGCACATACACCCTAACATCCAGACTAAAAATATTACATCATAAAACAAAAGCAAAACATCAAACCATGTACTGCCCTAACCTAAAGCTAGAAATGGAGACTTAGCCTAATGTGTGGGCTTATTTAAGGTTTGTGTGGTATACTTAGCTAGGCTTTAAGGTTAGAGTTTTTTAAGTATGAAAATGTTCAACTTAGAGGGTGGTTTCATTTAAGTGATTTAATTTCTTTGGTTGATTTTATTTTGTATTTTTATTTGGTTTGACTGAATCCTATAATTAATTACTAAGTGTTGTAAAGAGAGAAAAAGAGAAGAAAACTTCTCTTTCCTCCCTACCTTAAGTAATTTCTAAGGTAGATTCATATTTGATTTTAGTTTAATGAATGTTTTATTATGTATTTTATTTAATCCTAAGTTTATATTTTTCACCTAAACAAACTTATTCAAAAAGAAAGGCATTTTAAGATTAAGTAAAGTGAAATACTAGCACAAAACACACAACACTTCATTTCTTTCCCAACATGTATAACATGCATGTGGATGAATCCTAAGCATATCTATACATGCAAATGGAAATGTTTAGCACACCTTAATGATGAATGCTAAGAGAGTTACTTAAGAAAATTTGGATTCTTCATGATGCATGATTTTGTTAAGTAGAAAAGAGTGATTCTTTATCCATTTTTTTTATATGCACATTTACAAGTATAATAGACATAAGTGAGTATGGCACCATTGTTAACACCAGGGGTATAAGCTACAAGACCTACTTAGGGCTACTTAAATCCTCACAATCCCTGGGTTGTCTAGACTAATATACCACTTTTCTTAAATACATGTGCATGTACAAAAAGAAATACATGGAAAGAGAGTCATGCAAAAGTTTATGTTTGTTTGATTTTGGTTTGGTTGTTTAGTTTATATGTGTGATGTGGAATTCCTTCTTAAGTCATGATATATGAGTGTATAGCAATGGATTTAAGCAAGTGTTATGTCCTTTTCAAATGGACTATGCACTTTGTAAATCCTATACAATTCTATGTTAAGAATCACATACCACATTTTATACTATTCATATGCAAGCTCATAAATAATAATAAATAGCATACCTTTCAATTATGATATTTGATTTGTAAGTTTTGAAAATAATTTTGGTTTAAATAATATTCATAATCTTAGCCAAAACATGCAATTTGACATAAAGGAAACATTTCATTTTTAATTTGATTTTCAAAAAGCATGAATGCATGATTTTCATATGACATACATATTTAACATGCTAGGAAAGAAATAAAGTGATGAAAGCTTGTAAATTCATTAACCCTAATTAATTCCTAAAGACAATCTTATGAAATAAGATTATTTAAAGTAAATCAAATTTGGTTTTAAGGAAATTTTGTTTTATTTTGAGTTTGATTTGAATTTAGAAAATGTGAAAGATTTTGCTAGTCCTAACCCATTTCCCCAATGTGTGAGTTTATTTAGTTTTTTTTAGAACCATTAGATGATTTTTTTTATATTTGTTTAGGTTAAGGTGTGAATTAAGTGCATTAATTACCCCTTATCAACACCACTTTAACATATTTAATCAAATAATTATGAGCCAATGTATGAAATAAAACCACACAAGGAATTTAAATCAGCAATGCACCTAGAAAGAAAGGGCCTAATGCAATTGGCTCATAATTAATGATTAATTAGGCTAAAGGGTTTAATTTAAGTACTTTCATAACCCTTCCCACACATGTTGGTTAGATTTTGATTTTCTTAAGTTACTTAGGTTATTGAACACCTAAGCACCTCCTGAAGATGAATTGGTTAAGTTCTAGAATGTTTTAAAAATTTTGTCAAGTTAATTAAGTAGGTGATTAGTGGATTAGCCCTTAGTTAAGTTTAGATTAAGGAAGGAAGGGGGTTTAAGGAATTGCTTAAGGAAAATAACTTAAAATTATTCCATACCCTCCCATTCAGTTATGCAAAGCTTAATTAACTTAATAAAGGGATTAAACCACTATTCACATGTTTAACTAAGCTTAATTACATTAAGAGAGTGATTAAGGGTTCATTAATTGATTTTCCTAATTAACTCATCAATAAATCCCAATAAAATTAGCGAAGGCAGAGGTCATCCCACTAAATGCATATAAGAAATTTGAAATAAGTTAATGAAGTAATTAAGGAGTAATTAGGGTTATTAAGTTTTCACTAAAACTCTAATTAAGGAAAATGCACTATTCAAAATCCATTAAAAATAAGTTTAGATTATTCTTTACTGAATTATCTTCATAATGCATTTTATTTTGTATTTTTAATTTTTCTATATTTAGTTATGTTATTCTAAAGATTTAGTGATAAATAATTAATTAAAACCCCTAATTATATGACTAATCCCATTGGCGCCATGTGGACTGCCGACATAGCGCGCGCTTTCCATATGGCATAATGGAATTCATCATTTAAGTTATCACATTCCCATGCAGTGTTAGTAGTGGCACTACACGCTTTCTCCTCGATCGTCTAATAAAAGATCAGACGATCATGATTAAGCCCACGGTTCATAAGGGATAAATCTATGGATCCTATGTGGCTTGATCATCACCGTCCATCCAAAATGCGTGGATAGATAGTCCATGATCCATCATTGAGTTTTCTTGTAGGAGAGGACATCTGTCCACTCTTTAGGGCCAGATCCAAGCTTGATTGAGCTTAGATTGAACTCAAACTCAACCCACACCATCATCATGCAAAGGGAAAGACCTCCAGTGGTCAATTTGCAAAGGGGTGAAAATTCTCTTCACAAAGTACCAAAAACTTCCTATTCTAGGCTTGTTTTGAAGGCATACCTCACTGGAGGCTATCATCGGTGCTCCCAACTGTTGATGTAGCTTTGTCTAGTGGAGAAGAAGCCCTATTGAAGGTTTGAAGGATTGAGGTTGAGTAGATCTTCCTATGGACCAAGCTTACCTTCAAATGCTCACAACCTTGGTCTAGCTCCCACCTCCCTTGCCTTTGAAGCTTGGATGAAGCTTTGGATCAACTGATTAGGTCCCCTCAAGGTGCTTGAAAGAGGAATTGAGTTGAAATTGAGTATTGAGTGGAATTGAACTCCTTGCAACCTCCCCTATTTTTAGTTTTGATAAATTGAGAAATGGAGAAATGTAAAGTGCTCTAGAGGCTTTGAGAAGCTTGAGGATGCTTGTTATGAGTTCCCTAGCTTCAATCAAGTGTGAGTGTCTTCAATTCAAGTGAAATTAGGGGGAGTATATCTCCCCCTAGGTGGATCAGATGATCATGCTTCCATTTGCCATTTTGATCAAATTAGCCTCATGTGATGGGTTGGTTAGGCTGTTAAGGGTTGCACATGGTTCATTTTTGGCAGAGGGGGGTAGTGGAGAAGTGCCATGAATTGATTTTGGGTGGAGGAGTGATTGACATGTGCTTTAAATGAAGAGAGTGGTCGATTTAGGCCTTGGGTTGGGCTTGGCTAGCCCATACCCATTGGGTCATGTCCACCATGCTCAATAGTGTCCACTTGGTCGACTAAGAGGGTGCCAAGTGGCATGTAGAAGATTTGACCAAATTCCAAGTGAATTTGGCCAAGAATTACCCTTTGACCTAAGAGTAAAATAGTCATTTAGATTGAATTTTAGTTTGAATATGTTTGGTATGATTGAAAAATGAGGTGGGCCAAGTTTTAATGAATTTGGAGTTGATTTGATGTGATTTGGCTCAAGTTGACCCATTTAGGTCAAAATGGGTCAACTTGGGTCAAGTTAACCAATTGGTCAAATTGGGCCAAACCAAGGGTTTGGTCAAGTTCATATGACCATATGAATTAATTTGGTATCTTTGTTTGTAATCAATTTGATTTATATTTGGATTTGGTTCATTTGATTTCATTTAGGTCAAATGGGTCAAGTTGACCAACTTGACCCATTTGACCTATTTGGGTTAGGTCATGGGTTGGTTTAGGTTTTATTGGTCATTTGAAATGTATTGGTATCTTTATTTCCAATCAATTTTGGTTTAGTTTGATTTTAGCTCAATTTGACCTTTCAAGTCAAGTTGGGTTCATGGTCAATTGGGCTAGGTTGGGTCTAATTGACTTAAGGTTTTGGTCAAGTTTAACAAGAGATTTAGAATGAACTTGACCCATTGGTTCCAATCAACTTGGCTTAGATCACGATTTGACACATTTTGACTTTTAGGTCAAGTTGTGTAAACTTGGGTCAAGTGGCCAATTGGGCTAGGTTTGGCTCAAATGATGACTTGGTCAAGTTTAAACATTGATCATGAATGAGTTTAGATCAATGGTTTTAATCAATTTGGTCTATGGTGGATTTTGGCTAGTTTAGATTTCATTTTGGCTAAGTGTTGACTTGGTCAACCCTTAGGTTTGACTTGGTTTGACCCAATTTGAGTGATTAATCATCTCATGATGACTGTTGCTCACAATGTGAGGCTTAGTTGGGCTTAGTTTAATCTAATTTGGGTAGGATTAAAATTTGGCTAAAAAAGGATACTTTAGGTTACTTTGGGTCAAGTGAGCCTAAGTGGGTCAATTGACTTGATCAAGGTTTGAATCAAGTCTGGTTGAAGTCACATATGGACTTATGATTGAAATATAAATCCATTTGCAAGTGATTTGAAGTCAAATGGGTTTTGATTCATTGACAATTTCAAGTTCAAAGGGTGAACATGAGTTTGACTTGGGTTTGATTTTTGGATTTAGTTTTAATTTGATGATTGAAGTTTGTCCTTATATTTGGAATCATGATTGAAGGATTGATAAAATCATGAAGAAAAATCAAGAGTTTGGCCTGATTTGAATTTGATTTGGCTAAGTTCAAGGATTTGACTTGAATGACTTAAATTGAATTTTGGTTGAATTTGGATTTGATTTTTGGATATTTGTATTTATATTTCATTTATATTTGTGAATATAAATGAGAATATAAATGGGTGATGAGAAAATTTCTTGAATTTGAATTGATTTGAATTTGATTTAGGCTAAGTCTATGAGATAGAATCAAAGTGACTTAGGAAAGATTTTTTTAAACTTGGAAATTCAATCATAAGTTTCGATCATTTGGAATTGATTCATGGTTTGAGAAAATCAATTGGAATTGATTTAAGTTTTGATGTTGATTTGATTTGGAGTTTGGACTTGATTTGGAATTTGACTTGATGGAAGGAAGTGAGGAGTTGGTTCAAGCTATAAGGTAGGCAAAGTTTCCTAACACCCGTAAGGCATGACCTATTCCTATGGCTAACACTTCTAAGTCTCTAGGGTTAGGTTGAGTGTCCACCTAATCATTAGATGTATCTTAAGACTGAAAAACTCTTAAATTTTAAGAGAAGTCCTATAACCATGCCCTTTCTCCAAAAAATCTCCATCCGAAAATGAATCAGTATTGTAATAAAAGGCATGGGGATTAGCAGAAGCTATCAATTTCAAAGAAGAGCATTTAGAATCATCCACAACAACAAATAAAGGAAAATTAGAAATAGTATGCATTTCAGAATCAGAAGTGAAAGAAAGAGCATAAATGCTTTATTAAGAAGATAATTATCAATATTATCACCTTCCAACAAAATCTAAAGAGTATCCTCTCTATCTTCATTCATAAAAGAAGTAAGAGAAGTAGAATCCAGATTGTTAGTACAATCTTCATGTAAGGAATTAAAATAAGATTCAAATCCATTAGAAACACATAGCATATTACCAAAATTCTGAACATAATTACTAGCCATAGAAAAACCATCATTTTGAACCGAAATAAAACTATTCACAATGAAAGAATTGTCACAGGTATCTAAATCTTATTTTTATAAAAAGGATCACCAATATTAACAAGATTGTCAAGACCAGAAGTTAAAGTATCAGAAATAAGAACATTCTTTTCACCACCATTCTCAATCAAAGAAGGAAAAAAAATAGTCTCTTTGCCATGATCTAAAGTAGACATAGGAGAAAAAGAAACAACGTCCAACTGATTGGAAGAAATGGTGTTAGCATCAACAATATTCGAACCATCATCATGAAAGGATTTATGCACAACATCTAAACCATTAAAATCATGAACCACAGACTCTAAAGTATTCCCTTTAATAGAATCATCAAAAGAAAAACTTAGAGGATGATTATTAGTTAAAACTTTACAGAAACATCAAAATTACCTTCTACATTAGACAAATCATTAATAGGTAAAATGTTTTTAGAAGATTCAGAAATCTGGTTTTGCTAAACATCAAAATTTTGAAAAGTAGAATTTCCTTTATCCAACTTGAGAGAATCATCACTTTTTTCAACAATTGAATTCTTACTAGTGATTTTCTTCCTAAGAGAGGGATGAGAAATAAAGTAATCAAAAATTTAATGCCCATGAATCTTACAATGATCACAAAAAATGGGAAAGTTCACAAAAACATCTTTCTAAAAATAACCGCATTTCTTTGAACCCAACCAAATTTCTTTCATGTATTTTTTAATAATATCAATCCCTACAAGAATTCTAGCAACATACGGTCTAGAAGAACCAGCTGTTGCTTCATTAACTTGCAAAGGCTAACCAAAAATGAACCCAATAGCATAAAGAATATGATGATTACATAGATGAATCCATAAGTTAGGTAAAGAAATCCAAATGGGAACAATAGGAGACTCTTCATTAACATCAAACATAGGCGCCCACTTCAAAATACACATTTGATAATTAAAAACATAGTAAGAATGCCTAGAAAAAATTATTCTATAATCAAGGTCATTAAAAAGTTTAACCAGAACATGCCTTGCATCAATCAGCCCAATAGAAAAAGAACCAAATAAATTTAAGTTATGAAAAAAAGAACGAATATCTTCCATCTTTACCTGTTTAAATGAAAACATTCCAATCAAAGAAAAAGCAAAAGGCTCAGCTAATCTTTTGATATCCTCATATGAAATCCTAATTGTCTGATTACCTTTAAAAGTCATATGAAACAAATTCAAAGGAGGCTTGGTGGAGGAATTCTTACTAGCTAAAGCCTCTTTGAAAGATTTAGTAACAACAGGTAATTTAGAGGTTGGATTACCCAAAAAATCTGATGCCCTAGTGGGATCCATCAGCACATGGGATTTACCCCATGGGTTTGAAGAAGCCGATGCCATGAGTAACGGTGTCGTGACAACAACAAGTCGAGATCTCCCCAAGACTAATAATCAATAGGGAATCCAAGAGACAAAGCACTCGAAAACTCACCAACAATGCGCGGGATCTCAAAATTTCCCAATAATAAGCTTTAGTTTAGTTTTAGGGTTTAAGTTTTAGGTTTAGTGTTTATTAGTTATTATTAGGTTTTATTAGTTTATTATTATTTTTATGTTTAGTTTTAGTTAGGTTATTAGTTTAGTTTTACTTGTTTTAGTTTTAGTTATTATTATTTTAGGTTAGTTTAGGGGAAGGGGGGGTTATGTTTAGTTTATTAATTTATTAGTTTGATTGTTTATTAGGGTTTAGTTTGTTTTAGTTTATTTATTAGTTTTTATTAGTTAGTTTATTTGTTTTTTTTAGTTAGTTATTATTATTAGTTTATGGTTTTATTATTATTTAAGCTTTAGTTAGTTTTAGTAGTGGTTTAGTTTTATTAGCTTAGTTTTGTTAGTTTATTTATTAGTTTATTAAATTAAGCTTAGTTTTATTAGTTAGTGGGTTTCTTTATTAGTTTATTAATATTAGTTTTAGTTTAGTTTATGTTTTAGTTTTTTATTAGTGATTATTATTAATTATTTATTACTTATTATTATTAGTTTTAGTTATTTTATTATTAGTTTTGTTTTAGTTTTGTTTTATTTCTTTTGTTTATTATTATTAGATTATGTTTATTATTATTAATTTTATTATTATTATTTTAGTTTTTTATTTAGTTTATTTGGGTTTTATTATTCATATTAGTTTATTATTATTTTATTAATATTAGTTTATTAGTTTAGTTAGTTAGTTATTAACCATTATTATTATTATTAGTTTTACTAGTTTAGTTATTATTAGTTTTATTTATTATTATTATTATTATTATTATTATTATTATTATTTATTTATTAGTTTATTTTATTTAGTTTATTATTTTAGTTTTGTTTCATTTAGTTATTGGTTTGTTAGTTTATTATTAGTTAGTTATCATTAATTTGTTTAGTTAGGTTTTATTACAAGTTTATTATTAGTTATTAGTTAGTTATTTTTTATTATTATGTTTTATTTTATTAGTTAGTTTTTATGGTTTTAGTTTTAGTTATTTAGTTATTTATTATTAGTTATTATTATTAGTTTATTAGTTTAGTTTTAGTGTTTTATTAGTTATTAGGGTTTAGTATTTATTAATTAGTTTAGTTTTATTAGTTTGTTTTTAGTTAGTTATTATTATTATTATTATTATTTAGTTATTAGCCATTTTATTAGTTTTATTTATTTATTAGTTATTATTTAGTTTCTTTTATTTATTAGTCTATTAGTTTTATTAGTTAGTTATTAGTACTTTACTTTGTTTTATTATTAGTTTATTAGTTTTTTATTACTATTTATTTTATTATTAGTTATTATTAGTTATTAGTTATTTTAATTTTTAGTTTAGTTTGTTATTTTTAATTTTATTATTATTAATTTTTTATTTTAGTTTAGGGGTTTAGTGTTTAGTTTATTTTATTTTAGTTATTATTATTATTATTATATTATTATTATTATTATTATTATTATATTATTATTATTATTATTATTATTATTATTGTTATTGTTGTTGTTGTTGTTGTTGTTGTTGTTGTTATATTATTATAGTGGTTATTGTTATTATTTATTGTAGTTGTTACTAATATTAATTATTAGTTTTGTTTTTTTATTATTATTTATTTAGTATTTTAGTTATTATTATTTATTTTAGTTTATTTAATTTATTATTATTTTATTTAGTAGTAGTTATTGATTAGTTTAGTTTTAGTTTTTAGTTTATGTTATTAGGTTTTTATTATTTTAGTTTTATTTTTTTATTAGTTTAGTTTATTTATATTATTATTATATTATTATTTTAGTTATTAATTATTATTATTAGTTTTATTAGTTTGTTTTATTATTATTATTTAGTTTTATTTTATTTAGATTTTATTTATTATTTAGTTTATTATTATTTATGTAGTTTTATTATTGTTATTATTAGCTTTAGTTTTATGTTATTAGGTTTTATTATTATTAGTTTTTTAGACTTATTAGTTATTTTTAGTATTTTAATTATATTATTAGTTATTATTTTTTTGTTTATTATTAGGTTTTAGTTTATTTATTTAGTTTTATTTATTATTTATTATTAGTGTAGTTTATTATTTTATTATTATTATTATTATTACTCATTATTGGTTATTATTAGTTTATTTAGTTAAGTTTATTATTAGTTTATTAGTTTAGTGTTAATTATTAATAGTTATTTAGTTTTAGTTTATTAGTTTTTTTTAATTTTATTATTAATTTTAGTTATTATTATTTAATTAATTTATTATTAGGTTTAGTTATTTTGTGGTTTATTTTTAGTTATTATTGGTTATTTGTTAGTTTATTATTATTATTTATTATTATTTTAAGATATCAATTTTACTTTTATTAGTTATTAAGTTTAGTTTAGTTATTATTAATTTAGTTATTTGGTTCAGTTTTAATTATTAGTTAGTTATTTAATAGTTTAGTTTTTATTTTAGTTTATTATTAATTATTAGTTATATTTTATTTGTTATTTTAGTTTAGTTAGTTTATTAATTTAGTTTTAATTATTAGTTTATTTAGTTTAGTTTTATTAGTTTTATTAGTTTAGTTTATTTTAGTTAGTTCATTTTGTTGATGTTTGATTATTATTTTTATTTTTTTAGTTTTTATTATTATTATTAGTTTATTAGTTTTTTTATTATTTAGTTTATTTTTATAAGTTTTTATTTAATTTATCATTAATTTTGTTTATTTGTTTTATTAGTTTTAGTTTAATTTTATTAATTTATTTAATATTTATTAGTTTTAGTTTTACTAGTTTTATTTTAGTTTTCTAGACAGTTTAGGGTTTAGTTTAGTTTAGGCTTGGGTTTTAGTTTTGGTTTAGGGTTTTAGGGTTTTAGAGTTTATTTAGGGTTGTAGGTTTAGGGTTTAGGGTTTAAGGTTAGTTTTAGGGCTTAACATTTAGGGTTAGGGTTTTTTTTTAGGGTTTAGGGTTTAGGGTTTAGGTTTTAGGTTTAGGGTTCAGGTTTTAGTTTATGGTTTATGGTTTATGGTTTTTTTTAACAAAGAAAAAATTCATATTCATCATTTCCTTTTTTTGATTCCATCAACCAGGTAACACACCAAGTTCTTAAAGACATAAGCGATGACATAAATAAAAAAAGAGCATGCATAGACCAAATCAAAAACCCTAAATAACTAGAACCATCTTTACTGAAAAGACACAATTCCATATGTAGCAGATCATATCGACCGTTCTTTAGTTTCTCCAGTTCTCATCAAATCCACCATGGGCTCTCGAGAAGCAGGATCCACCATCATATCTTCGATCTCTCCCTCTACCACCACCATGGTTGTAACCTTCGTTGCTTCTCCTACCTCCATAACCACCACTACTTCGACCACCACCACCATATCCACCAACACCTCCAGATCCCCCACCACCACTATGATAATCACTGCGTCTACCTTCACCTCCACTGCCAGATCTAGACTAAGCCTGGTTGACAGTGATGTTCCTTCCATCAAGGTTCTGCCCATTCTTAGGATTTAAGTTTAGGTTTAAGTTTTTGGTTTTGTATGTTTATTTTTTATTTATTTAGTTACTTTAGTTTAGGTTTATATTTTGGTAGGGTCTGGTTTGGGGTTTAGGGTAGGGTTTAGTGTAGTAGGTTTCAAGTTTAGCATTTAGGATTTAGGGTAGGTAGGGTAGGTTTAGGGTTGGGCCATGGTAGGGTTTAGGTTTAGTTTTAGAGTAGTTTAGTGTATAGTGCTCAGGGTAGGGTAAGGTGGTGTTGTAGGCAGAGATTAGGGTTAGGGTTATTTTTGTTTTTTTGTGGCTAGGGTTTTAAAAAAACCAGTATTTGTTTATTTAGTTTTAGTTTATTTTTATTTATTTTAGTTAATTTATTTTTATTTATTTAGGCATTTTATTTATTTAGTTAAGTTTATTTTATCTTAGTTTAGTTTCTTGAGTTTATTTTTAGTAGGTTAATTTAGTGAGTTATTTTATTTTATTTTTTTTTTTTTTGGGTTTATTTATTTAGGTTTTATTTTCTAGTTTAGGTTTTATTTTATTTTAGGTTTAGGTTTTATTTTTTATTTTAGTTTTAGGTTTTTATTTTATTTTTTTTAGTTTAGGTTTTAGGTTTTATGTAGTTTATTTTAGGTTTATTTTTTTAGTTTAGGTTTAGGTTTATTTTTATTTATTTTAATTTATTTAGTTTAGGTTTAGGTTTAGGTTTAGCTTTTATTTATTTTAGTTTATTTTATTTTAGATTAGGTTTAGGTTTATTTTATTTTATTTTTATTTATTTTTTTTATTTTAGTTTAGGTTTTATTTTTTTTTATTTATTTTAAGTTTTATTTTTTGGTTTATTTTTTAGGTTTAGATTTTTATTTAGTTTTTTATTTTATTTTATTTTAGGTTTATTTTATTTTTATTTTACGTTTAGTTTTTATTTTATTTAGGTTTTTAATTCTAAGTTTAATATATTTGTTTATCTTAGTTTATGATTTTATTCATTTTATTTTTGTTTATTTTATTTTTTATTTTATTTTATTTTATGTTATTTTAGGTTTTTTATTTTATTTTATTTTATTTATTTTATTTAGGTTTGGGTTTATTTTATTTATTTTATTTAGGTTTACTTAGCTTTTATTTTATGTTTATTTTTAGTTTATTTTTTATTTTATTTTTAGGTTTAGGTTTTATTTTATATTTTAGGTTTAGTGAGGTTTTAGGTTTTTTTTATTTTTTTAGTTTATTTTAGGTTTTATCTTTAGTTTATGTTTAGGTTTATTTTTAATTTTTTTATTTTATTTATTTTTAGGGTTAGTTTTTTTATTTAGGTTTATTTATATTTTAGTTTGTTTAGGTTTATTTTATTTTGTTTATTTGGTTTATGTTTATTTAGTTTATGGTTTATTTTAATTTTTTTATTTATTTTTTATTTTTAGGTTTAGGTTTATATTTAGTTTTATTTTATTTTATTTTTGGTCTGTTTTATTTTATTTACATAGTTTTATTTTATTTAGTTTTAGTTTTTAGGTTTATTTTATTTTTAGTTTAGTTATTTATTTATTATTTTAGTTTTATCAGGCTCAGTTAAGTAGATTTAGATCAGATTTTATCTTATCTTATTTATGTCTGTTTTTATATTTTTATATCAGTTATCTGGCCCAGGTTTTCAGTGCCTAGGGCTCAGTGGTCAGTGGCCAGGTCTGGCCCTGGTGTTTTAGGCAGCCCAAGCCCAGGCCCAGGATCAGGCTGTGCCTGGGCCCAGCTCAGATGGGCTTTTAGGTGATTTGTGGCCCAGGATCCAGGTCAGTAATTAGGGTCAGTGGCCTAATGCTTTGTAGGGTTTAGAGGTCAGTGGCCTAGTGATCAGTTGGCCTGGGTTAGGTCATTTTAGTTTAGTGGTTGTGGTTTTGGTTTGTGTAGGGTTTTATGGTTATTAGGATTTAGTTTAGGGTTTAAGATTTAGGTTTGTTTTTTTCTTTGTTGATTTTTTATTTTTTAGTTTCTATAGTTTATTTAACTTTATTTTATTATTTAGTTTATTTTTAGTTTAGTTTAGGTTTTATTTTTATTTTAGTTTATTTTTATTTTTATTTTTATTTTTTAAAGAACACAAAAAATATTTTAAGAGCAAGCTCAAGAAATTAAAGTTTGGGATTCATTTAGTTTAACTATAAAAGTTTTATTAAACAAGTTTAAAGATGTGTTTGGTTTAATCAAAAGGAAAGTTTCTTTTAATAAGAATAGTTGGTGGTGGAGTCGAGTGAAGAAAAGATAAGAAATATAGCATTTATAAAACTTGGTTTAGATGTAAAACCCTGAGAATTGGGAAAGATATAAAATGGTCTTTAGAGATTCTAGAAATATATGATGCATTTAGCTTTAGTGATTTATACAATAGATTAGATACCAAAGAAGGTGAAAGATGTATGTATAAGTTAGCAACCAAAGAGATAGGAGAAGTAAAGACATAGTTCAAGTGAGGAGTATTAAGGATGAAAATAATAAAGTGCTTTTCTTAGAAAAGATATTGAAAATAGTGGATGAGGTATTTTACTAAACTTTTAAAGAAGGATCAAAGTTTGAGTATAGCAACCTTAATTTAAACAAAAATAGAGAATTTCATTTTATCGTCATTAGTAACTAAGTTAGAAGGTTTAAAGAAAATGAAATGTGGAAAAGCAAGAGGACCGATAATATTCCAATAAGTGTGGAAATGTTTAGAGATCAAGGAATTTCTTGGTTACAAATCTTTTAATGTTATTTTAAAGACCAAAAAAGATGATGAGTGGAGAAAGAGTTTTGGTTTATATTTAAGAATAAATGTGATGCACAAGATTGCAAATTATAGAGGAATTAAGTTAATGTGCCATACATTAAAATTATGGGAGAGAGTAATTGAGTTTACGATGTAAGTTTCTCACAATCGCTTGGTTTCATGCTGTAGATCTACTATGGATGCTATACATTTATTAAGAGGTTTGATGGAGAAGCATAGAGAAAATAAAAAAGGATCTACATATGATATTTATTGATTTAGAGAAAGCTTATGATAAAGTCTCAAGAGATGTTCTTTAGAGTTCTAGAACGAAAGAAGTTAATATTGGTTATATTCAAGTCATTAAGGATATGTATACTAGAGTCATTTGTGTCCAAACACAAGGAGGATTGACAAACTATTTTCCTATTTCAGCTTGGATTACATCAAGGATCAACATTAAGCCCTTATCTTTTTACTTTAGTTATGGATGTTCTAGAGGCATTTATAAGAAGATGTATGGTGTATGCTTTTTGTCATGACATTCTTCTTGTTGATAAGACTAGAGGGAGTCCAGTAAACTTGAATTATGGAGGTCAACTTGAGTCTAAAGGTAAGCATCTAAAACTGAATATATGGAGTGTAATTTTAGTAGAAGTTTTAGTGGTTTGTGACTTTAGGTGATCAAGTCATTAATAAGAGTGTTTAGATATTTAGGCTCTATTGTTCAAAATGATGGAAATAGATGGAGATATTATTTAGAATTCAAGTTGGATGGGGAAGGGAGGAATTTATCCGCCTATTATGTGATAGAAAAGTTCCACTTAAACTTAAGGGAAAATTTTATAAGATGGTGGTAAGACCGCAATGACTTATGTGCTCCAAAAAAGAGAAACATAAGACTAAGTTAAGGTTACAGATGAGGATGCTCGTGTGGATGAGTGGCTTTACCCTTTAGATAGAATGCAAAATGAGTATAAAAGTTGAGTAGCTCAGTTGATAAGATTAGAGAGTCACCTGATGGTCCCCATAAAGGCAGTCCATGATCCACAGAGAGTAGATGCATTAGATTTTCCTTATGTTAAGAAAGGCAGAGGTAGACCTAGACTTGGTTAAGATGTATAAAAATGATCTTAGTATACCAAATTAAATGAGAATTTGACACATAATACACAATGGAGACTAAGGATTCATGTTTAGGGGATTAATTTGTTGTTTATTGTTGTTGTTAGGTTTTATTTGGTTTAGTTTAGTTTGTTTTAGCTTTAGGTTTATTTTATTTTAGGTTTTATTTATTTATTTTGTTTTTTTTTTTAGTTTTTTTTATTTTAGTTTTAGTTATTTAGTTTAGAGGATTATTTTTGGTTTAATTCTTGGTTTAGTTAGGTTTAGGTTTATTTATTTTATTTTATTTTATTAAGGTTTATATAGTTTAGTTTATTTAGTTTTATTTTTTATTTAGTTTGGTTTAAGTCTGGTTTTATTTATTTATTTTATTTATTTTTTATTTTTAGGTTTAGTTTTAGATTTAATTTATTCTTCTTAGTTTAGGTCACTTTATTTATTGTTTACTTTATTTAGTTTAGTTTGTAGGTTTAGGTTTTTTTTATTTTATTTGTTAGTTTAGTTTATTTTAGTTTATTTAGTTTTATTTTTGGTAGTTTATTTATTTTATTTTAGTTTTATTTTTATTTCATTAGTTTATTTATTTTAGTTTATTTATTTTTATTTTAGGTTAATTTTTAGTTTATTTTTTTATTTTAGTTTAGTAGTTTATTTTCTTGTTTATTTAGTTTTAGTTTATGGCTTAGGTTTATTTATTTATTTATTTTATTTTAGGTTTTAATTTATTTAGTTTAGGTTTATTTATTTAGATATTTATTTATTTTAGGTTTAGGTTTTATTTTATTTAATTTATTTATTTATCTAGTTTATTTTATTTAGTTTATGTTTAGGTTTTATTTATTTTAGTTTATTTAGTTTATTTTATTTTTAGGGTTTAAGTTTAGGTTTATTTAGTTTAGTTTAGCTTATTTCATTTATTTTATTTATGTTTATTTTATTTATATTATTTTATTTTATTTTAATTATTAGTTTATATTATTTTATATTTTATTTTATTTTGTAGTTTAGGTTTTGTTTTTTTATTTTTAGTTTGAGTTTAGGTTTTATTTATTTATTTATTAGTTAGTATTTTATTTTATTTATTTTAGGTTATTTAGTTTATTTATTTTATTTATTTTTTAGGTTGATTTTTTTAGTTTATTTTATTTAAGTTTAGGTTTTTATAGGTTTATTTTAGTTTTAGTTTAGTTTATTTTATTTTAGTTTAGTTTATTTTATTTAGTTTAGGTTTATTTTATTTAGTAGTTTATTTTTATTTATAGTTTAGGTTTTATTTAGTATATTAGTTTTTTTAGTTTATTTATTTTAGTTTAGTTTAGGTTTATAGTTTATTTTCTTTATTCAAATTTATTTATTATAGTTTAGGTTTATTTAGGTTTAAGTTTATTTAGTTTATCTAGTTTAATTATTATTTATTTATTTTAGGTTAAGTTTATTTTTTTGATTTTGATTAGTTTATTTAATCTAGGTTTTATTTTTTAGTTAAGTTTATTTTTTTTGTTTTAGGTTTATTTATTTTAGGTTTATTTATTTAGGTTTAGTTTAGGTTTATATTTATTTTTATTTAGTTTAGGTTTAGGTTTAGATTTAGTTTAGGTTTATGTAGGTTTAGGTTTAGGTTTAGGTTTATTTTTGTTTATTTAGTTTAGGTTTAGGTTTATGTTTTATTTAGATTTTATTTTATTTACTTTTTAGTTTAAGTTTATTTATTTTAGGTCTAGGTTTAGTTTAGTTTTAGTTATTTATCATATTTAGTTTAATATTTTATTAGGAATTTTGTAGTTTAGGGTTTTATTTTATTTATTTTAGGTTTTATTTGGGTTTATTTTATAGGTTTTATTTTAGTTTTATTTTATTTACTTAGTTTTTTATTTTATTTTAAGTTTATATTTTTTGTTTATATTTTATTTATTTTATATTTTAGTTTTATTTTATTTTATTTTATTTATTTTATTTATGTTTAGTTTAGATTATTCAGTAGGTTTATTTATTTATTTATGTTTATTTATATTATTTTTTAGTTTTTTTATTTATTTAGGTTTTATTTGGTTTTTTTTAGATTTTTTTTTTAGTTTTATTTATTTTTTTTTATTTTATTTTAATCTTTAATTTATTTTATTTAGGTTTTATTTTTTTGCATGTTTAGGTTTGTATTTATTTATTTTAGTTTATTTTTTATTTATTTTTATTTATTTAGGTTTTATTTTTAGTTTATTTTATTTTATTTTTTTTTTTAGTTTTTTTTATTTTATTTTATTTTTAGGTTTTATTATGTTTAGGTTTAGGTTTTTTTAGCTTTTTTTTTAGTGGTTTAGTTATTTGAGTGTTTGGGTTTAGGTTTAGTTGGGGTTTTGGGTTTGGGGTTTAGGGTTTAGTTTAGGTTAGTTTAGGTTTGGGTTTAATTTTAGGGTTTAGGTTTAGGTTTTAGGTCTAGGTTTAGGTCAGTTTAGGGTTTTATTTTTTTTTTTTAAAGAACAAATTCATATTCAACATTTCTTCTTTCAATTCATCAACCAAGTAACACACCAAGTTTTCTAAGACATAAGTATGACATGATAAAAAAAGAGTTTATGAATAAATCAAAACCTTGATAACTAACTATCTTACACAAAGACCCAGCCCATATGCATCTAATATCAACCGTTTCTTAATTTCTCTAATTTTAATCATTACTCTAGTAGATCTACTATCATATCCCTCCACCACCAGAACCTATCCTCCCGCCTTGATAACCACCATTGCTATTTACCACCTCTATTTCATCCCCACCACCATAAGTGATATTCCACCTTTTACCTCCATCTAGATTAGTTTATGTTTATATTTATTCTAGTTTATGTTTAGTTTCGTGGTTTAGCTTTGTTTTTTAATTTTATTTATTCACTTAGTTTAGTTTGGGGTTCAGGCTAGGGTTTGGTTTAGGTTTGTGGATTTAGTTGGGGTTTTGGGGTTTGTGGTTAGTTGGGGTTTAGTTTAGGATTAAGTTTTGGGTTTGGGGTTTAGGATTTAGATTTGTGGTTATTTTAGTTTTATTAGGTCTTTTTTATTAGTTTTAAGTTGGTTTTATATATATATATATATATTTTATTTATATATATATATATATATATATTATATATATATATATATATATATATATATATTTTAAATTTTTGGGGTATAGCATTTGGGGTTTAGTTTTAGGTTTAAGATTTATTTTATTTTTAGGTTTATTTTTGGTTTTTTAATAGAGAACAAATTAAGATTCAACATTTCTTATTTTAGATTTCATTAACCAAGTAACACACCAAGTTTTCTAAGACAGTTTATTAAAGATAAAATGGAGTCATAAATAACTACAACCGCCTCTAGAGGACACAATTTAGTTTAGATCAATTGTTTCAATTTTAGCTCCCATAATGGGTTTATTTAGTGTTTAGGCTTTTGGGTTTTAGAGCTTTAGGTTTAGGTTTTTGTGGTTTATTTAGTTTTTTTTTTAACTTAATAGAATTTATTTTAGTTAGAAGCATATTTGAGACTAAACTTAAAAAAAATTACTACTCAAATGAGCTATTTAGAATCATAAAGAGTTTAATTAAACTAATACATCAAAGAACAATTAAAAAGAATAGACAAAACTAAAAAAGCAACAGGTAGAAAAGGGGAAGAATCGAGCTCCAAAAGAACTTCAAAGAGACTAAGATCAGGCCTACAATCATCAAGACAACCCATCTAATAGAGACCATCAGCTCCATTCCAAGAAGAAGAAGAGACAAAATTTAGACTCAAGAAATCTCAGTAAGAAGATTTGAAAACATAAAGTATTATTTGAAAGAAGGATCAAACCTCACTTATCTTGATGGTGATGATCTCCGTGGTTTGCCATTCTTGGTTTTGGTTAGTTTAGTTTATTATTATAGGGTTTAGTTATTTTATCATTTATTAACTTACTAGTTATTAGTTTAGTTTATTTAGGGTTTTAGGTAGTTTAGGTTTAAGATTTAGGGAGGGTGTGTGATTAGCATTTAATTGTAGGTTTAGGGTTTAGTGTTTGGTTTGGGGTTGGGGTTAGTGTGGTCATGGCTCAGTGGTTGATTAGGGTTTGGTTTTTTTAAATTAAGCAAACCTTGGTTATGTTATGATATAAATTTTAATTTTTAGTTTATATTTATAGTTTATTTTTATTTTTTATTTATTGATTAGTTTATTTTAAATTTATTATTTTAGTTTTATTTTAGTTTATCTTTTAGGTTAGTTTAGGTTTTAATTTTTAACAGAATTATATTTATTATATTTTAGGCAGATGTAGTTTTATTTTATGTTTATTTTGGCTTTATTTGCTTCAGTTTAGATTTAGGTTTATTTTTCATTTATATTTATTTTGTCCAGGTTTAGTATGTTTATTTATTTTAGTTTAGCTTTAGGTTTTATTTATTTTATTTTAGTTTATTTATTTTAGGTTTAGTTTATTTTATTTTGTTTATTATTATTTTAGAGTTTATTTTTAGTTTAAGTTTTATTTTTTATTTCTTTAGGTTAATTAGGTTTAGGTTTTTATATATTTTATTTTAGTTTATTAAATTTTTATTTTACATTTATTATTTTATTTTATTTGGTTTTTATTCTTAGGTTTATTTTATTTTAGTTTAGTTTAGGTTTTATTTATTATATTTTACTTTATTTTATTTTTTTATTTTTTTTATTTTTTGTTTAGGTAAGTTAGTTTTTTATTTTATTTTATTATATTTATATTTAGGTTTAGTATGTTATTTATTTTATTTTTTAGGTTATTTATTTAGTTTTAGGTTTTAGGTTAGTTCAGTGGTATTTTGGTTTAGGGTTTGTGGTTTAGGGTTTAGGGTTTTGGTCTGTGGTTTTATTTATGTTATTTATTTTATTTTATTTTAGGTTTAGGTTAGTTTATTTTTAATTTTGTTTTATTTTATTTTGTTATTTTTTAAAATTTAGTTCTATTTTTATTTTTTTTTAGGTTTTATTATTATTTAGTTTAGGTTTTAGGTTTTATTTTAGGTTTATTTAGTTTATTTTATATTAGTTTATTTTTAGTTTATTTTTTTGTTTAGTTTAGTCTAGTCCAAGTTTAGTTTATTTTTAGTTTAGTTTATTTTATTTTTTTTAATTTTAGGTTTATTTTAAGGTTTAGGATTTTATTTTATTAGGTTTATTTTATTTTTATTTTAGGTTTTATTTATTTTATCGATTTTATTTTTTAACTTTATTTTCTTTTTTAGTTTAGTTTAAGTTTTTTATTTATTTTCTTTAGTTTAGTATTTTTATTTTATTTTATTTTAGGATTAGGTTTTATTTTATTTTATTTTATTTTATTTTATTTTATTTAGGTTTTGGTTTTTTTATTTATTTTATTTTTAGGTTTTATTAAGTTTAGGTAAAGGTTTTTAGGTTTTTAGGGTTTAGGTTTTATAGTTTAATGTTTAGGGTTTAGGATTTAGGGTTTAGTGTTTAGGATTCAGGGTTGAAGGTTTTAGGTTTAGAGTTTTTTTTTTGGAAAAGTTTGAATTTTATTACCATAAAAGGGAAAGTACCAAGGTCCTTCATAGGGGTAAATCTTAAATTTCTACTGCTCTCAGAGCTACACGAAACTTAAAAGAGCTAAACACCAATCTAAGTAGAATAGAAAAGGAAAAGAAAATAAAAGAAAAATAAAAACAAATACAATAGAAAATAAGCATATGAGAAAAGACACAGAATAAGACTAATACACTCATGAAAGGAAAAGACTAGTTTTGATCCTTTGAGAAAGCAAGATAAGCAAGATCCACAACAACAACAATTGAGTTGACTGAGTAAAGCTCACTGCATCTGTAAAGTTCCAACCTCCAAAAGAATTTTGCAAAACGCTACAAAGGAAATAATCATAGCTAAAGGGAAAAGGATAAAGTAAACAATTTAGAGATTGTTGAGAAAGAGAAGGCTCGGGCTCAGTTAAGATCATCTCAAGTGGCAACAATACATATGAGCATCGAAACTTCCTGAGAAGGGTTACAATCATATGTAATGCTACTAACCAGAGAGAAGATATGAGGAAACATCAAGGCAATCATAGCTAGCATACCTGATATAAGCAAACCATCCAAGGCAAAACACTCCATAGTTATCTAGGTCCCGCACCAAACAAAGAGAAAGCACCAAACACAACCCACCAACCAAAACCCACAACAGACCAAACACATAAATCCAGCAACCCAAAAGTTACAGTAGGATTAGTGGCCAAGCTAAAAAAACCAAGCAATAACTTTACCAAATACACCACCAGAAGAAAGAGAAATAGAAAAAATGAGTAGCTAGCATGAATACAGGTAACAACACAACCCAGCAAAATAATCCCAAAAGCATAACAACCCACAACTATCTCCATAGCACTAGCAATCCAAATCCAAGGACAAAACCTCCACCCAAATAGCAAAACATTAGAAGATAAGCAGCACTAGAGAGAGGAAAGCCATAGGGAGACCAAGAGGGCATCCAAATTACCATCAAAACCACCACTAAGGCTATGCTTCGTTCAGTTACGTATTGCTGACCAAGTGGAAAATAAAAAACAAGGAGGAGCAAAATAAATAGGTATTCAATACCAATAGCAACCTAAATCCAAAGACACCAAGCTATAGGGCACAAGCATCCAAGGCAAGACAACATCCAATCCCAAGACCAAGCCTAGAGAGAGCCACAACCACCTCGAAAACACAAGACCAATCAGTCGAGACACTCAAAGTAGGCATAGACAAAAAAAATAGCCACAACCATCTCCTCCAGTAAACAGAAACCCAAGTCTGGAAAAAAAAGAACCACAAAGTAGTTTTCCTCATACCAATCAATAAGGAAAACAACCAATAAAAAGGAAACACCAACCCAAACCAAGAAAACAATCAAAAAGAATTGAAAAAAAAAACCAAAGCTAAGAAAATCTTGAAGAGACCAATAGCTGCTACCAAACAACCAACCACAATAGTAGAAGTTCCAATTTACTAAAGGGAGCAGCCAAACAAAATAAGAGGTTAACCCAATACAGAGCTCAAAATAGAGGGAAAGAGCAACAACAAGCATAGCCACAACCCACCTGGAGATCTCCAAAAAAACCAAGAAACAAAATTGGTAGTCACTCAGCCAGACAAAAAACTAAGGTAAAATAGGCCATGGAGAACCACCCAACCACAAGTAGCAAATTAGTGAGGAAAGGAATAAGGCCAGAGGCAAACAAAGCCTCTTCCAAACCCTATAGAGTAGACAGTCACCATAAAAGAGAAAATAAAAAGGAAACAACTAGAAAAAAGCTACCTCCAATCCACAAGGCAGAGGGAAAAACCATCTAGTAGTAGCCCCCAAGAAAGGAGAACAGCAACCACCAAAAAGCCCAAAATTAAGCCAAACCAGAAGAGACCAATAGCAGCCATGAAAAAATGACCACCCAAATTAGTCAGGCAGATGGAAGAAACAAATAGTAGCATCCAACAGAACCAACCATAGGAGCCAAAAATATAATTCAAATAAGGTAACAGCTAAAACTTGAGGCAAACCCAACATCAATTAGTATAAGGGGTAGGCCAAAATTAGGCACAGCCACAACCCAACAAGAGATCCCCAAAACATCACTAGCTATGTGACAAAAGAAGCATACCATGAGCCATAGAAAGAAAACCTCCTATCCGAGAGGATAGGAAACCAATTAAAAATAGCACCACTACAACCCAAATAAGGGTCAGTCAAGTATATAATGGGGTAAAGAGGAAGGGGGTTTAAGTTTAGAAATAAACTAAAACTAACAAGGTAATTTTCATATAAAGTGAGATTGACCAGGACCCTAAAGAAAAATAACAAAACCACTTCATGGTGAGGGAAGCAAAAAAAAAACCAAAAAATAGACTGAATAAAACCACCATAGCAATATGATCAACAAAATAGCCTAAATTTAAAATATCATGTAAGGCAGTCTAGTGTTATCCAAATTGACCAGACCATGCAAATGCTCAATGAAGCTATGGTTATCAAATAAAGTGAGCTCATTTAATTCAGCTCCCAAATTAGCGGAAATTAGCATAAGCATTACCTTCATGAAGAATGTGAGAAATTTTGTAGCAAACTTGAGAAAAATGCTTTTAGTATTAAGAAGATAAAATAAGTCAACATTCCCCATTTTATTAGTATTGAGCATATCAAGTAAAAGAAAAGCATCAACTTCAATCCATTAATTAAAGAGGCCTTTGCTTAAACAAATATCAATAGCTTTATTAACAGCCATGAGCTCAACATATATAATAGAACAAACTTTGAGGGGGTAGGCAAAAGCACAAATGATAGTACCTTTAGAATCCCTAAGAATTCCACCATAACAATATTTGTTTGGGGAAATGGAACCATTAGTATTGATCTTAATAAAATTTTCTTTAGGCTTAATCCAATGTATAATCCTAATACTCTTATAGGAAGGGTCATCATGCAAAGTGATACCCAATTTTTTAACCAAAAATTTATAACCTCTAAAATGAAGATTGCTAATTAAATTTGCATTAAACAAAGCATGGATTTTTTTCTTTAGTTCTAGCAAGGATCATTTTATGGTTCATAGGGATGCCTCTATATTTAGCATCATTTCTATCCATCCAAATGAACCAAATAAGGGTAATAACAATTAAAACTTTTATATTACCTTTAATAGTTTTATGGAAACAAACTTCAAGAAGTTGATATAATGAAAGAGAGCCATGAAAATAGTTAGTGATAAATAAATCATCATACCATATCCAAAGTTTGGAAGCAATAGCACCATTGTCAAAAACATGATTAACATTTTCAATATGAAAGCAACAATAGCACTTGGAAGGTAAATAAAACCATTTAAGCCGAGCAAGAATCTACAAGAATGAAGTTATTCAAAATCCTCCAAGCTAAAACATAATAAGAAATGGGAATGATATTGTTCCAAAGTTTAATGAAAACATTAGAGGTGTTTTGTTTATTTTTAATAAAATTTCAAACCTCTTTAAGAACGAAATCACCATTATAAGAGAGCTTGAAAAGAATTTGATCACGTTTATTAGAAAAAATAGCAATGTTGCAAAACTTGTTGAAAATAGAAATAGGAATGTAATTCTCAAGTTTGTTTTCATTCCAATTGTTATTAAGCCAAAAATAGTTAACATTGATAGTAGAGAGTGTAGATAAAAGGGAGTCAATAGAGCCATTGCCAATCCAATTGTCTTAAAAAAAGAAAGAAAAACCCGAATGAATACCCCAAGATATTAAGGATTCAACAACCCATTTAATGGAGCAAAGCCTTTTCCAAACCGAAGAGTCACCAACTTTATAAGCACAAATAAGAGGGTGTTTACCTTGGCAATATTTTTCCATAATAAAATTAGCCCAAAGGCTATCATTCTTTCTAAAATTCCACCATAGCATATGAGAGAAGGCAATCATAGCTTCATGAATAGGTTTGCAACCAAGACCACCTTCACCCAAAGGACCACATCATTTATGCCAGGATGTCTAATGCATTCTTTTAATAGAATTATTGGATCCCCAAAAAGATTTATTAAGCAAGCGATCAATTCTGATAAGAGTAGAATTAGTGGGAATAATAGTTTGAATCAAATAAAGAGGCATAGAATTGAGAGTGCTTTTAAGAATAGTAAGCCTACCACCAAAGGAAAGAAAATGGAATTCCCAAACTAAATTTTTATTTAAACATTTTTTAATTAACTCATTAAAAATATGGGATTATTTTGGACCATTAAATAGAGGAGCACCCAAGTACTTAAGAGGTTAGTGTTGATGTTTAAAATTAGTGATTTTCTAGATTTGATTGATTTTATTATTAGAGATACTTGAAGAAATAATAAAATAGTTATCATTGATAGAAAGACCACTTTCTCTACCAAATTTATTTAATAGAATCTTGAGGTTCTTGATATGTTGAATAGAATCATTGCAAAAAAATAATGAAATCATCTACAAAGCTTAAGTGGGAAATAGAAGACCACCAAGAGTTGTAGTACATACTAGGATTGTTTAAAAATAACTCATTGATGCTCCTAGATAAGTATTCAATAATAATAATAAATAAAGCAGGAGATAAAGGATCCCCTTGTCTTAAGCCATGAGAAGAAAGAAAGAAGCCCAAAGCTTCCCATTAAGAAAAATAAAGAACCAAGCATTATTAATAAAATTTTTAATAAGAAATTTAAATTTATTAAAAAAACCCAAAGAAATTTAGAATATGGAAAAGGAAATCCCAAGAAATATTATCAAAAGCTTTGGTAATATCTAATTTGAAAAGAATGTTGCCTCCTAGTCTTAGCATCTAAATCATGAATTAACAAAGCAAGTAAATTATTATCAGAAATAGATCTACCTCTAACAAAACTAGTTTGGTTGAGAGAGATAATCCTATGAAGTAAAGGACTAAGCATGTTGGCAAGAATTTTGGAAATCAGCTTATTGAAGAAGGTGCAAAGAAAAATAGGTCTAAAATCACTCCAATAGTTCGGATTATCTTTCTTAGGTATGAGAACAATATAAGTGCTAGAAAAATATCTAGGAAAAGGATTACCATTAAAAATATCAACCACAGCCTCAATCAAATCATTTTAATAATAAACCAACATTTTTGAAAAAATTGAGTACTGAAACCCTCCAGACTAGTAACAGAATCTATGTTCATGCTATTAAGAACTTTAAAAATTTCATCTTCATTAAGCACAATAGTAAGCAAATCATTGTCATCATTGGTAATAATAGAAGGAATCAATTGTGATTTAGAAATAGCTTCATAAGAGCAACTCTTATTAAGCATATTTCTAAAGTAATTAATAACTAAATCCTTAATATCATTATTCTCCATAATCCATTCTCCATTGGCATCTTTATTTTTTTAGTATTATTTAGAGCTCTCTTTTTATTAATTAAAGCATGGAAATACCTAGTATTTCTTTCACCATCTATAATATGTTCACTAGCAACTTTTTGAAGCAATAAATCCCTTTCATATTTTAAAAATTAACAAGTTTATCTTTCACCTCAGTCAAGTCCTTAATCTTAGAAGGATCAGACATAATAGAGACCTCAAGATCACAAGCCATTTTTCCATATCTTTGGTATTAGCAAAAAGGTTATTAAAATAATGCTTGTTCCACCAACCCAGATTTTCCTTAAGTCTTTTAAGCTTAAACCAAAGTCTATTCATCTCCATAATCAAATTATCAAGATGTAAAGGAGCTTTCCAATTGTTAGCCACAACATTAAAAAAAATCAATATGCTGAATCCACATGTTCTGAAATCTAAAAGGAGAGAAATTTTTTAATCTATTAAAATTATCTTTAATAGAAACCAAAGGAAGAGCATGATCAGAAAAGGTTCGGCTTAAATGATCAACAGAAGTAATATGCCATTGAGTAATCCAATGAGTATTAAAAAGAATTCGATCCAACCTTTGTCAAAGTCTAGAGTTTTGCCAAGTATAATTAGAACCTTTAATACTAATATCAATCAAATTACAATCAAGGATCATATTAGAAAGTTCTTCCATGAAATGAATATTAGGAGAGCAACCACCACTTCATTCATAAGTGAATAAAATAGTGTAGAAATCACAACCTACAAACCAAGGCTTATTGATAGAGCTAGCAAAATTCCTCAAATTATCCCAAAGAAGATTTCTACCAGATCTAAGCCAAAATAAATTAATCACCATAAGAGATTTGAGCATTGACAACTTGTTGAAAATAATCAAGAGTAGAAACCTCTAAAAAGTTATTCCAAAACACCAAATCTTATTACTGATATTACAAAAAAAATGTTTTGAAACCGATCATTCTAGCAACATGATTAATTTTGTTAGCATGAATAAGAGGCTCCAAAAAACATAAGCAAAGAAATATTATGTATATGACAAAAATTTCTACTATGGTTATGAATAGAGAGGTACCGATCCCTCTAACATTCTGAACAAAAAATTAAACATAAGTAAATAAAGGGGTTAAGAAAAGGTTAATTAAGAGAGGAGAGAGAGGTCGTAGCCGATCTAGTGTTTCTTGGCAATTTGGGAGGAAACTTTTTAACATTTTTTCTCATTTTAGCATGATAAGTTTGGAACCCATTTTCTTTTCCCATATAATCATCGTCCGAGAAAGATTTAGCAACATTAGTCATAGATTTAGGAGAAATCTCTTGATTAGAAATGAGTTCTCCTTCTTCCAAGACATTAGAATTTATTAAAGCCAACTGAGCATCAGGAATAGCAAGAGATGGAGCAAAAACATATTTATTAAGAGGAAAGTGTGGACACCAAGCCCTTCCTCTTCATGACCCAAATTATTAGATAAAGTCAAATTTTTATGAGAATTTAAATCATCATGAATCTGGAAAATAAAATCAATTTTTCAACCTGATTATCATGAGGTATTAAAGCCATATTCTCTGTTGAATTTGACTGATGCATAACATTAATATCCTCATTTATATTCTCAATCAAAGCTTCATTTTCATCACCAAAGACATCAAGGATGGGATTGAGTCGAGGAAATAGAATCATCATCCAAAAGTATAGAAAACTATTATTATTCACATTAGAAGCCTTCAATTGCAAAAAGAAGTAAGAGGTAAAATAACCTTATTAGGAACATTCAAAATTCCTTTTTTTTTGAAGTAGCATTTTGATATTTAACAATGATCCTAGGTTAGGAATACAAGTTTCCTAATAGGATTTTCTTTTTTTTAGTGAGGATGAATAATGAAACATTTTGAATTATCATGCTGTGGATTTTACAAGAGAACAAAAGATAGGGAAATTTTCAAATTCAATTCTTTGCATATAATCGTAATTTTTAGATCCCAACCAAATTTCTTTGGGGTATTTCTTGGTAATGTCCAATTCAACAAGGATTATAGCCATTAAAAGATGAGATTTCTTAGTCATTGCCTGATCAATTTGCAATAGCCAACCAAATAAAGCAGCCATAGTAAAAAAGAATTGATGGTTAACGAAATGAATTCACATATTGGGAGAGAAATCCAAACCGAACATCTTTGAATGATTTTGAAGCCAAAGCCATGTTAGTTGATGCCCTAAAGATCCATGGGATCCTTCAATTTTCCCAAGGAATCCAAGAATTCATCACCCAATGAAGACATAAATAGCCAATCGATTCAAGAAGGAATCTAGTGAGAATCATGTTGGCTTAATGATCCTCATGTTCAATCCAATCAATTTTGATGATAACAAATGAATGCTTGGATGTTCAAATGTATGCTTTATGTGTTTCAGATATATTAATTGGTAATTACATATCCAATACATCTCATAATATGTTTGAGAAAATTGCAAGAATAGAAGAATGAAAGCTAGATCAAAATGCATAATGTGAAGCTCAAGATATAATATTTTAGGTTATATGCATTTATAACTATCTTAGAAATTCATATGAGTTCATTGGCATGAATCAGTTTGCTCACAACTTAACATATTATTTTTATTTTTTTAAATAATGATAATGAGGTTAATTTACATAAATCTCTATCTAATTAATATTCAATTATATTTTTTCATACATAGCATTTGAATTGTCAAAATAATAAATAATATTAAATTATGAGTATTAATTGTAATTAGTTTATATACTTAATATAAATAAATATTATAATTTAATTTTAAGGTTATATGATAACTAACATATGTATGATTATATATAAATTATATCATAATATTTAAACGTCATATTTAAAATTAACAAAAATATGTGGAATTTTGTATTTTAACCAAAGTCATTTTATAATCAAGGAATTTATATCTGATTTCATCTTTAATGGATTCCTTAGATTTTTTTTTTTTCCTTTAAATTGATAGGTTACATGACCCACGTTTGATTAAAATTGAATTTATTATGACTTTGCAAACATTAGCTGATTTTAATAATGAATGCATGCTACATGCTTTGAATATATTAAGAGCCATATTTAATTATTTTTTACTTGCCCATGTGAATATCTGACTTTTGGCTCTTTGAATTTAATATTTATTTAATATAAATTTTATTTTTATTGAATATTAAATTATTATATGATAAAATGATGTTAGAATAATATATTTTTTTGAAAAAATTCAAAATGAGCTTCTTGCCTATAAATAGCCCTCATTCTCTTCATGAAAGCATTCCTCATTCAAATTCAAAATCCCTCCAAGAAATCTAAAAGAAAATTTCCTAGATTTTCCTTCCAAGTGTTCTCCAAATATTGCATGATCAAATCCTTAGTTTAGAAGCTTCAACATCTTCAACTAAGCAAGCTTTCTCAAATTACTTGAGTTTGTTTTCTTGATCTTAATCCCTTTTTAGTTGTTCATACTATTTTCTCTATCTATTTATTCTTTCCCATTTATAATTTTGGGTGGATTAGTCTTTGGACATCAAAGTCTAAGTTTTTCATATCAAAGTTTCTTCAATCATTTTTTTTTGATAAAAACTCTTGTGATAGTTTGTAGGATTTATTTCAACTTGTTGAAATTTTATCTTCCTACAAATTTCTTTTGGTTTCTTGAAATATTTCTTCATTAGTCTTATTTGAATGATCATTTATTCTTAGATCTATTTTAGAATATATTTTAGGCATTTTACATTAATTTATTGTGCTGAAATTATTTTCATATTTGCTAGATCTCTTTTTTTAATTAAAAACTTACTAGCCTACTTAGATCTATCATATACTAATTTTATTTAAGTATTTTGTGATCATTTGCATTAATTGAAAGCATCTTTTTGGTTAAAATAAAATAAATTATTCCTTGTTGAAATTTATTTTATTGTGCAAAAGAATATTGTGAATTTATTTTGAAATCATTTTTATATTAGTCTACAAATTGTAATAACATAAACATCTTAGTAAGATCACTTTAAGATATTTATTTTATTATTTCTTATCAATATTAAGTGAGCATTTTATCTTGCCAAATTTTTAATTTGTAAAGTGATCATTTATAAGTTGTGAGATCACATTTTGAATTGGATAGCTTGGTATATTTGTGAGAGATTTATTTTATCAAAATTTATTATTTTGTAATTTTCTATTCATGCTGTAAAATTTATATTGGGGTTATACTCACCCCTTTATAGGAGTGTACATATTTTTATAAGGGTTGTACTCTCCCGTTAGGAGAGTACTATTTGTAAGCTATTTTGCATTTAGTGGATTCGGGTGGCTAGTGGACGAGCCATTTTAGTTTTTTTGAACCACATAAAATTGTGCCTATTATCTCTCTTTACTTTAATGATTTTATATTTTGTGCATTAAGAATTGTATCTTGTCATTATAAAATCAAAATAAATTTTTTTACTCCCCTTCCACACACACACACAAACACCCCTTCTTGGGTGCTATAGTGAGTCACACTGGTATCTAACCCTTCTATTATTGTCTTAACATCCAAGAGTAGATCTTTTCATTATGACACAAGGTTTCCCAAAGGGTTAACTACTAGAGGGACAATCCACTCATGGACCTCCACTTTAGATACTATACCATTTGATTATTGGAAAAATAGAATTAGTACATTTTTAAGAGGTCAAGATGCACGCATGTGGTACAGGTTGACACATCAATATCATACACCCATGGTAGAAGTAAATGGCATTAAAGTAGAAAAACCTTTTGAGGAATGGACTACAGATGAAAAGAGAACTTGATGAATTAAATGCTAGGGCTTGTAATACTTTACAATGTGCTTTATTACCTGATTGTTACATAAAAATTTCTATGTTAAGTATAGCAAAAGAAATATGGGATAAACTCATTATAACTTATGAAGGAACTAGCAAAGTTAGATATGCTCATATAAACAGACTTGTTCATGAATGTGAGTTATTTCATATGTCTCCTTTTGAATCTATTTTCGATATGTATACTAGATTCATGAAAATAATTAACACATTGCATTCTCTTGGAAAAACATATAGGAATTAAGACTTAGTCTATAAGATTCTTAAATGTCTTCCAAAAGAGTGGGAAGCTAAAGTAAGCTATTAAGCTTAAGGATTTATCTACTTATCCACTTGATCAACTTTTGGGTTCTTTGATAACACATGAATAAGTTATTGCTCAAAGGGATAAGATGGATAACTCATCAAAAAGGGAGAAGGAGAAAGGAAAAGCCATTGCATTACAAGTTGATGATAGTGATGAGCATAACACCTCAAGCTCGAATAATGATATTGATGAGGTGGTCATGCTATCCAAAAGGCTTGAGAACTTGCTAAGGAAGAATAATCAAAGGTATAAAAAATCTAAAAATTATAAATTTCAAAATAAGAAATTTTCTACAGGTGAATGGATCATTTGCTACCACTGTAACAAGCTTGGACACATAAGAGGTGATTGTCCAAAACTTGCTGAATCAAAGAAGAAAGAGATTTATGTAAAAAGAAGAAAAAATCTAAAAGAGAAAAAGTACCATAAGAAGAAGAAGAAGACTTTATTGTCCAATCCAGATTCAAATGAATCAAGTACTTGCTCATCCAATGAAGAGGTCAACATATGTCTTATGGCAAATGGAGAATCAAAGATTTTCAAGAGGTATGTAATGATATATCTTATGATGAATTAGATGATGCTTTTAATGATTTAGTTATTGAATATAAAAAATTTAAAAAAAAATACAAAACCTTAGAAAAGAACATAAAAAATCATATATGCATTTTTGTGATTTAAAAATGAATGTGATAATTTAAAAAGTAAAAATAATTCTATTAAATTGTTCCTTACTTGTATGTAAACTTGAAAGAGAGAATATCTTGTTAAAAAGCAAGATTAGAATTATGTTTGAAATCACAAGTTCATTATAATGCTTCATCAAAAAACATTTAATAAAAAATTATTTGCATCATACACATCCCACTCATATACCACATAATTATCATGTTAAGCCATATGCAAACACTAATGTGGTGCAACTATTGTGATAGAAAAGGGATATTTCATTTGATTGTTATGCACAAATTAAAAACACTAAGCAATCATCTTATGTATGGGTACCAAAAGGTATAAGCACTACACAAACCACACACATGCCGATATCTTGCTTCAATTTAGAATGTGGACCCAAACATGTTTGGGTTTCAAAAGTTAACATGTGATTTTCTTTTGTAGGAATGCCTTCAAAGAAAAATCAAAAAAGGCATGTGATACTTGGACAGTGGATGTTCAAGATATATGACGGGAGATAAAGTTAAATTCACAACTTTAGAATCAAGTGATGGAGGATTTGTTACATATGGAGATAATGGAAAGGGAAAGATTGTTGGCATTGGTTCTATTTGTAAGAATTCTATCACTTTAGATAATGTTTTTTTAGTAGAAGGATTAAAATAGAATTTAATTTCTATTATTCAATTATGTGATAAAGGTTTGAATGTAGTATTTCATGCATCATATTGTATTATAAATGATAATGAAAATGTTTCGTTAGTATGACAAAGACATAAAAATATTTATGTCATTGATTTAAATTTACTTTTTTTTAAAAATCACTCATGATGATATATAGTTATGGCATGGTAGACTTTGTCATATTAACATGCACACACTCAATAAAATTGCTAAACATGATTTAATAGTTGGATTTCCTAAATTAAATTTTCATTCAAACTATGTTTGTGATGCATGTATTCATGGTAAGAATTCTAGAAGCTCCTTTAAATGTGAAAATATTTTTTTCTACTTCTAGACCTCTAGAATTGTTGCACATGAATTTATTTTGTCCTATTAGGACCACTAGCTTAGGTGGAAAAAATTATGGTTTTGTGATTGTTGATGTTTTCTCTAGATATACTTGAGTTTTGGTGAGTTTAGAAAGTTTTCTAAATATATTCAAAGAGAACTAGGCCTTTTGATTAATAGGGTTCAAACTGATCATGGTGGTGAATTTAAAAAATAAATTATTTGAGGATTATTGTGATGAACATGGGAATAGACATAATTTTTGCATAGAACTCCCAACAAAATGGAGTAGTAGAGAGAAAAAATAGAATATTAATTGAATTAAGTAGATCTATGCTTGATGAGTATAAATTGCTAAAATAGTTTTAGACAGAAGGAGTAAATACTGCATGTTATGTGATGAATAGGATCTATGTTAGACCAATTTTGAAGAAGACACCCTATGAATTAGTTTTTTGAAAGAAGCCTAAGATTGAATAGTTTCATGTATTTGGATGTAAATGCTTTATTTTGAATAATGGAAAAGAGCATTTAGGTATGTTTGATTGCAAATCAGATGATGGTATTTTCTAAGGATACTTTTTTTTAGTAGAGCTTATAGAGTTTTCAATAAGAGAAAAATGATTGTAGAAGAATCAATACAAGTTAATTTTGATGAAAATTTAATTGATCCCATTAGAAATGAAGTGATTGATGAAGAGATTGATAATTTTAAGAAAATATCTTTAGAAGATAATGTGGATGATTCATTACCTAAAGAATGGAAATATAATAAAACCATCCAAATAACTTATTAGGAGATCCTTCAAAAGGAGTTATGACCGTAAGACATAGTAGAGAGGTTATAGATCATTCAATATTTTATCTAAGGTTGAACCTAAAACTTTAGAAGAAGCATTAAAAGATAATTTTGGATTATTGCTATGGAAGAGGAGTTGAATCAATTTGTAAGAAATGATGTTTGGGAATTTGTCCCAAGACCCCAAGATCAAAATGTCATTGGAATAAAATGGGTCTTTAGGAATAAGCTAGATGATTTAGGTTATATTATTAGAAATAAAGCTAGGTTAGTTGCACAAGGGTACACACAAATTGAAGGTGAAGATTTTGAAGAATCCTTTGCACCCGTAGCAAGACAAGAAGCTATTAGGTTACTCCTTGCTTATGCTTGTTTTAAGGATTTTAAACTTATTCAAATAGATGTCAAGAGTGCATTTTTGAATGGATTTATTGACCAAGATGTATTTGTAGAGCAACCACCTAGATTTGAGTGCCTTGATTGTCTAAATCATGTTTATAAATTAAAAAAAGCCTTATATGGTTTAAAACAGGCTCTTCGTGCTTGGTATGATAGTTAAGTAACTTTTGATAGATCATGGATTTAGAAAGGGTGGAGTAGATACCACCTTTCTTAAGAGCATAGATGATGATTTGATTATGGTAAAAGTGTATGTAGATGATATATTATTTGGAAGTACAAATGAATCTTTGTGCCATGAGTTCTCATCTTTGATGTCTAAAGAGTTTGAAATTAGTATGATGGGAGAACTTGATTTTTTCTGAGGTCTTCCAATGAAGCAACAAGAAAATGGCACATTCATCTATCAAACTAAGTACACAAATGAATTGCTTGAGAGGTTTGACATGAAAAGATTTAAATCTTGTAAAACTCCTATGATCCCATCTACAAAATTGGATTTAGATGAATTAGGAAAATCTGATCAAAAACTTTATAGAGTATGATAGGTTCACTTTTATACCTTGCTATTAGTAGGCGATATTATGTTTGTTGTTTGTTTGTGTGCTCATTTTCAGCCAACCCAAAGAATCTCATTTAATAGCGAAGTGTATCTTTCGATTTGATAGGCACTACTAAGTTAGGTTTATGGTATCCTAAAATTTATCATGTGATTTGGTTACTTATTTGATTTGCTTGGATGCAAAGTAGATAGAAAAAGCACATCGCACATGTCAATTTTAGATCATCGCTTGTGTCTTGGTCATCCAAGAAACAAAAATTTTGTAGCTTTATCCACTCGAGGAGTATACATGGTTGTTAGAAGTTATGTTGCTCGTCCTTGGTTAAAGCAATAATTAAAAGATTTTGGTATTAAGCAAGATCACATTCTAGTTCAGTGTGATAATATTAGTGTTATTAGTTTAACCAAAAATCCTATCCACCACTCATGAACCAAGCATATAGAAATTAGACATCATTTTATTAGGGATCATATTTTTAAAGGTGATGTTAATATTAATTTAATTAATACGGATATACAAATTGTAGATATTTTTGCAAGACAATTACCCGATGAACATTTTTGTACTTTAAGATGCATGCTTGGAATGTTAGATCCTAATACTTAAAATTATATGTAGTCTATTCTCACTTTTTGATGTTGTCAAAAGGGGGAGAAGAGTAAAATGTTGGTGAGTATTAAGTCTATTTCATGCATACATTTGGGGAGCAACATTATTCATCTCTTGTGCATAAGTTTGTTTTTTCAAGAGAAGTTTTTCAAAACTATGATGAAAGGTCAATTTGCACCTTCATCAAAATAAACATTAGTTTTTCATCATCAAAAAGGGGGAGATTGTTGGCTTAATGAGCCTCATGTTCAATCCGATCAATTTTGATGATAACAAATAAATGCTTGCATATTTTAATGTATATTTTTATGTGTTTAAGATATATTAATTG
Source organism: Cymbidium sinense (assembly GCA_021442155.1). NCBI lineage: Eukaryota > Viridiplantae > Streptophyta > Magnoliopsida > Asparagales > Orchidaceae > Cymbidium > Cymbidium sinense. The sequence goes on from JAKCPB010000186.1 coordinate 464,806, forward strand.
CTAATTATATATCCAATACATCTCACAATATGTTTGAGGAAATGGAAAGAATAGAAGAATCAAAGGTAGATCAAAATGGATAATGTTAAGCTCAAGATATAATATTTTAGGTTATATGCATTTATAACTATCTTAGAAATTCATAGGAGTTCATTGGCATGAATTAATTTGCTCACAACTTAACATATTATTATTTTTTAAATAATGATAATGAGGTTAATTTTCATAATTCTCTATCTAATTAATATTCAATTATATGTTTCATACATAACATTTGAATTATCAAAATAAATGACAATAAATTATGAGTATTAAGTGTAATTAGTTTATATACTTAATATAATTAAATATTTTAATTTAATTTTAAGGTTATATGATAACTAACATATGTATGATTATATATAAATTATATCATAATATTTAAATGTCATATTTAAAAATTAACAAAAATATGTGGAATTTTGTACTTTAGCCAAAGTCATTTTATAATAAAGGAATTTATATCTGATTTCATCTCCAACGGATTCCTTGGATTTTTTTCCTTTAATTTGATAAGTTACATGACCCATGTTTGATTAAAATTGAATTTATTATGACTTTGCAAACATTAGCTGATTTTAATAATGAATGCATGCTACATGCTTTGAATATATTAAGAGACATATTTGATTATTTTTGACTTGCCCATGTGATTAGCTGAATTTTGTCTGTTTGAATTTAATATTTATTTAATATAAATTATATTTTTATTGAATATTAAATTATTATATGATAAAATGATGTTAGAATAATTTATTTTTTTGAAAAAAATTCAAAATGACCTTCTTGCCTATAAATAGCCCTCATTCTCTTCATGAAAGCATTCCTCATTCAAATTCTAAATCCTTTAGCAAATTTAAGAGAAAATTTCCTAGATTTTCCTTCCAAGTGCTCTCCAAATATTGCAAGATTAAATCCTTGGTTTGGAAACTTCAACATCTTCAACTAAGCAAGCTTTCCCAAATTACTTGAGTTTATTTTCCTGATCTTAACCCCTTTTTAATTGTTCAAAATATTTTCACCATCTATTTTTTTTTCCAATTTATACTTTTTGGTGGATTAGTCTTTGGACATCAAAGTCTAAGTTTTTCTCATCAAAGTTTCTTCAATCATTTTTTTGTGAAAAACTCTTGTGATAGTTTGTAGGATAAAATTTCAACTTGTTGAAATTTCTCTAACAAATTTCTAAAATATTTCATTAGTCTTATTTGAAAGATCATCTATTCTTAGATCTATTTTAGAAGTATATTTTAAGCATTTTAAATTAATTTATTATTTAAACTATTTTCATATTTGCTAGATCTCTTTTTAATTAAAAGCTTAAATTTTCACTTAGATCTATCATATACTAATTTTATTTAAGTATTTTGTGATCATTTACATTAATTGAAAGCATCTTTTTGGTTAAAATAAAATAAATTATTCCTTGCTGAAATCTATTTTATTGTGCAAAAGAATATTATGAATTTATTTTGAAATTAGTTTTATATTAGTCTACAAATTGTAAAAACATAAACATCTTAGTAAGATCACTTTAAGATATTTATTTTATTATTTCTTATCAATATTAAGTGAGAATTTTATCTTGCCAAATTTTTAAGTAGGAAAGTGAGCATTTATAAGTTGTGAGATCACTTTTTGAATTTAATAGCTTGGTATATTTGTGAGAGATTTATTTTATCAAAATTTATAAATTTTGTATTTTTTCTTTTCATGCTATAAAATTTATATTGGGGTTGTACTCACCCCTTTGTAGGAGAGTACATATTATTGTAGGGATTATACTCACCCCGTTATAGGAGAGTACTATTTGTAAGCTAATTTGCATTTAGTGGATTCCTAGCCATGGGTGGCTTGGCATGGATGTAGGCTGATTTTGGGGTTTGTCCGAATCCCGTAAAAATTGTGTGCCTATTGTCTCTCTTTACTTTACTATACTTTTATTTTTGTTGCATTAAGAATTATATCTTATCATTATAAAATCAAAAATTATTATTTTACTAAAACTCAAAATTTAAGATTTAACTTTTTTTTTTAATATCAATTTTACCAAAGTATCTTGGGAAATATAGTGTATAAGTTTAACCTATGGTTTTTGAAATGCTCTTGGGTCCATTGCATGTAGAGCCATAAATATTCCTTCAACAAGGATAAATTTTCTATATTAGTTTGAGGCAAAATTTATGATTAGATAGGAGAAGAGTTTTACTAACATATATTTAACATTTTGGGTGTCAAGTTAACTTTTTAATTAGGTCATGTGACATTGTATATCGAGTTAGGACACTGATATTTTAAAACTTAAAAATATGGCAAATCCATTTTTTAAAATATACACTGAGTTCATTTTGATATAATATTATTTAGAATACCATTTTAGTTATAAGCCAAGTATTAATATGAGGCTAAGCTCATGATGTCATTTTAGTCCCATTCTCAGCTATGACTCACAAATCACACAAAATAGCCAGCAATATAGCCTAAAAGCTGAAAATGAGAGGGAGAAACAGAAATCACCAGAGCACGAGGATGAGGGCTCGGGCAATATTTTTTTGGGTTTTTGCTCAGGGTTTAGTTTTAGGTTTAGGTTTAGTTTTAGTTTGGTTTAGGTTTAGGGATCAGTTTAGTTTAGTTTAGTTTGGTTAGTTTAGGCCTGGATGGTCAGGCCCAGGCCTGATTACAGTTAGCCCAGGATCAGTCCAGGCCCAGTGGCCCATTTAGATAGGCCTAGCCTCAGTCAGGAGCCCAGGGCCTAGCCCAGTTAGGTCAGTTTAGCCTGGGCCCATGCCTGGCCCAGGACTCCATGCCTGTAGATCAGTTTGGGCCCAGTGGCCCAGGGCCTGGGCTCAGGCCCAGGGGCCCAGGGCCCAGGATCCCAGCTCAGGGCCCAGGGCCCAGGGCCTGGGCCCTTCAGGGCCCAGGGCCCACCTAGGGCCTCCTCTGGCTCAGGCCTGTGCCAGCCCAGGCCTGTGGGCTCAGGCCTTCAGGGCTCAGGCCCAGATCTCAGGCTGGCCCCAGCCCAGGCCTAGGGCCTTTGTGGCCCAGCTCCAGCCTAGGGCCTTCCCATCAGGCCCAGGCCTGTGGCTCAGTGGCCCAGGGCCCAGGCCCAGGGCCCAGGGGCCAGCCTGGCCCAGCCCAGGCCTGGGCCCCAGCCCAGCCTGGGCCCAGGCTCCAGGCCCAGGCTCAGTGGGGCCCAGGGCTCAGGGCCTAGGCCTGTAGCCTCACTCCCAGCCTCCTCAGGCCATGGCCCAGCCCAGGGCTCAGGGCCCAGGCTCAGCCTGTGGCCCACCTCCAGGGCCTCAGGCCCAGGCCTGGCCTAGGCCCAAGCTCAGGGCCTAGCCCAGCTCAGGCCCAGGGCCTCAGGGCCCATGGGCCCAGCTCAGGGCCCCAGCCCAGGCCTCAGGGGCCCAGGGCCCAGGCTCAGGGCCCAGCCTGGCCCAGCCTAGGCTCCTGGCCCAGGGCCCAGGCTCAAGGGCCCAGGTCACCACTCAGGGCCCAGCCCAGGGCTCAGGGCCCAGGGCCCATGGCTCACTCCCCAGGGCCCATAATCTAGGCCCATGGCCTTTGGGCTCATGGCCCAGGGCCTATTCATGGCCCAGGCCCTTGGCCAGCCTGGGCTCCTGGGCCCAGTAAGGTGTGGCTTTTGGGCTCAGGTTTAGGTCTTGGGCCCAGGGCCTAGGTTTAGGGCTGCAGGGCCTGGTTTAGGGTTTAGGTGGTGTAGGTTTAGCCTTTAGGGCCTGTGGTTGGGTGGTTTTATTCAGATATTTCAACATTTCTTCTTTGATTTCACCAACCAAGTAGTGCACCAAGTTTACTATGACATAAGTGATGACATAGATAAAAATTGATCATACATAGAGCAAATCAAAAATCTTAGATAACTAGAGCTATCTCTACTAAAGACAAAGTCCATAAGCAGATCGGATGGGTCTTCGCTCACTTCATAAGAACCACAACCACCTCAAGCAATCAGACATCATATCCCCATCTATCCCTCCATGAAAGCACCATGGTGTAACCTTTGCCGCTCCTCCGCCTCCATAACCACCACCGCTCACACCACCTCCATATCCATCACCTCCTGATCCCCACCACCACAAATGATAACCACTCTTCCTTGCCTCCAACGCAGATCTAGATTAAGAGCACTGATGTTCTCACCAAAGTCCACCCATTATTAGGCTACTTTATTATTAGTTTAGGCCTGGGTTTACATTTAGGCCCAGGGCATCAGGTCAGATTAGGCCTGGTGGCCCAGGGTTAGGGCCTGGTGGTGTTTAGCCCAGGTAGGGCCCAGGCTCAGGATAGGCAGGGCTCAGGTTTAGTGGCTCAGGGCTTGTGCCTGGTGGTCAAGGCTCTAAGGGCCCAGGGCTCAGCTCAGTGGTCAGGGCTCAGTGGCCTGGCTCAGAGCCTGGGCTTAGGGCCTAGGGCCCTGCCTGGGCTCCCGGCCCAGGCCTTAGGGCCTCTAGGGCCAGGCTCAGGATCTAGGGTTTGTATTTATGGTTTCTTATTTATTTATTTTTTTTTTAAATTCAAGCAAACCCAGTTTAGTTTATTTAGTTTATCTTTTTTTAATCTTTATTTAGGTTCAATCTTATTTATTTTATTAACCATTTGTTTTATTATTTAGGTTTTATATTTAGTTATTCTTTAGGTTTAGGTTTGCCTATTTTTTAGTTTACTTTTATTTTTATTTTATTTTTTAGGTTTATATTTTATTTAGGTTTAGCTAGTTTATTTTATTTTTTTGCTGAGGTTTTAGGTTTTTTTATTTTGGTTTATTTTGTTTCTTTAGTTTTAGGTTTAGTTTTATTTAATTTATCTTTAGGTTTTTATTTATTTTAGTTTTAATATTTTAGTTTTAGTTTGGCTGTTTTATTTTATTTTTATATTTTTTTTTTTAGTTTAGGGTTTTATTTTATTTTTTTTATTAATTTTAGGTATTTTTTAGGTTTAGGTTTTATTTAGTTTTTATTATTTTATTTTAGGTTTATTTTATTTTTGTTTTAGGTATAGTTTTTATTTTATTTAGGTTATTTCTCTTTTAGTTTAGTTTAGGTTTTTATTTATTTTATTTTATTTTTTTTATTTTTTTGTTTTATATTCTTTTTAGGTTTAGGTTTAGGTTTTAATTTAGGTTTATATTTTATTTTATTTTATTTTATTTTATTTTGGTTTAGGTTTTTATTTGTGGGTTTAGGTTTAGGTTTTATAGTTTTTTTAGTTTTGGGTTTAGTTTAGTTTATAGTTTGTTTAGGGTTTTTGGTTTTTTTTTTTTTATTTTATTTTAAAAGAGAACAAATTCATATTCAACATTTCTTCTTTATTTTCATCAACCAAGTAACACACCAAGTTTTTATACACAAGTGACAACATAGATAAAAATGAGCTGGTTGATGGTGATGTTCCTAGATCGTTCCATTCTTAGGGTTAGTTGGGTTTAGGTTAGTTTTGGTTTCTTTATTAATTTATTTAGTTACTTTAGGTTTAGTTTAGGGTTTGGGGTTTATGGTTTAGATTTTTATTTGAAATTTAAGTAAACCTATTTAGTATTTAGTTTATTTTATTTATTTTATTTTTATTTATTTAGGTTTTATTTTATTTAGTTTATTTTATATTAGTTTAGTTTTAGTTTTAGTTTTTTTTTAGTTTTCTTTAGTTTTTTTTTTAGGTTTAAGTTTAGTTTTTTTTAGTTTAGTTTTATTTTTTATTTTATTTTTTTCATCTTTGTTTTATTTTATTTTATTTTAGGTTTAGTTTTTTGTTATTTTGTAGGTTTTTGGTTTTAATTTTAGTTTAGCTTAGTTTTTTTTATTTTATTTTATTTAGTTTAGTTTAGTTTAGTTTATTTTATTTCTTTAGTTTAATTTTATTTTAGTTTAGCTTAAGTTTTTATTTTATTTTATTTTATTTAAGTTTAGGTGTTATTTTTATTTTAGGATTTTTTAGTTTTTTTTATTTTAATTTTTATTATTTTATCTATTATTTATTTTTTATTTTAGGTTTAGTTTTTATTTTATAGGTTTATTATTTTAGTTTTATTTTTTTTTTTTAGTTTTAGGTTTTTTATTTTATTTTATTTTATTTTTTTTTATTTATTTTATTTTTGGTAGTTTAGGTTTTAGTATTTTAATTAATTAATTTTATTATTTTAGGCTCAGTTTAGGTTTAGTGGCCTAGGATTTATTGTAGGTTTAGATTTTAGTTTTTTGTAGGTTTATGTTTAGGGTTTAGGGTTTAGGGTATGTTTTTAGGTAGGTTTAGTTTGGGTAGGTTTAGGGTAATTTAGGGTTTTTTTTAACCAGTAGGGTTGGTTGTGGGTTTAGGGTTTAGGTTTAGGTTTAGGTTTAGGTTTAGGGTTTAGTGTAGGTTTAGGGTTTAGGGTTTAGGTTCGGCTTAGTGTTTTAATTTTTTTAATGACAATAAAATCATATTCAACATTTCAATTCATTAACCAAGTAACACACCAAGTTTTCTAAGAGACAATGACATAGATAAAAAATGAGCACGATAGAGAAAATCAAAACCTTAGATAACTTAGTAACATCCTCATCATATCCCCATCTCCCTCCGCCACCACCACTGGCTTCAGAATCCTTCGCCGCCTCCTCTCTCGCCTCCATAATCAGCACCGCCCCTCACCACCTCCATATCCACCATCACCTCCAAATCCCCACCACCACCCTGATAATCTCGCTTCCACCTTCCAAGAAGATCTAGATGAGCCTGGTTAACGGTGATGCTCCTATTGTCAAGGTTCTGCCCATTCTTAGGATTTTTCTTAAAATCAAAAGTGGGAGAATTTTATTGCAAAAAAGAAAGGGATATAAAGTCCTTAATAGAGATCAATCTCTAAACTACTGATTAAACAGCTATAATTATCCTAAAGAGATAAATCCCCTACCTGTTACAAGAAAACCAAAGCAAAAGAAAGAAAAGACAAAAATTAAGAATGGAACAACACAAAATTCCAAGAAGGGAAGCCAAAGCCATCTATATCCCAAAATCATCTAAGAGATGCACAAACCACCTACAACCCTAAAACCTGCCACAAACCTACAAAGAACTTAAGATAGAGATATGCATCTAGAAATAAGGACAAGCTAAGTACACAAAAGGAACAAAATGATAAAATCTTAGATAAGGCTTATTCATCTCTGGGCAATAGATATGTGAGAATCCAAACTTCAAAAGAAGGGTTACAATCATATGGTGCTACCAAAATAAAAAATCCATCATAGCCAACTTACCTTGATTAAACCAAATAGACAAATAAGAGCTAGCCAAGAGATTTATCATCAGAATTAAATAGGTAACTAACTAGAAAAACATCCAGCCAAACTAGAGCAAAGCAACCAACTAAACAAGACAATAGCCAAGAAACAACCACCATCAAAGCCACCCAAAATAATCAAAAATTTTGCAGATCCACCAACCAACATTAGAGCTGTAGCCAGCCATCAAGGCCACCCAGCAAACCATAGTAGCATAAATAGCAACAAAGCTAAGAACAACCAAAGCCATATATAGGTTCATCCCAGAATAGAAAGAAATGACAAGCCAATGGACCATCCAGCCAACAGGCAAACACCACAAAAAAACTTCAAAAAAATCACCATAAAAGGGGAATAAAACTAGATGGCAGGTAACAACTCCAGAGAGAGTAACTCAGCCTAGGAAGGGACAAAGCCCATGGCCAAGCTCAACCAATAATCATGACGCCAGATAGCCAAAACCAATAGCAAATGGGAAAACCATATCCATAAGCAACCATCAGCCAATAAACCCTCAAGAATAAAAGAGGTTAGGAAAAGGAGCAAGCTAAGTTTGCTAATCACTAGGCCATCATAAAACTGACACAATAAGAGACTAATAAGAGGAGACAGCCACCAAAACCACAGGGAAACCAAAGCTCAACAAGTATAAATAAGTCATCAAAAAAAGATACCATTCTTATTTAGTTTATTTTATTTATTATGTTTGTGGTTTTTTATTTTTAATTTATTTTAGTTACTAGTTTAAGTTTATTTGGGGTTTATTTATTTTTAGGGTTTAGATAGGTTTAGTTTGGGGTTTTATTTTAGGTTTAGGGTAAGGTTTATTTTTAGGTTTTATGATTTATATTTAGTCATTTAGGTTTTTTATTTATTTAAGATTTTGGTTTATGGTTTTTTTATTAAGCAAACTAGTTTAGGTTTATTTAGTTTATTTTTTATCTTTAATTTATATTTTATATTTTATTAGGTCTTTTATTTATTTAGTCATTTATTTTAGTTTATGTTTTATTTAGTTTATTTTTTTAGGTTTATTTTTTTTTTTAGTTTAGTTTATTTTTATTTATTTTTAGGTTTAGTTTTATTTTTATTTTTTTTGGTTTAGTTTAGGATTTTATTTTATTTTTTTTAGGTTTAGGTTTTAGGTTTATTTTAGGTTTCCTTTAGGTTTTATTTTTGTTTTAGGGTTTATTTTACTTATTTATTTTATTTATTTAGGTTAGGTTTAGGTTTTGTTTATTTCTTTTAACAATCACCATGTACCCCAAGTATGCAGTGAGGGTTGCTATAGTAACAAACAAAGATATAATTGTCAAAATAATCATGACTTTAAATCATCAGATGTCAAGTTAGTAATGTAGAATAAACCAAAAATCCTATCCCAGCAAAGATTAGTCCATGAAACGAATTATTAGATCCGGAATACAGTACTACTGTTAATTAATGGAATTAATGATACATGGTTCATAGAAAGATAAATATTTTATGTGTTCAAGAAACTAAATGGTTGGTGAGAAGGCCAAGGAGATTGATAGTTAGGTTTTAAACTTTTATTAAAGTCAACTAGAAATGGAGTAGGGATTATGATAAAAGTTTGAAGGATAATGTTATAGTTGATGTGAGATAGAATTATAGCTCTAAAGATTATTGGGATACTAAGATTATCAATGTTAAGTGTCTATGCTCCTCAAGTAGGTTTAGGTAAGTCGTTTTGGAATGAATTAGAGGTTAATAGATACCTCTTAAGTTTTATTTGGGAGATTTATGGACATGTTGGTAGAGTGGTGAAGATTTTAGTATTCATGGTGGTTATGATTTTGGAGTGACTAATGAAGAAGGTGTTTTAGATTTGTGTTATGATTTAGGTTGCTAATACTTTATTTAAGAAAAGAGATGAACATATTATTACTTATAATGGATCTAAAAAGATTGATTATTTTTGATAAGAAAATAGATCGCTTAGATTGTAAAAAATTGTGGTCATTAAGTGAAATTTTAAGTACCCAACATCTATAGTTTTAGATTTTAAGATGAAAGGTTGTAAGAGAAAAATAAACTAAATTATTATCCTATTAGATGGGGACATAAAGAACATAAAAAAATATTTTAAGAGCAAGCTACAAGAAATTAGAATTTGATGTTCATAAGGAAGCTAACCTATGAAAAATATCAAGTGAAATTAAGCAAGTTACAAAGATGTGCTTAGAATCAAAAGGAAAAGCTAATAAGAATAGTTGGTGGTGGAGTCGAGTCAAGAAAAGATAAGAAATAAGAAGCATTGTTATAAAAAGTTTAGATGTAAAAATGGAGAATTGGGAAAGATATAAAGTGGGTAGATTCTAAAGCAACATATGATGCAAAAAAAATTTAGCAGTGGTTTATACAATAGATTAGATCCAAAAAGGAGAAAAGATGTATGTATAAGTTAGCCAAAGAGATAAGAAGCAAAAGACATACCAAGTGAGTATTAAGGATGAAAATAAAGTGCAGAAAAGATATTGAAAATAGGTGGATGAGGTATTTTGATAAACTTTTCAATGAAGGATCCAATGTACAATTGATTTTAGCAACAATACCCTAAATAAAAATAGAGCATTTCTATCATCTAATAAATAAGAAGAAGCTTTAAAGAAAATGAAATGTGGAAAAGCAAGAGACCATAATATTCCAATGTGTGGAAATATTTAGAGATCAAGGAATTTCTTGGCTTACAAATCAATGTTATTCTAAAGACTAAAAAAGATGCCATAAGTGGAGAAAGAGTTTGTTGGTTCCATTTAAGAATAAAGGTGATGCACAAGACAAATAAATTATAGAGGAATTAAGTTAATGTGCCATACATTAAAATTATGGGAGAGAGTAAAAAGGTTACAATGTGATACATAAGTTTCTCACAATGTTTCATGCCAGATCTACTATGGATGCTATACATTTGTTAAGAGGTTTGATGGAGAAGCATAGAGAAAGTGAGAAGGATCTACATATATTTATTGATTTGAGAAAGCTTATGATAAAGTCTCAAGAGATGTTCTTTGGAGAGTTCTAGAACGTAAGTTAATATTGGTTATATTCAAGTCACATATGTATACTGAGTCAATACTTGTGTCCAAACACAAGGAGGATTGACAAAATATTTTCCTATTTCATTGGATTACACCAAGGATCAACATTAAGCCCTTATATTTTTACTTTAGTTATGGATGTTCTACAGGCATTTACAAGAAGATGTACCTTGGTGTATGCTTTTCCATGACATTCTTCTTGTTGATAAGACTAGAGGGAGTCCAAACTTGAATTATGGAGGTCAACTTAGAGTCTAAAGGTTTTCATTAAGTAGATCTAAATTTGAATATATGGAATGTAATTTAGTTGTGAGTTTTAGTGATAGGGTTGTGACTTTAGGTGATCAAGTCATTAATAAGGGTTTATCTAGATATTTAGGCTCATTGTTCAAAATGATGGTTAGAAGATGTTATTAGTAGAATTCAAGTTGGATGGTTGAAGGGAGGAATGGCCTATTATGTGATAGGTTCCATTTAAACTTAAGGGAAAATTTTAAGATGGTGGTAAGTGCAATGACTTATGGTGTTAATGTTGGCCAATAAAAGAGAAATAAGACTAAGTTATGTTACAGAGATGAGGATGCTAGTGGATGAGTGGTTTTACCCTGAGATAGAATGCAAAATGAGTTTTATTAGTAGCTCCAGGGTAGATAAGATTAGGGAGTTTAGATGGTTTGGCCACATAGTAGTATTAGAGAGTAGATGCATTAGATTTGCCTATGTTAAGAAAGGTAGAGGTAGACCTTGACTTGGTTAAGATGTTATTGATCTTACTATACTTTAATTTGAGAATTTGACACACAGTACAATGGAGTAAGGATTCATTAGTTAAGTGGGATTAAGGCTTGTTGTTTTGTTTGTTTATTTATTTTAGTTTGGCTTTGTTTAGTTTAGGTTTAGGTTTTATTTATTTATTTTTTAGGTTATATTTTTAGGTTTAAGTTTTATTTATTTTTTATTTTATTTTATTTTAAGTTTATTTTATTTATGTTTTAGTTTTAGTTTTTATTTTATTTAGGTTTTTTCTTAGGTTTATTTTATTTTATTTTAGTTTAGGATTTTATTTATTTTATTTTATTTATTTTATTTTATTATTTATTTTATTTTTTTTTATTTTTATTTTATTTTTAGGTTTAGGTTTAGGTTTTAGTTTAGGTTTTGTTTTATTTTATTTATTTATTTTATTTAGGTTTAGTTTTTATTTATTTGATTTTAGTTTTTATTTAGCTTAGATTATTTCTAGGTTTGTAGGTTTAGGGTTTAAGGTTGTTTAGTTTAGGGTTTAGGGGTTTTTTTAAGAAAACCAATAGAGGGGATACCACAAAGAAATGAGTACAAGTTCCTTAAGAAGGGAAAATTTTCTTAATTACCACTCAAAGAGCTACATTGAGCCTATAGAGAAAAATCCCTACATTTAGCCTATAGAGAAAAATCCCATATCTAATACAACAAAAGCAAGGAAATAAAAACCTAAGCAAAAGAAATAAAAGACCAAAAAATAACTAAGCAACAACACAGTAAATAGGAGGATCAGCCTAAACCCACTACTAGAATCAAAAGTCTTTTGAGAGTTGCATAATCCAAATCCCGAATTTGAAACCTGCAAAGAACCTGTAAAAGAATCCTATAAGCAACTAGAATATGTAATTAGCAGAGCTAGAGAAAATCAAGTTTAAGCACATAATAAAGAGCTGTATAAGAGAAACTTCAAATAAGACTCAGGCTCAGTCACCTTCATCTAAAGGGGAAACCACAAATGTGAGCATCCAAACTTCAAAAGAAGGGTTACAATCACATATGCTACTACCAGCCAAAAGATAATAGGGAAATCATCCCAGCCATCATCGCCCACTTACGTCGACAAAGGAAATCTGCCAAAGAGTGAAAGTCAACAATTCTCTAGTACATGCTACCCAAGGAACAGAAATAGCTAGCCCACAAATCACCCAGTCGACTAAAGGCCACCAAGCCTGAAAGGAAGTAGCATCAACAAAACCACCCCAACAGAAATGAAAGAGCAGCTGCCAAGATTTCACCCTGAAAATAAAGCCACCATGGATAGGAACCAAACCCATTAGTGTCACAAGACAACCACAGGCAACAGCCCAAAACCAAAACAGCAACCAACAATTAGCACTAAGAAACCAGCAATTCCAAATCAGATAAGAGAATAAGGCCAACACTAACAGCAGCCACCAGTCTAACCCAGATAGCATAAGCAAGAAATAAAAAGGCAGTCGCAATACCTCCATCAGAGATAAAAAGATAGCCACAAGAAAATAGCAGCACTAGAAAACACTAGAAAATCACCACTAAGAGCAGCAGGGAAAATAGCCCAGCCCACTCTACCAATCAAGAGGCAAGACACAGGAAACAAAGGGAGCTAAAGAAACCAAATCCTCAGCCAAAATAATAGACCAAGCCAACAACACTCAAGGCAAAAAATAGTAGCCACCCAACTAAAGCAAACAATCACCACCAACAAACAACCATAATAAAACAAAAATAAAGAAAAACCACCAAAAAGGCAACCCTACTAGCTAACAACAGCTTAGAAAGAAAACTAAAATGAAAATCAACTAAACCAGCCAGCACAATCAATCAAACCAGCCAGCTCATAAAGCCACCCAGCTAATTAACAAAGCAACAGATGACCCAACTCCGATAAGGAGCAACCAATCTAAAGGGGAGGCAATCCCAACATAGAGAAAGATAGGCATAGTGATAAACCAACAGGAAGCCACCAAAAACAACCAAGAAACAAATGGTAATCACCCAACAAAAAAGTCGTTGGGAGGACCAACAACCACCAACACCAAGAAAAAAATAGGCCAAGGCCCCTTCCAGACTCCATGGATCAAAAAAAAATCAATACCAAAGAGAAAACAGATTACTAACGACCATAAATCAGCACCCTTCCATCCATAAGATAAAGGGAGAAACCAAATATACAAAAACCAACAAGCCTAAAAAGGATGAGGAGACAAAAACCACCAAATGGCCTAACACAAACTCAAGAGTGAAAAGATCAATAGTAGCCATCAAAACATAGCCACCCAAGATAGCCAAGTAGAGGGTAGTAGCAAATAATAGCACCCACCAAGCCCAAAAATAGTAGCAAAAAAACCTTCCTATGTAAGGAAATAGCTAACCAAAACAAGGGGCAAAACCAATACAAATTAAGAAAAGGGAAAAGCCAAAAGTAGATAGAGGCATAACTTAAAAGGAGGCCACCACAAGTTCAAGGAAGCACTTGAAGAAATTATTGACATTCAGATCCCTAAATAAAATAGTAATGAGAGAACACTCTCCAACAATAGAGGACCACCATGTCAAAGAGATCTCCCAAATATTATAGCACAAACTAGACAAGAAAGTGAACCAACAAGAGGAATGCAGCAAAATGAAAATGTACACAGAGAAAAACATAGAAAACCTAAAAAAATAAAGCAAAATTAATTTCTAAGATAAGGTAATCCGGTGTTATCCAGATTAACCAAGCCTCTCAAATGTCTAGGTAAATTAAGATGATCATAAAGAGTGAGATCATTTAATTTAGCACCTAGATTAAAAAAATCTACACAGGTATTTCCTTCACACCAAATGTGAGAAATTTTAAAGCATACTTGAGAGAGGAGTGTTCTAGTATGATTAAGAAGATAGAATAAATTATCATTCCCCATCTTAGTGGAAGTCTGTCAATAAGTTAAAGAGCATCAACTTCAATCCAAATATTAAAGAAACCTTTTTGCAAATAAATGCCAATAGCTTTGTTTACAACCATTAATTCAGCATAGATAATAGAACAAGCTTTAATAGGATAAGCAAAGCACAAATAGCATTACCTTCAAAATCCCTAAAAATGCCACCACAACCAAATGTATTCTAAGAGACGGAGCCATCAATATTAATTTTAATAATATTATTATGAGGTTCTATCCAATATATAATCTTATCTTCTTTATAGAAGGTGATCTCAAGCAGGTAAAGACCCAATTTTTTGGCCACAAATTTGTAACCTCCAAAATGTGTGTTACTAATTAAATTAGCATTGAATAATGCATGAATTCTTTTCCTTAGTTCTAGCAATAATCCTTTTATGATTCATAGGAATACCATGATATTTAACATCATTTCTATCCATATATATGAACCAAATAAGCATAATGGCAAATAAATCTTTGATATAACCTTTCATAGTTTTGTGGAAATATGCTTCAAGAGGTTGATATAAAGAAAGAAAGCCATGGAAATGGTTAGTATTAAAAAAATCATACCAAACCCATAATTTGGAGGCAATAGCACCATTGAAAAAAACATGATTAACATTTTTGATATGAAAACAACAATAACATTTGGAAGGCAAATGAAATCCTTTATCCAGAGCAAGGAATCAACAGGAATGAAGTTCATCAGAATTCTCCAAGGACAGTATACAAGATAGCGATGATATTATTCCAATGTTTAATAAATACATTAGAAGAAATATGAGCATCTCTAATATAATTCCAATCCTCTTTAAGAATAAAATCACCATTATAAGACATCTTAAAAATAATTTGATCATGGTTGCTGGAAAGGATAGGAATATCACTAAATTTATCAAAAAGAGAGATAGGAATAAATTCATTAAGTTTACTATCATTCCACTTGTTATTAAGCCAAAAGAAGTTAACTTTAGTAGCAGCAGTAGAATGGGTAGATAAAAAAGACTCAATAGAACCACCACCAATCCAGTTGTCTTGCCAAAAGAAAGAAGATCCCAAATTTATACCCCAAGATATCAAGGATCCAACTTCCCATTTAATGGAGCAAAGCCTTTTCCAAACCGGGGAGTCACCAACTTTATAAGTACATATTAGAGGGTGCTTACCCTGGTAATTTTTAGCTATCATAAAATTATCCCAGAGGCTATCATTTTTTCTAAAATTCCACTAGAGTTTATGCGAGAAGGTAATAGCTTCACTAGGTTTGGTAAGTCCACCTTCACCTAAAGGACCACAACATTTATGCCAAGAAGTCCAATGCATCCTTTTAACTGAATTATTAGAGCCCCAGAAAAATTTTTTAAGGAGACGATCAATTCAATTTAAGATAGAATCAGTAGGGATAATGGTTTGAATAAGATATAAAGACATTGAATTAAGAGTACTATTAAGCTAAGTGAGCCTGCCACCAAAAGAAAGTAAGTGAAATTCCCACACCAAAATTTTATTAGAAATTTTTTGGATAAGCTCGTCAAAAAGATGGGATCTTTTTTGAACTTTGAAAAGAGGAGCAACCAGATATTTAATAGGGAGTTATTGGTGTTTAAGTTAGTGGTTCTCAAGATATGATTGATTTGATTATTAGAAATTTTAGAGGAGGTAATAAAGCAGCTCTTGTTTTTATTAATAGAAAGAAAACTTTCTCTAAAAAAATAATTTAAAATTTTCTTAAGTCTTTTGATATGATGAGAAGAAGCATTACAAAAGATAATGAAATTATCAGCAAAGCTAAGATGAGAAACAGGGATACCACCAAGAGTTCTAAAGTACATGCTAAGATTGTTATTGAATAAATATTTTAAACTCCTAGAAAGGTATTCCACAGCAATAATAAATAAAGAAGGGGATAAAGGATCTCCTTGTCTCAATCCATGAGAAGAAGGAAAGAAACCTAAAGCTTCACCATTAAGAAGAATAGAAAACCCGACATTACTAATCCAGGTTTTAATAAGCTTAATGAAATTATCAGTGATACCTAATAAATGAAAGATATTTAAAAAGAAATCCCAAGATATATTATCAAAGGCTTTAGAAATTTATAATTTAAAAAACATGTCACCACCTCTAGTTCGAACATCCAAATCATGAATAAGCTCTTGAGCAAGGAGAATGCTATCAGATATAGATCTCCCTAAAACAAAACTAGTTTGGTTGAAAGAGATACTTTTTTTAAAGTAAAGGACTAAGTTTATTAGCAAGAATTTTAGAACTCAATTTATTAAAGAAAGTGCAAAGACTAATATGTCCAAATCACTCAAGAATTTGGATTATCTTTTAGGTATTAGAATAATGGAAGTGCTTGAAAAATATTTAAGGAGAGGATTACCAATAAAGAAATAAAAAAATAGCATCGATTAGGTCATGCTTAATAATATACCAATAATTTTGAAAAAATTGGGTAGTACAACCCTCCGGACCAGCAATAGAATTAATGTTAATGCTATTGAGAACTTTACTAATCTCATCTTCAGTAGACAACCTAGTAAGCTAATGATTATCATCATTGGTAATAATAGAGGGGATCAAATGTGAATTAGAAATAGCTTAATAAGAGTGGCTTTTATTAAGAATATTTCTAAAGTGGTTAATAATAGAATCTTTTATAACATTAATATCAATGATCCAATCTCCATTATCATTTTTCATTTTTTGGATATAATTTAAAGCTCTCTTTTTATTAAATAAAGCATGAAAATACTTGGTATTCCTATCCCCATCAGCAATATGTTTACTAGCAGCTTTTTACCGCCAATAGGTCTTTTCCATATTCTAAAAATTAACAAGTTTATCTTTAGCTTCATTTTAATCCTTAAGCTTAGAAGAGTCAGTTAAAATAGCATTTTCAAGATCACAAACCAAAAGTTCCATGCTTTTTATATTAGCAAAAATATTTTTAAAATAATGTTTGTTCCACCAAACCATTTTGTTTGAGCCTTTTAAGCTTAAACCATAATCTATTCATTCTCCTAATCAATTATCATGTAAAGGGGCAATCCAATTAATTAATGACTTTAAGAAAATCTATATGAATCCATATTTTGAAATCAAAGAGGGTGAGATGTTTAATATTTTAGAGTTTTCTTTAACAGAAACCAAAAGTGGGGCATGATTAGATAAAGTTCTACTAAAATGGTCAACAAAGGTAATAGGCTATTGATTAATCCAATGGATTATTAATAAGATAAGGATCAACAAGAACATCTCTAATCACAACTTCCCCCTCTTCCAAATTAGCATTTTGTTGAAAAGTGGGATTAGAATGAAGATCAATCTTGGAATTAGGGGAAGGAGAAGAAATTATGCAATTCAAAGAACAATTACCAATGTCAAAATCAGTGTTCTGCCCAAGAATTTTAGCTACATTCAAGTTATCATTTAAATCATCATTCTCATCAATTAATGATGGTAAAGAAGCAGGAATAGACTCATTAGAGAATGAATCATCATTTTTTTAGCCTCTTGAATTTGGAATTAGCCAAAATAGGCATATTTCTCATGTAAAGAAAGGTTGTTGGCAAACCATCTTTTCAACATTATTAATACCTTTGACATGGTCAAATGAGAAGCAATAGCAATTTTAGGAACATCAAGATTCCAAAGAATCGACCTAATATTCAACATTTAAGTTATTTTAGGCAAAAAATAGTTTTATTAACTATATCGAAGCTAATTTAGAGTCATGATCATTCAAATTTTTCTTTTTAATATGGTGAAGAACAAAACACTCAATTATCATGACCGTATCTTTGAAATGAAAAAACCAAAAAATTTTTAAATTTGACCTTTTATAAATAAACAAACTTTTTAGATCCAATTTAGACCTCCTTAGGATGTTTTTTAGATATGTCAAGTTAAACCAATATATGAGCAACAGAGGGATGGGATCTCACAGCGGTCGCCTGATCGATTTGGAGTGGTAGACTGAAAAGAGCCCGAATGCAAATAAAACCCAGTGGGTAACATAATGGATTCTCATATTTCAAAGAGCTAACCACACAGGAAAAATAGGTGATTTGTCATTTATATCAAAAAGGGGAGAACTTCAACAAATGCATTGATGATTAAAGAAAAAATAAGATTGACATGAGAAAAGTCTTGAATAATACAAATCATTTTTAAGTTGAATCAAAATATGCCTTGGATCGATCAAGCCAATAAAGAAAGCACCCAAAAGTTAAGGTTATGAAAAAAAGGATCGGATCTTATCCAAATCCAGCCAGCACAAAGCATATTTTCCAACCAAAGTAAATTTGAAAGGTTTTGTAAGCTTTTCGACATCAAGATCCAACACTGATTGCATACCTCAAAAGAAGTCAAAATTAAATTCACCATGTCATAAGAGGTGAGATCTTACCAAAAGTGCATCTTTAAAAGATTTAATAGTAGGAATGGTTCGAATCCCCAAAAATTGGATGCCTAGGATCATCCAATTGGGAGATGTAATCCATGGGTTAGAGGCCACCACAACCATATTCAGAAGAGACACATCACACGAGCAGCCATAGATTCAAAAGGCTCCAAAAATGGTCAAGAATGATGAAAGATCTACCAGTAATGAGAGATGGGGATGCACCAATGAAGGGGATAATGAAATCACCATAGCACCATGGAGGAAAACTAAGGTTATTGGGTTTAGGTTTCTAATTTTTAGGGTTTAGGGTTTAGGGATTAGGTTTTAATTTAGTTTTAGGGTTTAGGTTTAGTTTTAGGTTTAGTTTAGGTTTAGGTTTAGGGTTTAGGGTTTAAGTTTTGGCTAAGCTCAGGGTTTGATTTTAGATTAATTTTCATTTTGGTTCTAGTGGCCCAGTCAGGGCCCAGGGCCCAGGCTAGGGCCCAGTTAGTTTGGCCTTAGGCCCAGGGCTTTAGGCTCAGGGCCTCAGTTAGGCAGGGCGGGCCAGTATTAGCTCAGGATCTGAGCTCAGGGCCTTTCAGGGTCTTGGCCCAGGGCCTATCATCCTGGGGTCAGGTCACATCAGTCTGGGCCTGAGTTTAGGGCCTCAAAGCAAGATCTAGTGGCCTTGGAGTCATTTTGCCTAGGGTTTATAGGGCTCATAGTTTAGATTAAGGTTTATTTTAAATGAAGCAAACTGCAGGTTTTATTTATTTAGTTTATCTTATATTTTTATTTAGTTTTATTTTTTTTATTTTATTTTATTTATTTTAGTTTTAGGATTCATTATTTTATCTTTTAGTTTTATTTTATGTTTATTTTTTTTTTTAGTTTAGTTTTATTTTACCTTATTTTTAGGTTTATGCATATTTTTTTATTTTTAGGTTTAGTTTGGTTTTATTTTATCTTAAGTTAGGTTTTACGCTTTTATTTTAGGTTTACTTTTAGGTTTTATTTTTAGTTTAGGTTTATGTTTATTTTTGAGTTTAATTTTATTTAGTTTATGGACAAGATTTACTTTATTTGCCAGTTTTATTTATTTTAGTTTAGTTTATTATAGTTTCATTAGGTTTATTTTATTTTATTTATTTTATTTTATTTTAGGTTTAGTTTATTTTTTTTTTAGGTTTTATTTATTTATTTTATTTATTTTTTAGTATTTATTATTTTATTTATTTTTTATCTATTTTATTTTTGGTGTATTTGGTTTTATTTTAATTAGATTTTATTCCAGTTAATTTTTTTTAGTTTAGTTTTATTCATTTTATTTTATCATTAGTTTATTTTTATTATTTAGTTTAGGTTTGTTTTTTATTTTATTTAATTTTTATTTTATTTAGTTTTTTTTATATATTTTAGGTTTATTTAATTTAGGTTGGTAGGGTTTAGGGCCCAGGGTTTGGGGTGGGGTGGTATTATGCTTCAGTATAGGTTTAGTGGTTAGATCAGTAGGCTCAGTGGTGGGAGTTTTTTTGTGGCCTAGGGTTTAGGTTTAGGGCCTAGGGTTTAGAGTTTTTTAAATAAGCAAACCCATGTAGGTTTATTTAGTTTATTTTTATTATTTATGTTTATTTAAATTTTATTTAGTTTAGTTTATTTATTTTAGTTTAGCTTTATTTTAGTTTATTTTTTAGGTTTTATTTTAGTAGTTTTATTTTTTTATTTTTAAGTTTAAGTTTTATTTTATTTTTTACGTTTAGGTTTTATTTTATTTTTTTAGTTTAAGTTTTAGGTTTTATTTTAGATTTATTTTTAGGTTTTATTTTAGTTAGATTTTGTATATAGTTTATTTATTTTATTTTAGTTTAGGTTTAGTAGTTTTTATTTATTTAGTTTATTTTAGTTTAGGTTTAGTTTATTTTAATTTATTTCATTTTATTTTAGTTTAGATTTTATTTTAGTTTAGGTTTTATTGTTTATTTATTTTAAGTTTTATTTTAGGCTTAGATTTTATTTAGTTTTAATTTTATTTTATGTTTATTTTAGGTTTATTTTTTTATTTTATGTTAGTTTTTTATTTTATTTAGGTTTTTTAATTTAGGTTTATTTTGGCTTTATTTTTAGTTTATGGTTTGGTTTTTTTTAAAAAAAAATTATAACCCTCATTTAGTTTATTTAGTTTATTTAGTTTATTTTTTTTTTAACTTTAGTTTATTTTAATTTTAATTTTATTTAAGAATATTTTAATTTTATTTAGTTTAGTTTATTTATTTTAGTTTTAGTTTTTTTTATTTTTTTTTTAAGTTTATGTTTAGTTTTTTTAATTTATTTTATTTTATTTTAGTTTAGTTTAGGTTTAGGTTGTTATTTTAGAAATTTTAGGTTTTAATTTAAGCTTAGATTTATTTTAGTTTATTTTATTTTATTTAGTTTAGTTTAGGTTTAGGGTTTATTTTATTTATTTATTTAGTTTTATTTTTTAGGTTTAGTTTATTTTATTTTATAGGTTTAGTTTTAGTAGTTTTAGGGTTATTTATTTATTTTATTTAGGTTTATTTAGTTTTTTTATTTTAACATATTATTTTATTTTATTAGTTTTATTCTTCTTTATTATTTATTTTATCTTTATATTTTATTTTTTTTATCTTTATCTTTTATTTATTTTAGTTAGCTGTAGGTTTTATCTTATTTTATCTTTTATCTTCTTAGCTCAGGGCCCAGGGTCAGTTTGTTTTATGGCCTGGGGTCTTGGGGTCTGGGTTCAGCTGCCAGGCAGGGCTCAGGGCCTTTTTGGCCGGCCCAGCCCAGTCAGGAGTCCTGGCCTGGCTAAGCCTTTAACGAGCATTTTAGTAGGCTCAGTGGCTAGATCTGGGCCCAGGTTTTCCTGAGTTAGGCTCAGTTTAGTGGCAGGTGGCTCTATTATGGTCAGCCTAGGCCCAGATTTATGGATAGTTTTATTTTATTTTTTTTTTTATTTTAAATCAAATAAAATGACATGTTTAGATTTAGCATATTTTATTTATTTTTATTTTATTTTATTTTATTTAGTTTATTCTTTATATTAGTTTGTTTATTTTAGTTTAGTTTTATTTTATTTTAGTTTACATTTAGGTTTAGTTTATTTTAGTAGTTTTATTTTTTATTTTATTTTGGTTAAAGTTTTATTTTATTTTAAGTTTAGGTTTATTTTATTTTATTTTTTTAGTTTAGTTCAATTTAGGTTTATTTTTAGGTTTTATTTTTAGTTTATATTTATTTAGTTTAGGTTTAGGTAGTTTAGTTTATTAGGTTTATTTATTTTAGTTTAGTAGTATTTTATTTTTTATTTTAGTTTAGGTTTTTTTTTAGTTTAGATTTAGGCATTTTGTTTATTTTTATTTAGGTCTATTTATTTATTTTATTATATTAGGTTTATTTTATTTTTATTTTAGGTTTTATTTATTTTATTTTTGTTATAGTTTTTTATTTTATTTATTTAGTTTATTTTATTTTTAATTTTATTTTTTTAGTTTTATGTTTGTTTAGTTTAAGTTTTAGTTTATGTTTTTATTTTATTTTATTATTTTATATTTTTGATTAGTTTTTTTATTTTATTTTAGGTTTCTTTATTTAAGTTTAGTTTTAGCTTTGTTTTTTAGGTTTGGGGGTTTTAGGTTTTTTATTTTTATTTTTTTGGGTCTAGGGTTTAAGGTTTAGGTTTTTGGGTTTATGTTTTAGGGTTTAGGATTTTAGGGTTTAGGGATTAGGATTTAGGGGTTTAGGGATTAGGATTTAGGGTTTAGGGTTTAGGGTTTAGATTTTAAGTTTAGGGTTCAAGTTTTATTTTGGGGTTTAGGGTTTTTGGTTTTTTTAATAGAGATCAAATTTAGATTCAACATTTCTTCTTTTTGAATTCATCAACCAAGTAAATCACCAAGTTTTCTTAGACACAAATGATGACATAGATAAAAAATGAGCACGTATAGAGTAGATTTAAAACCCTAGATAACTAGAATCATTTCTAGAAAAGATTTCCATAAGTACAGATTGGATATGTTATTTTTTAGTTTCTCTAGTTCCCATCAAAACCACCCCACCTCTAGAGTTGCAGATCCACCATGATATCCCATCTCTCCTCCACCACGCTTTAACCTCCATCGCTCCTCCCACCTCCATAACCACCACTTCTCCGACCACCACCTCCATATCCACCATCACCACCAGATCCACCACCACCACAGTGATAACCGCCACCTCTACCTTTGCCTCCACCACCATATCTATACTAAGCCTGGTTAATGGTGATGTTCCTACTGTCAAGGTTCTGCCCTTTCTTAGGGTTTTTTTTTTTAAATCAAAAGTGGGAGAATTTTATTGCCAAAAAGAAAGGGATACAAGGTCCTTAAATGGGATAAATCTCTAAACTACTGCTCAAAGTGGTACAATTAGCCTAAAGAGATTAACTTCCTACCTATTATAAGAAAACCAAAGCAAAATAAAGAAAAGAAAAAAATTAAGAAAGAAATAGCACAAAATTCCAAGAAGGGCAGTCAAAGCCATCTATATCCCAAATTCTTCTATGAGATGCACAAACCACCTACAGCCCTAAAACTTACCACAAACCTGCAAGGAACTTAAGACAGAGATAAACATCTAGAAATACGGACAAGCTAAGTATACAAAAGAAATAAAATTATAAAAATCTTAGATAAGGCTCAGGCTCAGTCACATTCATCTCAATGGGCAATAGGATATGTGAGCATCCAAACTTCAGAAGAAGGGTTAAAATCACATATGGTGCTACCAACCAAAAGGATAATAGGGAAAACATCCCAGCCATCATAGCCAACTTACCTCAATTAAACCAAATAGCCAATATCTAAGAGCTCTCCAAGTTTTAATATCTATCATCAGCATTAAATAGGCAACTAACCAACAAAACATCTAGCCAAACAAGACAACAGCCAAGAAACGGCCACCATCAAAGCCACCCAAAACAAATAAAGACCAAAGGTAAAGAACCAAAAATTCTACAAATCCACCAAGAACAGGTGAAGCCATCAAGGCCACCTAAATAGCGAATCGTGAAATAACAAAGCGAGAATAGCCAAAACCACAAAAGCGGTTCATCCCACAAAGAAAGCGATAAGCTAATGAGCCATCCGATACAGAAAACACCACAAAAAACCACCGTAAAAGGGGAACAAAAACTAGATGATCGATAATAGCTCCAGAGAGACTAACTCAACCCAAGAAGGAATAAAGCCCACAACAAGCACAACTAATAATCTTGATGCCAAATAGCCAAAATCAAAAGAAAAAGGCTAGAAAAGACCATAGCCGCCAAGCAACCACCAACCAATAAACCATCTTAAAAAAAGGAGGTTAGGGAAAAAGGCAAACAAGAAAGCTCCGAAACATGCTAAAGACTATCCTAAAACCAACACAGCAAGAAACCAACAAAAGGAGAGAGCCACCAAAACCAGAGGGCAACTAAAGCTCAACAATACCAACTAGAAGCAATCCCGACCTCCATGAGAAGGAGATATCAATCTTAGGGTTTAGGTTTAGGTTTAGGTATATTAGGTTTTAGGGTTTGGGTTTATTTTTTAATTTATTTAGTTACTTTAAGTTTAGGTTTAGGGTTTGGGGTTTAGGGTTTAGGGTTTAGGGTTTGGGGTTTAAGGTTTAGGATTTTGGGTATATGGTTTTTTTTAAAAAAAATTATGTAAACTAAGAGGCTTAGGTTTATTTAGTTTTTTTTTATTTAAGTTTATTTTTTATTGTTATTTAGTTTAGTTTATTTATTTTAGTTTATGTTTTTTATTTTAGTTTATTTCTTAAGTTTAGGTTTAGGTTTATTTTGTTATTGAGTTTATTTTTATTTACTTTTTAGGTTTAGGTTTTATTTTTTATTTTTAGGTTCAAGTTTAGGTTTTTATTTTATTTTTTTAGGTTAAGGTTTTAGGTTTTTATTTTAGGTTTATTTTAGTTTTATTTTTTTACTTTAGGTTTAGCTTATTTTATTTTATTTAGTTTAGGTTTAGTTTTAGGTTTTATTTATTTTAGCATAGTTTATTTTAGTTTAGGTTTAAGTTTATTTTATATTGTTTATTTTATTTTTATTTTTTGTTTAGGGTTTTGGTTTTATTTGAAGATTTATTTCTTAGGTTTGGGTTTTTATTTTATTTTATTTTAGGTTTATTTTATTTTTATTTTACATTTTTTTTATTTTTAGGTTTTATTCTTAGGCTTATTTTATCTTTTAGATTAGTTTAGGTTTTTATTTCTTTTTTAAATTTAGTTTTCATTTTTTTATTATTTTTTTTTTAATTTTAGGTTTAGGTTTAGGTTTAGGTTTTAGTTAAGGTTTTACCTTATTTAGATTTAGGTTTTTTTATTTATTTTATTTTTAGGTTTTATTTTGTTTAGGTTTAGGTTTTTAGGTTTTTAGGATTTAGGGATTAGGGTTTAGGGTTTAGCATTTAGGGTTTAGGATTTAAGCTTGGGGTTTAGGGTTTAGTTTAGGTTTAGGGATGTAGGTTTTCGGGTTCAGGGATTAGGGTTTAGGGTTTAAAGTTTAGGGTTTAGCATTTTAGGGTTTAGGGTTTAGGGTTTAGTGTTTATGGCTGTAGGTTTAGGGATTAGGGTTTAGGGTTTAGGGTTTGGGTTTTAGTTTAGGGTTTAGGGTTTTAGGTTTTTTTTAATAGAGAATAAATTTAGATTTAACATTTCTTCTTTTTGATTTCATCAACCAAGTAACACACCAAGTTTTCTAAGAAACAAGCAATGACATAGATAAAAAATGAGCACTAATAGAGCAAATCATAAACCTAGATAATTAGAACCATCTCTACTATAAAGACATAGTTTCATAAGTAGCAGATCAGATCGATTGTTCATCATTTTCTCTAGTTTCCATCAGAACAATCCTGACCTCTCGAGTAGCGGGATCCACCATCATGCCCCCGATATCTCCCTTCTCCACTACCATGGCTATAACCTCCATCACTCCTCTGACCTCCATAACCACCACTGCTCTGAATACCACCTCCTTATCCACCAGCACCTATAGATCTCCCACCACCATTGCGATAATTGCCGCCTCCGCCTTTGCCTCCCGCCATCTGCGAGCATTGATGATGAGGTTCCTACCATCAAGGTTCTGCCCATTCTTAAGATTTAGGTTTAGGTTTAGGCTTATTAATTTTTAGGGTTTAGGTTCATTTTTTAATTTATATAGTTAATTTAGGTTTAGGTTTAAGATTTGGGGTTTTGGGTTTAGGTTTTATGGTTTACAGTTTAGGGTCAGGGTTTAAGGTTTAGGGTTTAGGGTTTAGGGTTTATGATTTAGGATTTTAGGTTTTATTCTTTTGGGGTTTAGGGTTTAAGATTAGGGATTAGGGTTTAGCATTTAGGGTTTAGTGTTAAGGCTTTAGGGTTTAGGGTTTAGGTTTTAGAGTTTAGGTTTTGGTTTTTAGCTTTAGTATTTAAGGTTAAGGGTTTAGGGTTAGGGTTTAGGGTTTAGGGTTTATGGTTTAGGGGTTTTTTTTTGGAAAGTTTGAATTTTATTACCATAAAAGGAAAAGATACAATGCCCTTAAAAGGGGTCAAGCTCTAAAATTCTAGTGCTCTAAGAGCTACAAGATACCTAGAGAGCTAAACCCCCATCTAAGTACATTAGAAAAAGAAAAGAAAAAAAAAGAGCAAATACAGTGCCTAAAAGCATAACAGAAAAAGACACAGAGTAAAACAAATCCTAAAAATAGTAAAAGGATGAGTTAGCAGTGGTTCATGATTCCATTGATAAAGGTAGATAAGCAAGATCCACAGCAACATCACTTGGGTTGATTGAGCAATGACCATACCCTCTACAAAGTTCCAACCTATAAAATAAATCTACAAAACATTACAAAGGAAAAGTCATAGTTAAAAAGGATAAGGATAAAGAGAGATAAAGGAAAGAACTTAGAAAGAGAAGGCTCAAGCTCAGTTAGGATCATCTCAAGGGGAAACAATACATATGAGCATCCAAACTTCATAAAGAAGGGTTACAATCATATGTAATGCTACCAACCTAAGAGAAGATGTGAGTAACATCAAAGCCATCATAGCCAGCATATGTGATATAAGTAAACTTTCAAGGCTAGTAGCCCATAGAGTTCTAGATCCAGCACTATTAAAGCCAAACCACCAAACAAATACCACAACAGACTAATCATAATAACCCAAAGAGAGGCTAGAACAAAGTTAGAACACCAACAACAACCATTAACCAAATACCCATCCAAGCTCCAAACCAAGGAAAACTAGAACCAGCCATCACATTGCTCCAGATCAATGCCAATTAATTAAGAAACAACCAATAAAATTGAGATAGGAGACCTCAAGCCAAAGTGCCAACAACAAGCAACCGTCAAGCCAAACCAAGGTGAGCAACCACAAATGACTAAATAGCTCTGAAATGAAACCATCAACTGAAGGAAACATATGCAACAGCCAGTGCCAATCACCAAAAGACAAAACAACCACACAAAAGGGGGCCAAAGGTAGCCATCATCCACCAGAAACCAAAAATTCCAATCCAAAATGATTAACAAAGGTTCATCCAGCACAACAAAAGGCTACATCAAGTTGTTAGGTTTAGGTTTTAGGTTTAAGGTTTAAGTTTTAGTTTAGGATTTAGGTTTTTTTTTTTTTTTAACAGAGAACAAATTCAGATTCAATATTTATTCTTTTTGATTTCATCAACCACAAGTTTTAGACACAAGTGGCAACATAGATGAAAAATGAGCATGCATAGAGCAAATCAAAAATCGTAGGCTACTAGAATCATCTCTTTTATAAAGACACAGTTCCATAAGTAGTAGATTGGATTGACGATTCTTTAGTTTCTCTAGCTCCCATCAAAAACACCCTGGCCTTTTGAGTAGCAGGATCCACCATCATATCCCCGATCTCTCCCTCTGCCACCACCATGGTTGTAACCTCCGTGCTCTTCGCCATAACCACCACTACACCACCACCTCCATATCCACGCACCTCCATATCCTCCATAACCCTGTCATAACCCGCTTTGCCTTAGCCTCCGATCTAGGCGACTTGGTTGATAATGATGTTCATGCCGTCAAGGTTCTGTCCATTTTTAAGGTTTAGGTTTAGGTTTATGTTTGTTAAGTTTTAGGGTTTAAGTTTATTTTTTAAATTATTTAGTTACTTTAGGTTTAGCTTTAAGATTTGGGGTTTAGGGTTTAGGGTAGGGTTAGGGTTTAGGGTTTATGGTTTCAGTTTTAATGTTTAGGGGTTTAGGGTTTATGCTTTTATGGTTTAAAGTTTTGGGTTAAGGTTTCATGTTTAGGGTTTAAGGTTTTTTAGCTTTTAGGGTTTAAAGTTTAGGGTTTATTGATTATGGTTTATAGTTTTTTAGGCTTTAGGGTTTAGGGTTTAAGATTGTAGGTTTAGCGTTTAGGGTTTAGTTTTTAGGGTTTAGGGTTTAAGTTTTTTTTTAAAATTAAGTTAAACCGGTAGGTACATTTTGTATATTTAGTTTGCTTATTATTTATTTTAGTTTACTTTATTTTTTATTTTTATTTAGGTTTATTTTTTATTTTTTATTTGGTTTAGTTTTCTTATTTTAATTTAGGTTTTTTACTTTAGTTTATTTTTTAAGTTTAGGTTTAGGTTTATTTTTTATCTGAGTTTTTTTTTTTAATTTTAGGTTTAGATTTAGAATTTTATTTTTTTTAGGTTTACATTTTAGGATTTTATTTTAGGTTTATTTTTGCATTTTATTTTTTAGTTTAGGTTTATGTTTATTTTTAGTTTATTTTATTATATTTAGATTAGATTCAGATTTAGGTTTAGTTTATTTTAGGTTCAGGTTTAGGTTTTTTTTATTTTACTTTAGTTTATTTTAGTTTAGATTTAAGTTATTTTATTTTGTTTAGCTTAATTTTGTTTTTGGTTTAGGTTTTATTTTAGCTTAGGGTTTAGGTTTTATTTTTTATTTAGTTTTATATTTTATTTTATTTTATTTTAAGTTTCTTTTATTTATATTTTAGGATTAATTTTTATTTTATTTTGTTTTTCTATTTTAGGTTAATCTTATTTATATAGTGTTGTTTTGGATTTTTATTATTTTATTTTAGTTTATTTTTTATTTAATTTTTTTTTAGGTTTAGGTTTAGGTTTTAGTTTAAGTATTTATTTAATTTAATTTTTTATTTTATTTAGGTTTAGGTTTTTTATTTACTTCTTTTTTGGTTTTATTTAATTTAGGTTTAAGTTTCTAGGTTTTTAGTGTTTAGGGTTTAAGGTTTAGGGTTTAGGATTTAGGGTTTTAGGGTTTAGGGTTTTAGGGTTTAAGGTTTAGGGTTTGGGTTTAAGGTTTAGTGTTTTGGGTTTAAAGATTTTAAGGGTTTAGGTTTAGGTTACTTAGATTAGGTTAGATGGTTTAGGTTTAAATTAATTTAAACTTTAGGTTTAGTTAGTTTTAGGTTTAGGTTTTAGGTTAAGTTTAGTTTAGTTTAGGGTTTAGGTTTAGGTTTAGGTTAGGTTTAAGGTTAGGGTTTATAGTTAGTTTTTGGGTTAGTTTGATTAGGTTTAAGGATTAGGTTTTTTAGGGTTTTGGGTTTTGGGTTTAGACTTTAGGGTTTAGGGTTTATGATTTAATGTTTAGCATTTAGGTTTTAGTTTTTTTTTTAAATTTAGTAAACATGTAGGTTTAGGTTTATTTAGTTTATTTAGTTCATTTTATATTTTTATTTAGGTTTATTTTTTATTTTTCTTTAGTTTAGTTTATTTATTTTATGTTTATTTATTTTAGTTTAGGATTTTTATTTTATTTTATTTTTTATTTTCAAGTTTAGGGTTAGGTTTTTTTTTAGGTTTAAGTTTTATGTTTTTATTTTAGGTTTATTTTTAGGTTTTATTTTTTAATTTAGGTTTAGGTTTTTTTGTTTATTTTATTTTATTTTATTTTATTTATTGTTTAGGTTTAGCTTATTTAAGGTTTAGGTTTATGTATTGTTTATTTTAGCTTAGGTTTAGGTTTATTTTATTTTTATTTTAGGTTTAGGTTTTTCTTCAGTTTAGGGTTTAGGTTTTATTTTTTAATTTTTTTAGGTTTTATTTTTAGGTTTATTTTTTAACTTTAATTTTTTATTTAATTTTTATTTTATTTTAGTTTTGGTTTATTTGGTTTTTATTTAACCTTTAGTTTTTATTTTAAATTTATTTAAGTTAGTTTAGGTTTTTATTTATTTTATTTTAGTTTATTTTTATTAGTTCCTTTTTTTATTTTTAGGTTTAGGTTTAGGTTTTAGTTTATGTTTTAATTTTATTTTAATTTTTAATTTTATTTAGGTTTAGGTTTTTTATATATTTTAATTTTAGCTTTTTATTACTTTAGGTTTAGGTTTTTATGTTTTTAGCTTTTTTGGGTTTAGGGTTTACGGTTCAGGGTTTAGGGTTTAGGGTTTTAGGATTTAGGGTTTAGGGTTTAGGGTTAGGGATTAGGATTTAGTGTTTAGGGTTTAGGGATTACGATTTATGGTTAGCTTAGGGTGTTTTTTTTTAAATTAAGTAAACCGATAGGTTTAAGTTTATTTAGTTTATTTAGTTTATTCTTTATTTATTTTAATTTATTTTATTTTTAATTGCTATTTAGTTTAGTTTATTTATTTTAGTTTAGGTTTTTTTTATTTAGTTTATTTTTTAGGTTTAGGTTTAAGTTTATTTTTTAGTTGAGTTTTATTTTTATTTTATTTTTTAGGTTTAGGTTTTATTTTTTATTTTTCGGTTAAGGTTTGGATTTTATTCTTTTATTTTAGATTTATTTTTAGGTTTTATTTTTTTAGTTTATATTTAGGTTTATTTATAGTTTATTTAATTTTATTTAGTTTAGGTTTAGCTTAATGTTTAGGTTTAGGTTTTATTTATTTCAGTTTAGTTTAATTTACTTTAGGTTTAGGTTTATTTTATTTTATTTATTTTATTTTATTTTGGTTTAGGTTTTCTATTTTATTTAGTTTTAAGTTTTACTTTTGAGGTTTAGGATTTTATTAAGTTTTTATTTCATTTTATTTTAGGTTTATTTTAGCTTTATTTTATTTTTATTTTATGTTTAGTTTTTATTTTGTTTATATTTTTTATTCTTATGTTTATTTTAGGTTTAGTTTAGGTTTATTTTATTTTGTTTATTTGAGGTTTTGATTCTTTTTTTTATTTAGGGTCTAGGTTTTATTTTTTTTTAGGTTTATTTTTTAGGTTTAGGTTGTTATTTATATTTTTTATTTTATTTTATGTTTAGGTTTTTTATTTTTAGCTTTATTTTATTTTGTAGTTTAGTTTAGGCTTTTATTTATTTTATTTTATTTTAGTTATTATTTTTTATTTTGTTTTATTTTTATGTTTAGGTTTAAGTTTAGGATTTTAGTTTATTTTATTTATTTTATTTTATTTAGGTTTAGGTTTTTCTGATTTTTTTATTTTAGGTTTTCTTTAGTTTAGGTTTAGGTATTTAGGTTTTTAGGGTTTAGGGTTTAGGGTTTAAGGTTTAGGGTTTACGGTTAGGTTTTTTTATTTTATTATTTTTATTTAGGGTTCAGGGTTTAGGGTATAGGGTTTATAGTTAGTTTAGGGTTTAGGAATGTAGGTTTAGAGTTTAGGGTTTATGGATAGTTTTATGATTTAGGGTTTAGAATGAGGGTTTCTTATTTCATTTTTATTTATTTTTTATTTAGCGTTTGGGTTTAGGGTTTAGGGTTGTCGGTTTAACATTGTAGGTTTAGTGTTTGGGCATTAGGGTTACTTTTAGGGTTTAGGGTTTAGGGTTTAGGGGGTCTTTTTTTAAATTAAAAAACCTGCAGGTTTAGGTTTATTTAGTTTATCTTCTTTTTTTACTTTTATTTAGGTTTATTTTTTTCTATTTATTTTAGTTTATTTATTTTAGGTTTATTTATTTTAGTTTAGGTTTTTGACTTTAGTTTATTTTTTTGGGTTTTAGTTAGTTTTATTTTTATTTTATTATTTAGTTAGGTTTATTTTTTATTTTTCAATTTAGGTTTAGGTTCTTATTTTATTTTTTTGGGTTTTGGGTTTAGGTTTTTATTTTAGGTTTATTTTTAGATTTTATTCTTTAGTTTAGGTTTATGTTTAGGCTTTAGGTTCTAGCGTTTAGAGTTTAGGGTTTAGGATTTTAGGGTTTAGGGTTTAGGGTTTAGAGTTTTTATGGTTTAGGATTTAGAGTTTAGGGTTTAGGTTTTAGGTTTAGGGTTCAAGTTTTAGGTTAGGGTTTCAAGTTTTAGGTTTTTTTTTAATAGAGAACAAATTTAGATTCAACATTTTTTTTCTTTTCGATTTCATCAACCAAGTAACACACCAAGTTTTCTAAGACACTAGTGTTGACATAGATGAAAGATGAGCACGCATAGATTAAATCAAAAACCCTAGATAACTAGAACCATTACCACTATAAAGACATAGTTCCATAAGCAGCAGATTGGATCGGTCGTTCTTCAATTTCTCTGGTTCCCATCAGAACCACCCCGACCTCTTAAGTAGCGGGACCACCATCATATCTCTAATCTCTCCCTTCGTCACCACCGCGGCTGTAACCTCCATCGCTCCTCCTACCTCCATCACCACCATTGCCCCGACCTCCACTTCCATGTCCACCAGCACATCCAGATCTCACCACTGTGATAACCGTCGCCTCGCATTCACCTCCACCGCTAGATTTAGAGTGAGCCTGGTTAACGGTGATGTTCTGTCGTCAACGTTATGCCCATTCTTAGGGTTTAGCTTTTGGCTTAGGTTTATTAGGTTTTAAGGCTTAGGTTTTTTTTTCATTTATTTAGTTACTTTAGGTTTAGGTTTAAGGTTTGGGGTTTGGGGTTTAGGTTTAGGGTTTGGGTTTAGGGTTTAGGGTAGGGTTTAGGTTTAAGGTTTAGGGTTTTAGGGTTTAGTGTTTATGGTTTTGGGTTAGAGCTTTAGGGTTTCGGGTTTAGGGTTTAGGGTGTAGAATTTAGGGGTTATGTTTTTTAAAAAAAAAATTAAGTAAACCAGTAGGTTTAGGTTTATTTAGTTTATTTAGTTTATTTTTTATTTATTTTAGTTTATTTTATTTTTAATTTTTATTTAAGTTTATTTTTCATTTTAATTTAGTTTAGATTATTTATTTTAGGTTTATTTATTTTAGTTTAAGTTTTTTATTTTAGTTTATTATTTAGGTTTAGGTTTAGGTTTAGGTTTAGGTTTTAGTTGAGTTTTTTTTTATTTTATTTTTTAAGCGTAGGTTTTATTTTTAAATATTAGGTTTAGGTTTAGGTTTAGGTTTAGGTTTAGGTTTTATTTTTTTAGGCTTAGGTTTTAGGCTTTTATTTTAGGTTTATTTTTAGGTTTAATTTTTTTAATTTAGGTTTATTTTTAGTTTATTTTATTTTATTTAGTTTAGGTTTAGGTTTAGGTTTAGTTTATTCTATGTTTACGTTTTAGTTTTATTTATATTAGTTTAGTTTTTTCTTATTTAGGTTTAGGGTTTTTTTATTTTTGTTTATTTTATTTTTATTTTTGGTTTAGCTTTTATTTTTTTTTTTTTTAGGTTTTATTTTAAGGTTTAGGTTTTTATTTAGTTTTTATTTTATTTTAATTTATGTTTATTTTATTTTTCATATTACATTTAGTTTTTATTTTATTTAAGTTTTTTATTCTTAGGTTTATTTAATTTTTTAAGTTTAGTTTAGGTTTTTATTTATTTTATTTCTATTTATTTTTATTAGTTTATTTAGTTTACTTTATTTTTTATTTTATTTAGTTTTAGGTTTTTTATATATTTTATTTTTAGGTTTTTGGTTTTTAGAGTTAAGGGTTTAGGGTTTAAGGTTTTAGGGTTTAGGATTTAAGGATTTAGGGTTAGAGTTTAGGGTTTAGAGTTTAGTGTTTATGCTTTAGGGTTTAGGGTTTTTTTAATTAAGTAAATCAATAGGTTTAGGTTTATTTAGTTTATTTTAATTTTTATTTTGTATTTTTATGTTTATTTTTTATTTTTATTTAGTTTAGTTTATTTATTTTATTTTAGGTTTTTTATTTTATTTTATTTTTAAGTTTAGGTTTACATTTAGGTTTATTTTTTGATTGAGTTTTGTTATTTTTATTTTATTTTTCAAGTTTAGGCTTTATATTTTATTTATAGGACTAGGTTTATATTTATATTTTATTTTTTTAAGTTTAGGTTTTAGGTTTTTATTTTAGGTTTATTTTTAGGTTTTATTTTTTTTTAGTTTAGGTTTAGGTTTATTTTTAGTTTATTTTATTATATTTAGTTTAGGTTTTAGTTTAGGTTTAGTTTATTTAAGGTTTAGGGTTTAGAGTTAGTTTATGGTTTAGGGTTTAGGGTTTAGGGTTTAGGGTTGAGGGTTTAGGGTTTTAGGGTTTATGGTTTAGAGTTTAGGGTTTTTAGGGTTTAGGGTTTAGGGTTTAGGGTTTAGGTTTTAGGTTTAGGGTTTAGGTTTTAGTTAGGAGTTAAAATTTTTTATTTTAACTTTAGGATAGTTTACATTTCTCCTTTTTTATTTCATCAAATAAGTAACACCAAGTTTTTAAGACACAAGTGATGACATAGATAAAATTAGCATATCAAATCAAAACCCTAGATAACTAGAACCCTCTTTAGACACAGTTCCATAGCGGCCGGATCAAATCTCATTCTTGATTTCTCCGGTTCCCATTAGAACCTGACCTCTAATAGGGATCCATAATCATATCACGATCTCTCCTTTCCACCACTATTTTGCTTCACTCCATAACCACCCTTTTCAACCACCACCTCCATTTCCACTGTAACCTCCCAAACTCCCTCACCACCATTATCATATAACCTCCACCTCCCCACCTCAGATCTAGACCGAGCTTGGTTGATAGGATGCCCCACCGGGCCAAGGTTCTGCCCATTCTTAGGGTTTAGGTTTAGGTTTATTAAGTTTTAGGGTTTGGCTTTATTTTTTAATTTATTTAGTTACTTTAGGTTTAGGCTAGTTTGATGTTTGTGGTTTAGGTTTGGGTAGTGTGGTGTTGTGGCTTGTGGTGTGGGTTTAGGGATTTAGGATTTGTGGTTTAGGATTTTAGGGTTTTGTGGTTTATGCTTTTAGGGTTTAGGGTTTGTGTGGTTTGTATTTTGGGTTTAGTAGGTTTGGTTTGTGGGTTGGGTTGGGAGGTTTAGTAGTTAGCTAGATAGGATTTTATTTGTGTTTAGGTTTGGGTTTAGTTTAGTAGGTTTTTTTAGGGTCAGTAGGTTTAGTTTAGGTTTTGTTTATGTTTATTATTTATCTTAGTTTTTTTATTTTTATTAAGATTTTATTATTTAGTCAGTTTATTTTAGGTATTTATCTTAGTTTAGGTTTTATTTTAGTCTTTTAGGTATGTTTAGGATTGTTTATTTTTTCTGAGTTTATTTAATCATTAAGTGTTTATTTTACTAAGTTCAGTTTATTTTTTTTTCTTTGGATTAGCTTTTGGTTTTATTTTAGGTTATTTTAGGTTTTATTTTATAGTTTAGGTTTATTTTTAGTTTATTTTATTTTTATTTAGTTTAGGTTTATTTAGATTTATTTATTTTATGTTTAGTGTTTATTTATTTAAATTATTAGTTATAAATGTTTTTATTTATTTTTATGTTTTATTTTATTTTTAGGTTTCTTTTAGATTTTATTTTATTTTATTTTAGGTTTATTTTATTTTTAATTTACATTTAGTTTTATTTTTTTTTAGGTTTTTTATTCTTTGGTTCATTTTATTTTTTTTGTTTGGTTTAGGTTTTTATTTAGTTTCTTCTAGTTTTTTTTTTAATTTTTAGGTTTAGATTTAGATTTTAGCTTAGGTTTTTATTTTAATTTTTTATTTTATTTTTTTATTTTATTTTATTTTATTTAGGTTTAAGTTTTTTTTTTATATATTTTATTTTTTAGGTTTTATTTAGTTTATTTAGATTTTAGGTTAGGGTTTAGGTTTTTTAGGATTTAGGGTGGTAGAGTTTAGGCTCAGTAGGTTATTTTGTGGTTTTTGAAAATGAAGTAATAAGGTTTAGTTTATTTAGTTTATTTTATATTTTATATATTTATGTTTATTTTGTTTTATTTAGTTTAGTTTATTTATTAGTTTAGCATTTTGTTATTTATTCTGGATGCTTGATTTTAGTGAGTGTTATTTTTATTTATTTAGGTTTTATTTTTTATTTTTTTAGGTTATTATATTTTATTTAGATTTAGGTTTAGGTTTTATTTTAGGTTTTTTTAGGTTTTATTTAGAGTTTAGGTTTATTTTTATTTATTTTATTTTATTTTGTTTAGGTTTAGTTTATTTGTTTATTTTAGGTTTGGTTTAGGGTTTAGGGTTTAGGGTTTCAGTTTAGGGTTTAGGGTTTAAGGTTTTAGGTTTAGGGTTTAGGATTTAGGTTTTGGTTTAGGGTCTGTGTTTTAGTTTAGGGTTTAGGGTTTTTGGTTTTTTTTAATGGAGAACAAATTTAGATTCAACATTTTATCTTTTTGATTTCATCAACCAAGTAACAAACTAAGTTTACTAAGACATAAGTGATGACATAGATAAAAATGAGCACACATAGAGCAAATCAAAAACCCTAGATAACTAGAACCATCTAAACTATAAAGACAGTTTCATAAGGGATCGATCCCACTCTTCGCCTCCCCATCAACCACTGATTCTCCTAGAACGGATTCAATATATCCGATCTATCCCTCCCACCAGCTTATAGAGTTTAGGGTTTAGGATTAAGGTTTTAAAAAATTCAGTACAAGGTTTATGTTTATTTAGTTATTTTTTTAATTAATTTAGTTATTTTTATTTTTATTTTTATTTAGGTTTATTTTTTATTTTTTTAGTTTAGTTTCCATATTTTAGTTTATGTCTTTTATTTTAGATTATATTTTTACTTAGGTTTAGGTTTATTTTTTTTAGTTTAGTTTTATTTTTATTTTATTTTTTAGGTTTAGGTTTTATTTTTTATTTTTTGGTTTAAGTTTATGTTTTTATTTTATTTCTTTAGGTTAAGGTTTTAGGACTTCATTTTAAGTTTATTTTTAGGTTTTATTTTTAGTTTAGGTTTATGATTATTTTTAGTTTATTTTATTTTATTTAATTTAGGTTTTAGGTTTATGTTTTATTTATTTTAGTTTAGTTTAAACATTAGGTTTATTTTATTTTATTTTATTTTAGGTTTATGTTTTTCTTTTAGTTTAGGGTTTATGTTTTATATTTTATTTATTTTTACGTTTTATTTTACATTTATTTTTTTTAGGTTTAGTGGTTTTTTTATCATTTATTTTAGGTTTATTTTATTTTATTTTATATTTAGGTTTTATTTTAATTAGGTTTTTTATTTTTAGATTTATTTTATATTTTATTTCATTTTATGTTTTATTTATTTTATTTTAGTTTAGTTTTAATTTTTTTTAAGTTTAGGTTTAGGTTTTTTTTATTTATTTTATTTTTAGGTTTTATTTAGTTTAGCTTTATTTTTTTAGGTTTTCAGGGTTTAGGGTTTTAATGCTCATTTAGGGTTAGATTTGTTTTTAATTTTTTTAATATCTTTTTAAAATTAAGTAAACTCATAGATTTAGGTTTATTTAGTTTATTTTTTATTATAATTTAGATTTATTATTTATTTTATTTACTTTAGTTTATTTATTTTAGGTTTATTTATGTTAGTTTAGGTTTTTTATTTTAGTTTGGTTTTTAGGTTTAGGTTTATTTTTTAAGTTTAGGTTTTATTTTTAAATTTTTAGGTTTAGGTTTCAGTCTTTATTCTATTTTTTTAGGTTTAGGTTTAATTTTTTTATTTTAGGTTTATTTTTAGGTTTTATATTTTCATTTAGGTTTATTTTTAGTTTTTTTTTATTTTTTTAATTTAGGTTTAGGTTTTTAGGTTTAGGTTTTATTTATTTTAGTTTAGTTTATTTTAGTTTAGGTTTAGTTTATTTTATTTTATTTTAGGTCTATGTTTTTTTTAGTAGTTTTATTTTTTTTATTTATTTTTAGGTTTATTGTTCACGTTTAGGTTTTAATTTAGTTTTAATTTTTTTTTATTTTAAATTTTTTTATTTTTATTTTAGGTTTAGTTTTTATTTTATTAAGGTTTTTTATTTGTTAGTTTAGTTTAGGATTTCTTTTCATTTTATTTAAGTTTAGTTTCTATTTTTCATTATATTTTCTTTTTAGGTTTAAGTTTAGTTTTATCTTTTTTATTTTAATTTATATTATTTAGGTTTAGGTTATTTTTATTGATTTTATTTTTAGGTTTTTTAAAATTTTTTTTTTTTTTAATTTTTTTAATTTTTTTAAAATTAAGTAAACTGAAAGGTTTAGGTTTATTTAGTTTATTTTTCTTTGATTTAAGTTTATTTTATTTTATTTTAGTTTATTTATTATTTATTTTAGTTTAGGTTTATTTTATTTATTTTTTTAGTTTAGATTTTAGTTTGTTTTTTTTTTAGTTTTTTTTTAGTTTAGGTTTTATTTTTATTTTAGTTTAGGTTTTTTTTAGGTTTAGTTTATTTATTTTAGGTTTATTTTTAGGTTTTATTTTTTTAGTTTAGGTTTCTTTGTTAGTTTTTTTTATTTTTTTATTTTAGAATTATGTTTAGGTTTAGGTTTATTTTATTTTTATTGTAGATTTAGGTTTTTTTAGTTTACATATTTTTATTTTATATTTATTTTAGGTTTTATTTATTTATTATTTAGGTTTAGGTTTTAGTTAGTTTTTTATATATTTTTATTATTTTATTTTATTAGGTTTAGTTTTATTTTATTACTTTATCTTTAGTTTAGGTTTAATTTATTTTTAATTTAGTTTAGTTTTATTTTATTTTATTTATGTAGGTACATTTAGGTTTAGATTTATATTTTAGTTTATGTTTATTTTATTTTTAATATTTTATTTTATATTTATTTTAAAGCTTTAATTAGTTTAGGCTTGTTTTAGCTTAGGGTAGGGTTTAGGTGGATTAGTTTAGTATAGTGGTTTGGGGTTTAGGATTTAAGTTTAGGTTTAGGGTGGTAGTGGTGTGGTAGAGGTTTAGGGTTAGTGTGGTTTTGGGTTTGTGGTTTTAGTTTTAGGTTTAGGGTTTAGGGTTTAAGTTTTAGGTTTTAGGTTTACGATTCAAGTTTTAGTTTAGGGTTTATGGCTTTTTGTTTTTTTTTAAGAGGGAATAAATTCAGATTCAACATTTCTACTTTTATTTATTTAGTTTATTTAGTTTATTTTTTATTTATTTTAGTTTATTTTCTTTTTATTTTTATTTATGTTTATTTTTTATTTTTTATTTATTAGTTATTTTTAGTTTATTTTATATTTTTATTATTTATTTTCTATTTTAGGTTTAGGTTTAGGCTTTTATTTTATTTTTTTAGGTTTAGATTTTAGATTTTTATTTTAGGTTTACTTTTAGGTTTTGTTTTTTAGTTTAGGTTTAGGTTTATTTGCAGTTTATTTTATTTTATTTAGTTTAGGCTTTAAGTTTAGTTTTAGGTTTTATTTATTTTAGTTTAGTTGATTTTGTTTAGGTTTAAGTTTTTTTTATTTTGTTTATTTTATTTTTATTTTAGGTTTAGGGCTTTTTTTAGTTTAGGGTTTATTTTTAGGGTTTTTTTTGTGTTCCCCGGATGTCCAGACTATATACCCATTAGCATTTAATCTTATATAAATCAACACATGAATAGAGGAAAGAGAACTCAACATTCATACACTTAAGCTATAAGCACATGCATTTCTTATGTATTATAACTAGGATCATAACACATATTATTATTCATTTATAAGCTTTTGAAAAATACATTTGATTTAATAGTGATAATATAGTATATTAAATTAAATCAACACATGCAA
This sequence comes from Cymbidium sinense, assembly GCA_021442155.1. Taxonomy (NCBI): domain Eukaryota; kingdom Viridiplantae; phylum Streptophyta; class Magnoliopsida; order Asparagales; family Orchidaceae; genus Cymbidium; species Cymbidium sinense. The sequence goes on from JAKCPB010000186.1 coordinate 504,153, forward strand.
GCTTAGATAAAGGAAATCCATTTTATTTTACTTGATTTTAAAAATATGGATGCATGAATTCAAATTACATACCAAATTTAACATGATTGGAAAGAGGAGAATAAAATATAAGCATGTGATTCATTCAACTAAACTAGTTCTTATGAACAATCAAATCAAATAAGATTATTGAAAGCAAACCAAAGATTCTTTATTAATTACATTTTGGATTTGATTTGATTTAAAGAGGAGAAGAGAAATCATCACTTGTTATTTTAAACCCATTCCCACATTAGTGATTTGATTTAATTTAAGGAAATATAATTAATTTGATTTAATGGGTTAATTAAGTTGAACCCTTAATTAGATGAATTAATTATCCTTACCTATGCCATCTTAAAGTAATTAACTAAATAATTATGAGTCAACATGATATGCATGGAAAATAAACATGCAATCATCCTAGGAAATAAAAGGGGCCTAATGCAATTGGTTCATATTAATAGTTAATCTGATTAAGGACTTAACTACTCTTATAGTTTTCCCACACATGTGGACTAACCATAATTTCATTAAACTCCTTTAGTTATTAAACACCCAAAGATCTACCCCATGATTTAATTAATGGTCTAATGTGATTATGATTTCAATTTGATTAAGTGATTTAATTAGTTAGTTAAATCTTAATTAAGTTCATTTTAAAAAAGGTTGAAATGATCTTAGTGAAAGGGGTCCCAACCCTATTCCTTAGTTCACTTACTGTTGAACAATGATTAATAAATTCAATTAACCAATTTGTTAATGTTCATGGGAAGAATTAATCATTAATTAACTTAAAAGCATAGTTAAGGTTTAATTAGTCAATTTTCTTAATTAAGTGAGCAATAAATCTAGAGAATATCATAGGGGGCAGAGGCCATCCCATTAAATTAAGTCACAAAATTTAGGATTAATTGCTCAAGTAATTAAAAAGTAATTAAGCTAATTAATTTTGTAATTAAACTTTAATTACTATTCAAAATTAGTTAAGATCATTTTTAATTAATTCTCCTCTAAAATACATTTAAAATGAGTATTTATTTGCATTTTTTTATTTCTCTATGATTTTTTATAATTTTTAGAAGTTTCAGCCATTAAAAATGATTAATTAAAGATAATTAAAGCCTAATCCTATTGACGCCACGTGGTGCACTGATGTGGAGCACTTTTCACTTGGTGTCGTGGGATTGGCTACTTAAAACTTATCCAACTCTACGTTTGGTGGACGTGCTTTCATCCGGATGCTTTCACCGTGACGCACTTTCTTGGATGCGCTTTCATCCATCGGATCTAAGGTCGACATCTAATTAATCCCACGCTTAATAGGATTAAATCGATCGATCCAGTGAATCTAATCACGACCATCCATTTCGATTATGCGAAATGGACGGCGTGATCTAACATCATGCGAGTGAGGGAGAATGGAGTCCGTCCACCATTGCTCACTTGATCTAAGCTTACCCAAGCTTGAATCAACTCCAAAATGATCCCACACCTTCACGAGATCTATCGGAGGGAATCCAACAGTCAAGATCACATGAGATGCAAGTTTTCTTTAAAAAGCTCCAACCCATTCTTGCTTAAGGATCAGTTTTGGAAGCATACCTCATCGGAGCTTAAAATTGGCGGCTCAAATAATTAAGAAAGCTTCATCTAGTAGAGATGAAGCCCTGTTGATCAATAATTGGATCACTTCATCGATGTTTTCTTGGAAGGCCACGAACTGATGATTTGGAGCTTGACTGTGATCAAAGTCCCACCTCTGGTGCTTGAGAAGTTTGCGATATGATTCATTCTTGCTCGATGAGGCCTAGGAAAGGTGTGTGCTAAGTTAATTTGAGTTTAATGGATAAATGGGAAAGTTAGGTCAGAAATGGTAGTGTCTTATTTTGAGATGAACGAGAATGGCATTTTCTAATCGAGGAGTGAGCTTAGGAGCTTAGGGAATGGCTCTAGCGGCTCATCTTGGGTAGCTAGGGCTCTGAGGAATGATTTTTGTGTGTGTTTGAGTGGAAACAATAGGGTGTATACGCACCTTCATCTTGATCGAATGGTGGGATAAGGTTTGGCTTCTAGTGGCCGTCCTACCATCTTAGGGAGTCGTGGATGGCAGGGAGGAGGTGAGTTGGCTCAGCTTAGTTGGTTGAAGGTGTGGAGGTGGCTGCCAAGGAGGAATCGTGGGTGTCCTATGGGTTTCAAATGCTCCAATGGGGTGGGTGAGGTGATTTCACCTCTCATTGGTCATGGCCGACCCAACCACTCCTTGGGTTAGGTTGGCCAGTGTCTTTGGTATCTAGGTGGACCATTGATAGAGTACCAAGTGGCCAAGGAATGGAAATGACCACTTATATGGGTGATTTGTCTCATGTGACACCCTTGACCTAAAGGTAGAATGATCATTTGGCATTGGATTTTATTTGGGAAGATTTAAAATGAGCCAAAAGTGGGTTAGCCCAAATTTCAAGTCAATTGGAGTTGATTTGGTTAGGTTTGGCTCAATTTGACTTATTTAGGTCAAATTGGGTCAAACTATGGGTTAGGCTAAGTTCATATGATCATTTGGGATGTTTTGGTTCAATTGGTATGGTTTGTTTGGCTTAGATTTGATTTTGGCTCATTTGAATTCATTTGGGTCAAATGGGTTAAGTTGACCAATTTGACCAAATTGGCCAAATTGGCTTGGGTTAGGTGTTGGTTTGGGTTTAGTTGACCAATTGAAGATGATTTTAAGCTTTGGTTTCAATTAATTTGGATTTGGTTTTGATTTAGGCCAACTTGAACCTTTAGGTGACCTTGGGCTAAGTTGGTCAATTGGGTTCAATTGGGTCCAATCATGGCTTTGGTCAAGTTCAACAATCAATTTGGAATTTACTTGAGCTATTGGTTGCAATCAATTTGGCTTATATTTTTATTTGACCCAATTTGATCTTTTAGGTCAATTTGAGTCAACTTGGGTCAAGTGGACCAATTGGGTTTGGTTTGACTCAATTGAAGATCAAGTCATATTCAAATATTGATTTTGATTTGGTATGAATCATTGGTTTTAAGGGATTGCCTTAGGTTACAATTTGGTAGTTCAAATGGGTTAAGGGTTTACTTGGTCAAATGACCAAGTTGACATGGTTTGACCCAATTTATGATAATTGATCAACCTAGGGTGATCAACAATCATGATGGGAGGCTTTGATGGGGTTCAATCAAATTTGGGTAGGAATAGAACTTGGCTCAAATAAGTCAAATTGGCCACTTTGGGTCAAGTGGACCAAATGGGTTTAGTTGGCTTGATTTTGGGTTGAGTTTTATTTAGTTGAGTTTATATATGGATTTGGGATTGATATATAAATTCAATTGTACTTGGTTCAAATGGGTTTTGGTTCATTTGAACATTTCAAGTCAAAAGGGTTAAGTTGAGTTTGACTTGGGTTAATTTTGGTTTGGCTTGATGATTATAGATTTCATTTATATTTTTGAATATGATTTAAGGTAGATTGATTCATGAGAAAATTGATTGAATTTGGATTTTAAAATGAAGGAATTTGGCTAAGTCCATGGAGTTGGGTCATGTGGCTTAGGTTTAGATTTTGATTTAGTTTGATTTAGTTTTGTTGATTTAAATGTATATTTAATTTAAATTTGTGAAGATGATTGAAAATATGATTGATTTGTGAGAAAATCAATTGAGTTTGACTTGATATGGATTAAGATTTGGCTAAGTCCATGCGATAGGTCATATGGCTTAGGAAGGGTTTTGATTTAATTTGATTTAGTTTGATTTAATTTTGATCATTTGAATGTAGATTTGATTTATATTTAAGAAGATGATTGAAGATATAAATTGATTATAATAAAACAGTTGATTTTGGATTGATTTGGATTAATATTTGGCTAAGTCCATGAGATAGGTCATATGGCTTAAGAAGAGTTTCAAGTTTGGATTTGATCATGGGCTTCAATCATTTGATTTAGGAATTTGGGTTTGGATTTGGATTTGAATTTGATGTTTGAAATGAACTTGAGGTATGGTTTGAGAAGGTGAACATGGATTGGATTTGGGTTGTAGGGTAGTTGGATTATCCTAATTCCTAGCATAACCTAATCTTATGGTTAGCCCTTCTATGTCTTAAGGCTTAGGTTAAGTGTTTACCTAATTGTTAGAAGTGTCTTATGACTAGGAAGTCTTAGTGTCTAGAAGACTCCTAAGTCTAAGATGGGAAGATTGAATTCGCACTCCAAAAGTGAGGTCAATAGGCCTTATGCTCCATAGTGTTACCCTTAGAGATATATAATTGGAAGACCGAAGCCAAGTTTCACATTATAAACTCATGTACATATTTCAACACTTTGCTTGGGAGACCATGGATACATGAGAACAACATTGTTCCATCCTCTGTACATCAGTTTATGAAGTTCGTGAGAGGTGAGATCATGTACTACGTCAAAGGAGATCTCAAGCAATTTATAGTTCATGAGGCCAGCATATATGTGGATGCAGTTTACTACCTCCCTCAAAATCAACAAGTCTATTCTCGCAAACTTGGCCAAAGTTTAAAAAAAAAGGAAAAAGAATGAGAAAAGGAAAAAAAAGAAAAGGGAAAATGAAAAAGAAAATAAAAGGGAGAGGAGATAGACTTGGAGGAGGAAGTTGAGCCTGACATTAGATTCCACCCACAGTTCATTACCCCATTCAAACATATGGGTAGGACGACCTAACTTCCACCAGGGAGAGGAAGAGGCAAGTTTAGAGGTAGTCCTAGGGGTGGAAAACCTCCTTATTGGCCACCCAATAGAAGATATGTCCCATTTACCAGGAGTACACCTACTATCCATATAAACTTATAATATAGTTCATATGATGAGTCTTATATAGTTAGCACACTAGCCAGCTCTTCTCAGAAGTAGATTCCCTTGGAGGTGACACTTAAGCCAGATAGTGAAGAAGACCAGGCTCCAAAGCAAAGCATAAGTGTATCCAAGTGCATATGTGAAACAGTTAGGCAGCATTTGGAAACCTTAGGTCTAACCCCACTTTCCTCTCAAAAAGCTAAGGGTTTGGTAGTTAAGGAAGCCCCTAAGTCATCCACAAGTGTGAAGACTTAGAGCATAGGTTAGACTACTTCGAAAGAATATGGAAGAATAATAGTTAAAACTCTCAATCAAGTCTAGGACAAAGATTCAGTACAATGGGTCCAATCGATGATGATGATAACTTCTTAGACATTACCAATCATTTGAAATTTGATAGGTTCTTTTCAAATCATATTAACTCATATTAGGAGTTGTGCTTAAAAACATTAGATGATCCAGATGATTTTGAAGTCAAAGATGCACTACCAGAGTTCAAAGAAGAGATCATGTCAACCATCAACGAGCTCAAGGAATTCAACTTAGGAACTAAAGAAGATCCACACCTGACATACATCAGTTCTTTGTTAAATGAAATTGAAACCAATGACTTAGTCAAGCTATTTACTAAGTTTAAGGACTGCTTTGCATGGAGTTATGAAGAGATGCTTGGATTGGCTCCTGACGTAGTGGTCCATAAACTAGCAATGGAGCTTACTACTAACCCTATCAAGCAAGCTCCTAGATGCATGCGATTATACATAGAACATTAGCTCATTTATGAAGTCAAAAAATTGATCGATGTTGACTTCATCCAAGAAGAAAAATACCTTACCTAGTTATCCAACGTCATCCTAGTTAAGAAAATGAATGGCCAAATTCACATATGCGTTAATTTTAGGGATTTAAATAAGGCATATCCAAAAGATGAATTTTTACTATCAATCCCAGAGTTGATGGTGGACATTGCCTCATCTCATGTAGTCTTCTCTTTCATGGATGGCTCATCTCGATATAACCAAATAAAGATTGCCCCTAGATATGAAAGAAATACTACTTTTAGAACCCCGATTAGAATCTATTGCTATAAGGTCATGACTTCCAGCCTTAAAAATATCAATGCTACATACCAGTGGGCTATGACTCGACACTTCAATGAACTCATTCATCATAAAGTTGAGTGCTATTTCGATGATCTCGTGGTCAAAATTAAAGAAAATGAAGACAATCTCTTTGACTTGAGAGTACTTTTTGAATAGTTAGGACAATTTAACCTCAAAATGAACCTGAAGTGTGCATTCAGAGTAGCTTTAAAGAAATTCCTTGGGTTTATTGTCCTACACCAGGGAATCAAAATTGATCCGGAGAAGATTAAGGCAATATTAGAAATGCCACCCCCTAAAAGTTTAACTCAACTCAGATCATTCCAAGGGCGGTTGGCGTATCTAAGACACTTTATATCCAACCTATCAGAAAGATGTCAGCCATTCTTAGCACTTGTTAAAAAGGATTCTATGTTCAAGTGAGAAGATAAGTGTTAGCATGCCTTCGAAGACATCAAGCATTACCTGATGATGCTGTCGATTCTAGCAGCCCCTATCTCAGGCATGCCGTTCATACTTTACATTGCTGTGTTAGACGACTCCCTTCATGCTTTGTTGGCCTAAGCCAATGATAAAGGGAATGAAAATGCACTCTACTATCTCAACTGTCATCTAATCCCTGCTGAGGCTAATTATCTAATCATTGAGAAGCATTGCCTAGCTTTAATCTCTACATCCCAAAAGCTATAACACTACATGCTTCCTCATAATGAACTTAATATCTAGGATCAATCCACTACAGTATCTCATGACACGGTCGATGCTATCCAGATGGTTGGCACGATAATCCATGATCCTCTCATAGTTTGACATTACTTTTATACCCCTCCGTATGGTGAAAGGACAAGCACTAGCAAATTTCTTAGCAGCACACCCACTTCCTATTGACTCTTTGCATAGTGATGATCTCCCCAATGAACAAATCATGAACTTATGGAATAGTACCATTCACCATTGGGAGATGTACTTTGATGGTATGGCTTCCTCTCAAAGAGGAGAAGAACCATAATATCTACTATTCCAGGAAAGGCAGGGGTAGGAATAGTTCTCTTAACTCCAGAATGCGATGTGATGATATTCTCATATCATCTGTCCAATCCTTGCACCAACAACGAAGCTGAATATGAGGCTCTAATTAGCAATTTAGGGTTAGCCATTACTCTAAGCATCTAGAACATCAACATCTTTGAGAATTCTTAGCTAGTTGTCAACCAAATTGCTAGGTCCTATAAGGTTATAATGCCTAAGCCCCATCACTACCATAAGTACACCATGGAGTTATTTACCTAAATCCTAGAGGTTACAATTTATAAGATTCCTCAAGAAGAGAATGTCATAATGTATGCTTTAGCCAAGCTTGCCAAGGAGTTGGCATGTTTGGAGGATGAGTCCATATAAATAAAAGTCTAAAATAGACTAGTCTTATCCCTTATTGATAATGAACTCATCAAATAGTACTCTCTTAAAGGGGAGGCTACCATTGCTAAGAAGGATGAGGAGTTAGATTAGAGGAAACCATTCATGGATTACCTAAATAAAGGTAAACTACCTCAAAAGAAGTCCCAAACCTATTAGATGAAGTAGAGAGCACTTTCCAATGCTCTTGTGGATGGTGTCTTATGCTAGCGGTCTTTCGATTATATGTGGTTACATTATTTAGACAAGCACGAAGCCTATAAGAGCATGACCGAGGTACACTCAGGATTATGTGAAGCCAACCAATATGGTCTGAAGATGAAAGCCAAGATCAAGAGACTAGGATATTGGTAGTCATCGATGATCAAAGATTGCATGGATACGGCTAGGCGATGCCACCAATGTCAAATGCATAGTGTGGTGCTACACCAACCACCCAGCATTCTACATCTTACATTGGCCTCATGGCTATTCAAGTGTTGGCGTACCGACATAATGGGTTTGATTGATCCTCCTTCTTCTAAGGTCATCGATTCATCTTAGCTGCTACTGACTACTTTTCCAAATTAGCGAAGGTGATTTGGCTCAGAGAGGTCACAACTCAGCATGTGCTCCAATTTTTTAGTATCTATTTTGTATATAGGTTCAGAGTGCCTCGACAAATTATATCTGATGATGGTATTACATTCAAGAGAATTGAGATTAACAACATTGCTCAGAGACATAACATAGATTGGAGATATTCAACCATCAACTACCCATGGGAAAACAACTTAGCAAAAGCCTTCAACAAAGCTCTTATCCAAATACTGAAGATGACACTTGACATCAACAAGCGACAGTGGCATGAGCAATTAGTTGAAACTTTATGGGTCTACCGCACCACATATAGAACTCCAACTCAGTCTGCTCCTTTCTCCTTAGTGTATGGGTATGATGTCATTCTATCATTAGAAGTCCAACTCACATCATTAAGGATAGCTATGGGTAGCAAGATCATAACAAAGTAGAACGTAAAGTTGCGATTAGAAGAGCTCAAAGGTTTGTAGGAGAGACGCAGTAGTCATGCCAAAACCTTGAGTTATACAAAGTTAAAATGATTCAAGCTCATAATATGTTGGTCTGTCCTAGAGCTTTCCAAGTAGGAGAGCTTATTTTAGTTCTAAGGAGACTGATTGTTGCCCATTATAAAATGGGAGGCAAGTTTGAACCCACTTGAGAAGGCCCTTTTGTCATAGAGAAGGCCTACCAAGGAGGATCTTATTAGGTCATTAATCTTAAGGGAGAGTGCCCAATTCTTATAATCAATGGGCAATACTTAAAGAAATATTATAAATCATGTTTGAAAATAATTATCATCAATCAAAAATTCCATTTTGAATTCAATCTCTTCCATGTTAAAAGTATTTTTATTTAAGAAATCACGAAGTGTTTTGGGTAGGTGTAAGGAACTCGAGCTGCATCCTATCCTTCATCGATACAACACAAAGACAAACTACACACAAGAATATAAACTAAACACATATCTTTTATCTGAGGCAACTCTGAGTTGAGATAATGACCCCAATGACACTCACTCATTAGCTGCTCTAGGTCGGCCTGACATGCTACCCTACTAGCGTGTCACCCCAGTGGTCTTCTTCCTTTGGAGGATGTAAGTCTAGTATGCTTTCCTTCTTTACTTGGCCACTGCACACCAACGAGTGCTTTGTTAGTTTGGTAGGCCTTATTGTATGGCCGATCAGCTAACTCATGTTGGCATCATTTAAGAGGCTGTGAGTATACTACTCTTTCTTCTTGGATTAGCCTTCATGCACTGATTGAGTCGAGTATATTTGAGGTTTATGATAAGTCCCCTAGCAGCTCCTTCCCTCCTGACTGCTTCAAGTCTGGGTCTAGTCCTTCCTCAGGGCTCCTCGCTTAGTACTCTCTTTAGGTCAAATAGCATCTGTCCCACCAACGATAGACTATCCTGATGATCAATTTCGCTTGGAATGTTGTAAGCCTACACGCTTTTTTCTATATTGATCATTGCACACCGATGGGCACCTTAGGTTGGTTAGTTCTCAAATGCCAATGGATACACCACTCATGCTGACAGATAGACCTTAGGTTGGTTGGTTCTCGCACCTTAGGATACACCACTCATGGAAGATGTAAGTCTGCTAGGCTTTCTCCTTGATTTGGCCACTGTACACCTATAGGCTTTCTTTTTTAGGGCTCAAGATAATGCTGCTAGAAACACCTCCCATGTGGGTACTATATTTGGATCACATCCTTTGAGACTCCATTTAGATACTACCCCAGTTACTATCAGATTGGACAGTTCCCTTTTCCTAGTAACCACCCCTATGGTTGGAGAATTCATCCTATGGATGTGCAAATTCTCCCTTGATCTAGTAAATCTGATATAGGTCAAGGATGACATAGCCCCTTTCAATGTGGTCCCTCGCACACTAATAGGGTCCACGCAAACATATAAATAAAATATATATTCACTTGTGGATTAGGAGAACACCCATAGCGGTACCTTTTCCCAAGCAAGCATTATATCTTCAAAGTAGTGTCATCAAAACTCCCTATAAGAATTTCCTAACTACTCTTGAGTTGATATAAGTCCCTAATGGCATTCACTCAGTAGTTTCCCCAAGTCAGATTCGATTTGTTGTGTTACCAACATGTCACTCCAATGGTTGTTCCCTACATTGGAAGATGTAAGTTTGCTATGCCTTCTTCCTAGCACGACCATTGCACACTGAAAGAAAACCCCTAAGGTTTGCTAGTTCTACCCCTTGGCCAGTAGACTATCTCTTTGGATTTGTAAATTTGAGATAGGATAAGTCCGATATAGCCCCTTCTCAATGGGTCACCTTAATAAATCTTAAATTGTTTTTCTTATTGAATATGTTTTATTTAGAGCAAATTTAAACTTAGGATTAATTAAAACACATAATAAAATATTCACTAAATAAAAATCACTAATGAATCTACCTTAGAAATTATTTAAGGTAGAGAGAAAAGAAAAGTTCTCTTCTCTTTTCCTCTCTTTACAACACTTAGTATTTAAGTGTAGGTTCATTCAAACCAAATCAAATCATCAAATAAAATTAATCAAATCAACTAAACCACTTAAAATGAAACCACCCCCTAAGTTGAATCATTTCACACTTAGAAAATCTTAACTTTAAAGCCTAGCTAAGACATGCCACATAAGCCTTAAATGATACACACATTAGGCTAAGTCACAATTTCTAGCTCTATGTTAGCACGGTGCATGGTTTGATGCCAGATTTTATTTTGTGATGTAATATTTTAGGCTGGATATTAGGGTGTATGTTTGTAGTCTGGATGATAATATGGTCTTAATCTAATCATTATCTTCTGGGAGATTATGCTTAAGGGGCATTATAATAAAAATATAAATGCTTTTTCTATGCAGGTTGCTTATACCCCTAAGCGTAATCTAAAATAGGCCATGTGGGCTTGGTTACCCATGTGTGGGGTGCTAAGTCCAATTTATTCATATACATGCTTGGGATGTGTGGTGTGTTTAGCTAATCTCTATTTTATAGGTTTTAGTTAGATTTACTTTTCCCATTTTGTTGTAATTTTGTAATTAAGATTTGAAATAAATGTTATGGGGGATTTGGATGAACATTGGTCATAAGACTACGTCTTATGCACCATGTGAAGCCTTTGGAGTGACCACATTCCAACCAACCAAAATGAAGGAAAGAAAGAAAGAAATCAAGCATGAAGAAAGGAGAAATGAAGAATGAAGAATGAAGACCCCCATAACATAAATTCCTTCTAAATTATTATTATTCATTTGTAATCCAGGTTATATAAGGATAGAGCTCAGCTACCCACATTTCTTTTTAGGTTTGTGCGGTGCAGCCTGACCACAAAGAAATTTTATTCTTTTGCACTAGCTTTATAAATTATTTGATGTTTGTTTAACTTGTGCATTAAGATGGCATGATTTTTCTAGTTTCTTTCTTATTTGATGAATGGCCTGGATGCGATTAGGCTCTCAAGGAAAATAAATTTTCTATCAAAATAATCAACTCAAAATTAAAAATTAATAACTCATAACCTCACCTAAAGCCTAGGTTATAAATCAAGATAAAAGATTTAGCAACCCATTAGTTGGATGTTGTATGTTTCACATCATACATAAAAAGCATCTTGCTTCATTCTTGCTTATGGAGAGCTTCCACCTTTGCCAGAGAACTTGGCTTGACCTTTAAGAGCCATGGTAGAAACACATCTCATTCTTGTTGATTTTGGCCCATAACCAATTTCTCATGCATCAGGCATATGAATCTCATAGCCTGTGTCAAATAAATTATCCAAAAATATAAAAAGAATATAATAAAAATTAGTATTAGATTTAAGTCATTATTCATGCCCTACATGATCTAGTCTCTTAGGGAGTGTGTTTAAGGACTTAGTCTCTTTCTAAATAAAAAACAGCCTAGTTATCTTGCAAAAAAAGCATATGACTTGCCTACATGTATTTAAAATGGTAGGAGTTAGTTGGTGGGCACCCCCAGACGGTTGTAAGTCCAACAGTCGAGTGGTTTATCCTCTCTTATGGAGGTAGACCATATGCCCATTTTCACCCTAGATTTAGGTTGTGCCTTGGCATTCTCCAAAGCTCCCTAGATTTAGGTTCAGAGGTTGCTACTTCCCTTTGTGGGCTACAAACATAAATCCTCACCTCTTAGGCATTTTCATGATCTTATGTTTTGGAATTGTAAACCATAGATTTTTAATAAAATTTCAACTCAAATAAATAATTCTCTTTAAATTCAAAAATATAAAGCCCAACCATAGGATAGTTTGGGACGCTCGCTAGGTTTCCTAGCATCGTGAGCATCCCCTACTCATCTTTCTTTGGTTTCGATAATAACTCCTTCCTTTTTGATCAATCCCATTTGATCTTCCAAAAATAAATAATTGATTGATAGTCCTATCTTTGAAATCTTTAGAGACAATGACCATTTACCTTAATCGAGAGTATTCTTAAGAAATCTCATTCCTTAAGATATAATTAACTATGGGGGCTTGCCTCCATAGGGAACTTAACGAACCCAGTTTAAAATAAACTCTGCTTTAGTTTTTCTTGTAAAGTAAGAGAAGAATCTCTAGTACATCTAAAGACCCATTGTCCTTAGGAGTCCTAATTAGGTGATTAGGTTCATTGTAGGATGATGACTTCTGTTTCTCGAGATAGTACATCATTTCTCAATGTTGCACCCAATCACCCCAATAAGAATATCTGCGGATCTACGTGGTGTCCTACCAAAGCATTTTATTTTTGTCTTCATTTAGATGAAGATGAAAATAAACACCACACAAGTATACCCTATGGTTCACAATTCAAAGGATAGAGCCATGAGGAACATAATGCTACAAGAAGATCGTAATATAATGTGGCGAAAACCACTGATAAGAAGATTGTTCGTAACTACATCATATGTGGAGCCTACTGGCCAAACCATATAGTCAGAGGACATGGGCTACATCCTTGTTGGCATGATATTGAGAGTAAACATAGTTGTGTACTTGATTTGACTTTGGCTCCTTTGTGAGCTAGGGTTTTTTAATTTATCACTTTTGACAAATAATTACGGAAGGTGGATTGAATAGATTTTGTTTTAAGCTTTTAATGATTGAATTTCATTTAAGTAATTTTAAGATTGATATTTGATTTAATTTGATTTGAAATTAAAATCACATTTTGGTGGAAGTATCCCCTTCGATTGAAATTTTCATTTAACACAACCATCATTGGGGTGGTTTATTATTTCACTATTTCAAATCTTGTTGACTCTATTAATTTAATAATAGAGGATCATATCTATTGTCATATGATAGAATTAGCTTCTCAGATATTTTATTGGGTTGAAGATATTATAATAACATCATTAGATTTTTAGGTTTTGTTAACTCACACGGTCCTAAGACCCAATCGAGAATCAACCCGTGTAACATCCTCAGACACTAAGTTTAAGCATTCATCATAATGTTGGGGCCCATGCGGGTGTATTTTTAGATTGCTTGCATAATTTTAAGGTATTAAATTTGAGTTTTAATCATGCTTTATAATGTGTGCAAGAGTTCAATTGAAGTCTTAATTAATGTCTTCTGTTTGCTTGTATGATGTGTTGCAAATCTGGTGGCATAAAGTATTTCAACTCTTGTTCAATTATTTAGATTAATATTCATTTGTTTGCATTGGATAGACATTTAACTTATTGTAGACTATTATTAGTCAAATAATTGAAAGTCCAATCTTATCTCAACATTTTAGTATATTAGACTTAGTTCAATTATTGATCTTATTACTCATTTAACTTTCAAATATTATTCTTTGACTATTTCATTTGTTTATTAATTATTAATCTTTATTTGATGAAATTTTGGTAGCCTCCCGGTGTCATCCCACATAAGGGGTTGCTTCGGGAGTGCTAGAGCCTTTTTATCATGCTTAAGAAAGCATGCATAGTTAGTGTCTTGCGACACTGTGGCTTAAAGAATCTTCAAACCCACCACACTTAAGAAAATGCATAGGCCTTCAAATACTTGTAATTTCAATTCATATTTTTATTTTGAGCTTAGAGTTCATTTTGTGTTAAATTGATTTAAGTCATTTATCAATCTAAATTTTGGCAGCCTCCCGGCATCCTCCTCGTGTAGGGTCTTATATCAGGAGTGCTAGAGCCTTCCCACCATGCTTAAAAAAGCATCGATGGTAGGTGTCTTGCGACACCACGGTTGAGTAATTTTCTAAACCCACCACGCTTAAGAAAGCGTGCATAGGCCTTCAATACCTGCGTAAAAAGATATTTGAAATAAAATTCAATAGACTTTCGGCGTCATCCCCGTGTAGGGGGCTGCATCGAGAGTACTATAGCCTTCCTACCATGCTTAAAGAAGCATGCATAGTCAGTGTCTTGAGACATTGTGGCTTAAGAAGTCTTCTAAACCCACCACACTTTAAAAAATATGCATATGCTTGCAATACCTATCAGAAAACACAAATTTCTCCATCACGCCAAGAAATGCGTGTACAGGTACTTATACACCAACAAACAAGCAATAATTTTCTCGCCATGCCAAGAAAGGCGTGTACAGATAATTATGGTCAATATAGGCTTTAGAGCACTGCGAGCGAGCACAGGCACTCATGGAGCTCAAGACCGGGGCTGGCGCTATGACTCATGGGGCTCAGGCACACGCTGGCCCACACGGAGGGTGCGCAGTGCCACGTGAACAGGTTTCGTGGTACATTGTACCCAGTTGTTTTCGGTCTGGGATGTTTCACGAGAAAACTTCCCAACCATAGCATGTGATTTCGTGAGGGGGATGGACCAGGGAGAGAAAGAGAGAGCTTATGAGAGAGGGAGATGGTTGAGGGTTTGGGAGATTAGGAAAAATTAGGTTTAGGGTTTTAAGGTGGTGCAATCTATTTAATTATAGTAGCAATTTTAATTTTGATAATATATATTTCTTTAATTTGTCATATAATTTATTATTACATACATGTCATTTTTGTTTGCAAACAACAACTCTTTTTGTCATGGTTTGTGCATATTAATTTTGTGTTGTTACTTGGAGCTTGTTAAGATTTGTTTTTTTTTCGTATAAATTTTTGTTGTTGGAGCATGATAGATTCTAGTCCTCATTTTCGTTCAAATTATTTTTTCATCTTTTATTCCATGATAATTGTAATGACAATAGAGTCTCTTATAGATTGGTGGTGCAATCTATTTTGAGAAATGAGCAATGATTAATTGATTTTAATTGTAGTCAAGACAAGTTGAGTTGACCTTACATAGTATCATGTCCATGGCCTATTGTTAACATATTAGGGTTTTTTTAGAGGCTGGCTCATAATCAGAAACCACTAAATAGTATTTTGATGTGTATGTGTGTGTGTATTATTGTTATAGTAACAACATGGATTAAAAAAACATTTAAGGCTCCCGCCTGAGGTGTTCCTCATCATGAGGCACCAAAGCATTATCTCAAGATTTTTGTTTTAATGGCCTTAGTGCTTATGTATTTTTTTATTAAAGCATACACATTGAGGATTTATGCCTCATGGCATTTGAGGTGGATGCCTCAAATTATAATATAATAAAAATAAAATAATTTATGTCATTGTATAATTACCTAATATTGCTTATAGTATACTTCTAATTAAATTATTTAATATTTATACATAGCTTATATGCATTTTTTGTAATTTTATTTTTTAGTTTTCTCTTATATATTTATTTAATTTTTTTCTGTATTTTTAAAAATTTTTTAATAGAACACTGCTAGTTAACTTTTTTATGTTATTAGCATGAATTTTTGTTCTTGAATATATATATATATATATATATATATATATCTTTTTAAAATTTATTTAATATTTTTAATTAAATTTATCTATATTTTTTTATACTTTTTAATTTTCTTTTCATTTTTGATTTTCAATTTTCTTAATTTCTTTTCCAAATTTTTTGTTGCCCATTTACTTAGTTTTTTATATTTTAATATTTTAATTTATTATAATTATATGTGGTGCTAGAAGGAAAGATATAGCTTAAAATATGACACTCGAGTCAAAATATCATATAGTTGCCAGAAAATTATATTTAATTAAAATATAAATTTTAAGATTATAAAATATTAGACTTTTTATGTTTTTACCAAATTTTTTGTTGCCTATTTTCTTTATTTTTTATATTTTTATATTTTAATTTATTATAATTATCGGTGATGCTAGAAGTAAAGATATGGCTTAAAATATGACACTCAAGTCAAAATACCATAAAAGTTGGAAAAAAAAAAGTTAAAATATAAATTTTTTGATGAAAAAATTATTGGTGGTATTACTTCGGTTACACACACTTTTATGTTGAAGCATGTGAAAAAATTAACGGGTGATAACTTATGGCATCTTTATGAATTCTTTGGTTTGCCTCAGAGTTTATGCTTTGCCTCGCTAAGGCAAAACAACTATGTTTCCAATTTGACCTTTCGAAACTTTGATTAGCATGAACTCATAAATCAAGTAACTTTTGAGCATACTTTGAGTTATGACTATTATCATCAACCCTTTTTGAAGCTAATTATTTTAAATGCCAACAACTTCCTTAGTTCAATATTTTATTCAATATTGTTTAACATATCAGGAGTCCAAAGAAATTAATCATATCTTCAAATTAACTGAGCTATTATTGATACATGAAAGCTTAGTATTTTTTGCAAGGAAGTTGCCATGAAGTACTGAGAAAAGTGAATTTAGTTTATGTTTTGATATTTTTAATCATTTAAATTTCAAAATGCATTTCCTACATGATATTGGCTCATTTGAAAAACAACTAATCCATAAGTTTTTGATTCCTAGCTTCGTGCATTCCACAACTTTATTTTTTTTTGTTTGTTAAAAGTTTATTATTTTTGACTGCCAATAGAAACACCATTATCGATTTTGTTGTTCGATGTGAATTAATGGTTTAAATAGCAAAAGCAGTAAGAACATTCCCAAAAAACACAAAGAATGAAATGAATCAAATGATATGCATTGACATTCAACTGTTTAATATACACTATCTTTGTTGTTTTACATTTCCTGAAACATGTAACATGTATGGACTACTGTGTTTTTTAGATTGAAGCTTAACAGTAAGTGGGCGCACATAGACAAATCATATGAAATAGAAACTAGGTTACCACTTATGTCAAATAAATTTTTTTTCTAGTATTTTATTGCCCTATCTTGTTTATATATAGTGGAAAGGTATGGATTCTTGGTTTAGAAATGTTGAGCCACACTTACGTTGATGACATGCGAGTTCAACTTGACAACTTTTTTGTTTTTAAACTTAGAGAAATTCTTCACAAATTTTAACTTACCGGTATGGTCATCGCTTTCATTAGCTATGTGAGAAAAAGTGTTCCTTGACCGCAAATTTTCTACATCTATCTTGTTGTTTAGTGGAATGTGTCAAATTTAAGTCTTTATTGCTTTGGTATTGCATGATTTTTAATCTCATAATGATTTTGTGAGAAAATTCATATTTTTTGGTACTCAAAAGCTTTTCTTGTATTGAGAACTATCTTCTCAATTACACTTAATGCTTTTGATTACTAGTTAATGTTGATCTAATTTGTGTTTTAGGATGTTGAACCATCAACTCCTGTTGAGAAGAAAGTGGAGTACGACCATTCTTTCATCCTCAAGGATGACTTGGGACTTGTTTGTCAAGTTTGTGGAGTACTTCAAAAGAGAAATGAGTAGATTTTTGATTTCTAATGGTCAAAGGTACTATGGTTCACTGGTCTAGTGTTATATTTTTGGTGTATGTTTTGTCTCCATGCTATGTAGTTCTTATTGTGACTAATATTACTCAGTTGTATTGTACTAATTAATTTTTAAATATTGCTTATGTGTTTTATGACTATTTCTTTTTCGACTACTTAGTGCTTGATGTGTTAAATTGTGCTTGATTTTTTAACTTGTTACCCTTTCTCTCCTATTGTTCTATGAAACCCTTCAGTTTTACCCATACCACTAAGACCGCCCACATAATTTCCATCATGCAAAACTATCATTTGATTACCTTGGTTTCATAGAAAAAGAGAAGCAAGAAATGCAATGAAGGGATGATTGAAATTGTTGAGAGGGATCATAATGAATGAAATCAAATTGGATCAAAGCTTGACATACTTGTTGTACAAAAAGCTTGGAGTTAATTGACGTATGCAACTTGGATATGGGAAACATAACAAAGTTGAGGTGCATACTAATCATAGAGATCAGGTCAAATGAAGTTTTAATATTTTATAATACACATGCACATACGCGTGTGCGAAAAAAAATCTATTAGACCCAAAATAGAAGCTCTATTGGTGCAAATTTTAGCAAAACAATCATATGAAAATATCAAATAGTTAATAAATATTCTATAATGAATATATGACTGATATGCAAGTAAGTAGATGAGTTAGTATAAGTGTATTGAAGCAATGTTCTATTAGTTAGATAAGAATACACACAATAAAAACCTTGCAAGTGCAAATATAAGTAGACTAGCCCTGTCAAAATATTGACAAGTTAATAAATCTTCTGCATTGAATACATGACTAATATGCATTCTAGGTGAGAAATATTGTACAAGTGTATTTGAAGTGATTTCTCTATTACTTTGATATTGCATGAATTTTCATGATTGGTATTTTTCTTAGCAAATATTTATGATTTATATGAATCAAGGCAAAGTCACATTCCTCATATTCTTCAACACTTAAATTAACATTAGTTGCAAATACATATTTACCTTTATGATTTTAATTTCATTTCAAACATTAGCATTTTATGGATAAACTCCATGAATATTGTAATTGAATTTCAATATGTAATGGAAGAAAAAATGTGATATGCAATCTTCATCGGATGAATTCCATATAACATTTTCAAAGGCGTTTTACCTATAATTATATTTATTGTGATGCTATATGTGAATTTAATTATTTGTAAATATATTTCCTCAGGACTTGAACTTATTTTTATTAGAAACAATGTATACCACCTAAGTGTTTGTTAGCAACTTTTCTTTGATTATATTATTTGAGGATTGAAAGTTGAAGGTTATTAAAGGGTGATGCCTAGAAATTTTCATAGTTTACTTGAAATAATTAATGTAATGAAAATTATGGCAGAGGAAATTGTAGTTTAGATGGACTATCTCCTTGAAGAATAACTTATGTATGAAGCATGAGTTTTCTTGCACTACAAAATAAAGTGGGCCATTTTTGGATTATTATTTAACAAATATTAAATTTGGGCCAATACTAAAAGAGTAGTTTAAGGCAAACCAAAGGATAATCAACACTAATGTCATAAAGCTGTGTAAAGCTTGGCATGGTGTAAAGGCTAGCACCTTAATAATTTTACTCCATGGTCACATGCAACATTGGTTAACAATTTGAGCTACATCTCCTTTAATAGAGGGCTAATAAAATTGACTTGAGAAATATTTTATTTCTTTTGCATGCCAAGATTTTTTTTCTATTTATAATTATTTAAGAACATGTGATTTGAATAAAGGGAAAAACTTTTTGATAATGTATAATGATGCCACCACTATAAGGCTTGCATTAAAATACTATCATATGTACATAGCTGTCGACAAATTTCATTCACTTTATCATTTGAATAATCCACAAGATGTCCTCCTAATGAGAATGCCACCAATGTCTATCCTACAAGCATTACAAGCAATTTCAATGGAGAAGAGAGGAGATATATTTGGTGAGGATTTCAGTTTCTCAGACAAACTCTTTAGCACTTAAAAACTTTTTTGCCTTATGGAGTAGCTTTTCCATGGCACACAAGGGTATTTGGAAATTCACTAAATAAAAATATTGTTTTCAATTGAATCATCATGATCACTTATATTGTAGGTAGCTCTTATGAACCTAGTGATGTTTTCATGAAGATGTTCTTCTTATGGAGTTGCAGAACTGAGACAGATACAAAACCTCCTCAAAGAGTGAATGCTGTAGGTAGAGAGTGTTGAACCACCTTCAGGCAACATCTTTGAATGTGGTGGCAAAGAGAGGAAACTTGAAAGTGTCAGAGATACTATGTATGAGAAATTATATTTTTGAGCATATCTAGGACATCAGGTCAATTTTAGTGCCTTTCACCTCTCAAGTTTAGAAAATTGAATTTGGGCAGAATAACTTCTTCAAAAATATTTGGAGAAAAATAGTTGCGAGCTTGGGTAGAAACTTGGGGAGACGGCCAAAGGACTTAATGAAATGAATTTTCCATTTGACTGCAACAAGGTTGGAAGCTTTGTGTGCAAAGGTGACTTGCATAAATTTGGTAAGCTAGGTGATCTACTAGCAAAGATGTTCCATATGGGGTTAGAACTATTCTTGGGTAGCAAAGCCATTGCTTTCACAAGATCTGTCTGCTAGGGTGAAAGATAGGTTGAGCATTGGACTCGTTATTAATAACACTATTTCTAATTTTTTTAAGGTCCTTTTTTACTTCAAAAAATAAAAGACTTTTGACATATAATGCTAGGATGTGTGAATGGTGGATCTTGTTTTCTTAAGAGCCTAGAGGGTGTGCACTGTTTAGGACGTCTGAAAAGGGAGAGTAAAAGTATCATGTTGCAATTACTCTTTGAAGAGACAAAGAGGAAATATATAATGTAGGAGGGTGAAATAGAGATTTATGGTAGTTTCATCTGAAGATTTACACCACTTTTGAAGCTATTGAGAGCATTCACTGTACAAAAATGTGACTATTGAAAGAGTGTTGTTGATCCTTTGAAGAGCTATTTCAAGAGCATCGAGAAGAGAAAAGATAGTACAACATAAAGAAGATGCATCTCAAATGAAAGTACATGGAGTTGTTATTACATTACGTAGGAAGAAAGAAAAAAAGATTAGTAATGGTGATGCTCAAATTTTAGGTGAATGGAGATGGTTTGGTGAAGTACTCTAATGGGCTTTCGGGTTGTAAGTGAGCTGAGCCAATTTACAAGTTGGCTCAAACTTGATTTGCTAATGAGCTTATGAATTTAGCTAATTGACTCAGCAGTTTGATATCAAATTACATCTTATATATTAAACTAGTTGGAGTTGAAGTTTGATTACCGAGCTACTTAAATTTTGATTCCTTAATCCTATTTATCTTTTTTGTTAAATTTAAATCTTTTGTTGGTCCAAAATCTTGTCTCATAAACTCCTTTTCTTTAAGCATGGTCATCCCAGTCAATGCTTACTCCAACAAGATCTTGTCGTGATTTCCTTGCTGGTCCAGTTGATGCCATCTTAAAGGAGCTCTCATAGTGACTTCCTTGTTGGTCCAATTGACATCTTCTCTGTTGAGTTCTCATCATGGTTTTCCGTTGATCTAATCAATTCCTTCTCCAACAAGATCTCATTGTATCTTCCCTGTCAATCCAGTTGATGCCTTCTCCAATGAACTCCTATTACTACTTTCTAACTAGTCTAGTCGATGCATTATTAAGCAAGCTCTCATTGCCGCCATTGATATTGTGATTTTATCCCTTCTTTTGATTTTGACTCAAGCTTCATAGTTGAGCTTAAGCTTGTCATTATTTTGTTGAGCTTAGTTTTAGGTCACCATTTGTGTTCGACTCATGCTCAAGCTAGAGTTTGAGCCAACGATTTGGAATGGAGACAAGCTCGAGTTAATCATGATTCAAGCTTGAATTGACACATTTACATGCTAATGATGTTAGAGAGAGTTATTAATGCAATAACCAACCTTAGACAACTACTTGATGCCTTGAGATAAGGTGAATGTTATATCTTCAAACAAGAATATAGAGCTTGTAGTTGAGATGCTTGACTTTAATTGAACAAGTAAAATAGTAATCTAATTACTAATTAAATTAGTTAACCCCTAAGTTGTTTTTATGATGGGGTATTTATGATAGCTTTGAATGTCAACCTTGCAAGTTTATGATGATAAAAGCTTAGTGGAGGCAGGGTGGTTACAATAAGTAGATCATGGACTATCTTAATGAAGGAGTGATGGGTTTTGAATGCACAAATATATAGGGCAATGTTGGATTCTATTCAAGCATTTCATGGGATGGATCCATGGAGTGGTGGACTAGAAAAATATCATGGAACAGAGCCTAGAATTTAATCAATAAATAGATAAGGTTCTCGAACATATGAACTTCTTATAGTTATGGGTGTGTTTGTGAAGGTATGCACTCCCTCTCTTGCTTTAGCAACCTCTCAATAATCTCCTATGTGCGTTGTGATAGTAGGCGTAAAGTTGTGCCAAATTTGTTGAGATTTACATTAATTATCATTGGAAATTATATTAGATGGGTGCTCAAAGAAAGCACATGATTGGGGATATTAGTTTGATAAATCATGGAGCTTGGCTATCATCGAAGAGATTTTCTTAGAGGGATGCTAATAGATATGTCTTAAAAACACTCCCAATAATCTACACACCTACAAAAGTGTTCATTTACTATTGGGTAGTGATGTTAATTCGGGTCAATGGGTCATGGTTGGGTCCAACTTGAATTTAACCCAACATAAATGGACATGACCTGAATCCAGCTCATTTATAAATGGATAAAAAATTTTGGCCAACCCTAACATGGACTCGATTACTTGAACAAAATTTGATGTAAGAAAATTTTCTTTGGGATGTCTAAATGTGGTTGTCATTCACATATTTTTATTTGAACTATATATGGTTGATGGCTATTTGATTAAGTTTATTGATCCTCATCACATCATTATAATACTAGACTATCCTTAGCTGCAAAGATAATTGACTTTTATATATTTTTTCAACCAATTTACTTTGTGGGTTCTAAATTTAGTAAATCTTTGTAAGTGGATGCTATCATTGGCCATCTTTCTAGACCTTTTATAATAGCCAGAGTTGTGATTCAAATGGAAATTACATTGATGTTGGAAAAGGTGTCGATTGACTCATAGTCTTGTTGATATTAGCTCAAGGTAGTCATTGAAGGCATCCCCTCATATTTTTCTTTTCATAAATTTTATGCACAATTTTTTTTATTGCTTCAAGAGCTTAGATTTGAAAAAATTAAGCATTCGGGTTCAAGAGAGACATTCATATATCTATACCCAATAAAATATCACTTAATTTGATGATTTCTTTCCATTAATTTAGATTTGCACTCATAATTTAAAATGAATTAACTTAGAATCCTAAGACCATTGTTACTCTTTTGCTAGCCTTATTGAAATGGTCTCTACATCTTTTGTAAGCAACAAATTGAGATTTGTTTGGCTAATTTTGGAAGTTCCCTTTATCCCTACTATTAGTGAAGACATATAGATATTTGTAATGCTTTGCAATAACATTATGAGTGATAACATTCTAGTGGATTGTTATGGTTCTTAATAAAGTTTCTTAGACATTATAGTTCATAACCTTTTAATGTTTCCAAGTTGCCTTTGTTGATATACCAATGATGACAAAGCATTAGATCTTAGTTGTATTTGTTGATGTACCAGGGATAACAAAACATTAGACATTAATAAAATCCATCTTTATTTGACTAGTCATTTTTTATTAATTCAATTTGAATATAAACAATAAATTTAAGCATAAAATTTGATTCTTGGCAATATTATTAATTGAGTGCCTTCTTATATGCAGGAGGGATAATTAACTATTGGGGTTGTGCTCTTATGAAGCTTTGACCATAATATAAATAAACTTTGACAAAAAACTATGAGAAATTTATTTAAAATAAATCTAATATGCCTTAAGAAAAAAAACACTCTTGGGTTCCCTTTTACACATCAAAGAGGCTCACTTAAGTAAATGGTTGGTAGTTTTTGAACAATTGGATTCTAATGAGGAAGACTTCTATTTCTTTCTTTGGCTAGGTTTCTTGTGGTTCCGTATTAATGTAGAGTGATTTATCCTTATAAATGCCATCTACATTTAAGGCTTTTTGAGCAAGCAATAATTCAACAACAAACTTTATAAATGTCTCTATCCCTACCTATGACTACTTTGAAATGTGTTGGTGGATGATAATAAATAATGCAAGGGTTGTTCTAAAATAATTATATTGTTGTTCTTAGGCAATCACTTCAGGAGTCTATAGAATAGGTAGAAGGCCTCATCATCCACTATCTATATGGTCTTTTATAAATAATATGGTGAGATGACTCATAAAAGACAGTTGGCAAGCCAACCATAAATCTTCTATCAATTTACCTTAAAATCTGCAACCTTAGGTGAAGATAATAAATGGATTTTTCTACATGTTGCTTCAAGATACGATTCCAAAAAATCTAGGATTATTTATAAGGTCCTCCATACTATCTATCAAAGGACAAACTCTCAAAAAAGGTTGTTAGTGGCTAAATCTCACAACACATTATTCTTGAAGATAAAAAGGATAACCTTGAAGTAAGAACTTCGAATGGCCTCCTAGATAAGTTTTTCAAGATATACTCTTGAAGATTTGAGACACTCAACAAGATGTTGTTGTGAATAATATTTAATACATTTGGTTAGAACAAGTTCTAGAGATATGCCCTTAGAAGGCCCCAATAGTCCACTTTGAGGTTCAATCCTTATCTAAATACATATGATGAACACCTTGGTGTGACATGGACAATGCAATTCTTAGAGATTCATCATTAGGAGGTCCAACAATCAAGACTTTGGATAAGTTGTCAAATACTCAGACTATAATGGTGAGCATGACGGTGTGGTACCAAGTAATAGAACCCTCAAAGAACCACCACTACATAAATGAGTTTCAAAAAAATCACACCTTCCTTCACTAGTTGTTTCCTCCAAGGCGACCACATGTGAAAGTCCATGCTAGACAAGGGGCAATTTTTATAAAACCTAAAAAAATTGGGAAATCTAGTCAAGCTTCTACAGCAAAATATTGGTAGGTAATAAACAATTTTCAGCCAAAGCAGAAGACCTCTAACCTTTCTAAACATCACATGGCTTTAAACTTAGTCAGCTCATGCAAATGAGACAAAAGGTATCTCTTCAGTCAATAAGCCTAGGGAAGTGTCATGATATAGAGTATGCTCTAATAGTTAGTGGTGTAAACAACTCGAGTAGAGCTTAAATCAGCTCTAGCTTGAGATTCATTCATTAATATTGTTTGAGCTAGAGCTTTCTCTATGAGATCATGTAGGCTCACAAGCTAGCTCATTTAGTATGAAAGAGATAAAATGATTCTGATTCAATAAATTGTTATAATAAAATGATAAAACGAGCAAGAAATTGGAAGAAAATAATAAGAAATTATTTTATATAAGAAAATGAGATAAAGTTTTTAAATATTTTAAACAACTTTATACTTAAGCTATTGAATTCTAATATATTTTAAGTGTATCTTATATTAATATTTTTTAAATGAGCTGATTCACAAGTTAACGAGTCGAGTTGGGGCTAGCTCAAGCTTAGCTTTTAACTCATCGAGCTCAATTCATGAACTAATTATCAAGTGTAGATCGAGCTTGCCCACGAGTCAACTTGACTCACACCCTTATTAACAATCAAATGTGAGATGCATTTTCTTTGACTTAATAATTCCAAGGGAAAGCTATTATTTCTCTTTAGCTCACAATCCTTTAGGTAGAGCTAACCATAAGGGTTCTTACAATTGAATTCACTCATTCACACTTCCATCAGCTTAATTAATCTAAGGATTGAACTATGCTGTAATAAGCTTAATACGATTGATAACTCAGAATTGTTGAATTGTTATCAATTTATAAATTTAGAAGTTACACTTGGGAGAACTATCTTTCAATATTTTATTTTAGAAAAGAAGTGATTTTTTTATAAATTCTATTCAATGGAACTTAGCGAAATGGTTAAAATCCCAAAAGGTAATTGACAAAACATAACTACTTATGAAGGTGATAGGTTTTAACTAATAAACCTTAGGGATGATTTGTCATGCTGATTCATCATATCCTGTAAGTTGTGTGGCATATAAATTTTAAACTCAACAATTTTAAGGATCTAGCATGAATGTCTAGTTTTAGATTAACAATCTTGGTGGTTGCTTTGGCATTCTTAGATTACAAACCTAAGAGTCTAGTTGTTTTGTTGATTCAGTATGCTTAAGAGGATTAATCAATATGTAAATCTAAAGCTTAACAAGTTCAAGGATTAGCCTTGAACATAAAGTTCTAGTTCAACATATTTGATATTTTTATATTTTTATACAGTTACAAATTATTTTTATATTCAACATAAAGTTCTAGTTCAATAATTTTATATTTTTATACTTTTACAAATTATTTTATAGATAATTATAACCCCAACTATTTTTAGCATGAAACTCTCATCTAGAGGAAATTTGTAAAGAATATCTTGATACAAATTGAATAAAAATATATTTCAAAATCATTATATTTATTTTGAGATTCATACTATATAAACTCTTCGTATATAACACTAGCCCAAAAATAAATCAAATAATTTTTAAATTTATCTGAACATAATTTATGTTTGAATATTCCACCATTGGTTCTCAAAATAGGTAACATAAGAACCCTAATATCTTAATCGACTAATAAAATAACGTTCATATCATTATGCTCTCAACCCTCCATTTCTATTCACCCTTTTTAACAATTAGGTGTATTTATATACATAGCACACAATTCTTATATATTTATATATTTAAGATTTTAATTTAATATTTAATATTACATTAAAAATAACACTAACATTCACTTTTTTAACTGAAATGCGTCTTTTTTATAGGAAAAGTATTATATTTATAAATATAAAAATTTATATCTGAGATATGTAAAT
This sequence comes from Cymbidium sinense, assembly GCA_021442155.1. Taxonomy (NCBI): domain Eukaryota; kingdom Viridiplantae; phylum Streptophyta; class Magnoliopsida; order Asparagales; family Orchidaceae; genus Cymbidium; species Cymbidium sinense. Next base: position 530,895 of record JAKCPB010000186.1, read on the forward strand.
GCACTAACAAATAATACAGTAGAATTAGAATATATAAAACAAGAAGCATTCATTATTCTACTAATCCTCATTAAAAATAATAATTAAACTACAAAATAAGACAAAAAAACACTAACACTGCACCAAGAAAGGAGACATACAGTTCCAACTAATCTTCATATGAGGGGGCATTTGTGCCACAAAATGGAGCACATCTTGCTTATTAGATAACCATGGATTCCTCTCCTCAAATCACTCATTAGAGTTTCTTAAGAATTTAGCAATTTTAGGAATCACGAGTTCTCTACAATTAAAATGTGGAAGGGGAACTTTGGATAGGATACTCCCCTTCAGCACAGTTATGCCCTCTAGCCATTGAAATCTTATAAGAAGCACCATTGAAGGGCTCCTAGTCTAGATGATGCATTTGCTTCCATCTCTTATGCACAAACCACCCATATTTGTAATCTCCAATGAACTAAATATTTTTATTCGATGCATCTATAATTATAAATAACATATAACATTCCAAAAAATAACTTTTAAACAAATATTCTCAATTGTTGGAGCAATAGAGAAGTATTAATCATAGATAACTACAACAGTTAATAGCTCACAAGTTAACACATACCTATTTAGGACCTTCTTCACTCCCATGTGAAAAAGCTATTGTAGCTAGTACATCCATGTTGTATGACTTGGTAAGCGTCGCTACAAAATGCAAACAATAAGGACAAAATAATTTCATAAGGGAGAGCTAAAAGAGATCCAAGAATGAACTAGTATGGACATCGAGCCAAGCCCACAGATGAAAACTAACCTTTGTGGGAACTTTAAGATGCTCATTTAATACAACTATACTAGAATCCTAAAATTGCAAATCATATGATAAATGTTGATAAGCATAACATATTGACTGTATATATTTATTTAGTTTTCTTGCTTGCAAAATACTTTCATAGAAAAATGAAGTCCACAAAAACCTATATCAAAAGGTCCAAGCAAAAAAGAAAATATGATTGTGCCTTATACATAACAAGCCTCTGTAAATATTCTATTTCATTGGGATTTGGATCCAATGGTGCTATTGGAATGGTGTCATATCTCTTTAGTATTCTTGATTCTACAATAGATATAGGAACATATATCTTTTAGCTAGCCTTCATAACATGATCATGTTTGATGCATATATATATATATATATATATATATATATATATATATTGTAAAGCATAGTCATTGGATAAGGTAATAAATACGAAAACTCACAAAATTTGTCAATTGATACAAATGGTAAAACAACATGAAAATTAAAGTAAAAGATAATCCTAGGGAAGCATGTGATATGATTTCCTAGTAGATGATCAGAGTATAATACATTCAACCACAAAATTTGGACAGAAAACTAGCTTTTTTTTCTTCTACTTAGTGCAGTAGCCTAATAAAGCACATGCAGTTCATGAGCATTTAGGCAAGCTGGGGTGAAAACAAAATGGTTAGAAATAAGTGAAACTGACAAGAATAAGACTTACATAAAGTACAATCTTCTCATCTATTAAGGGATTAAAGGCTCACTTAATATTTTTTTTATAGCTCTTAACCAAGCAATGTGTTGTACATCGACACAGTATACAATTCCAGATGTAGAAGGATCAGAGAAGTAGCTTATAGCTAACATAGACAAACTCATAGCATGAGAAAGAAGCCACATGGCATGAATGTGTAACTTATAAACTAAAGGTAAATAGGGAATAGCATGAAAGATCTAAAGCATTTATGTTGGTTACTGAGGCAAGTGAATTAAAGAAATCCCATGTTCAAGTTGAAGATTCAGGACTCTGTTTCGAAGTATAACAATAGATAGCCAATTGGGTCAAAGAACATTCGAACTGAATAATGGATGAGTTCAATCAAAGCGTTCTTATGAGGAAATACTGAAAAGAACAAATTATTTTACAACTTGTAAGTAAACATCTTACAATGTGCCAACTTTTGAATATGTCTACGAATGCGCTTTCAAAATGAGACAAAAAGTTTGTAAAATTTCCATCAATCTCTTGAGATTAGAGAGACAAAACCTATAATTATTTATACCATTTTTAGAATAGGAAATTGGTGATGCCTTTTCATTAAAGAATCTTCAAGACCTGATATCTCCAAAATTACTACAATATTACATTTCACACTTAAGAAGTGCACAAAAATTACACCGCTTTGATGCTTGTTCCTAATAATGCACTACAATATGTCAAGAATCAGTGAAACATAGCACCCAAGTAGTAGGTATTATGTCAAAATTCTACAAGCCAAAAATCTAACACTAATATAGAAAAGCTCCTCTTGGTGGTGCGCAATAGAACAACTATGTGACTAAGGCTATGTTTGGTTTACCTTATGCTTCATTTCAATCAATTTTTTTATAGGAACCACCAAAAAAAGGTTAAGATTTGTTCAGGTTCAATTTTATTTTAAGTTTTTTATGCTTTTTTATATTATTTTAAAAATATATTTATTTAATGTATTTTATAAATATTTTTATTTATTGTTAATAAATAATAATATGCCTAAAGCACTCAAAATAATTTTTACGTATTTTTTAGTACTTTTGAAAATAGCTATAATCATCAAATATGTTTTATTTTGAATCAAAACTTAAATAAAAAAAAGTGATCTCAAATTGTACCTTAAATATTACAGCTTGTAGAAAAATTTTCACAAGGCTTTTCATTCAACCAACATGAACCTAGTTTATGGCAAATCTCCAAATGCAATTGGCTCAAGTGGTACCTTACTTAGTTAGGGCATAGACAATAACAAATATTTCTCTTGATCCCTTAAAGATTTAAATTTGCATATGATCTTGTGCAACCCCCTCCCACCACCCTCCAAAAAAAAAAAGGTATGACTAGCATTGTGCTGACCTTATCATTAATAAAATATTTAAGATAGATTTTTCACCTCTTGAAAAAACCTTATTTTTGAAAATCAAGCAAAAACCTACACCCTCTTAGAATCCAACTTGGAATACAATTCCACTCAGTTAAAAACCTAGTAAAACCAATAGATTAACTAAGTAATGAGAATTAACCACAAATGCATCAACACCAATTTTAGTAGTTTCATCAATTATGGAGGCAAAGCACTTAGCTACTAGATCAGAGTGGGTAGCATAAATATAACCAAATATTTTAATCTTATATATAATAGAGAAATGAGTAAATTAAAACTTCAATTAAGAATTTTATGTAAACAAACTTTTTATTTTCTTGATGCCTTTAGTAATGTTTTATTAATATCTTTTCCACATTTTTAATTTAAAGGGGTTTACATATATACCACATAAATTTTATGTATTTATACATCTAAAAATTAAATTTTAATATTCACTTATATGACACTTAAATCTTAAAATTGCATAAAAATATCACTATTATATAGTTTTTTTAAAAAAAATTAATGAGGGTGTATGCCAATTCCTTTGTGAAGAAAATAGTTACATATATGAGTCAAAGCTATAATAAACAAAATTCTTTATAGTGAAGACAATTTAAACAAATTATAATACCAAAAACATCAATAATTGGCTTAGATGGATAGTTAGTGTTACGCTCCATTCAATAATCAAATTATGGAAGAATTCATCTATACGTAACTTTAAGAAATAAAAAATTCAATTGAGTATCAGCAGTTATGTTTGTTAGATGAATAAGATAAAAGCATTATAGCGAAAAAAACTAAGAATGGTATAATTGAGAATTTAGCTTACTACAGGCAATCACAATAAATGATTCAATCATATAAATAAAGGAACCATCCATTATATAAGGCCAAATGCTACAAAAAGATATCAAATCACACTATCCTGATAAAATTGATCTTAATAATCATAGTTAAGGTCTAAATGATAGCTTATTATTAAAGATGAGCATGAGTTATTGATCTTCTTTCATTCCTTTCCCTCTACTATGAATAAAACACAATTGAAATGATCTAAAAAGTTCTCCCCATATAATTATGATTCAGAAGTTTCATTAACAACTTAAAATAAGTTAAAGATGGAAGTTATTTCCTTGAGGAAGTATATTTTGTATAATCTACATGGATGAATAACGATAAAAGAAGAGATGATCATATTTTCATTATGTTCATCTCAAATTATGTGACTTGGATTCAAGTTTATACTTCTTGAATTTGGATAATTAATAGTTTGAAACTCTTTGATATCTGCTATCAAATAGTGAAGTGATTGTTTGATAGAATAACCCTTAAATCAAATAAATATTCACACTCTAATTTAAAAAACTAAAATGTGCGATTTAGCTTTGTGATTAGAGATATCATCCAGTCCATCATAATGAATAATGCCTTCTACATAAAAATAGAGATGGCCATTATTGCATTGAAACAATTAAGGTCGGTCACATCTAAAGAGTTATAATCTCTATCTTCCATTCTCAAATATTGTGCTTAGTGTAGTTGTTGGGGAAAACTTAAATAGTAAGAACTAAGACTAAAAATATCATAAACATAATGACCCTTCAACTATTGATAAAAAAAATATAGACTAATTATTCCAATTTCTAAAATAAAAGTTTCTTTTCACAAAAAGAGCAACTTGTTGAATATCTTTCAATTTTATGGAACATTTTGTTGGCTCTTTTGATCAATTAGAACAATAATATCTCAAGCATTAATGATATATCAAGTTTTTTTTACAATGATCTTCCAAGCCATTCTCATTTTACAAATATAGTTACTGGAATAGATAAATAAATGACTAGCCTTAAGATGAGTAGTCTATTCCCAATATATAAAATGAGACTTTATTAGAATACCTCCATCAAAAAGAAAGTGCAAAATGCTATATGTAATTTCATGAGGATGCATTTATGGACAATAACTTCTCTAAGTGAGTAGATTAGATAGTCCTCAACCGACTCATCTCCAAATATAATAACAGAAAATGGATAAATTCTTAATTTATAAAAAAGGGATTTAAATACATACCACACAACTCTTATGTATTTATATATCTAACATCTAAACTTCAATTCTTTTTACATATATAACATCTCAATCTTCAATATTATATCAAAAATATCATCATAATTTACTTTTAAAAGTAAAATGCATATTTTCAAGCATAAGAAAGTGGTATATAAATAAATATTTAACTTTAGGTGTTAAATATGTAAATGCATAGAAATTATGTGGTATGTATGTAAATCTTCCTTTTAAAAAATAGTATTATCATATTTAACAAAATAATTGGATTTCATAAAATTGACTGAAAAAAAAAAATTTCTTAGGGGGGGAACCCCCCGACCGACTAAAAAATATTTTATAGTTTATATGCACTAAATGCCGAATTAAATTTGTGTAAATTATGAGAACATAAGAATTGTATGCAATAAAATAGATGATTTTATATAATTGGCATAAAGGTTAAAAAGCATGAGGCTTATGGAAAAATATTTAATAGTTGTATAAAGATGATTAGAACTATGTTGGTATAAGTTATCATTAAGATAGTTAATAAAATAGGTTATGGATAAGAGAGTTTTATAAGCATATAAGTCTAGTGCAATTTTAGTTAAATGTGTGTCAAGTGAGAAGCATGGGTGGCTTAAGAGATTTTGAACCTACAAAATCAAAATGTATAATAGCAATCCAATGTGAACAATAATAGAGATAACAGAAGTTCGACACTATCAAAAAATTTTATGAATAAGAGAGGGAGACGACTTTAAATGAACATCAATTGCCTAAAGCACACATATAAATTATATTTGTAGGGACTATAAACCACTAATCAAATGAATTTAATTTGATATAGTTCAATTGATTTGTGTGTATTTGAACATGGATTTTAATATTATCTCAAAGTTTACTACACAATTCAAAACTTGTTTCAGCATTACTTCAGTTGAATTGGGCTTGATATAACATCTTTTATTTGAGGTTATCTCAATATTCATGTTTTGTATTAAAAAAAATATTTAATTATATGGGGATTTTTATGACAATAATAATAAGTTGTACATAAAAAGGGAATTTTATCATTTCTTCAATAAAAAAACCAAATCAAATGCATGAATGAGAACCTATCATAGAAATAATTTCTTCTAATGAAGAAAAGCATCAAGATGTAATTTATATGAGGATAGTGTGGGCTCCAAAACTTTGTCATTGACCTCTTGATGAAGAGAGTTTGATTTAATTTATCGATGAAATTTTCAGAAGGCAGATGAGATAGTTGAAAAGACACTACCTAGAGATTTTATCCTCATTTGGTGAGGACTTTAGATCTGGTTCCAGGTTTACTATAGGTGCAAGCACCTATAGTTAATTACCCCTCACAATGCTGAGACAGAACTTTTGATTAAGGCTAGTCATTAGATCGCTAAATTCATAGCGTATAGTAGCAGCATGTGGAGTTTTGAAATTTGGAGTTTAAAATTTATGAAATTTATCATTATTTAACTTAAAGCATATGGTTGGTGGAATGATGACGTGCCCAATCTAGATCCCATGATTTTGTCATCCGAGCTATCGTGGTCCCTAGTTTACTTAGTTAGAGGAGGTAGTCGACCCAACCTAATCGAAGGATCCTTATCAGCAACACATGGGTTATGTCATCCAAGAAATCTTTGTAGACCTAGGGTGGTGTTTGTCTAAGGATACATGCTTAAGTTTACCTTAGCTGACAAAAATGTTTTGTGCCTATCAAATATAATATATAATTCATAACTCAAAAGGGCTGAGCCATTGGGGAGCATACGGGCTACACCATAATATAATAGTCATTTGGTGGAAACCACCTGATCAGAGGACTCTGGTCGTAATCGCATCATATGTGGAGCCTACTGGTCAAGCCACACAGTCAGAGGATATGAGCCATATCCTTATTGGTATGAGATTGATTGAGAGTGGACATAGTAGAACACTTGATTTAACATTGGCTCCTTTATGAACTAGAGTTTTCTTAATTTATCATCTCCGACAAATAATTATGGAAGGTGGATAGATTGTGTTTTTCTTTAAGCTTTTAATGATTAAATTTCATTTAAGTAGTTTCTTTATTGATGATTAATTTAAGTTAATTTTGATTTGAAATTAGAATCACATTTTGATGGAAATATCTCCTTTGGTTGAAATCACCATTCAACACAGCCATCATCGGGGTAGTTAATTGATTAAATTGAATATATTTGAGAACTTTAGATCATGTCAACTCTGTTTAGCTCCTAATAGAAGATCAGATCTACTATCACATGATAGAATTAGCTTCTCAAATATTTCACTAAGTTAAAATTCTTATAATAGATTTTTAGGTTTTGTTAACCCGAACCTAGTCCTAAGACTAAACCGGGAAGCAATCTGAGCAACATCCTTAGACACTTGAATCTCAAATATTTCACTAATTATTTGATTAAAATTATCATGAGTTATGGTGGAGTCCACATAAAAGTTGATTCATGCATATAAATAGAATGTATTCCCTTCTTCTAAATTCATTGTTTTCATTTGCCTTAATTTTCCAGTAGAGATTCAACAAGTTCAATTGCATTTTAGGTAAGATTTAATATTTTCATTTATCACTTATACTTCTATTTCCCTTTGAGTTGTTATTCAAGCTTGTTTATGTAAGTCATGGTGTTTTAAACAATTTTCATTTAAATTTATTTAAGTCCCAAATTTCAGACAAAACTCTGACAGCATTTTAGTAGTATTCCAAAGATCATTCCCATGTGGGGCTTGAAACTATTTTGGCTTTTCACCTAATGAGCATAACATATCTTATGACACTACACCACTCTTCACACTCACTAATGGGCATTAGGGTCTTGAAACCAGTACATATATAATTTTCACATATTTAAGCCTCTTTTTTTTCTAAGTCCAAGATTTTAACATAATTTAAGTAGCATTTCGGTAGTATTCCGGCATCATCCCCATGTAGAGGGCTACATCGGAGCTATTTTGGCTTACTTGGTATTCCCTAATGAGAGTAGCAAGTAATATCTTACGACACCACAACCGTGTCTTCACACCCACTATGCCCTAATAGGCATTAGTGGGGTCTTGAAAATTTCAAGTAGTAAACATATATAATTTTCACATATTAAGCCTCCTCTTTTTTTCTTAAGTCCTAGATTTTAATAAAATTTTGGCAATATTTTGTATTCGATGTCATCCATGTGGGGCTACATCAACAATTTTGGCTACCTGCATTAAGCATAGTGGTGTCTTGATACACAGTTGTGTCTTCACACCCACTATGCATTAGTGGGGTCTTGAAACCTGCATAAAGAAGCACAAGCATAAATATACAATTTCTTTTTACACATTCAAGCACCTCCCTACCTTTACCAATAGCAACAATAATAATTTTGCATGAGTTCGGCTAGCAAGGATTGAATAGAAGATATTAGAATGTTGAATATTTGGATTGAATAGGTGGAGAAAATGCTAGAAACCTAGAGAAGAACCCGCCTGATGATGGTGTTCTTTCTCAGTTTCCTTCATTTGTAAGAAAGAAAAGAGAGGTTGTTTGGCTGCAAGAATAATGGAAACGTTAGAAACCTAGAGGAGAACCCCTAATGATAGTGTTGCTTCTCGATTTTCATCATTTTCAAGGAAAGAAAGAGGGGCTATTTGGCTGCAGGAATAATGGAAATGCCAAAAACCTAGAAGAGGAACCTGCCTGATGACGATGTTGCCTATTGGCTATGGCAAAGGGGATGATCGAGGTAGGAAATTAGGAAAGGTATGCTGAGAGGAAGGTAAAGGAGGAGAAAGATAGAATTCATAAATAAGCAACTTCCATTTACAGCAGACCAGCATAAATTGACAGAAGAGAAAGGAAGACCAAATGCAAATGCTGAAGAATGAGAGAGTGAGCTATGTAGCATCCTTTCTGTATCAATCTTTGATCCTGAAATCCTTCTTTCCTACCAAGATTCCCCTCAGATATTGGCCATTTATGAGAATATTATATGTGATAACATCATCCTTCTTGCCCTTAGGTGACAATGATTCAAAAAAATTTCAATGCTTTATGAGCCATACCATTGTTGCAGAGTCCATGGAGTAGAATATTGCAAGTGATAACATTCGGCTTGAAAGAATTCTCCGCCATCTTGTTATGGAACTGGAATGCACTCTCTAAATCTCCCTTTTTGCAGTAAGTGTGAATGATTGTATTGTAGGTGGTATCATCTGGCACCAATCCCTTACTCATGAGCTCATTCAACTTCTAGATGTCCTCCTCTATCCTATCTTATCTACAAAGCCCAGAAATCAACACATTGTAGGTAGCAATACCGGGCATTATGATTTTCTTTTGCATCTCATCCTAAAGAATCAGTGCATCAGATCAATTCCCCTCCTTAAAATAAGCATTGATCATTCCATAGCTGACTTCATTAGGAACAAAACCATGCTTTGGAGGGCTCCTAAGAAGCCTCAAAGCTTCATCAAACCTCTTTTCCTTACATAAACCATTATGGATAAAGTTTAGGGTGACAGTGTCCATCTTGAGCCCTCTTCCAACCATCTCATCCATTAATTTGTAATCCTTGGCAAAATCTCCAAACCCACAATACCCACTGATCAAAGTATTATAAGTGACATTATCCAATTTGGTACATTCTTCCTCCAGCTTCTTCGGATTCATAACTGCCCCCTCCATTTTCCCTTCCTCGCACAACTGCTTAACCAAGATATTATGGGGGACCAAGTTTGGTTTCAACCTCTTGATCTTCATCTCCTCCAACATTCAAAGTGCAGTACCTTCATTTTTCCACTACAAGCAACCCTTGATAAGAGTATTGTAAGTAACAACATCTGGCATAATTGATAGTTTCTCCAACTCATCTTTAAGTATAGAAGCTTCATCTATTCTACCCTCCCTTGGTGGCTTCCTTCAACCAACCAATTTGGCAATATCCAACAATGTGAGTATTATAGGTGGAACGTTCAGGCAACAATCCTCTACTCTTCATTTCTCTAAGCAGGTCACGAGCCTCCTTAAGCATGCCTTTCTGGCAATAGCCATCGAGTATCGTGTTGTATGTGATGGTGTCCAATGAACATCCAAAGCCTTCTATTATGAAAAAAATAGGGAGAGGGATACAGTGAATTAACCGCGAGAGGTGAAGCCGTGGGCAAGGATATTAAATGTATGAGTGGTGAGAACCGAGGATAGTGGAGGAGGAGAAAATCAAGGAAGAGGCGAGAGAGGGAGAAGATGATCGGGATTTACCTGCCCAGTGGGAGGAAGAGCGGAAGCTTAGAGGAAGTTGCAAGGTTGAACGGGAGAGCCGACGAAGAGGTTTGTCTTTGTTGAAAATTTTTTTTCGCTGCCTCCATGTCTTCAGAGGGAAAAGTAGGGGATTAAGAGCCCTAATTGCTGCTTAATTAGTTTTCTTATGTATTTAGGCGGGATTTTGAAACTTTTGAATGTGATTGAGGAGCATTTATGGGAAGAGTATAATATGATTATCAATTCTTATTCATGCAAAAATTCAGATTTAACCATATTATAATTTAATAATTAAAATTAAATCAAACTTTGTTTAATGAAATAGGATGTTTGATTTTCACAATATCATGTCAAAATTTTTGTGAATCTTACCGAAATCAAACCCACATAATATGGGTATCATTTCTATGTAAATTCAACATTCCAGATTCAACAACATAATCCATTTCAATATCAGAGGTCATTTGATTAAAGTTGACGTTTAATCGAGTTAATTTTGGTTCAAAGTTGTGCACCTTCGCTTTCGATCGCTCAATATTTGCATAGTCTCAACTAAATTGAGCGTGAATAGTCTCATTTGATAGGTTTTGATGCTTTGACACTGAACGTATAATCAATTTCATGAATGGAGGTCGTTTGGGCTTCATCGCAGCTTTCTGACCTTGATATGCTCGTAGGCACATCGATGAATTTTGTTTTTGATCGGTCGACCATCGAATTATGAAATATGTATATTTTGATCAATTTTGATGTTCTAAACGGGATGGAGAAGTATGTTCATCGGTTGGAGATCATTTCAACTAGTTTTGGTGACGTCAAGTGTATTTCAGCTTTGATTTGCGCATTGTTGCATCTAAAGTCCGTCGAATTAGCTCGTGAGCTCAACTTGATTGATGGAGCATATATGTAGGTCAACAAATACCCCAACAATTATAGTGCACATATGAAGCAGACCATGTTTGTTGCAAACTAGTTAACCATACATGATTTAACCTGATTTGTCTTTATTGACTGATCAGGTAGGAAGAGAGATACATTCGGCCATATGCTTAACACTTTGATCGACATGAAGAAGGTCTCATCTTAGTGGTTTATGTCTTTAATCCTTCTTTTTCCTTAACTTTGTGCTTAATAGGCTTGGTGAAGGAAGAATTTTATTTATTTTGTGATTTAGGTTCCTTCCGGCCTAGTTGTAAGCTTGATGGACTTGATGAATGATTGACCAAATTTCTCCATATTGACTTGTCAGGAAATTTATATGCAAATTCAGTCCTGTGCTTGTTGCTTTGATAGACTCGCTGAAGGGTGCATACATATGACCCAGCCTACCAACTCAAATTAGGTATATATCATTGTGTTATCAATCTAGCAATACGTTCTTTAATAGACTGAATGACCACTAAATTCCTTTAGTTCGACTATTATCTTTGTATGAACTATGGAATTGCTTCCTCTGTCCTGTGCTTTTTGCTTTGGTGGACTTGATGAGAAGATTGGATTTGATCTGTGCTTTGTGCTTGATCAACCCATTTGAAGCAACATTAGAGATTGATTTGAGGCTGCTCTAAATTTAGAGTTGTTTCCTCAGATTATCTTGTTCTATCGATCAAGTAGAAAGATCTCTTGGATTCTAGCTGCTTGTAATCACTAAGCTAAATTTGGTTTGAGATTGAACAACTATCATCATTGATTGAGCAGGGGCTCTTTCACTGTGGCCTATTCTTATGGCTTGTTAAGTGAGGAGAGTGTCAGCAACTCGGCCATTTATGGACTTGTTGAGTTCAAACTTTAAAACCCATCCATGTCCTAGACTTGAATATGTAAAGGTTGATTATTTTCCAACTTAATTAATTGAAGCTTCTAAAATTGGGAGTTCTTCTAACTTGCTCTTTAGAATTTGACAAATCTAGGAGATAAACTTTTGATATTTAGGGCTATCTTTTCATGCATAGAAATATATTATTTTTATTTCTTACAAGAGCCTACAATTTTAATAATAATTATTATAGATATATTCAGGGATCTTGGCATACAGTTCGATGTCAACCTGAATATATATACAGGAGAGGATTGAACAACCTTGATCATAAATAAAAGGCTCCTGTCTAATAGAGGGATTGCAAATTAGCTTAGAAATGTATCACAGAGTTTGAACTTCTTTAATATAAATAAACATAGCTCATTATGATTATGATGTATATTTATCTAAGGGTCTCGGCTTGAAGCATGATGTCGCCTTAGATAAATATATAAAAATGCCCCCTGTCTAATAGGGGGCTTTGCAGTAACTGTTGAGAGAATTTGGAATATCTTTAGTCCTATGCTTTATTCTTTCGGGCTTGTTGAAGACTTCCTCTTAAGAGTTTGAAATTTATATTTTTCTCCTTTCCTAGCTTTATGCCTTGGGTGGACTTAATGGAGTTGATGACTTATTGGTGAAATGAGAACATCTTCTGTCTTATGCTTTGTGCTTTGATGGATTTGTTGAAGACTCCATCTCGGAGATTCATATCTTGAATTTCCTTCTATCCTTGCTTCATGCCTTGATGAATTTGATGAAGGAAAGTCCTGAATTATCTTGAAGACTTGTTAGGTGATACAAAATTACCTCTTGCTCTAGCTTTCTACTTTAATTTTCTTGCAGAAGGATGTCTGCCGGTGACCTAGCCCTCAGAGCTTATGTTAGGTCAATGATGAAGAGTCGGCAGTCCTATGCTTTGTACGTAATGGACATATTGATGACATGACTCCTTTAGTTCAGCCTTTAACTTTGTACGAACATTGAGATGATTTCCTCGATCCTTTGCTTTCTTCTTGGTTGGACTTACTGAAGAAAAATTTCCATTGGACTTTGTTTATCTACTTAAACAAACTTGTTGAATGAGTTGACATTTCTCATTTGATATTGATACCAAACTTGCTTAGTGCCTATTCGAGTGAATATATTTCTATTGGAATTTGAAAAATGACCTTACGACCATCAGGGATGATCTCCCAGTCTGGGCCACTAAAACTCACCAAGTTGGAGGGATTTGGAGATTTGGATTCTCTCATCTTTGAACTAATGTAGTAGGAGGATCCCTTAATACAGCCTTCATGGCATATTAAGTAAGCAAATCTGTTAGCGACTTGGTCATATTTGAGCATTTCAAGTCCGACCTTATGCACCCACTTGAGTCTTGGGCTTGACAATTGTTGGAGGATTTTATCATCGGGCTAATGAGATAGGGGATCTCTTATTACGACCATTATGGCATATTGAGTAAGCAGACCTGTCAATGACTCGTCCATATTTGGGCATGTTGAGTCCAACCTTATGCACCCACTCAAGCCTTATATTTGATGTATTGATGGAAGATGTGTTTCCAACTTGATTTGTTGATGTTTGTAGACTTGAAAATTTTTCTTTTTGGTCAGTATGACTTTAAAACTTATGAATTTGAATACATAATTTGAATATGTATATGGGGATCTTGGCCTTAGGCATGATGTAAACCAAAACAAAAGGAGGCCCCCTATCTTACAAGGGAAAGCCTAATATTTTACTATAAATTTTTAAAAAATGCCCCCTATCTGACAGGAGGATGTTTGCTTTATTTCAGAAATGCATTCTCGTGTTACCAGAGAATTTGTAAGCAAACCTTGCAAATGTAGTGGCGGTGATGAATAATTGGTATTCTCAACACTAAGACCAATTCTCTTTTTTGAAAAGTTTGAGGATGCATTGTATGATCGAATGCTTTGGTCATTCTCGCTCGATAGACTTCTAAATTTCACTGAGCAAGCATGTCAAGCTTTTTCTCATCCATAGACAAACTTTCTCAACTTGGTAAGATCATGTTGGATGGTTACTCAGAGCGAAGGTACTTCAACTTCAAGTGATAGAACTGTTTCAGCCCCTAATACTAGTGCATAAGGAGTGGATTTTGTGGGAGTCTTGTAGGTGGTGTGATAAGTAAATCTGCTATAATTTTCTCCCTCACCACTTTCTAGGGAACATATGTGATGTCAAATTGTAACAGAAGAACAACCATCTTGCCAAGCGACCTGTCAATATTGGTCTGTCATCAAGAACTTCAGTAGATTGATCCTTGAGATGAGAGTAATTTTATGAGATATCATGTAATGATGAAACTTTTGGACAACAAAAATCAGAGCCAAAAAATGCTTCTCGATTGGAGAGTATTGCATTTTCACTTCTATTATCCTTCGACTAATGTAATATAGAGCATTCTCCTTTCCCTGATTAGTGTGTTGTGCCAACAGAGCATATAGAGATTCTTCCAATGCTATTGTGTACAAGAGGAGAGGTCTTCCTGGGATTAATGCTGCGAGAATAAGTAGATTCAATAGATACTTCTTAATACTATCAAAAGCCTCTCGACATTCTTTGTCTTATTTGAAAGGAGTATCCTTTTACATCATCTTCTTCCTCTTGGATGCGGATCTCTGATCGACATCTCCAATAGACTTGTGGCTCGGAGTGTTGAATATGTACTTCTTCCATCGGAGGACTGCGATCAAAGCTGGCCTCCTCTTGAAGTTATGGAGCTGGTCGGCGATGGGATCCCTAGGATGACTTTCCCAGGTGTCGACTGTCAGAAATCTCATCACATATGATCTTTTTCTTAGGTACATATTCTTGACAAGTTTCATTTATGGTAGATCTCTTGGAGTACAATCCAGATGTCACATTGTTGTCTTTCTGTATGGCAATTTCACTTTGAGGTTTTGGCCTCCAAATTTCCTTACTTATTTATCGAGACCTTTCAACGGCAGATTCTTGGACTTGTGGTCCAAGTGTCACACCTCGATGCTCACCTTGCAAGACTTGAATTGGTTAACATCTTGTCAGGATTGTAGGAGAAGATCTCCTTGAAGGAGCAACTCTGGCCTCCCTGATGACAGGACCTTCATATTTTATTTTTATTAGTCCTTTCTCCTTAGCAACTTTGAGGACTCGATGCACTCTTGCATATAAAGTTTTGAGTTTCCTCACTGGAGAAGCTGAAACCTAATGTTGCCTGTTCCAGAAGGACTATTTGATTTGACCTGTAGCGCTGTTCCACTTTACCCATCTTAGGTTGTCAAATATGTTATGGGTTGTAATACTTGCTTTTGATTCCACAGCTGGTTGTATAATTTCTTTCTTGAACAATGGCTATTGAGCACACAGTTCAGCATTTATCTTTTTCCGCTGTCTCTGGGTTAGCTTGCTTCCAGATGAAGAAGTTTTTGCATTGATACTTCTTCACGAGGCTTTAACTTCCATATCGATTTTCCTTTTTGCCGGGACCTTTCAATGGCGAATTCCTAGGCATGTGGTCCAGGGTGTCATGCCCCATGTTCACCATCCAGAGCTTGTTTAGAATGATCTTGAGTTCTTACTACCATTGATGGCAGCATTTGTAGTGAAGCATTTCGACTTCTCTAGTAATTGGCCTTTGATATCTTTTATTCATAAGATCTTTTCTTTTACAATATTTAAGACTCTATGTACTAGAGCAGATAGAGTTTCAGGTTGTTTCTTCTGAAGAGCTGGAGCTGACTGTTGTTGAGCCCAAAATGATTACTTAACATCACCACTATAGCTATTCCTTTTCACCCATTTCAAAATTTCAAATTTATTATGGGTAGGAATACTCGCTTCTAGTTGTAAGGATGGTTGTGTAATAGATGGACCATGTGAGAGCTGATGAGCTCGCAACTCAACATTCCTTCTTTCTCTATTACCTTAGGGTTAGTTTACTTCCAGATGAAGAAGTTGTTACGTTGTGCCTTCCTAGGGCGAATGGTTCAACTAGTAGAGTAGTTGCACTCACATGCATGATTGAAACTTTCTACCCAATGAAGGTTCTTTTCATCACTAGCATCTCAGAATGACCAATTCTTTCAAATACAAAAGCTCCCTTTTAAGAAACCTCAGTAGTAGTAGCAGTCATTCCAATTGTCCTCCTCCCCTGCATAGATTACTGTGTACAATATGCATGTGCTTCACATAGAGGATTATTTACAGCATTGATAGTTGGAAAGTTTTACACTACCAAATTAGATGGTAGCTTCAATATCTCCATTATTGATTACAACATTAGTCAGAAGGCTATTGGCACCGTGACTTGGCTGCATGATGAACGATGTGTTCTGAAGATCCCTTAATATAGAGAACAAGCAAATTAGTCATAATGATATGACTGATTTAACTTTAATTTCAAATATAATTGATTTTAAAATTTAATTTTTATCATGCTCCACTCATACTATAACTCAAATACGACTAGCCAAATATGGAAAGATAAACCAGTCCCTAGTAGAGTCGCCATAAATCTGTGGGCTCCGAAAATTCACCACCGATCTCTTGATGAAGAGAGTTTGATTTAATGTGTCGATAAAATTTTTGGAAGGTTGATAAGATAGTTGATAAGACACTACCCAGAGATTTCATCCTCATTTGGTGAGGACTTTAGATCTGGTTCTAGGTTTCCTATAGACGCAAGCACCTATAGTTAATTACCCCTCCCAATGCTGAGAGAGAACTTTCAATTAAGGCTAGTTGTTAGATCGCTAAATCCATAACGTATAGTAATAGCATGTGGAGTTTTGAAATTTGGGTTTTAGAATTTATGAAATTTATCATTATTTAACTTAAATCATATGGTTGGTGGAATGATGATGTGCCTGATCTAGTTCCTATGTTCCATCATCCTGGGCTATCATGATCCCTAGTCTACTTAGTCAAAGGAGGTAGTCAACCCATCCTGACTGAAGGATACTTATCAGCAACACATGGGTTAC
Source organism: Cymbidium sinense (assembly GCA_021442155.1). Lineage (NCBI taxonomy): Eukaryota > Viridiplantae > Streptophyta > Magnoliopsida > Asparagales > Orchidaceae > Cymbidium > Cymbidium sinense. The sequence goes on from JAKCPB010000186.1 coordinate 547,933, forward strand.
ATCGTCCAAGAAATCCTTGTAGACTTGGGGTGGTGTTTGTCTAAAGAGGCAGCTTAAGTCTATCTTAGCTAATAAAAAGGCTTTATGCCTATCAAATATACTATATAATTCATAACTCAAAGGGTTGAGCCATTGGGGAGTATACAGGCTATAGTCATGAGCGTAATATAATGGTGTCATTTAGTGGCAATCACCCCCATCAGAGGACTCTAGTCATAACCACATCATATGTGGAGCATACCAGCCAAGCCACACAATCAGAGGACACAGGCCACGTCCTTACTAGCATGAGATTGATTGAGAGTGAACATAGCAGAATACTTGATTTAATATTGGCTCCTTTATGGGCTAGAGTTTTCTTAATTTATCACATCCGACAAACAATTGTAAAAGGTGGATAGATTTAGTTTTACTTTAAGCTTTTAATGATTGAATTTCATTTAAGTAGTATTTTATTGATGATTAATTTAAGTTAATTTGGATTTGAAATTATAATCAAATTTTGATGGAAATATCCCCTCCGGTTGAAATCACCATTCAACACAACCATCATTTGGGCAGTTAATTGATTAAATCAAATATATTTGAGAACTTTAGATCCTGTCAACTTGATTTAGCTCCTAACAGAGGATTAGATCTACTATCACATGATAGAATTAGCTTCTTATATATTTCACTAAGTTAAAATTCTTATAATAGATTTTTATATTTTGTTAACCCAAACCCAATCCTAAGACTAAATCGGGAAGCAACCCGTGCAACATCCTCAGACACTTGAATCTGAACATTCAGCATAGTATCGGGGCCCAAGCGGGTGTATTTAAAAATGCCTTAATTAACACCTTTTGTTCGCTTGTAAGATGTGTTGTGAATCTGGTGATGTGGATTTCATTCATTTAAAAGCTTGCATAAGTTTCTAACCACTTGAATATGACATAGACTTGCTTCAAGAGATGTGTAATAGATTCATGCTCATTAATATATTTACACATATCTTTCAACATTTAAGTTGAGCTATTGAAAATATCATGCTATTATGTTTGCAAGCTCACATAAATTGAAATACTTGAATATTGCATAAAATTGATTGAAAATGAATATAAAGAGTTCACTTTACTCAAGTATTTACATGTTTCTTGAAGCTATAAATCCAAATGACAGTTTGATTTGTGGTTTTGCATGAAAATTCAACTCCTCAAAAAATACTTAAATAAATCAATGGAATGTAATATTCAAGTTGATTCCTTCTCTTTTTGATTGTTCCTCATTTAGCTTGTTTCTTGTTTTCATAACCCGTTGATTAATAAGGCTATTTAGTCTCATACCTTATGGATTTCTACATTCTTATGAAACATCCTTAGATATTTCAAGCTTGGGAATAGATCAACCTAAGCTATGAATAGAGGTACCTTCTCTCTTTTCAATTCAACCTTCAACTCCATAGAATTGTCTCATGCGAATGTTTATTTTAATTAGGTATTACTGTCGAAACTTCAAGTGCTTGAATTGGAGTTATTTATATTATGATATGCATAGGAAGCTTATTTAAAACCTACCACATTTATGGCTTCCTTAACGAGTTCTATCGTCTTCATAACGTATCATTAATGGACTCTTTGATTTCATAATTCACTAATTATTTGATTAAATTATCATGATTTATGGTGGAGTCCACATAAAAGTTGATTCTTGCATATAAATAGAATGTATTACCTTCTTCTAAATTCATTATTTTCATTTGCCTTAATTTTCCTTGTATTCTCGCAAGATTTTCATTTATCACTTATACGCTTGTCATGGTAATTTAAACGATTTTTCAATTAAATTTATTTAAGTCCCGAATTTTAGATGAAAATTTGGTAGAATTTCGGCGGTATTCCGGCGTCATCCCCACGTAGGGGGCTACTTTGGAACTATTTTGGCTTATTCAGTATGCCCTAATGATCGTAACGAGTGGCGTCTTGCAACACCAGAGTCGTCTCTTTGCACCCACTATGCCCTAATGGGCATTAGCAGGGTCTTGAAACCTACAAGTAGCAAACATATATAATTTTCTCATATTTAAGCCTCGTCTTTTTTTTCTAAGTCATAGATTTTAATAAAATTTTGATAGCATTTTGGCAGTATTCCGACATCATCCTCGTGTAGGGGGCTACATCAGAACTATTTCGGCTTACTCGTTATGCCCTAATGAGCATATTGAGTGATGTCTTGTGTGTTGTACTTCGTTCAGTTACGTATTGCTATTTGCTTAAGATTTTAAATTTATTGCTAGGAGTCCTTTAATGGGCATTAGAGGGGTTTGAAAACCTGCAAATAGCAAACATATATAATTTTCACATATTTAAGTCTCATCCTTTTTTTCTAAGTCCTAGATTTTAATGAAATTTCAATAGCATTTCGGCAGTATTTCGACATCATCCTTATGTAAAATGAAACTATTTTGGCTTACTTGGTATGCCCTAATGAGCGTAGCGAGGGTGTCTTGCATGAGTTCGGCTAGCAAGGATTGAATAGATGATATTTGAGTGTTGATTATTTGGATTGAATAGGAGGAGGAAATGTTGGAAACCTAGAGAAGAACTCGCCTGATGGCAGTGTTCTTTCTGGGTTTCCATCATTTGCAAGAAAGAAAATAGGGGTTTTTTGGCTACAGGAATAATGGAAATGCCAAAAATTTAGAGGAGAACCTGGCTGATGATGGCGTTGCTTCTTAATTTCCATCATTTGTAAGGAAATAAAGAGGGGATGTTTGGCTACAAGAATAATGGAAATGCTGAAAACCTAAAAGAGGAATCCGCGTGATGATGGTGTTGCCTCTTGGCTGTAGTAAAGGGGATGATTGGGTAGGAAATTAGGAAAGGTATGCTGAGAGGAAGGTAATAAAGGAGGAAGATAGAATTCACCAAAAAAGCAACTTCCATTTACAACAGACCAACTCAAATTGACAGAGAAAGGAAGACCAAAAGCAAATGCTGAAGAATGAGAGAGTGAGCTATGTAGCATCCTTTTTGTATCTATCTATGATCCTAAAATCCTTCTTTTTTACCAAGATGCCCCTCAGATATTGGCCATTTATGAGAATATTATATGTGATAACATCAACCTTCTTGCCCTTAGATGACCATGATTCAAAAAAATTTCAATTCTTTATGAACCATACCATTGTTGCAGGTTCATGGAGAAGAATATTGCAAGTGATAACATTTGGCTTGAAAGAATTCTCCACCATCTTGTTATGGAACTGGAATGCACTCTCTAAATCTTCCTTTTTGCAGTAAGTGTGAATGATTGTGTTGTAGGTGGTATCATCTGACACTAGTCCCTTACTCATGAGCTCATTCAACTTACATGGCCTCCTCTATCTTACTCTGAGCCAATCAACACATTGTTGGTAGCAATACTGGGCATTATGATTTTCTTTTGCATCTCATCCTAAAGAATCAATGCATCAGAAAAATTCTCCTCCTTAAAATAAGCGTTGATCATAGTACCATAGCTGACTTCATTAAGAACAATACCACACTTTGGAGGGCTCTTAAGAAGCTCCAAAGCTTCATCAAACCTCTTCTCCTTATATAAACCATTCTGGGCAATGTTCAGGGTGACAGTGTCCATCTTGAGCTCTCTTACAACCATCTCATTCATTAATTTGTAAGCCTCAGCAAAATCTACAAACCCATAATACCCACTGATCAAAGTATTATAAGTGACATTATCCGGTTTGGTACATTATTACTCCATCTTCTTCAGATTCATAACTGCCTCCTCCATTTTCCCATCCTCGCATAACTGCTCAACCAAGATATTATGGGTGACCAAGTTTGGTTTCAACCCTTTGATCCTCATCTCCTCTAACATTCCAAGAGCAGTACCTTCATTTTGCCACTGAAAGCAACTTGATAAGATTATTGTAAGTAACAACATCCAGCATAATTGATAGTTTCTCCATCTCATCTTTAAGTCTAGAAGCTTCATCTATTCTACCCTCCCTTGGTGTCTTCCTTCAATGCACCAATCTGACAGTATCCAACAATGAGAGTATTGTAGGTGGAATGATCAGGCAATAGTCCTTTACCCTTCATTTTTACAAGTAGGTCACGAGCCTCCTTAAGCAAGCCTTTACAGCAATAGCCATCGAGTATTGTGTTGTATGTGATGGTGTTTGGTAAACTTCCAAAGCCTTCCATTATGAAAAAAATAGGGAGAGGGATACAGTGAATTGACCATGAGAGGTGAAGCTGTGGGCGAGGATATTGAATGTATGAGTGGTGAGAGCTGAGGATAGTGAAGAAGGAGAAAATCAAGGAAGAGGGTGAGAGAGGGAGAAAAAGATTGGGATTTACCTGTGCAGTGGGATGAAGAGCGGATGCTTGGAGGAAGTTACAGGTTTAAACGGGAGAGCTCACGAGAGAGGTTTGTGTCTGCTGAAATTTTTTTTTGCTACCTCCTTATCTTTAGAGGGAAAAATAGGAGATTAGGAGCTCTAATTGCTACTCAATTAGTTTCCTTATGTACTTAGGCAGAATTTTGAAAATTTTGAATGAAATTTTGAATATGATTGAGGAGCATTTATAGGAAGAGTATAATTTGATTACCAATTCCTATTCATGCAAAAATTCTAATTTTACCATATTATAATTTAATAATTAAAATTAAATCAAACTTTGTTTAATTAAATTGGATATTTGATTTTCACAATATCACGATAAAATTTTTGTGAATCTTGCTGAAATCAAACCCACATAATATGGGTATCATTTTTAGGTAAATTTGATGTTCCGGATTCAACGACATAATCTGTTTCACAATCGGAGACCATTTGATTAAAGTCGGCATTGAATCGAGTTAATTTTGGTTTAAAGTTACGCATCTTTGCTTTCAATCGCTCAACATTCGTGTGGATTTGACTGAATTGAGCGAACAGTCTCATTTGATAGGTTTTGATATTTTGATGATAACGGTGTGATCAATTTCATGAATGGAGGTCATTTGGGCATAGTCTCATCCTCCCAATCTCAATATGCATGTAGGCGCATTGACGAATTTCCTTCTTGATCGGTCAACCGTCGAATTATGCAATATGTATATTTTGATCAATTTTGATGTTCTGAATGTGATGGCAAAGTTTATTCTTCGATCGAAGATCATTTCAACTAGTTTCGGTGATGTCAAGTGTATTTTAGCTTCGATTTGTGCGTCTCACATCAAAGTCCTGTCGAATTCAGCTCGTTAGCTCGACTTGACTACTAGAGCATATATATATAGGTCAACAAATTGTAGGATAGAATAATTATAAGTAAAAAATAAATGCATCCAAGATATTATTTTATGAATTTTTTTAAATTTTTAGAAAATTTTAAATTCTTTTAATTTTAACAACTTAAACAAAGTGAACTAATATATCCTCTCTTCTTTTTTTTATTTGTATGTATGTATATTGCATGTATGAAGATTCATGTTAGTAGAATAAAAAAAAATCAATGTCTTAGTATTGCATGAAGGTTCCGCACACACAATAAATGAGTTTGAGAGATACTAAGATTTTTATGTGAAAAATCCAAGAATGGTATAAATCACGGGGCTTAACCCACTTAGAAATAACTTCATTATATCAGTATTTGTTACACTTATTATCCTATCTTCAAAGTTGGAGAAGGATAGCTTCTAAGAGTAAGTTTTGCAAGAAGTTTCACTAGATCAACGATGAAATCTTTGCTTTGAGGTGGTAGTCTGACTATCCGATGACAATAATCTAGCAATTGTCAGGTGGTGGTCGGCAGTGGTCTGATGATGGTGATTGGGTGGTGGTGGTCTAGTCATGATAGCTAGGCGATGTCGACCGATGACGGCGGCCCAATGGTGACTTGATGATGGCGGTTAGACGGTGGTCCGACGATGGTGGCCAGTGGTAATCCGGCGATGACGGTGGTGGTAGTTTGCGCTGGCGGTGGTGATCGGTGGCAATGGCTGACGGTGATCGATAGTGATGGTTGATGGTGATCGATAGGTGTGACCAATAGTAGTGGCCGGTGGTAATCTGATGATGGTCGAGCTATGGAAATTGACGGTGGTGACCAACAGTGGTGGTCGATGGTGATTCGATGACAATCTGACGATGGCAGCTGGCGGTGGTGGTTGGTGATAGCGGCGATGGTGACCAACAGTGGTGGCCGATGATGATCCGACGTCAATCAGGCGGTGGTCTGATTATACTTTGAGATTCTTTAAGTATCAAAGCTCTCTCTCATCTCTAGCTTAGGCCCCCTATGTGAAGAATGAGGAGCTATTTATAGATTATGAGAGTGAAATTTCTTATAAATATAGGTAAAATCTGAACCACTTTATCGAATGACTCAAAATGATCCCCTTGATCATGAGATGTGTTTTAAGTATTTGAATACTCAAATAGAGCTAGAATTAAGAGATCTTAGGCTTGTTAGATTCGGCTCATCAAGATGCTCAATTTGATGGTAATTCGATATTTTAGTGTTGCATAAAGGTTTCGTACACACAACGAAGGAGTTTGAGAGACATTAAGATTTTTATGTGAAAAATTCAAGAAGGGAATAAATCACGGTGCCTAACCCACTTAAAAATAACTTCATTATATTAGTATTTGTTATAATTATTATCCTATCTACAAAGTTCAAAAAGGATAGCTTACACGAGTAGATTTTATAAGAAGTTTCACTAGATCAATGACGAAGGCTTTGCTTTGAGGTGGTAGTCTAACTATCCGACGATAATAATAAAGTGATGGTTAGGTGGTGGTCGGCAGCGGTCCGACGATGGTGATTGGATGGTGGAGGTCTGGTCATGATAGCTAGGCGATGTCGATCGACGACACTGGCCCAACGATGGCGTACTGATGGTGGCTAGATGGTGGTCCGACAGTGGTGGCTAGCGACAATCCGGCGATGGCTATGGTATGTATTAGAACTATAAGGAAATAAATTAACAATTAAGAAATAAATTTAATACAACTATGCAAATAAAAATAAAAGTAATGAGATCGAAATGGGAGGCGTGCCGATGACACTATCCTTAGAGTAGATCAAGAAGCAATTTGTGACTCACTTTTCTACTCATGAGATACAACCCATCCCCTTGCCTTGATCGCGCGTGCACCACGACTGATCAGCAAAATATGAAACTAATCGCGTGTCTCTTGTTGCCCAAAAATGAAATGAAGAGAATGATCATAAAAATTGTGAATGGAGAAAGAAAGAGAAAATATTCAGATTTTGTCATCTCATTTAAGCTCACATTATTATCTATTTATAGGTGAAAGATGAGAGCCAAATATTAAATGCCTAATTATGATTTATAGGCATTACTAGTTGATATTTAAAGTTATGAATTAATTAATTTTATTTATGTTATAAGTTACATAATTAATATTTTTATTATAATAACATTAAGAATAACATTATATATCATAATGTTATTACAACGTTATAATAATTTTTTTAAAAATTTTTCCATAAAAATTCCCTCTCCAATAAAAAAAATATTTATAAATAAACTTGAGGTGAATAAAATAAGAGATCAAGAATCAAAATTTTCATTTTGAACAACTTTTATCATGCATTTGATGAAAGTACCTTCCAGGTTTAAACTTTCACTTAGTATAACTGTGGTGGAAATTTAATATTCCATGTCCTCATCTATTCCTCTTTCCTTTATATGGTGGAAAGAAGATAAATGAGAATCTGAATATCGCCTCTGATGCCACCGATCCAGATGTACTTATTAGGGTGATCAGGTACGACATTGAGGAGAGGTGTACTATCTCGAAAGATAGAAGTCACCACCCTACAATGGACCTAATCACCAAAATAAGTACCCCTAAGGATGTTAGGTCTTCGAGGTGTACCAGAGATTCTTCTCCTACTTTACATGGAAAAGTAAAGGAGGGTTTATTTAAATCGGGTTCGTTAAGTTCCCTAGGGCAATCCCTCATAGTTAATTACATCCTAAGGAATGGGGAATCCTTAGGTAAATGATCATTGTCTCTAAAGATTTTAATATCAATCGATTAGTTTATTTTTGAAGATCAAATGGGATTGATCAAAGAGGGAGTTATTATCAAAGCCAAATGAAGAAAAGTAAGAGATGCTCACATTGCTAAGAAACCTAGTGAGCATCTCAAATTATCCTATGATTGGGCTTTACATTTTTTAATTTGATTTAATTTGTTTGAGTTGAATTTTTCATTAGAAATTTAGGGTTTATGATTCCATAACACAAGATTATGGAAATGCCTAAGAAGTGAGGATTTATGCTTATGGCCCCTAAAGGGGAGAAGCAGCATCAGAACCTAAATCTAGAGAACTTTGGTTAGGGCCAAAAGCACAACCTAAATCTAAGGCAAAAATGAGTATTTGGTTTACCTCCACAAGAGAGGACAAACCACCCGATTGCTTGAACTTACAACTGCCTGGGGGTGGCCACCAACTAACTCCTCCTATGATTTTAAATTTATGTAGGCAAGTCATATGCTTTATGCAAGATAGCTCAGCTATTATTTATTTAGAAAGAGACTAAGTCCTTAAACTCGCTCCTTAAGAGACTATATCATGTACGGGCATGAGTAATGACCTAAATCTAATGCAATTCATATTACACTTTATTTTTATTTTTGGACAATCATTTTGACTCAGGCTAATAGGATTCATATGCCTTATGCATGAGAAATAAGGTTATTAGCCAAAATTAGTGAGAAGGGAGGAGGAGTGTTTCCACCATGGCTCTCAAAGGTCAAGCCAAGTTTCTCTGGCAAAGGTGGAAGCCCTCCAATCAAGAGTGAAGTAAGATGCTTTTACGCATGATATTATAAAAGAAATGCTCATCCAGCTAGGGGGTTGCTAATTATTTTATCTTGATTTTTAGCCTGGGCTTTAGATGAGGTTATGAGTTCTTTATTTTAATTTTGAATTGTTAAATTTGGTAGAAGATTTATTTTTCCTAAGAGCCTAATCGTCATCCAGGCCATACATAAACTAGAAAAAGGATGCCACTTAATGCACAAGCTAAACAAATCATCAATCAATTTATAAAGCTAATCACAAAAGAATAAGAGGCCATTATGGTTAGGCACCACCGTACAAACTCAAAAACAAATTGGGTAGCCAAGCTTTACCCATATACAACCCGAATTACAAATAAATAAAAGGAATTCATTATTATGAGGGTCTTCAAGCTTCGTTTCTTCATTCTTCTTTTCTTCTTTCTTCTTTGGTTCCTTCTTTTGGATGGTTGGAAGGTGGATGCTCTAAAGGCTTCACATTGGTGACTAAGGAAATCTAACTAATACCTACAAAATAGAGATTAGCTAAAATAAACCATATAAATCCCAAGAATGTATATTGGACTTAATACACCACACATTGGTGACTAAGTCCACATGGCCTATTGGATTATGCTTAGGGCTATAAGCACCTGCACAACAAAAGCATTTTTATTTTTATTTATTATAGCACCCCTTAAGCACAATCCCCTATAGAAGACAATGGTTAGACTAAGATCACCCTACCATTCAGTCTACGCACATGCACGCTAACATCCAGTCTAAAACATTTCATCACAAAACAAAAACAAACATCAAACTATGCACCATCCTAACCTAAAGCTAGAACTTGTGACTTAGTCTAATGTATGTGCTTTTAAGGTTTGTGTGGTATGCTTAGTTATGATTTTAAGTTAGAGTTTTCTAAGTATGAAGGATGTCCAACTTAGAGGAGGGTTTCATTTAAGTGGTTTAATTATTTTGGGTTGATTTTATTTTTTATTTTGATTAGGTTCAAGTGAATCCTACAATTAATCACTAAGTTGTAAAGAGAGGGAAAGAGAAGAGAACTTCTCTTTCCTTCCCTAACCTAAGTAATTTCTAAAGTGGAATCACATTTTTAGTTTTGTTTAGTGAATGTCTTATTATGTGTTTTAATTAATCCTAAGTTTAGATAAACTCTAAACAAACCTATTCAAAAGAAAGACATTTTAAGATTAAGTAAAGTGAAGTAAATTCACAAAATACACATCACTTCATTTCTTTCCCAACATGTATAACACACATATGAATGGATCCTAAGCATATTTATACATACAAAATGGGGATATTTAGCACACTTTATGATGCATGCTAAGTAAGTTACTTAAAAAAATTTGAATGTTTATGATGCATGATTTTCATTAAGTAGAAAAGGGGTTTCTTATCCAATTTTCACATGCACATATGAGTGTATGAAGGGCATAAATGAGTATGGTGCCATAGTTAGCACCAAGGGTGTAAGGTACAATACTTACTTGGGGATACTTAAAGCCTCACAACTCTGGGTTTGTCTAGACTAATATACCACTTTCCTTAAATACAAACATGTGTACAAAAGAAATGAATGAAAAAGAAAGAATGCAAAAGTTTGTGCTAGTTGATTTATTTTTGTTTATGCAATTTATATGTGCAAGCATAGGTATCCTTCTTAAGTAATAGCATAGGAATGAATAGGAGATAGAATTAGGCAAGTGTTAGGTTCTTTTCAAATGAACTAAACACTTTACCAAATCCTATTCAAAACTATACTAAAAGAGAAGAGAAGGAAAACTACATTAAACACATCCTTATATTTTACTCACATGCAAGCTTATATAAAATAAGTAAGTAACTTTTAGTTTTGATAATTGATTCATATATTTTGAAAATAATTTGGATTTAATAGTGATAATAGCCACTCATATTCTTACTTTAGCCAAAACATGCAATTTGACATAAAGGAAATATTTTCATTTTAAATTTGATTTTTGAAAAGCATAAATGTATAAAATCATATGACACAGATATTTAGCATGTTGGGAAAGAACTAAAGTAATGAAAGCATGTAAACACATTCACCTTAATTAATTCCTAAAGACAATCTTATGAAATAAGAAAGGTTAAAGCAAATCAAAGTTTGTTTAATGTGATTTTTATTTAATCTTGAGTTTGATTTAATTTATGAAATATGAGGTGAGTTTGCTGTCCCTAACCCATTCTCACATATGTTTAATATTTTTGTTTAATTTTTAGATGATTAGATTCATTTTATATTTTGATTAGGTTAAGGTAGAAATTAAGCATGTTAATTTCCCTTACCTACACCACCTTAGCATAGTTAATCAAATAATTATGAGCAAATGAGATGACATAAAATCTCACGAGGAATTTAAATTTGCAATGCACCTAAGAAGAAAAGGGCCTAATGCAATTTGGCTCATGATTAATGATTAATTAAGCTAAGGAGTTTAACTTAAGTAATTTCAAAACACCCCTCACATATATGAGTTGAATTTTAATTTCCTTAATTGTACTTAGGCTCTTAAACACCTAAGCATCTACCGAAGAAGAATCAATTGAGTTTTGAAAATTTTTAGAATTTTATGAAATTAATTAAGAGGGTAATTAGTGAATTAACCCTTAATTAAGAGAGGATTAAGAAAGAAAAAGGGATTTAAGGAATAACTTAGAGAAAATGCTCCAAAATTATTCTCTAAACCTCTCATTCACTAAAACAGCCTTAATAACTTCAACAAAGATTAAATCACTAATCAAACCCTTAAGTAATATTAATTAACATTAATTACATTAAGAAATTAATTAGAAAATGAATTAGCAATTTCTCCAATTAAGTCACCAATAAATCCCAAGAAAATTAGGGGAGGCAGAAGTCATCCCCCAAAATATACTCAAGAAGTTTGGGAATAATTAGTGGATTAATTAAAAGGTAATTAGCAAATTAAGATTCCCAATAAAACCTAAATTTAGAGAAGAAGTATTCAAAATTAATTTTAGAATATTCTATGTTCAATTATCTTTCTAATGCAATTTATTTCATTTTTTTTTATTTTTCTAGGTTGAGATATGAATTTTAGAAGTTTAGGTAATTAATTAGAATTATTTAAACCCTAATTAATTTCTTAATCCTACAATGCACCACGCATGTGGCTGACGTGGCTACACTTTACATGTGGTGCCTTCCCATTGGTATTTTAAAACATGCCATTGTGGCGTGCATTCTTTGACTACTTTTTCTTTCCGATCAAGGATTGGACGAATGAGATTAAAGCCACGGATCAGAGGGGATAAATAAATATATCATGCAGTTTAATCTTGGTCATCCATCAAAAATGTGCAGATGGACGGCTAGAGATCCATCCCTGCCATTGCTTATGAGCCATGGAGACCGTCCATGCTTAAGGCCATGATTGGAGCTCGATTGAGCTCAAATTAGGATGAAATTTTACACACACCATCTAAACTTAATGGCAAGTACATCTAACGGTTGAAACTTTATTCCATTAACCTTTCTTTTATAAAGCTCCAACCACATTTGAGTTTAGTGATCGAAAAATGGCTAACCTTGCTAGAGGTGATCACGATTCCCTTGGATAAGCTTCGTCTAGTTGAGACAAAGCTTTACTGAAAGTTTGAGAGGCTGAGGTTGAAGGGATCTTCTTATGGGTCACCTCCTCCTTGCTTTGAGCTCATCCTTGGTCTAGGTGACTCCTACTCTATCTTTGGAGCTTGGGAAAGAGTATGGGCAAGCTCGATTGAGCTCACTGATGGAGTGTGAAAAGGGAATTGAGTGGTGTTTGAGAGTGGAGAAAGTTGGCAATTCAATTGAGCTCCCCTATTTTCACTTAAGGAAAATTGAGAAATGGCAAATTGAATCTCCTTCTAGGAAGCTTAGGATCACTTATAAATGGCTCCTATGACTCTCTAGACTTCAATCGACAATGGCTCTGTTAGAATTGAAGTGAATTAGGGGGAGTATATCTCCCCTAATGGAAATCATATGGTCGAAACTTCACTTGCCATTTTGTATCAATTTCCCTGATTTAGAAGGCTGTTTGAGCTATTAGAGGTGTCATGTGATTCGATTTTAGGTCAGGGAGTGGATTAGTGAAGTCCCCATGTTCTCCATTTGAGTGGAGACATGATTTCCATGTGCCCATTTTAAGCCATGTGCTCGATTTGGCCCTTGGGTCAAGTTGGGTTGACCCAAACCCATTGGGTTGGGTGCACCACCCTCCTTAGTGTTTACTTGATCCACTAGGAGAGCATCAAGTAGGCATGAAAAGGAATTGACCAAATTCCCAATGGATTTGATCAAAATTTACCCTATGGCCTAGGGATAAAATGGTCATTTGGCTAATTTTTGAATTTGGATATATTTGGTATGTTGAGAAAATAGGTTTGGCCAAGTTTCATTGGATTTGGAGTTCATTTGGTATGGTTTGGCTCATGTTGACCCATTTAGGTCAAAATGGGCCAACTTGGGTCAAGTTGACTAATTGGTCAAATTGGGTCAAACCAAGGGTTGGGTCAAGTTCATATGACCATTTTAAATGTTTTGGTGGCTTTGGTTTGATTCAATTTGGTTTAGGTTTGAATTTGGTTCATATGACTTCATTTAGGTCAAATGGGTCAAGTTGACCAATTTGACCCATTTGACCTATTTGAGCTAGTCATGGGTAGGTCTAGGCTTTGTTAGTCATATGAAGTGGATTGGTATCTTTATTTTCAATCAATTTTGGTTAAGTTTGAATTTGGCTCAATATGACCCTTTATGTCAAGTTGGGTTCAAGGTCAATTGGGCTAGGTTTGGTCTAGTTGGCCAATTGAGGCTTTGGTCAAGTTCAACAAGTGATTTGGAATGAACTTGACCCACTGGTTTCAATCAATTTGGCTTAGATCAAGTTTTGACACATTTTGACTTTTTAGGTCAAGTTGGGTCAACTTGGGTCAAGTGGCCAATTGGGCTAGGTTAGGCTCAAATGTTGACTTGGTCAAGTTCAAACATTGATCATGAATGAGTCTTCATCAATGATTTCAATCAATTTGTCCTATGGTGAATTTTGGCTATGTTAAGTATCATTTTGGCTAAGTGTTGACATGGTCAACCCTTAGGTTTGACTTGGTTTGACCCAATTTGATTGATTGATCATCTCATGATGATTGTCGATCATGATGAGAAGCTTAGGTGAGTTTGATTCAATCCAATTTGGTTAGGATTATAATTTGGCTCATAAGGGGCACTTTAGGTCACTTTAGGTCAAGTGAGCTTAAGTGGGTCAAATGGCTTGGCTAAAGCTTGATTTGAGTTTGATTGAACTTGTATATTGACTTATGATTGAAATATTAATCCATTTGCAAGTGGTTTGAAGTCAAATGGGTTTTGATTCATTTGACAATTTTATATTCAAAGGAAGAACATGAATGGATTTGGGGTTTGATTTTTGAATTGAGTTTTGATTATGTGATTGAAGTTTGTATTTATATTTGGATTCATGATTGAAGGATTGATTGAATCATGAAGAAAAATCAAGAGTTTGGCTTGATTTGAAGTTGATTTGGCTAAGTTCAAGATTTTGACTTGAAAGACTTAGGTTGGATTTTGATTGAATTTGAATTTGATTTTTGGAGTTGGTTTTGTTTGTTTGAATTTATATTTCATTTATGTATGTGAATATAAATGAGAATATAAATGGGTTATGAGATAATTTCAAGTATTTGAAGTGATTTGAATATGATCTAAGCTAAGTCCTTAAGAGGGAGATTAAGGATTTAGGAAAGATTTAGTGAATTGGTTTTGAATTTTGCATTTCGTTTGATTGATTTGAATTTATATTTATTTATATATGTGAATATAAATGAGAATATAAATGAGTTCTGAGAAAATTTCATGAGTTTGAATTGATTTCAATATGATTTAGGCTAAGTCCTTAAGAGGGAATTAAGGACTTAGGAAATATTTGGAACTTAAAATTTCAATCATGGGTTTCAATCATGGATTTCAATCATGGGTTTCAATCTTGGATTTCAATCATATGGAATTGATGTAGTTTGGAGAAAATCATATAAGATTGATTTGGAGTTTGCTAAATTCAATTAGGATTGATTTGGAGTTTGACTTGAAGGAAGAAAGTGAGGAATGTGGTTCAAGCTAAGGGTAGGTAAATTTTCCTAACACCCCTAAGGCATGACCTATTCCTATGGCCAATCCTTCAAAGTCTATAGGGCTAGGTTGAGTGTCCACCTAATCACTAGAGGTGTCTTAATACTAATGACCTCTTAATATCTAAGAGGGATCCTATGTCTAAGAAGGAGGGGTTGAGAGCTCATCCTAAAAATGAGGTCAACAATAACCAAAATCTAATAATAATAAATACTATAATAATCGAAGTTTTGAACTAAGTATATAAATTATTGTATCATTTGGTATATACATGATATGAGACACACTATAAGTTCTACTCAAGGGTGCGCTTTAAAGGCCATGTGATTCATCTCAATTTATAAGTGTTTTATGATTTTAATAAGATCTCATTGCAGCGGCCTATTACTGCAACACTTATATATGTGAGATCTCCAAGATACACTACAATTATAATATCTCACAATTTTTTTCCTTTGATCTCATTAGGAGCTATAGCTTAACCTTATTTTCATTGCAGTTTAGCACAAATATATATATAAGGATGATATTTATAATATTTTGAATTGTGCTTTTACTAGTCATTTGATCAGCTTCATTTTTATCACATTGAACCTTTTATCTTGGTGTTTCCAATATGAAGGTTGTGTTTCCACTATATTAACTATTTTAACCTCATCCCTTCTAATGATCTCAATATAAAAGTCTTTGCAATCCCTTTCGTCAATGGATCTGCAATACTTTTCTCAGAGCAAATAAAATGGTGAGTAACAACACATCTTTTATATAATTCATATAAAGAATCATGTCTTATTCTCATATGATATATTTTTTTATTTCATTTTACACTTTTTGCTTTCACTATAGCAGCTTGATTATCACAATTTATTAAAATAACAGGTATAGGTTTTTCAATACAAGGTAAACAAATTAATAAACTTTTGAGCCACTCGATTTCAGAAGTAGTAAAATCAAGTGCTATAAATTCTACTTCCATAGCAGATCTAGAGATTAATGTTTGTTTAGTAGATTTTCATGATATTGTACCACCAAAAAATGTGAAGATATAACCACTAGTGGCTTTTGTTTCACTAATGTCAACAATCTAATTAGCATCACAATATCCTACTTGTATTATAGGAAAACCACTATATGAATGCAATAGTTTATTATACCTTATAAATATTTAAAAATTCTTTCTAGTGCTTTCCAATGAGTTTCACTATGGTTACTAGTATATCTACTCAATTTTCCTACAACATAAGGAAAATCAGGGCGAGAATAATTTGCTAGATGCTTAAGACAACTAATTATTTGAGAATATTTTAAATATGATACACTATCACCTAAATTATCTATAAGATGTATATAGAGTGACTATAAGACTCACATCTTGATAATTAAATTTTTTAATAAGTTTTTGAATATAGTGTGATTGAGTAATAGAAATGTTATTTGCATTTCTATAAATCTTTATACCTAGTATTACATTAGCTTCACCTAAATCTTTCATATCAATTTGAGTTGATAGAAACTCTTTAATATTATTTACAATATTGAGATTTATACCAAAAGTTAAAATATCATCAACATAAAGACATAAAATAATATAATCATGATCAACAACTTTAATATAAACACATTTATCATACTCACTAATCAAAAATTCATATGTCAATATTACTTTATCAAACTTTTTATGTCATTGTTTAGGAGCTTGCTTTAATCCATTAAAAGATTTTATTAATTTACAAACTTTATTTTCATGACCTTTTACTATAAAACCTTCAAGTTGCTCCATATAAATTTCTTCATCTAAATCATCATTTAAAATACGCTTTTACATCCATTTGATATATAACTAGATTATATGTTGAAGATAAAGCTAAAAGCAAACGAATTAAAGAAATTCTAGTAATCGGAGAATAAATATTAAAATAGTCAATACCATTTTTTTGTGTATATCCTTTGTCTACTAATCTTTCTTTATATTTATCTATAGATCCATCTAATTTTAATTTCTTTTTGAATATCCATTTACATCAAATAGTTTTACAACCTGGTGGTAAATCACATAATACCCAAGTCTTATTTGATATGAAAGAATCTATTTCATTATTAATAGTTTCTTTTCAAAATGGTGCATCTATAGAATTCATAACTTCATCAAAAGTAGTAGGATCATTTTCTAAAATAAATATTTCAGTTAAAAGAGAATAAAAATCATCACCTAAAATTTTCTCTTTTATAATTCTTTTACTTTTTCTAATATTTTTCTCATTTTTATTAGTTAAAATTGTATCATCATTATTTATTATAAAACTTTTTATTGAAGATTCTTTTTGATTAAAAAATTTTGTAATCTTATTTTTCATAGGAAATATATCTTAAAAATGTAGCATCTATAAATTCCATAATTGTATTAATAGAACTATCACTAATATCAGAGTTAATGATAAGAAATCTATAAGTATGACTATTAAGAGAATATCCAATGAATACACCATCGATTGTTTTAGATCTTAATTTTCTCTTTTTATTTTCTGGAATAGATATTTTAAGTAAAAAACCCCCAAACTTTTAAATACTTCAAATTGGGTTTTTTATTTTCCAAAATTCATAAGGTGTTTTATTTGAATCTTGATAAGGAAACTGATTTAAAATAAAACAAGATGTTAATAAAGCTTCACCCCATAAATTATTTAGTAAATTTGATGAAATTAGCATTGCATTTACCATATCAATTAATGTTCTATTTTTTTGCTCTGCTACTATATTGGATTGAGGAGAATATAGAGTAACTTGATGTATAATACAATTTCTTCACAAAATTTATTAAATAAAAGTGAAATATATTCCCCACCTCTAACGATCTTAAAATTTTATTTTCTTAATTAATTAATTTTCTACTTTTAATTTATATTTCTTAAATATATCAAAAACTTCATCTTTAGTTTTGATTAAATAAATATAGAAAAATTTTGAAAAATCACCAATAAATGTAATAAAATATCTTTTACCTCATGTAGTTAAATTATCATTTAAATCACAAAAATCACTATGAATAAGATCTAGTAAATTATTTTGCTTAACAAAAATAGATTTAAATGATTTTTTTAGTTTATTTTGCTTGAGAGCAAATTTCACACTTCACATCTTTATTTATATTATTTTTAGATATTAAATTCATATACATCAATCTTTTAATTATTTTGTAGTTTACATGTCCTAATATTGCATGCCAAATGTTAGAAGTAATAATTAATGAAATAGAAGGTTTTAAGCAAAACATTTTATTGCTAGAAAATGATAAATTTAATTTACATAAACCATTACATAAATATCTTGTACCCACAAATGATCCACTTTTGGTTATAATAACCTTATTTAACTCAAAAACAAGACGATAACCATGTTGAACAAGTAGTGAACCACTAATTAAATTTCTCTAATATTTGGTTATTGACCTCACTTTTAGAGTGAGTTCTCAGTATCCTCATCATAGATCTAGGACTCTTATAGATATTAAGAGATCCTTAGTCTTAAGACACTTCTAGTGATTAGGTGAACACTTAACCTAAGCCTAGGGACTTAAAAAGGGTTTAGTCATAGGATTAGGCTATGTCTTAGGGATTTAGGAGACTTGCCCATCCTGTGGCCTAAACCCAACTTATGTTTACCTTCTCAAACCAAATCTCAAACTCAATTTAAATACCAAATCCAAATCCAAATTCCAAATCAAATGATTGAAACCCATGATCAACCCAAAATCAAAACCCTGCCTAAGCCCTATCATTTTATCTTATGGACTTGGCCCTAAACCAAATTTAAATCAATCCAAATTCAATTAATTTTCTCAAAGATCAATTCAATTCTTCAATCATTTATCAAATCCAAGTCCTAACTCAATTCCAAATGATTAAAACTCAAAATCAAATTTAAACTCCCAAATCCTCCTTAAGCCTTATGATTGAATTCCATGGACTTAGCCAAATCTCCACCTAATTCAATCCAAACATGATTGATCTCTTCATGAATCATTAATATCTTCATTTATATTCACAAATATAAATGAAATATAAACTCAAATAACCAAAATCAAATCGAACTAAATCTAAACCCAATCAAATCCCAAGTTAACCTATATGGACTTACCTCCATGAGCTTAGCCAAATCCCATTCAAATCAACCCAAACTCAATTGATTTTCTCACAAATTATTTATTCCATCAATTATCTTCCAAAATATAAATAAAACCTACATTCCAAAGATCAAAACTAAATCAAACTAAATCGATTTCCTTCTAAGCCCTTTTGACCTACCTCCATGAGCTTAGTCAAATCTGCTTCCAAATCACTCCAAACTCAAGTGATTTTCTCATAAATAATTTATATCTTCATTTACATTAACAAATATAAATGAAATATAAATCCAAATAGCCAAAACTAAATTCAAAATCAAATCAAAACCCAATTTTAATCCTTTAAGCTATTTCCTTAGACTTAACCAAAACCCACCTAAATGATGACAAAATCAATGGATTTTCTCTTGAATCAATCATTCCTCCAATCATATATCCAAATATAAATGAAACCTACAATCATCAAGCCAAATTAAAATCAACTCAAGTCAAGCCCAACTTAGCCCTTTTGATTTGAAAATTTCAAATGAACCAAAACCCATCTTAGCCCAAATTGATTGCAGTTAGATTTATATTTCAATCCTAAACTCATATATAAATTCAACTAAACCTTAATCAAATCACCAAGCCAATTGATCCATTTAGGTCCACTTGACCCAAAGTGGCCTAAAGAACCCATTTGAACCAAGTTCTAATCCAACCCAAATTGGATTGACCAAGCCCATCGAAACCTCATACCATGATCATTGATCATGTCGGGATGATCAATTGCTTTAAATTGGGTTAGATCAAGTTAACTTAGTCATTTGACCAAGTAAACCCTTACCCACATGAAACCCAAACTACTCAAAACTCATCATGTGCCAAATCAACTGAAACCATTGATTCGCACCAACTCATAATCAATGATTGAACATGACTTGACCGTCAATTGAGCCAAACAAAACCCAATTGGCCATTTGACCCAAGTTGACCCAAATTGACCTAAAAGGTCAGAATCAGTCAAATCATGATCCAACTCAAATTGATTGCAACCAATGGCTCAAGTTCATTCCAAATTGATTATTGAACTTGACCAAATCCATAATTGAACCCAACTTGGCCAATTGAACCAAATTAACCAACTTAGCCCAAAGTGACCTAAAGGGTCAATTTGGCCAAAATCTAAATTTAATCCAAATTGATTCAAATCAAAGCCTACAGTTATTTTTAATTAACCAAATGAACTTGAACCAACCCCCAACCCAAGCTAATTTGGCAAATTTTTTTAAATTGGTCAACTTGACCCATTTTACCTATATGAATCCAAATGAGCCAAAATCAAACTTAGGACAAATTGATTGAAACCACTTTAACTAAAACACTTCAAATCATCATTTGAACCTAACCAAGCCTTAGTTTGATCCAATTTGACCAATTGGTCAACTTAACCCAACATGACCCAAATTGACCTAATTTGACCAAATTGAGCCAAAACCCTTGAAACCAACCTATGGGGCCTTGGAATCCATCAAAAATCGACCCAAAGCCATCCTAGGTCAGGCTAAAACTAGCCCAAACCCAATTGGAGCCAAACCCAAGGAAAATCTCCCTTGGATATGCCTCCCCGTGTGGGATTTTGCCAAAATTAGCAAAGTCCACTTTCCTATCTCTCTTGGCAACCATCAAGCACCCAAATGGGGTATCACCTAACCACCTAGCCCACCTTAAGTGGGTTAGGCTTACCATTGACCAAAGGGAGGTGAGTTAACTCACCTCCCTTACAAGCCGAGAATCCACTGGGCCAAGGGAGATGTAACCAACCATGTCAAGCCTTGGGCCACCTCCCAAGCATTCCTCCACTCAAACTGAGCCAAATGGACTTGATGGGGACAACTCCGGCACTCTGGCAGTGGCTAGCCTATTGAAAATGAGGTATTGATCTCGTCCTTCCACATCATCCAATTGAGGGGTATACCCCTCAATTCGAATGGAAAATCACACCATTCGCATCACCTAAGCTCCCAAGAGAGAAAGGAAACTCCCTAGCAAGCTCTCGAGTGATTCCAAAGCCTCTCCACTTCGAATTTATCCTTCCCGAGCAAACCTAAAATAAGAGAGCTATCCGTCGATTCCATCTTCTCTATTTTTCAACCAAAATCCAATTGCTCTTGCACAGACCTTTCACGTACCTCGTCGAAGCCAACCAAAGCTTCCCCCAAGCTCAAACCACTAGAGGATGAAGTTCGATCAAATCTGAAGCTCCAAAGCACCATTCTTTGCCTTCTGATCAATCCATGTGGAACCAATCTAATTGCTACTCAACAGGGCTTCATCTCAACTAGAAGAAGCTTCCTCAAGCATGCGAGTCACCAGTCTTAGCTTTGTGAGGTAATTTCATGAAAATAGAGCTTTAGAAAAAGTGGTGTTGGAGCTTTGAGAAGAAGATTTGCATGTTAGTCGATCTTAGCAGTTAGATCTTTATGGATCGCTCGTACGAAGGTATGGAGTTTATTTGGAGTGAATCTGAGCTCAAGTGAGCTCAAATCGAATGATCCATGGCGGACGGGCTTCGTCGTTCATCATTCATGAGCTGATAGATCACACATCATCTGTTCTACATGATTGAAATGGATGGACATGATGAGATAGTGCTAGATTCATTTGATTCAAGCCATTATTAATTGAGGGTTTGATCTATGTCATTTGATCTAAGATCGAATGGTAGAGATTAATACCGTGTCCCTCCGTCAACTGAGTCAACCACAGGATGTGATAACTTAAATTGCCAATCCTACGGCGCCATGTGAAATGTGTACCATGTGGCGCCGATGGGATTATGCTTAATTAAGGCTAATTAACTAATTTTTAAGGCTGAAACTTTCATAATTCAAAACAAATCATAAAAAAATCTAAAAATACAAACAAAGGCTCATTATAAAGATATTTTAGAGAGGAATCCATTAAAATTATCCTTAATTGATTTTAAATAGTTATTTGGGCTTAATTAAGGTTTAAATGAAAAGTTAATTACTCTAATAACTCCATAATTAATTAACTAATTAACCTCAAATTTTTTGAGATTGTTTAGGGAGATGACCTCTGCCTCCCCTATTTTTCTTAGAATTTATTGGTTAATTAATTAGGAAAATTGATTGATTAAGCCCTAATTACTTTCTTAATTTAATTAAGTGATAATTAAGCATATGAATAGTAACTTGATTAATTAATTGGGTCATTTATCATTATTTAACAGTGAGAAGACTTAGGGAATTATATTGGGGTTTCTATCCTAATCTTTTTCCTAAATTTCCTTCACTTTTTCAAGAGAAATTAATTAAGGATTAATGGATTAATTAATTACTTAATTAATTTAATTAAAATTTAAAATACAATTGAACCTAATTAATTGAGGGGTAGATCTTTACGTGTTTAATAGCCTAAAGAGATTTAATGAAATTATGACTTGCCCATATGTGTGGGAAAATCATAAAAATAATTAGGTAAGTTTCTTAAGCTTAATTAATCATTAATTATGAGCCAATTGTATTAGGCCCCTTTCATTTCATAGGATCATTGCTAATTTACTTTTTAATTCATTTGCATATTATATTAGCTCATAATTATTTATTTAATTACTTTAAGTAACATAAGCAAGGGTTAATTAATTAATTAATTAATACTTTAACTTAATTAATCCATAAAATCAACCTAATTTCCTTTTCATTAAATCAAATTAACTTACAAACATGGGATGGGATTAGGATTAGCAAACCTCTTTCTCTCTTTCCTTAAATCAAATTAAACATGAAATTAAAAATGACATTAAAAAAAGTTTTGGTTTGCTTTAAATAATTTTATTTGATATAATTGTCCTTAGGAATTAATTTGATTGAATGAAATTATATGTTTATGTTTATTTATTCCTCTCCAATCATATTAAATGTCATATGTCATTTGATTCATGCATTCATCTTTTGCAAAATTAATTAAATTAAATGGTTTCCTTTATGTCAAGCTTTCATGTGTTGATTTAATTTAATATATGTGTGGCTACTTTCACTATTAAATCCAAATGTATTTTCCAAAGCTTATAAATGAATGATTATATAAGATTATAAATTAATTAAAGGTCATTTGGTTACCTCACTTCCCTAGTTAACAATGGCATGTACTATCTTATGTATCTTATACATATGTGTGTGTATTTAATTATGGAATTAGAACCCCTTTTCTTTTATCAAAAATACATACATTTGCAATTGTTCAAGTGATTGAATTAATTGATCTTGTGATTTGAAGTCCTCTTTCTCATGTTCATGTATGCAAATTTTCATATGGTTTGAATGTAATGGGTATATAATTTGGTCATCCCGAGAATATGAGGTATTAGTTAGCCCCAAAGAGGTCATTTGATTACCTCACCTCCCTAGTTAACAATGACATGTACCTATTTAATTTCATCCATATGTACTTTTGTATAAAAATTTATATAGAGCTTTAAATTAGTATGATGAAATAATTCAATCAAATGAAAAATATAAACTTTAGATGTAAATACTTACATCTATTATTCAATTGTGCTAAAACATGTTGTATGTGTAGGTATACTTAGGACATAATCATATGCATGTTATGTATGATGGAAAAGAATGATTTAAGATGTGTTATGTCATAGTAATTCAATCAAAGTAATCTTAAGATACCTTTCATATTGAATATGATTATTTATAGTGAACCTAAACTTAAGATTAATTTAAAATGTATAATAAGCCATTCACTAAAGAGAACTAATTAATTAAGATTGCCTTAGAAATGATCTAAGGTAGGGATGAAAGAGAGTGATCCCCTCTTTTTCATCTCTTTATAACACTTAGTTGCTAAGTGTAATCATATGAAACAAAATAAAACACTAAGTAAAATTCTCAAATTAATTAAACCACTTAAAATGAAATCAACCTCTTATGATTAAACATTTCTTTCACACTTAAAAAATCATAACCTTAATGCCTAGTTAGGATATATGACCCAAGCCTTAACACACACATTAGAACTAAGTCACAACTTCAAGCTTTATGTTATGGCGGTGCTTAGTATGATGTATGTTTTATTTTGTCATGTATATTTTAGATTAGATGTTAGGGTGTATGTTTCTAGACTAGATGTTAGGCTGATATTAGCCTAATCATATTTTCTATAGGGGATTATGCTTAAGGGGTGCTTAAAATAAATATAAATACTCTCTTTGCAGGTTGCTTAAACCCCTAAGCATAATCCAAGTTAGGAAAGGTGGGCTTGGTTACCCATGTGCAGGATGCTAAGTCCAAATTATGTATAACTGCTTAGGATTGTATGTGTGTTCAGCTAACACTTATTTTGCAGGTGTAGTTAGAGTTATTTTTTTCTATTTTTAATATAATTTTGCATTAGGAATTAATATTAGTGTTATGGAGGATAAGGATGACCAATGGCCAGAAGGTTTGTCCTGAGGTGCCCTGTGATGCCTTTGATGTGGATCAAATCAAATCAAAAGAGGAAAGAAGTGAAGTCAAGAAGAATGAAGAAAAAGAAGACCCCATATCATTCATTCATTTATAAATTATAATTATTCTTTCATATTCGGGTTATACAAGGGTAGAGCTTGCTACCCATTTTCTCTTTTCGGGTTGTACGGTGGTACCCGACTACATCAGCCTATTATTCTTTTATGATAGTTATAAAATATTTAATGTTATGTTTAGCTTATGTATTAGAAATTACATGCCTCTTCATAGTTTCTTTATGATTGGTGTTTGTTGTATGGCCTGGATACGATTAGGCTCTTAGAGAAAAATAAATCTTTTTCCTAACTACAACTCATATCTAAAGTTTTAAATAATTCATAACCTCACATAAAGCCTAGGCATTAAATCAAGATAATTAAAAGATTTAGTAATCCCTTAGTTGAATATTGTATGTCTCACATCATGCATGCATATTGCTTCACTCTTGTTAAGAGAGGGTTTCCATGCTTGCACGATAGGGGAAGACTTGACTTTTGAGGATCTCTTTGGTGGTGAAAAATACCTCTTTCTCACTGATTTAGCCCATAATCTATTTTCCTCAAGCATTTAGACATAAGAAATCCCAAAGCCTTTGTCAAAATAAAGTATCAAATACAAATAAAATTTGAAAATACTTCTCATTAGGTTAAGTCATTACTCATACCATTCATTCTCTAGTCTCTTAGGGAGTGGGTTTAAGGACTTTAGTTTCTTTCTAAATAATAACAACCTAGCTATCTTGCAAAATCATATGACTTGCCTACATGGTTTTAAAGCGTAGGAGGAGTTAGCTAGCTACCACTCCAGGCGATTATAAGTTCCATAGTCGGGTGGTTTACTCTCTCTTGTGGAGGTAAACAAAATACCCATCTTCGCTTAGATTTAGGTCATGCTTTAGCTTATGACAAAGCTCCTTATATTTAGGATTTGAGGTATCTATTTCCTTCAGGATACAAGCATAAATTCTCACCTCTTAGGAATTTCCATAACCTTGTGTTGGTGGATTATAAGCCCTAGCAATCTAATAAAATTTCAACTCAAAATAAGTAAGTCTCTTCACTTTCAAAATTATAAAGCCCAACCATAGGATAGATTGAAATGCTCACTAGACTTTCTAATATCATGAGCATTCCCTACCTATTCCCTTTAGCTTCCAAAATAAGTCTTCTCCTTGAACTTTTTTGCTTGATTTTCTAATATAACCAATCCTTTGATAGTCTTATCCTTGAAATTATTGGAGGTAATAATTGCCTACTTTAATCAAGTGTATTCCTAAGGAACTCAGCTTCCTTAGGATGTAATTAACTATGAAGGCTTGCCTCCATAGGAAACTTTACAACCCAATTTTATATAAACCCAACTTTATTCATCCATGTAAAGTAGGGGGAAAATCTCTAGTATATTTGAAGACTCATCATGCCTTAGGAGTCCTTGTTAGGAAATTAGGTTCATTGAAGGGTGATGTCTCTATCTTTGGAGATAGTACATTATACCTCAATGTCATTCCCGATCACTTCAATAACTTCCCCTCAGATCTGTGTGGTGTCCCCCATACACATCCAAAAATAAACACCATAGATTTTTTTGGCGACTTCACTCAGAAAGGTTCCTCCCTCTATCTCTAGTAGACAATTGTTGTCTCCAAGCATTGATAGTGGACTTATATTTTATATAAGTCCGAGATTATCTTTCTTTTCATTGGCACTTAGCTTATTTCATCCTTAAGAAAAGCTAGCTAACATCCTTTAGCTAGGACCTCACTCCATGTAGGTCTTAAAACACTTATTGGGTCCCCCAATAGGTGAAAGATAAAATTAACTAATAAAAGGAGATGACCAAAAATTTAGAACCTCCTTACCACTAGCTCAATGAGGCAAGGTTCATCTTATACTTAAGAAATTAAACCCTTTTACAAAAATGATACTTTTCAAAAGTACTTTTTAAAATTCACACAAAATTCATAAGAAGTTTTCAAAAAGCATAAAAAATAACCAAACCTCATTTAACAATTCCTACAATTGTTACATGGACGTTCTTTTCAAAATCAAAATCAATAATTTTAAAATCTCTTTTTCAAAAACACATTTTTGAAAATAGCTATCTCCATTTCAACATACCTAGGTTTGTTGAATGAAGGGTCTATTTTTAAATGAAATCATGATATAAAATTGAAACTCCACTTAGCATATTCCATATGTGCTAAAATTAGAGTTCCCTCTTTTCAAAAGAAAAAATCGCACACAAAATCAAGACATATTTGAACCCCATTTGACATACCCAAATTTTCCAAATGAGAGTTCCCTTTCTTTTTAGAAAATCATAATAAATTGAATTCTATTTAACATACCCATATTTGTTAAGTAGAATTCCTCTTTCCAAAGCCTCAAAAATCAAAACACATTTGGACTCCATTTGACATAATCAAATTTGTCAAATGAGAGTCCCCATTTCCAAAATAATAATAATAATAATAATGAACTCTACGTAACATACCTAAATTTGTTAAATAGATTTCCCTCTTTCAAAATCATAACACATTTAAACTCTATTTAACATACCATATTTTCAAATAAGAGTTTTCCTCTGTTTTACAAAAGAGGAATGAAATCAACACATATCAAACACTTTTACCTCTACTTAATATACCTAAATTTGTTAAGTAAAAATCTCATTTTAAAATCAAATCAATATGTATCACACACATAACAACCAATCATCACAAACAAAAATATTTTCATAAAATTTTCAAACATGTAATTGAAAACCATTTTAGCATACTTAAATTTGCTAAGTAATGATTTTCCAAATCAAATTTTCAAACAAGACATACAACACATATATATATCTCCGAAGTCTCTCCAAATATTTGAACCCCTCTCAACCTACTTAAATTGGTTGAGTATGGGTTCCAAAGAAAATCATATGGCAATGTCTCTCCTCCAAACATAAAAAATCTCTCCAAAGTTCAATAAACCCCACTTAGCATAGCTAAATTTGTTAAGTGTGGGTTCAAATTCCAAATCCAATTTAGAAGTCAATGATAGAAGAAAAATATGAAAGAAAGGGTTTGACTCAGTTATGTTTCAACAAATACAATGATTTCAGCATAGTCAGTCTTCTCAGTCTTTAGTCAATGCGGTTATTATGG
The DNA here is from genome assembly GCA_021442155.1 of Cymbidium sinense. Lineage (NCBI taxonomy): Eukaryota > Viridiplantae > Streptophyta > Magnoliopsida > Asparagales > Orchidaceae > Cymbidium > Cymbidium sinense. The sequence continues at coordinate 575,716 of JAKCPB010000186.1, forward strand.
AATCCGGCAAGTTCATCTTTTTCTTCCCGTTGGGTGTGGATCTGGCCTTGGATCAAACCAATCTCATTACAACTACCACCACACATCTGATTTACTTTGGCTGTGATTTTGAGGGAGTCTGAGTTACTTGTGAGGGGACAACCCTCATGACTATTAGCAAGGAGGAGGTGGCAAGACAGATGTCACTTATCAGCTTTGACATTCCGTCTGACCTTGAGATCCCCTCACTAAATAAGAAGGCTATCATGGTTCCTGCATTCTGATCAGTATCAATGTTAGTGCCAGTTGCTTCTGCACATGCTCAGTAAGTTTCCCCCGCCATAGCTCTAGTGAGAGCTACTACCTCCTCTTTGGTCACCCCAAAGGGGAAGGCTATCTTGGCTTTCGAGACAGTCTCCCCTATATTTGAGGTAGGTTCTAGCTCTAATTATACTTTGCTCATCCATACCTAGAGCCAAAATAAAAATAGGAAAGTCAAGTGGCACCATGAGCAAGCAACCAGGGAGATAGATGTTGCCTCGCATGTCGCTGAGGAGGGTTCTCCCCATGAGACCTCTCCACTCTTGAGTGGTAGCAGGTTTCATCCCATCTTGGCCTCAGATAGAGAGGATGATTATAAAAGGATCACTACATCACCTCCACCACCAGCACACTTTGAGGTACCGGCTAGGGAGCGTAGGAGGCCTTATGCTTATCTTAGGATAGTTCTTCGCCAAGTTGGCAGAGCCTACGGACGCTCAGAGTCCAGCATTATTTGATTTGAGGTCTATGATTTTCAAGAGTGTTAGTGATCGGACCCATAGGGAGAGAGTCATTGAGGCTCAGTATCTAAGCGGGCAAGAGAGGAGAGGCGAGGTATGCAGGCGGTGGTGGCCTCGATGGACTTTCGTGATCATCGCCCACATGTCATCATTCGGCATTATTCTCATGATCACAGTTCGATGTAGGAGGAGATCTCCAGTTGAGAGGCAATTGATGTTACCATCACACGACTCCACTCACCATCCACTATCATTCATTCAGCTTACAACATCTACCACCCCCGCCAAACTTTAGAAGCCCCCATTCGGTGAAAGACCATCCCCACTGGTGATCTAGCTATGGCCTATGGATCCCACTCCATCCATTCCACCTATTGAGGTGAGATCGAGCTCCCCTACTTGACCCTCAACCTCAACTGTGGCTTGGAAGGAGTGGCGACCCAAAAGTGTCATGGTCGCACCACCTCTATCGCTGACAAAGGGAGAGAGGGGAGGGGACACAGATATAACCCCCATGACAGTTGGTCCTCCCAGTGAGGGAGTCATATCAGAAGGAAGTATCTAGTGCATAAAGTTAGATGAAACACAGTCTACATCGGTGTGTTCGCTATCCCAGGCAGTAATAGATCGGTCACTAGATGACATCTTAAAAAACTACTTTATTGAGAAGAAACAATAACTTCTCGAGAGTGACCATTCATAACAGGAGGAAGGTATAGTCTACTTTGATCCTGACAAGAATGACATATTGGATGACACAGATGAGGTCCACATGGTCAACACACGAGGGTCCATATAGCGGGATTAGCATAGCTAAGAAGGTGTCATGCTCGAGGAAGGTGACACTTCTCACTTAACTCAACACCTCCTCCACCATCTCAAGCAGAAGGATGATCATATTGACATGATGGAGATGAAATTAGAAGAGTTGATGATAGCAGTTTTAGCATTGTAGAACTCAGGCCTAGTTTCACAGCCTTCTCCTATGATAGCCGACCGGCTAGAGTTGGTACATACCTTATACTGTCTTAGGTGCACTCCCATAGAGGATGATGCTGGTAGCTTGCATAAGAAGGTCACATATGGCACTTCCATGCATGAAAAATATATTAAGCACATGGTGAAACAATAGGTAAGGGAAGATGGCACAAGCCAAGGGGGTCTCATCCATTCCAAAAGGTAGACCATACCTAAAGGAATTAGATGTAGTTCAATACCCCAAGAGTTTTATGCCACCTTCCTTCAAAATCTTTGATGATGAGAAACCGTGTAATATTGCACCCTTTAGAGTTGCTGCAATCGGTGTAGCGACACACATTCTTAGACTTTCGGTTAGTCTTAGTAGGGGTTGCATTTGATTAGTACGCCAAATTGTCCAACAGTTGATGAAGATTTTTGTTGAGTTGGAGAACTTCTTCATCAAGAGGTTTATTGGAGCTCAACAGAGAATGATTGTAAGTGGTCTCATTGTAGTGAAACAAAATTCTAATGAGTCCCTTGTTGATTGTATTCTTAGGTGGCGTAACCTAAGCATGAAATGTGAGCCACAACTTGTTCGAACAACATGCCTTTGAGATTCTTCTTAAGAATATCCATGGCCCAGTTGCCTTCTTGTTTAAGGGCTTTATCATCAAAATATTTGAGAAACTAATCAACAAAGTGGCTAATCTACAAGAGGAAGCCAAACAGTTGCCCTTTCCTGACCAATCATCTTGGCCCAAGCTGTAGAAGGTGTTCGAGAAGAAACCAAGGATAGTTGTGTCAGTGGATATAAGGAAGCAGTCAGCCAGAGTCCAGTATGAGAGTCCCCGAGCTCAATAGCCTCTTTTGCCACCTCTTGCCACCTCACCATCATACCACCTATCACAGCCACCACAATGGCCATTCCCACCACCTCAAAAGTCTACCCAACAACGGTACTCATATCCATCGCTAGCTAGCTACTACCCACCTACTCTTCTTGATAGATTGAATAAACCATATTCATTTAAGAGGGAGGTAGTTACAAAAATATTTAATAATCTCTTAAAGAAATCTGACTTTCAATTACCAGAGCCTAAGAGGCTGGAGGAAGTGGGTAAGAGCAATGATCCTAACTATTGCCTCTACCACTGCATTATTAGCTATGTCTTAGAGGATTGTACACTTTTAAGGATTGGCTTGAGTGATGCTACAAGTCGATGCTGCAGTTATCCCCAAGGAATACTTATTAGAACAACCATCCAGTTCTATTAGGATAATTCATGGGGATACTTGCGATCCTCTTAAGACAAAAGAATTTTGAGATATTGCCTTATCCCAAACCTCTAAAAATTTATTTTTAAGATCAAGGAACTTTTCTTGCAAGTGCCTGAGGTAGCTCAAACCTCAAACATCAAGAAAGGTTTACAAGTTCCCAAAGATAACTTGAAGAAGGTGGAGACATCAAAGATCGTCACCATACTTGCCCAGATAGTCCGATGTAACACCGAGCCCAACACTCTATCCACCATTGCAGCTACTTCTTCTTCTTTTCTAGTTCCTCTTCTACCGACATGAGTGTTGTATCAACAGACAAGGGCATCAAATCTCTTAATCCGCTTACTTTACTTGATTTCTTTCATGTACCTCCACCCAAAAAGAAATCAATGAAGAAAATAGATTTTACTTACATCTTGTCCACTTTTGATACTTTGATTTTATTCTTGTTGAAAACTCTCCAAGTCTAGAAAAATAAAAATAGCTCTAGCAATTCTGATCCTCCATCTTCTGATTCAAAATCAAACTTTCCTTTTGAATCAATCGGGTTCACCTCTTGAGATTGACTTGGATTCAACCAACTCTGAGGATCCCATAGGAGAAGATGTAGGTATACTTGATGAGAAGGTAGAACTTTTCATAAGTTCATCATTCCAAGAAGTCATTGAAGTCAACTTGCGTAGTGGTAATGTTCTACCTTCTAGGATAGCACCTCAAGATAAGGGTAAATAATTCATTGGTTCTAGTGAGTAGATAATCCCTCCACAGGATACTCCATGGATATGCTAGTGTGGGATCATGTCAGAGTTTATTACAACATCCTAGGTCACTTTAGAAAGTTTCCAGCTAAGTTAAACATATATGACACCCTTATCTTATCCAAAGAGATGAGGGAATATCTAATCAAGGCTCTTCTTGATTCTGAGATATGCTTAGCTCAGTTGATCACTACTGAAGAGGAGGCATGCCACTCGAAGGATATCCTAGGAGTTACATTCAGTGATGAAGACCTACTTCTATGAATGATTGAGCACAACCGCCCTCTTTATATTACAGTGGATGTTGGTAGATATAGGCTATCAAGAGTTCTGGTTGACTAGGGTGCATCAATCAACATTATGAGTCTAAGAACCCTTGCCTACTTGAGGATCAACATTTCCAAACTCTAAAAAAGAAAGCATGATGTTGAGAGGATTCAATGAATAAGGAGAGAGGGCCTTAGGCTCCATAGTGTTGCCATTGGAGATAGATGATTGGAATATTGAAGCCAAGTTTCACATCATAGACTCGGATACATCTTTCAATGCTTTGCTGGGGAAACTGTGGATACACGAAAATAACACTGTCTCACCCTCTCTACATTAGTGCATGAAGTTCATGAGAGGTGGGATTGAGTATTTGTGGTGTTATTTTTTTTCTATTTTCTAAATTTTGAATTTGAAAAATGTTGAGTTTGGGACACCACGTAGATCTGCACAATGTTCTCATTAGGGTGATCGGGTGTGACATTGAGAAATGATGTACTATCTTGAGAGATAGAAGTCACCATCTTACAATTGACCAAATCACCTAATAAGGACTCTTAAGGATAATGGGTCTTCGAATGTACCAGATCTTTCACCTGCTTTACATGAATAAGTAAAGTAGGGTTTATTTAAACCAGATTCGTTAAGTTCCCTATGGAGGCAATCCTCCATAGTTAATTACATCATAAGGAATGAGATTCCTTAAGAATACTCTCGATTAAGGTAAATGATCGTTGTCTCCAAAGATTTCATAGATAGGACTATCAATAAATTGGTTTTTTTTTGTGGAAAATCATGTGAGATTGATCAAAAGGAGGGAGTTATTATCAAAACTAAAGAGCGAAGAGTAGGGATGCTCGTGATACTAGAAAATCTAGTGAGCATTCTAAACTATCCTATGGTTGGGCTTTATTTTTTTGAAATTGAGGAGAATTATGTGTTTGAGTTAAATTTTTATTAAAAATTTAGGGCTTACAATTCCACAATACAAGATCATATAAATTCCTAAGTGGTGAGGATTTATCCTTGTAGCCCACAAAGGGAAACAACAACCTCGGATCCTAAATCTATGGATCTTTAGTGAGAGCCAAGGAACGTCCTAAATTTAAGGCGAAAATGGGTATATGCTTTACCTCCATAAGAGAGGATAAACCACCCAACTATTGGACTTACAACCACCTAGGGGTGGCCGCCAACTAACTCCTCCTATGATTTTAAATACATGTAGGAAAGTCTTATGCTTTGCAAGATGGATAAACTATTGTTTATTTAGAAAGGAGACTAAGTCCTAAAACTCACTCCCTAAGAGACTAGATCCTGAAGGGCATGAATAATGACCTAAATCTAATGCAAATTTTATTAAGTTTTATTTTAATTTTTGGAAAAATTTATTTGACACAGGCTATGGGATTTCATATGCCTAATGTATGAGATAGTTATGGGCTAAAATTAGCAAGAAGGAGGTGTGCTACCATCATGGCTCTCAAAGGTTAAGTCATTGTCTTTGAAAAGGTGGAAGCCCTCCATTAGCAAGAGCAAAGCAATATGTTTTATGCATGATGTGAGACATACAACATCCAGCTAAAGGGTTGCTAAATTTTTTATTGTTTTGATTTATGTCCTGGCTTTAACTGAGGTTATGAGTTATTTAATTTAATTTTGAGTTGATTAATTGGATAGAAAATTTATTTTTCCCTAAGAGTCTAACTTCATCCAGGCCATTCATCAAATAATGAAGAAATAAAGAAAATCATGCCATCCTAATTATGCAATCATAAAAAAACATCAATCAATTTATAAAATTAGGGCAAAAGAATAAGAAGCCGACGTGGTCGAGCTCCACTGCACAAACCCAAAAAGAAAAATTGGTAGCCGAGCTCTACCCTTATACAGCCCAGATTACAAATGAATGATTGCAATTAAAAGGAATTCATGTTATGGGGGTCTTCATTCTTCATTTTTTGTTCTTCATTTCTTCCTTTCTTCTTTTCTTTCTTTCTCTTGGTTTGACTTGGGATGTAGTTTGCTCCAATGCTTCACATGGTATATAAGACATGGTATTACAACCAATGTTCACATTAATTCCCCCCATAACATTCATTTCAAATTTCAATTGTAAAATTTACATTAAAAAGGAAAAAAAATAAATTTAACTAAACTTGCAAAACAGAGATTAGCTAAATATACCACACAATCCTAAGCAGTTATATGAATAATTTGGACTTAGCACCCCACACATGTGTAAGAAAGTTCACCTATCCTAGTTTGGATCATGCTTAGGGGTATAAGCAACCTACACAGCAAAAGTATTTATATTTTTATTACAGCACCCCTTAAGCACTACCCCCTGTATAAGACATGATTAGGCTAAGATCATCCTAACATCCAGTCTACGCACATACACCCTAACATCCAATATTAAAAAAATATTACATCACAAAATAAAATTAGGTATCAAACCATGCACCGCCCTAACATAGAGCTAGAAATGGTGACTTAGCCTAATGTGTGTGCCATTTAAGGCTTATGTGGCATGTCTTAGCTAGGTTTTAAGGTTAAAATTTCCTAAGTGTGAAGGATTATATTTAAAGGGTGGTTTCATTTTAAGTGATTTAGTTGATTTGTCAATTTTAATTGGTGATTTGATTTAGTTTGAATGAACCTACACTTAATTGTTAAATATTATGAAGAGAAGAAAAGAGAAGAGAACTTCTCTTTCATCCCCACCTTAAAACATTTCTAAGGTAAATTCATTAATGATTATTCTTTAGTGAATGTTTTATTATACATATTTAATTAATCCTAAGTTTAGATTTACTCTAAATAGACCTATTCAACAAGAAAGACATCTTAGGATTAATTATGGTGGATTATTACCACATGACACACACCCATTTATTTCTTTCCACCATGTATACCATGCATATGAAAAATCCTAAACATAGCTATACATGCAATGCAAATTTTAGCACACTTTGATGATGAATGCTAAGAGATATGATTTTGTAAATTTTGAATGTTCCATGAATGCATGTCTTTATTATGTAGAAAAAGTGGGATTTTCATCCATTAACAAAATGCACATCCACATGTATAAAAGACATAAGTGAGTACGACACCATTGTTTTCTACACCAGGGGCGTAAGGTACAAGACCTACTTAGGGCTACTTAAAACCTCACATCCCCGGGATGTCCAGACTAATATATCAGTTTTCTTAAATACATATAAATATATAAAGAGAAACAAATGGATGAAGAATCATGCAAAAGATTTCTTTTTTTTGTTTGATTTGGTTGTATAATTTACATGTGTAAATGTGAGGATCCTTCTTAAGTGATAACATAGGAATGCATAGGAAAAATTTAAGCAAGTGTTATATTCTTTTCAAATGAACTATATACTTTGTAAATCCTATACAAGTCCATGTTAATAGAAGAGAAGAAAATAACATAAAACACATCTTATACTATAATCACATGCAAGCTTATAAATACTTATAAGTAGCATCACTTCATTCATAATCTTTAATTTATAAGTTTTGGAAATAACTTTTTAGTTTAATAGTGATAATAACCACTCATATTTTTAACTTTAGCCAAAACATACAATTTGACATAAAAGGAAACATTTTATTTAATTGATTTTTCAAAAGATATGAATACATGATTTCATATGGCAAATAATATTTAGCATGCTTGGAAATAAATAAAGTGATGTAAGAATATGACTTCATTCACACTAATTAATTCCTAAGGACAATCCTATAAAATAAGATCATTTAAAGTGAATCAAAATTCTTTAAGGAGATTTTTATTTTTTGGACTTGATTTGACTTAAGAAATGTGAAAAGAGTTTGCTGGTCCTGACCCATTTCCCCCATATGTGAATTGGTTTAGTTTAATCTTAGAACAATTAGGTTTATTTTATATTTTGTTTAGGTTAAGGTGTGAAGTAAATCCATTAATTACCCCTTACCTACACCACTTTAACATAATTAAACAAGTAATTATGAGCCAACATATGATATGCAACCACATGAAATTTAAATCAGAAATGTACCTAAGAAATAAAGGGGCCTAATGAAATTGGCTCACAATTATTGATTAGTTAAGCTAAAGGGTTCAATTAAGTACTTACATAATCACCCTACACATGTAGTTTGATTATAATTTTCTTTGAAGTTTTCTTATATTATTGAACACCTAAGAATCTACCCAAGATTAAGTGATTAAGTTCTGGAATAATTTGGTTTTGAGTTTAGTTAATTAAGCTATTTAATGAAGTGATTAAATCATTAATCAATTTGCAAATTAATTAAGTTTTATCCAAATGAAATAAACTTAGGGGAAAAGATTTGGAAAAGAAATCCTAATCTCATTCCCTAAGTCCATTCATTATTTCATGATGATTAACAAGCTTAATTAATGAATTTATCAATGTTTAATAGGTTAATTAATCATTTATTTAGTTAAGAGAGGGATTAAGGATGAAATAAGCAATTCCCCTAATTAAACAAATAATAAATTCCAAGAAAATCATGGGAGATAGAGGTCATCCCACTAATAAACCCTAAAAAATTTAAAATTGATTGCTAAAGTAATTAAGGAGTAATTAGCTTAATTACATTCCAATAAAATCTAAATTGAGTGAAAATTACTATTGAAAATTAATTGATTTTAATTTTATATTATTCCTCACTGAATTATCTTTAAAATAAACTTGATTTGTATTTTTTGTATTTAATTATGAATTTTGGAAGTTTTAGCATTAAAAATGAATTAATTAGAGCTAATTAACCTCCTAATCCTGTTGGGCCATGTGGAGGTTGATGCGGCGCACTGATGCGGCGTGCTTTCCACGTGGTGTGACGAGATAGATTATTTAAGTTGTCACATCTGCTGTCGAGTAAGTTGGCGGTGGACGCACTTTCTCCATGGAACATCTAATCTGAGATCAGACTGCCGCAATTAATCCCACGGCTTAAGCTTAAATTAGAGGAAGATCTATCATGATTTAATCACAATCATCTATTCTAATCACGTGGAACGAACGGTGTGTGATCTATCTCCTCTTGAGCTGCGAGAGACGGATACTGTCCGTCGATCGTCACTCGATTCGAGCTCACCTAAGCTCGGATGGAGTTCAAACTCACCCCACACCTTCGGGGAAGCACAAGCAAGGTATCCAATGGTCAAGATATAATGAGATTACAATTTCCTTTACAAAGGACCAAGCAATTTTTATCCTAAGATCAATTTTGAGCAATACCTCTCCAGAGGCTATCACCGGTGCTTCCAACGGAGGAGGTAGCTTCGTCTAGTATAAACGAAGCCCTGTTGAAGTTATCAAGTCTTGAATTGAAGTGGATGACTTGGTTGACCAAGCTCCCCTTCAATGGAAATGGCTTTGATCAAAGTCCTCCTTCTCGTGGCTTGGTGACTTGGGAAACAACTTGATTGAGGTTGACGAAGTCCCTTGATGGTGCTTGTGAGTTTAATTTAGTTTTGGTGGAGAATTAAGTGACTTGGAATTGGGATGGATCTCCCTTATTTTGGCTTTAGGTAAAATCGAGAAGGACAAATCAAGGGAGCTTAGAAATGATCTTGGGAAGCTTAAGAATGCTTGGTTTCGATTCCTAGAGCCCAATCGAATTCAATGCTTGTGGTTTGAGTGAGAATGAGGGGGAGTATATCTCCTCCTCCTTGGATCGGATGGAGAAGAGCAATTTTTTTATTTTTGATCAATAGAGGAGATTGGTTGATCAATTTGGATTGTTTAGCATCCCATGTGATTCGTTTTAGGTAGTGGAGGGAAGGAGAGTAAGTGCCCATGTGCTAGGTGAGTGTCTTGAGTGATCCAAGTGCTCTTCCCATTGGAGGGGTTGGTTTGGCCTTGGGTTGGGTCATGGACCAAACCCATTGGGTCATATTCACCACCCTCCTTGGTGTCCAAGTGGACCACTTGAAGGGTGCCAAGTGGCATTGAGAAAGAATATGACCAAATTCCAACTGAATTTGGTCATAGGACACCCTTTGTCTAAAGGGTAAAATGGTCATTTGGCCATGATTTTGATTTGGGCAGATTTGATATGAATTCAAAAATGGGTTGGGCCAAATTTCAAGTGATTTGGAGTTCATTTGGTTTGAATTGATTCAATTTGACCTATTTAGATCAAGTTGGGTCAATTTGGGTTAGCTTGACCAATCGGTCAAATTGGGTCAAACCATGAGTTAGGTCAAGTTCAAATGATCATTTGGAGCCTATGGGTATCACTAAATTGGTTTAATTTGATTTTTATTTGATTTTGGTTCACTTAGGTTCATTTAAGTCAAATGAATCAAGTTGACCAATTTGACCCAATTGGGTTAGGTCATGGATTAGTTTAGGCTTGGTTGATCATTTAAAATGTATTGCAAGCTTTGGTTTCAATCAATTTTGGTTTGGTTTGATTTCAAGTTGATTTAACCTTTTAGGTCAAGTTGGGTTCATGGCCAATTGGGCTATGTTAGGTCTACTTGGACAATTTAAGCTTTTATCAAGTTCAACAAGTGATTAGAATGAATCTGACCCATTGGTTGCAATCAATTTAGCTTAGATCAAGATTTGACTCATTTTGACTTTTTAGGTCAATTTGGGTCAACTTAGGTTAAGTGGCCAATTAGGCTTGGTTTGGCTCAACTGATGGCTTGGTCAAGTTCAATCATTGACTACGGATTAGTTTAGATCAAAGGTGTCAACCAAATTGTCTTATAGTGAATTTTTGCTAGTTTGGGTTTTATTTGGGCTAAGTGTTGACTTGGTCAAATGTTAGGATTGACTTGGTTTGATCCAATTTGAGTGATTGATCATCCTAGGATGATTGTTGCTCACAATGTGAGGCTTAGATGGGCTTAGTCAATCCAATTTGGGTTGGATTAGAATTTGGCTCAAAGGTCCTTTAGGTCATTTTGGGTCAAATGAGCCTAAGTGGGTAAATTAGCTTGATCAAGGCTTGATTCAAGTTTGGTTGAACTCACATATGGAATTATGATGGAAATATAAATCCAATTGCAAGTGATTTGGAGTCAAATGGGTTTTGATTCATTTGACAATTTCAAGAAGGTGAACATGGGTTTGACTTGGGTTTGATTTTGGTTTGGTGATTGTAGTTTAAGTTTATATTTGGGCATGTGATTGAGGGAATGATTGTTTGAAGAGAAAATCCAAAGGTTTGGACTTATTTAAGAAAGATTTGGCTAAGTTCAATAATTTTACTTGAAAGAGTATAGGTTGCATTTAAGTTGGTTTCGGGCTTGAATTTTGAATTTAGTTTTGATTATTTGAATTTATATTTCATTTATATTTATGAATATAAATGACAATATAAATGGGTTATGAGAAAATCTTTTGAGTTTTGAGTGATTTGAATTTGGTTTGGTTAACTTCAAGGGTTTGACTTGAAAGAGTATAAGTTGGATTTAAGTTGGATTTGGATTTGAGTTTTGAATTGATATTGGTTATTTGAATTTATATTTCATTCTTATTTGTGAATATAAATGAGAATATAAATGGGTTATTAGAAAATCTTTTGAGTTTGTAATTGATTTAAGACTTGATTTGGATTTGTTTCATGATTTGAAAAATCAATTGAGTTGGAATTGATTTAAGATTTGATTTGGAATTGATTCATGATTTGAGAAAATCAATTGAATTGGAATTGATTTAAGATTTGATTTAGATTTGATTCATGATTTGAGAAAATTCAATTTAGTTGGAATTGAATTAAGATTTGATTTGGATTTTTTTGAAGGAGGTAAGTAAGGATTGGGTTTAAGCTATAGGATAGGCAAGTCTTCCTAAAACCCCTAAGGTAAGACCTATTCCTATGGCTAACTCTTCTAAGTCTCTAAGGTTAGGTTAAGTGTTCACCTAATCACTAGAAGTGTCTTAAGGCTAAGAAACTCTTAGTGTCTAGAGGAGTCCTGTCTAAGATGGAGAAGTTGAAAGCTCACTCCAAAAGTGAGGTCAATAGTATTGCATCAAAGGAGATCTTAAATCATTTACAATTCATGAGGTCATGATATATAAAGATGTAGCTAATTTCCTTCCCCAAAATCAGCAAGTCCATTCTCGTGAGCTTAGTCAAGATCCCCATGAGGGACAAAAATAAAGAAAAGAGAAAGAAATATAAAAAGAAAAGATAAAAGAAAATAAAATAAAATAAAAAGGGAGTGAGATATAGACTCAGGGGGAGATATAGAGCCTAACATTAGATTTCACCCACAGTTCGTTACTCCATTCAAACATATGGGTAGGTGACCCACTAGAAGAGAAGAAGAGAGGAGCTCGAGGTGGAAAGCCTCCGTATTGGCCACCCAATAGGAGGTATGTCATAGCCACCAAGAGTACACCTACTATCCACATAGACTTAGAATCTAGTTCAGATGATGAGTCTTATGTGAATAGGACACCAGCCAGCTCTTCTTAACAGCAGATCTCCTTTGAGGTGACACTTAAGCAACATAGTGATGAAGATCGAGCTCCAAAGCAAAGTATAAATATATCCAAGTTTGCATGTTAAACAGTCAAGCATCAATTAGGAACCTTAGCTCTAACCCACTTTCCTCACAAAAAGTTGAGGGTTTGGTAGTTAAGGAAGCCCCTAAGTCATCAACAAATGGGACTCAGAGGTTCTTTCTGGGAGCATCATCCTCAAGTCAAGAATTTGATGTAGAACTTGAAGATAATTCATATAAAGATTTAATAGAATTACCTTTTGATTGGTACTCACCGTGTGTTTTAAACTTAGAAAAGAAATGGTTAATCCCACATACTTGGTCAAAGCAATTCAGACTATTTTGAAAGAATATGGAAGAATGAATGCAAATGCTCTCAATCAAGATCAAGACTAGGATTCGGTACAGTGGTCCAGTCGATGATGACGATTACTGTTTAGTCAGCACCAATCTTTTGCAATATGTAGGTTTTTTTCAAATCATGCTAACTCATATGAAGAGGTGTGTTTAGAAACTTCAGATACTCTAGATGATTTTGAAGTCAGCGATGCACTGCCAGAGTTTGAAGAGGAGTTCAGATCAACCATCAACAACCTCAAAGAAATCAACTTAGGAACTGAAGATAGTCCACGTCTAACATACATCAGTTCTTTGTTAAATAATACTGAGACCAGTGACTTATTTAGGCTATTGACTGAGTTTAAGGACTGCTTCACATGGAGAAAAGATGCATTGTTTATCTCATGACATAGCAGTCCACAAACTAGTAATAGAGCCTAGTGATAACCCTATCAAGCAAGCTCCTTGATGCATATGAATAGACATTGAATAGTAGGTCATTTCTAAAGTCAAGAAATTAGTTGATGCTGGCTTTATCAAAGAAGAAAAATACCCTACCTGGTTGGCCAGTGTCATCCCAGTTAAGAAGAAGAATGGCCAAATTTGCATATGCGTCGATTTTAGGGATCTAAATAAGGCATGTCCAAAAGATGAATTTTCACTACCAATACCAGAATTGATGGTGGACATTGCCTCATCTCATGCAGTCTTCTCTTTCATGGATGGCTCATCTAGATATAACCAAATAAAGATGGCCCCTAAGGATAAAAGAAACACTGCTTTTGAACCCTGATCAGAATCTTTTGCTATATGGTCATACCTTTTGACCTTAAAAATGCAAGTGCTACCTACCAATGGGTCATGACTCGAATCTTCAATGAACTCATTCATCATCAAGTCAAGTGTTATGTCAATGATCTTGTAGTCAAAAGTAAAGAAAAGCAAGACCATCTCTTTGACTTCAGAGTAATTTTTGAATGATTAAGATAATTTAACCTCAAAATAAACCCCCTGAAGTGTGCATTCATAGTAGCTTCAGGGAAATTCCTTGGGTTTGTTGTCCGATATCTAAGAATTGAAATCGATCGGGAGAAGATCAAGACAATATTAGAAATGCCACCCCCTAAAAGTCTAACTCAACTCAGATCATTCCAAGGGTGGTTGATGTATCTAAGACGCTTCATATCCAACCCTATGAGGAAGATGCCAGCCATTTTTAGCACTTGTAAAAAAGGATGTCAAGTTCAAGTGGGTTAATTCCTTCAAAGACATCAAGCATTACCTTATGACACTGCTAGTTCTACTAGCCCCTATTCTGAGCAAGCCATTGATCCTCTACACTACTGCATTAGACTACTCTTTTGGCGCTTTGTTGGCCCAAGCCAATGACGAAGGGAAAGAGAATGCATTCTACTACCTCATATGTCTTCTAATCTCTGTTGAAGTAAACTATTCACATATTGCAAAGCATTGCCTAGCTTTAATCTTTGCATCCCAAAAGCTATGGCATTATATGCTTTCTCATAAGGTGAACTTGATCTCTCGGATCAACCCACTGTAATATCTCATGACACGTTCAACTCTATCTGGACGGTTGGCACGATAGTCCATAATTTTGTCACACTTTAACATCACTTTTGCACCCCTCCGTACGGTGAAAGGGTAAACACTAGCATATTTCTTAGCAGCACTACCACTTCATACTGATTCCCTGCTTAGTGACCTCCCCGATGAACAAATCATGAACTTAGGAGACACTAGCATTTTCCACTGGGAGATGTACTTTGATGGTACGGCTTCCTCTCAAAGAGGAGAAGAACCATATTCTACTATCCTAGGAAAGGTAGGGGTAGGAATAGTTCTCTTAATTCTGGACTGTGAGGTGATGAGATGCTCATATCATCTGTCCAATCCATGCACCAACAATAAAGCCGAATATGAGGCTCTGATTGTCGGTCTGGAGTTAGTCGTTACTCTAAGCATCCAGAATATCAACATCTTCGATGATTTTCAGTTAGTCATCAACCAAATCACTGAGTCCTACAAGGTTCTAAAGCCTAAGCTCCATCACTACCATAAGTACACTATGGAGTTGTTGGCCTAAATCCTAGGTTGCGATTTACAAGTTTCCTCGAGAAGAGAATTTTGTAGATGCTTTAACCAAACTCGCCAAGAAGTTGGCATGTCCAGACGATGAGTCCATACTAATAAGGGTCTAAAGTAGACAAATCTTATCCCTTGTTGATGTTGAACTCATCGAAAGTTACTCTCTTGAAGGGGAGGTTGTCATTGCCAAAATGGACGATGAGTCAGATTGGAGGCAACCATTCATGGATTATCTAAATATAGGCAAACTACCTCAAAAGAAGTCCATAGCACATCAGGTGAAGCATAAAGCACTTTCTTACGCTCTCGTGGAAGGCACCTTATACCGGTGATCCTTTGATCATATGTGGTATGTTGTTTAGACAAACACGAAGCCCGTAAGATTGTGACCGAGGTACACTCAGGTTTATATGGAGCTCATCAATCTGGTCCAAAGATGAAAACCAAGATTAGAAGACTAGGATACTACTAACCTTTGATGATTCACACTGCATGGATGTAGCTAGGGGGTGCCACCAATGTCAGGTGCATGGTGTGGTCCTACATCAGCCACCCAACATTCTACACCCTAGATTGGCCTCTAGCCATTTAAGTGTTGGGGTATCGACATAGTGGGTCTGATTGATCCTTCTTCTTTCAAGGGTCATCGGTTCATCATAACTATCATCGACTACTTTTCTAAGTGTGCAGAGGCAATCCCACACAGAAAGATCACAACTCAGCATGTGCTCCAATTTTTCAGGAACCATATCGTATATAAGTTTGGGGTGCCTCAACGAATTATATATGATAATGATACTGCATTCAAGATCACCAAAATCAATAGCTTTGCCTAGAGACATAGCATAGATTGGAGATATTCTACCATCTACTACTCGAGAGAAAATGGCTTAGCAGAAGCCTTCAACAAAACTCTCATCCAAATATTAAAGGGGACACTCGACGATAATAAGTGACAGTGGCAAGAGCAATTAGCTGAATCCTTGTGGGCCTATCGCACCATATACAGAACACCAACTCAATCTACCCCATTCTCCTTAGTGTATGGGTCCGAAGTTGTTCTGCCATTAGAAGTTCAACTCCCATCACTAAAGATAGCTGTGGGTAGCAAGATCACAACGGAGCAGAATGCCAAGTTACGGTTAGAAGAGATTAAAGGTTTGGAGGAGAGATGCCTACGTGCATGCCAAAACTTTGAGTTGTACAATGCCAAAATGATTCAAGCTCACAATAAGTTGGTATTTCTCAGAGCTTTTCAAGTATGAGAGCTTATTTTAGTTCTAAAGAGACCAGTTGTTGCCTGTTGCAAGATGGGAGGCAAGTTTGAACCCACTTGGGAAGGCCCTTTTGCCATAGAGAAGGCCTACCAAAGAGGATTTTATTAGCTCATAAATCATAAGGGAGAGCACCCGATGCTTCCAATCAATGGGCTCTACCTAAAAAAATATTATCCATGAATCTTATTTGAAAATTATTATCAATGAAATTTTTTATCTCAAATTCCATCTCTTCCATTTTGAAAACATCATTATTTCATCTGCCATTTATGTATTTAGTAAGGAACCCGCGCATCCTATCCTTTGTCAACACAACACAACATAAACTACACACAACCACATAAAACAAACACATATCTTTTATCTCGAGCTACTTTGAGTTGGGATAATGCCCTAGCGGCACTCACTTAGTAGTTGCTTTAGGTTGGGCTGACATGCTACCGTACTAGTGTGTCACCCCAGTGGTTCCTTGTTTAGAAGGATGTAAGTCTGCTATGCCTTCTTCCTGACTTGACCATTACACACCGATGAGCACCTTGTTAGTTTGGTAGGCCTTGCTGCGTGACCGGTAAGCTACTTCATGTTGACTTCATTTAAGAGGAAGTAAGTCTACTACGCTTTCTTCTTGAACTAGCCATCATACACTGACTGGTTCGAGTATATTTGAGGCTTAAGATAAGTCCCCCAGTGGCTCCTTTCCTCCTGACTACTTTAAGTTTGGGTCCAGTCCTCCGTGGGACTCCCCGCTTAGTAGTCGCCTTAGGTCGGATAGCATCTATCCCGCCAACGAAAGATTATCCCAATGATCATTTTCATCTATGAAGATGTAAGTCTACACACCTTCTTCTCAGATTGATCATCACACACCAATGAGCACCTTAGGTTGTTTGGTCTTCGCTATGCTGACATTGACCCACGTGGTGGATACACCACTCATGATAGATGTAAGCATGCTATGCCTTCTCTTTGAGTTGGCCACCGTACACCTATAAGCTTTCTTTTATAGGTCCATGATAACGCCCCTAGTGGCACCTCCCCTGTGGGTACTCTATTTGGATCACGTTCTTTGAGACCCCATTTAGACACTACCCAAGTTACTATTAGATTGGGCATTCCTCTTCTAGTAACCGCCCCTATGGTTGGAGAGTCCATCTTACGGATATGCAAATTCTCCCTTGGACTAGTAAATCTAAGATAAGCTAAGGCGAATATAGCCTCTTGTTAGTGTGGTCTCTCATACACCAACAAGGTCCACACAAAAATATAAATATAAAATATATATTCGCATGTGGATTAGGAGGATACCCCTAGCGACACCTTTTCCCAAGAAAACATCCTATCTTTCAAAAAAAACTCTCTATAGGAATCACCACTACTTAGACCCAGTTAGAGACTCTTAGGTCACTGTACCAATCACCTTACTTTAAAGTCTACTATGCATTCTTTCTAGCACGACCATTGCATACCAACGAGCAGTCTTAAGTTGGGTTCGATTTGTTGTGCTACTAATAGGTCACCCAGCAGCTATTCTTTGCTTTGGAAGATGTAAGTCTACTACACTTTCTCCCTAGCACAATCGTTGCACACCGAAAGACACCCCTTAAGTTAGTTAGCTTTACCCCATGGATTGTAGACTATCCCTTTGGATTTATAAATCTTAGATAGGATAAGGCTGATATAGCTCCTTCATAGTGAGTCCATCACACACCGATAGGATCCATCAAATTAAAATGATATTAATCTTAACTACTCTTGAGTTAATATAAGTCCCCCAGTGGCATTCATTTAGTAGTCTCCATAGGTCAGGTTCGATTTGTTATGCTAGCAACAGATCACCCCATCGGTTGCTCCCCACTTTGGATAATGTGAGTTTATTATACTTTCTTCCCAGCTTAACCATTGCACACCGAAAGGCAACCTTTAGGTTGGATAGTCCTACCTTGTGGCTGGTAGGCTATCCCTTGTCTTAGATTTGTAAATCTAAGACAAGGCTAATATAGCCCATTCTTAGTGGATCCATTGCACACTGATAGAGTCCATAAATTAAATCCACCTTATCTCCAGTGGATCCGAGCTCATATCTCCAATAGATATGTCCTCAACCTCAAATTGAATTAAACCAAATCATATCCTCTCCCCAGTGGAGCATCAAATCAAACAAATTAAATCAAACTCTCATCCCTAGTGGATGTTTACCAAGCAAATCTAACCAACTCCTATCCCCAGTGGATACATTAGTGAAATCAAACTCACATAACCCGAACCTAGTTCACTAGTGGAAGGTTTATGCACCCATCCCCGATAGATTATAGATTCTAACCCCCAGTGGATCTTCTTTCCCCAAATTATATGATCAAATTTAAACCCTTATCCTTAATGGATAACCTAAACTTGGTTCCCTAGTGGAAGGCTCATATACCTGATCCCTCAGCGGATCCCTACTCCCTCTCTTGTGCCCTTGGCATAAGTTAAGTTGCATTGCACTAAGATCATAATTTTGTCTACATCTTGAGTTTAGGTATATATCATTTTCGTTAGTCTTGCAATCCTTTGGATGTTGTTGATCATCTCGATCTACGCCAATACGTGCGGTGTGCCTTGTCAGTTACACAACACCTATTGGGGGTCCTTTTATTGACCTCACTTTTAGAGTGAGTCTCAATCTCCTCATCATAGATCTAGGATACTTATAGATACTATGAACTCCTTAGTCTTAAGACACTTCTAATGATTAGGTGAACACTTAACCTAAGCCTAGGGACTTAGAAGGATTAGTCATAGGATTAGGCTATGCCTTAGAGATTTAGGGAGACTTGCCCATCCTATGGCCTAAACCCAACCTATGTTTACCTTCTCAAACCAAACCTCAAACTCAATTCAAATACTAAATCCAAATATAAAATTCAAATCAAATGATTAAAACCCATGATCAAACCCAAAATCAAAACCCTGCCTAAGCCCTATGATTTTATCTTATGGACTTGACCCTTAACCAAATTCAAATCAATCCAAATTCAATTGATTTTCTCAAAGATCAATTCAATCCCTCAATCATTTATCAAATCCAAGTCCAAACTTAATTCCAAATGATTGAAACCCAAAATCAAATTTGAACTCCCAAATCCTTCTTAAGCCTTATGATTAAATTCCATGGACTTAGCCAAATCTCCACCCAATTCAATACAAACTTGATTGATCTCTTCATGAATCATTTATATCTTCTTTTATATTCACAAATATAAATGAAATATAAACTCAAATAACCAAAATCAAATCGAACTAAATCCAAACCCAATCAAATCCCAAGCTAACCCATATGGACCTACCTCCATGATCTTAGCCAAATCCCATTCAAATCAATCCAAACTAAATTGATTTTTTGACAATCAGTTATTCCATCAATTATCTTCCCAAATATAAATGAAATCCATATTCCAATGATCAAAACTAAATCAAAGTAAATTGATTTCCTTCTAAGCCTTTTTGACCTACCTCCATGAGCTTAGTCAAATTTGCTTCCAAATCACTCCAAACTCAAGTGATTTTCCTATAAATCTTTATATTTAGATTTGTATTCACAAATATAAATGAAATATGTTTAAAAAATCAAAACCAAATTCAAAATCAAATCAAAATCCAATTTAAACCCTTTAAGCCAATTCCTTAGACTTACCAAAACCCACCTAAATCAAGCCAAAATAAATAGATTTTCTCTAGAATCAATCATTCCTTCGATCATCTATCCAAATATAAATAAAACCTACAATCATCAAGCCAAATTGAAATCAACTCAATTGAAGCCCAACTTAGCCATTTTGACTTAAAAATTCCAGATGAACCAAAACCCATCCTAGCCCAAATTAATTGCAGTTGGATTTATATTTCAATCCTAAACTCATATATAAATTCAACTAAGCCTTAATCAAACCAAAACCAAGCCAATTGACCCATTTAGGTCCACTTGACCCAAAGTGGCCTAAAGAACTCATTTGAACCAAGTTCTAATATGTTCATTCCAAATTGATTACTGAACTTGACCAAAGCCATAATTGAACCCAATTGACCAACTTAGCCCAAATTAACCTAAAAGGTCAAATTGGCCAAAATCTAAATTAAATCCAAATTGACTCAAACTAAAGCCTACAATCATTTTTAATTAAAGAATCAAACTTGAACCAACACCCAACCCAAGCTAATTTGGCTAATTTGGTCAAATAGGTCAACTTGACCCATTTAACCTATATGAATTCAAATGAGCCAAAATCAAACTTATGCCAAATTCATTGAAACCACTTGAACTAAAATACTTCAAATTATCATTTGAACTTAGCCCAAGCTTTAGTTTGACCCAATTTGACCAATTGGTCAACCTAACCTAATATGACCCAAATTGAGCCAAAACCCTTGAAACCAACCCATGGGGCCTTGGAACCCAACCATGACCCAAACCCATCCTAGGTCAGCCCAAAACCAGCCCAAACCCTATTGGAGCCAATCCCAGGCAAATCTCCCTTAGATATGCCTCCTCATGTGAGATTTTTCCAAAATTGCCAAAGTTCACTTTCCTATCACCCTTGGTAACCATCAAGCACCCAAATGAGGTATCACCTAACCACCTAGCCCACCCTAAGTCGGCTAGACTTGCCATGGACCAAAGAGAGGTGACTTAACTCACCTCCCTCACAAGATGAAATCCAAATGGTCAAGGGAGATGCAACCAGCCATGTCCTTGAGCCACCTCCTAAGCATTCCTCCACTCAAACTGAGCCACATGGACTTGATGGGGACAACTCCGGTGCTATAGCAGTGGCTGGCTGGCCAAAAATGAGGGATTGATGTCGCCCGTCCACCTCAGCCAATTGAGGGGTATACCCCCTCAATTTGAATGAAAAATCAAAACATTCGCATCATCTAAGCTCGCTAGAGAGAAACAAAACTCCTTAGCAAGCTCTCGAGTGATTCCAAAGCCTCTCCACTTTGGATTTCTCCTTCCAGAGGAAAGACGGAACAGGGGAGCTATCCTTCGATTCCAACTTCTCCATTCCTCAACCAAAACCTAATTGCTCTTGCACACACCATCCACGCACATCATCGAAGCTAACCGAAACTTCCCCCAAGTTCCAAACCCACAGGAGAATGAAGTTCGATCAAAGCTAAAGCTCCAAAGCACCATTCTTGGCCTTCCAAGCAATCCATGTGGACCCAATCCAATTGCTGCTTAATAGGGCTTCATCTCAACTAGATGAAGCTACCTCAAGCGTGCGAGCCGCCAGTCTTAGCTCTGAGGTAATTTCATGAAAATCGAGCTTTAGGCAAAGTGGTGTTGGAGCTTTGTGAAGAAAATTTTCATGTGAGCTGATATTAGCCGTTGGATCTTGGTGGATCCCTCGCATAAAGCTATGGAGTTAATTTGGAGTGAATCCAAGCTCGGGTGAGCTCAGATCGAATGATCCATGATTGATGGACTCCGTGGTTCGCAAACTCATAAAACACACGTCGTTAGTTCCGCTTGATAGGAATGGACGACCATGATTATAGTGATAAATCTATTTGATTCGTGTTGTTATTAATCGTGAGATTGATTTGCACCGTTTGATCTGAGATCGGATGGCGGAGATCAATATCGTGTCCCACAGCCAGTTGAGTCAGCCCGCAAGTGACAACTTAAATAGCCAACCCCATGACACCACGTAAAAAGTGTGCTACATTAGCATGCCACGTGGTGCCGATGGGATTAGGCTTAATTAAGGCTAATTAATTAGTTTTTGAGGCTGGAACTTTCTTAACTCATAACAAATCATAGAAAAATTCAAAAAATATAAATAAATGCTCATTTTAAAAATATTTCAGTGAGAAATCAGTTAAAATTATCCTTAATTGATTTTAAATAGTAGTTTGAGCTTAATTAAGGTTTAATTAAAAATTTAATTACCCTAATTACTATGCAATTAATTAACTAATTAACCACAAATATTTTGAGATTGTTTAGAGCGATGACCTCTGCCTCCCCTATATTCTTGGAATTTATTGGTTAATTAATTAAGAAAATTGATTGATTAAGCCATAATTACCTTTTTAGCATAATTAAGTGATAATTAAGCATATGAATAGTAACTTAATTAATTAATTGGATCATTTATCACTGCTTAATAGTGAGGAGACTTAGGGAATTAGATTGGGGTTTCTATCCTAATCTCTTCCCAAAATTTCCTTCACTTTCTCAAGAGAAATTAATTAAGGATTAATGGATTAATTAATTACTTAATTAGTTTAATTAATATTTAAAATACATATGAACCTAATTATTTGAGGGGTGGATCTTTAGGTGTTTAATAACCTAAAGAGATTTAATCAAATTATGATTTGCCCATATGTGTGGAAAAATCATAAAAGTAATTAAGTTCCTTAAGCTTAATTAACTTTTAGTTGTGAGCCAATTTCCATTTCATTTTATAGGACCATTGCTAATTTACTTTTCAATTCATTTGCATATTATATTAGCTCATAATTATTTATTTAATTAGTTTAAGGTAACATACGTAAGGATTAATTAATTAATTCATTCATTCTTTAACTTAATTAATCCATAAATTTAACCTAATTACCTTTTCATTAAATCAAATTAACTTACAAACATGGGATGGAATTAGGATTAGCAAACCTCTTTCTCTCTTTCCTTAAATCAAATTAAACATGAAATTAAAAATGACATAAAAAAAGCTTTAGTTTGCTATAAATAATTTTATTTGATATAATTGTCCTTAGGAATTAATTTGATTGAATAAAATTATATATTTATGTTTATTTATTCCTCTTCAATCATATTAAATATTGTATATCATTTGATTCATGCATTCATCTTTTGCAAAATTAATTAAATCAAATGATTTCCTTTATGTCAAGCTTGCATGTGTTGATTTAATTTAATATATGTGTGGCTACTATCATTATTAAATCCAAATGTATTTTATAAACCTTATAAATGAATGATTACATATACTATGAATTCTAGTTATAAATACATAGGAGATGTATGTGATTATAGCTTAAGTGTATGATGTAAAGTTTTTTTTTCTTTAATTCATGTATTGATTTATGTAATTATGAATGTTAATGGGTATATAGTCTGTACATCCCGAGAATACGAGACTTTAGCTAGCCTTAAGGAGATCATTTGATTACCTTACTTCCCTAGTTAACAAAGGCACGTACTCCATTTGATTTCATTTTTATGTATTTCAATACTAGAATTTGGTTTAAACTTTACTCTGTATGCATAAATGTTTCAATCAAATAAAAATATAACCTTTGTATGGTTTTCTTTCCTTCATTTATGTATACATCCATATGTATTTGAAAAGTAAATATTTAGTCTGAACATCCCGGGAATACGAGGCTTTAAGTAGCCTCAAGGAAGTCATTTGAATACATCACTTCTCTGATTAACAATGGCATGTACTAGCTTATGTCTCTTATACATGTGTGTGTATTTAATTATGGAATTAGAACCCCTTTTCTTTTATCAAAAATACATGCATTTTCAATTATTCAAGTGATTGAATTAATTGATCATGTGATTTGAAATCCTCTTTCTCATGTTCATGTATGCAAATTTTTATATGGTTTGAATGTAATGGGTATATAGTTTGGACATTCCAGGAATATGAGGCTTTAGTTAGCCCTAAGGAGATCATTTGATTACCTCACTTTCCTGGTTAACAATGACACATACTTATTTAATTGCATCCCTATGAATTTTTGTATAATAATTTAGATAGAGCTTTAAATTAGTATGATGAAATAATTCAATCAAATAGAAAATATAAAGTTTAGATGCAAATACTCACATTCATCATTTAAGTGTGCTAAAACATGTTGTATGTGTAGGTATACGTAGGACTTAATCATATGCATGTTACATATGATGGAAAGGAATGATTTAACATGTGTCATATGATAGTAATTCAATCAAATTAATCTTATGATATCTTTCATATTGACTAAGATTATTTAGAGTGAACCTAAACTTAGGATTAAGTTAAAATGTGTAATAAGTCATTCACTAAAGAGAACTAATTAATTAACATGCTTTAGAAATGATCTAAGGTATGGATGAAAGAGAGTGATCCCTTCTTTTTCTTCTCTTTATAACACTTAGTTGCTCAGTATAATCATATGAAACAAAAGAAAATACTAAGTAAAATTCTCAAATCAGTTAAACCACTTAAAGTAAAATCAACCTCTTATGATTAAACAGTTCTTTCACACTTAGAAAATCATAACCTTAATGCCTAGTTATCATATACCACACAAGCCTTAACACACACATTATAACTAAGTCTCCACTTCTAGCTTTATGTTAGGGTGGTGCATGGTATGATGTATATTGTATTTTGTGATGTATTATTTTAGACTGGATGTTATGGTGTATATTTCGTAGACTGGATGTTAGGCTGATATTAGCCTAATCATATTTTTTGTAAGAGATTATGCTTAAGGGGTGCTTAAAATAAATATAAATGCTCTCTTTGTATATTTCTTAAACCCCTAAGCATAATCCAAGTTAGGATAGGTGGGCTTGGTTACCCATGTACTGGATGCTATGTCCAAATTATATATATAACTACTTGTGGATTGTATGTGTGTTCAGCTAACACTTATTTTGTAGGTGTAGTTAGATTTATTTTTTTCTATTTTTAATGTAATTTTGTATTAATAATTAGGATTAGTGTTATAGGGGGATAAGGGTGAGCAAGGGCCAGAAGGCTTTATTTTGGGGTGCCCTATAATGTCTTTGAAGTGGAGCAAATCAAATCAAAGGAGGAAATAAGTGAAGTCAAGAAGAATGAAGAAAAAGAAGGCCCTCATAGCATTCATTCATTTGTAAATTATAATTATTCTTTCATATTACGGGTTTTATAAGGGTAGAACTCGACTACCCATTTTCTCTTCTCAGGTTGTACGGCGGTACCCGACCGCATTGACCTGTTATTCTTTTGCGATAGCTATAAAATGTTTGATGTTATGTTTAGCTTGTGCATTAGAAATTATATGCCTCTTCATATTTTCTTTATGATTGGTGTTTGTTGTATGATCTAGAAACGATTAGGCTCTTAGAAAAAAATAAATATTTTATCCAACTATAACTCATAACTAAAGTTTTAAATAATTCATAACCTCACATAAAGCCTAAGCATTAAATTAAGATAATTAAAAGATTTAGCAACCCTTTAGCTGAATATTATATGTCTCACATCATGCATGCATATTGTTTCACTCTTGCTAAGAAAGGGTTTCCATCCTTTCTCGATAGGGGAAGACTTGACCTTTGAGGGTCTCCTCTGTGGTGGAAAACACCCATTTCCCACTAATTTAGCTCATAATCCATTTTCATCATGCATTTAGACATAAGAATTCCCAAAGCCTTTGTCAAAATAAAGTGTCAAATACAAATAAAATTTGAAAATATTTCTCATTAAATTAAATCATTACTCATACCACTCATGCTCTAGTCTCTTAGAGAGTGGGTTTAAGGACTTTAGTTTCTTTCTAAATAATAATAACCTAGCTATCTTGCAAAATCATGTGACTTGCTTATATAGTTTTAAAGCATAGGAGGAGTTAGCTGGCTACCACTCCAGGCAATTATAAGTCTCGCAGTTGGGTAGTTAACTCTCTCTTATGGAGGTAAACCATATACCCATCTTCACTTAGATTTAGGTTGTGCTTTGGCTTATGCCAAAGCTCCTTAGATTTAGAATCCGAGATAGCTGTTTCCTTCGGGCTACAAGCATGAATCCTCACCTCTTAAGCATTTCTACAACCTTGTGTTAGTAGATTATAAGCCCTAACAATCTAATAAAATTTTAACTCAAAATATATAAGTCTCTTCACTTTCAAAATTATAAAGCCCAACCATATGGTAGATTGGAATGCTCACTAGGTTTCCTAGTATCATGAGCATTCCCTACCTATTCCATTTAGCTTCCAAAATAAGTCTTCTCCTTGAACTTTCCCATTTGATTTTCCAATATAACCAATCCTTTGATAATCTTATCCTTGAAATCTTTGGATACAATAATTTCTTACTTTAATTAAGAGTATTCCTAAGGAACCCATCTTTCTTATGATGTAATTAACTATGTAGGCTTGCCTCCATAGAGGACTTTAGAACTCGGTTTCATATAAACCCTACTTTATTCATCCATGTAAAATAGAGAAAAAATCTCTAGTATATTGGAAGACCCATCATGCTTTAGGAGTCCTTATTAGGTGATTAGGTTCATTGAAGGGTAATGTCTCTATCTTTCGAGATAGTACATCATACCTCAATGTCGTACCTGATCACTTCAATAAGTATCCCTTCAGATTTGCATGACATCCGCCATACACATCCAAAAATAAATACCACATCGGTACATACAAAATTGAATATAATTTTAAATGTTTTCTTGATGATAATTTTATATCAATATCTCATTCTCTAACCACACTAGCTAATGCTCCATTTCCCATGCTTACACTTCCTCTTGGTGCATCCTGATAGGAAGGAAACTAAGATTTATCAACACTTATATATATTATTGCCCCGGTATCTATCCACCAATCGGTAGAATGATATGAAAAATTAATTTCAAATGATGGGCTAACATACCTCAAAGGATGAGAATCATTGGCATTGGAAGTGATCATATTAATTTATGGTTGAGATCAATTTTGCTCAAAGGACTTGTTATTTTCTTTGGATGTCTTATCTTTCCGATAATAGTAAGTCTTTGCTAGACTTACTATTATCTCCCGCACACCCAACATTGAATCTCATCATACTTTTTATTTTTATTGCTAGACTTGTGTACAATTTGTTTCTTAAACTTTTTATTAAATAGTTTATAATTTTTTATTTAAAATTACTCTTTTCCATTAGATAGACATGTATTTGAGATTCAATTTTAGTGAGAGTTTTGTCTTTATTTTTTATTTTTCTTCTGTTATAAGTGCAATAATAAGATCGTCAAGAGACATTTTATTCCTATTATGCATAAGTGTTTGTGTAAATTGACTCCATGATTGTGGTAATTTTTCTATTATCGATACAACTATAAATGCTTTCATCATGCTTATGTCATCTTCTTTTAGATGATGAATAATATCTTGAAGTTTATTTACTTGATCTAATATGGTGGGAGAATAACTCATTTTATGTTCATTGAATGATTCAACCGAATATTTTTCTAGACCCACATCTTCATTTCTATATTTTGATTCAAGTGCTTTCCAAAGCCCAAAAGAAAATGTTGATGTACAAAATATATCATAAATCTGATTGAAAAGAACACTAAGAATACGCCCAAGATAAAGAAAATCACTCTCATGTGGAGTTTTTACTTTTCCTAAGCCTTCATCAAAAGAAGAATTATTTTCTCTTTTCGAATTAGGTTCGAATGAAGGAGGATTATATATTACAGAAATTAATCCTAAACACGTCGACCAATATATAATTTTCTTTTGTAATCATTTAAAGTGTGTTCTATAAATTTTTTCGGCTTAACATTATTATGACGAAACGATATTTATGTAGACATATCTTTTTAATTAATAAAAATAATTAAAACAAAGAAAATATTTTGATCTACCCTAGGATTATTAGAACTATAAGGAAATAAATTAGTTATTAAGAAATAAATTTAACACAATAATGAAAATAAAATAAAAATAAAAATAATGACATCGAAATAGCCTGGGAGGGAGGCGTGCCGATAACACTATCCTTAGAGTAGATCAAGCCTTGGGTGCACTAATTTGCAGCTCTCTTTTCTACTCGTGAAATACAACCCATCCCCTTGCCTTAATCGCACGTGCAACATGACTGGTCAGCAAAATTTAGAACTAATTGTGTGTCTCTTGTTGCCCAAAAATGAAATGAAAAGAATAACAAGAAAAATTATGAATGGAGAAGGGAAGAGAGAATATTCAAATATTGTTATCCCATTCAAGCTCACATTATCATCTATTTATAGGTGAAAGATGAGAGACAAATATTAAATCACCTAATTATAATTTATAGCTGTTACTAACTATTATTTTAAGTTATGAATTAATTTATTTATATTTATTTGATTTATGTTATAAGTTACATAATTAATATTTTTATTATAATAATGTTAAGAATAACATTATATATCATAACGTTATAATGTTTTTTATTTTATTTTTTATAACGATGGCGATAATGATAGATGGCGATGATGTACGTGACATGATCCGAATGATCCGATCAGCGATGACGGTGGTGACGGTGACCAACAATGATGGTATCACGGTGATCATGATGGTCTAGTGGTGATCGGATGGACCGGCGTGATTCGACGTCGTGCGGTTCGATTATGCTTTGAGATTCTCCAAGTATCATAGCTCTCTCTGCTCTCAAGCTTAGGTCCCTCATGTGAAGAATGATGAGTTATTTATAGATTATGGGAGTGACATTTCTTATAAGTACAAATAAAATCTGAACCACTTCACCGAACGGCTTAAAATGATCCCCTTGATCATGAGATGTATTTTAAGTATTTGAATACTCAAATAGAGCCAGAATTAAGAGACCTTATGCTTGTTAGATTTGGCTCATCAAGACGCTCAATTTGACTATAAACATTCCATATTTAGAAGCTATTTAAGGATATGAATGATATCTTAAAATTTTTAATTATATTTTAAATGTTTAATCTGGGGTAGTCTTGACTCAGGATTAGATCGTTTTTGATCAAATCGAGGTGTTTTATATCAACACTATGATAACCAAAAGAAAGTTTGAAAGATTAAAATTTTAATTTAAAGTGATGTTTAATAACACATATATCAAGATTCATATTTTAACTAGGAAATTTTTCAATGACATATCAATATGTGTGTATGTGTATACACATATACACATACACACATACATACATGCATATATATATATATATATATATATATATATATATATATATATATATATATATATATATATATATATATATATATATATATACCATAATATTATAATTAAAAAAATTAAAACCATTAAGTGTATTTTGAGAGAAATCTAATTTTAATTATTCAAATATTATACTCATCACAAAATAGAGTCTATAATTTTTAAATATCATTCGAGTACATTTTTAATTAAAATTTTAAAATACAATGCTTTTTAATTTTTCTATTCATGATTTAACTCATCAATCGCCCTCAAAGTTTGGTTCAGAAGTCCCTATAGGCCATCCGCTTAAAATCATTCAAGTGCTTTCAAATTGATTCAAACAAATTAAATTTGACAATATGTATATTAAACCTGTCCGACTTTGCCAACTCAACATCCTCCTGGCCCACTCGCCAAGCCATCAACACTGTCGCTGTCGCCATCTTTTTTATGAAAAAAAAATAATAATAATTAATATAAAATAATAATAACAATATAATACAACATATAATCACGTGACTCCACCTCCACAATAAACCAATTCCGATCAGAGGGCTCATCATCTTTTAACTCAGTTATGAGCAAGCGTGACGAAATCTCCTGCATCGAATTGAATCCTCGGAGACCTATACCTAAGATGAGGAAAGTAAGTAGGGACCAATATATGAGTGATGAATATGGTGCTAAACCCCCGTGAGATTAGTCATAATAATATTCTCACCCATAAGATAGGTGAGATATTGGGTGGATACCCATTGCAAAAATTCCCAGCGGAGGAGGGCCCACCGAGCACTTACGGCCACCAAACTACCGAATTCAGGTTGGAGTGGTCAGACCGTCGTCGGCGCAGGTGCCATGACCGCCGGTGGAGCTTAGCTTCCAGAGCTCGTAGAACGTTACACGAAGCATCGCCATCGACGATGTCACGACGGTTGAAAAGTAGAGCTAGCTGGATTGCAGGATCCCATAGCCGGCGTTGAATAGCTGAAAGGTTAGTTGCGGCGGCGCGGTCTAGGATGCTCTCGAGTCTGGCCACGTCGCGTTCAGCAACGGTCAGCGAGATCTCAGGCCATGGCACAGCCTCCGCGAACGGGAGCCGGATCCCGTCGGCGATGATTACAGGCACGCAGCCGAGTGCTACGGATTCCACGAGCCGAGGGCTCCATGGAGCCCCACCCAGCGGGCAGAGGCAAAACACCGAACGAACAATCTCCGACTGGTAGCCGTCGTAGCGGTGGCGCCGGAGATAGAACCGCCAGTTGCCGCTGTACTTGTTCCAAATCTCCGTTCTCATCTTTCTGTATTAAAAGCCATCAATAATTACTCATTATATTCAAAAGATCGGTTTTTGTGAGTTCGAAAACTGTTTACCGGCTATAGAAACGGCCGCTGATGATCTTTGGGTGGACCTAAATCTTTCCACGGAAGAAGGCAAAGATGTCCCGCTTGGTGGTCTCAGGCCAAGGCCACCTGTCAGTTTTCGGCGATATGTACGGTGGAATAACCACATGCTCCGCCTCCTGGCACGGGTGCGGCGAGTTCATGCGGAAAGACTGAAGCAGAATGGAATTTTTCAGAAAGTTTGGTATCCCATCCGCGATAGCTCCTTCACGGAAAAAATATTAGGTGCGAAAGTATATATGTAATTTTATATCTAAATTCTAATCTCATCTCAACACATATCTATTAATAAAATATTATTTTTTTATTTTATAATACAATAACGTTGGTCATGATGCCGTTAACACTATTCAGATCCGGCCTGGCCTGTTCAAACAATTCGAGAAAATATTACGCCATTTAGGCGCACGGTCGGATATCATTTGAATGCACGAGAGCAATTTAAAAGTAATATATAAATTGATTTATGATATAATATGATATTTTTTTAGATGAACTGAGCTCAGATAAAAGAAACAAAAAAAAATCTCATTTCCAATTCGGGAAGAACTGTGAAGATGGAGAACGAACTTGAAAGTTCAATATTACCAATTAATTTATGATATCTTAAATATAAATATACCTAAATTTTCTAGTTTATATATATTATTTTGAAATAGTCACTAATCTTCTTTGAAATTATTTTAAATATATATTTCTGTTTGAGTTCTTGCGAACTTGAGAGTTTTTAGAGCTGATTTTCATATGTACACTTTGTACAATCATGACTGTAAACCTTTTTTTAAAAAAAAATTTAACTGTGGGGCTTGTCATATATTTAGTATATTATATTGTAAGTTGTTTGGAGTTTAATCTTTGGAAATTTGTGATTTTTAAAGCTATTTTTGAAGTGTACACTCTGTACATTCATGAGTGTACACCATTTTTTTTTAATTTTATTCAACTGTGGGGTTTGTCATGTGTTTAATATATTCTATTGTAAGTCGTTTGGAGTTGTTCCCTAGAGAATTTGAGAGGTTTTTGAAGCTATTTTTGTAGTGTACACTCTGTACACTCATTAGTGCATCCTTTTTTTCAATATTTTAAACTATGGGGCTTGACATATGATCTATATTTGCTATTGTAAGCTGTTCGAAGATGTTTTCTAAATAATTTGAGAGTTTTCTGAGCTATTTTTGGAGTATACACTTTGTACACTCATGAGTGTATACTCATTTTTTCAATTTTTTTCAACTGTGGGATTTCTCATATGTTTAGTATATTCTATTATAAGCTTTTTGGAGTTTAGTCTTGGGGAATTTGGTGTTTTTTAAACTATTTTTGAAGTGTACACTCTTTTTCTCAATTTTTTTCAATTATAAGGCTTGTCATGTGTTTATTACATTCTATTGTAAGCTGTTTGGAGATATTTCCTGGAAAATTGAGAGTTTTTGGAGTTATTTTTAGAGTGTTCACTCTGTACACTCATGAGTGTACACCTCATTTTTTCAAAAAATTTTAACTTTGAGGTTTGCTATATGTTTAGTACATTCTATTGTAAGTTATTTAGAGTTTAGTCCTGAAAATTTTGGTGACTTTTGAAGCTATTCTTGGACTGTATACTCTGTACACTCATGAGTGTACATCCTTTTCTCATTTTTTTAATTGTAGGGCTTGTCATGTGTTTAGTACATTCTATTATGAGCTGTTTGGAGATATTTTCTAGAAAATTTGGGAATTTTTGGAGCTATTTTGAAGTGTACACTATACACTCATGAGTGTACAGCCCTTTTTTTATTTTTTTTTCCAACTATAGGACTTGTCATATGATCTGTACATGCTTGTAAGCTGTTTGGAGATGTTTCCTAGAGAATTTGAGGATTTTTGGAGTGTACACTCCTTTTTTTAATTTTTTTCAACTATTGGGCTTGTCATATGTTTAGTACATTCTCTTGTAAGATTTTTGGAGTTTAGTCTTGGGAAATTTGATGATTTGTGAAGCTATTTTTGAAGTGTACACTCTATACACTCATGAGTGTGCACCCTTTTTAATTTTTTTTAGCTGTGAGGCTTGCCATATGTTTAGTACATTTAAATTGTTAGTTGTTTGAAGATGTTTCCCGGAGAATTGGAGATTTTTGGAGTAGTTTTTCATGTGTACTCATAAAACATATTTATGCCTGATCAGGTGAACGAGGTTAATCATTGGTGCAATGATGAAGCTATTATGTCTCGTGAACTAATTGTAGGCAAACTCCCTGGCACCATTATTCACAATGAAAATGAGGCATATGAACTGTACTGTGATTATGCACATCAAACTGGATTCAGTGTTCGGAAGGATCATATTAGTTATTGGCCGAACTCGAAGAATTTGAAATGAAAGAATTTTTTTGTGCAAAAGTAGGTCTGAAGAAAATTGCCAATCTAAACTACTTAGTCAAATTTCAAAAAATAGATACGAGGACTAGCTGTCCGGCCATGATTAGATTTTTTATTGATTTAGATGGAAATTAGAAGGTTAAAAATTTATAGAAAGTCATAATCATTCATTAGCAAAGCTGGGGGACCTACATCTTCTCAAATCACACAGAGGCATCAGCGATGAGAAGGCGGATGTGTCAAGAATAGAGGTAATTAGAACAAGCGATGTATCTTATGAGTGAAGTTGGAAGAATATTGGCTTTACAAAAAGATATGCTTTCAATTACATCCAAAAAAAAGAAGACCATGAATTACGAATGGTGATGTTAATGCATTAATACAATTGTTCAAAGAAAGACAAGTAGAGGATGAAATGTTTGCATGGGATGTCCAAGTTGATGAGTCAGATAACTTAGTCAATGGAGCAATGGCATGTCAAGGATGGACTATGATTATTTTGGGAATGTCATACTTTTTTATATAAGTTATTGACTTAATAAATATAATATTGTATGTGCACCTTTTGTTAGAGTGAATCATCACTAGCAAAATATCTTATTTGGAATAGCCTTTCTATCAGAAGAGACAATTGAGTCATTCACATGGCTATTCAAAATATTTCATCGGTTAACGAATGATAGGCATATTACAATAATATTCATTGATCAAGATTAGACAATGACGAGAGCTATCAAAATTGCATTATAGAATACTCGTCATAGGTTGTGCTAATGGCATATTTCTTAGAAAGCTCCTTTGAATGTACATTACTTTAATAGTAATAAGACAGACAAAGTCTCTTTTATATTTGCATGAGTAAAGGTGATTTAAAGGAAGAGTTTGAAACAAGCTTGGTCTACCATGCTAGAAGAAGGCAATTTGCATGATCATACTTGGCTGTATGAGCTATATAAAATTAGATGCAAGTGGTCGACCACATTCTGCAAAGACTCATTCTATATGAGTACCTTATCAACACAACATAGTGAGTCTACGAATAATGTATATCATGGAATCTATAAACCAATAAGTTCTATCACGATTATTTCTTGGGATTCGAGAAGGTTATCGACACATGACGACAGAATGAATATGATGAAGATTTCAAGTGTAGTTAGTCAGCAATTATTCATGTTATTAGAATCAGTCTAATACTGAAACAAGTTGCTATATTTTACACAAGAAAGCTTTATACAATGTTTGAAGAAAAAATTTTACATGGAGTCGATGGATTAGCAACAAATGTGTCAAATGATAATCACATGGAGTATTTGGTGAGAAACTTAGAGAATAAAAGCTCTTCCAAGACATGGGCTGTCTATTTCAACAAAACATGCCTAAATATAACTTGTAATTGTAAAAAAAAATTGAAATGATGGGAGT
Source organism: Cymbidium sinense (assembly GCA_021442155.1). NCBI lineage: Eukaryota > Viridiplantae > Streptophyta > Magnoliopsida > Asparagales > Orchidaceae > Cymbidium > Cymbidium sinense. The sequence continues at coordinate 610,104 of JAKCPB010000186.1, forward strand.
ACTTTGTGCCCACTGCATCCGAGTTTTGAGTTAGAAAGACATTGTGTGCATTCCGGATAAGTATCTTCTTATGCGACAGTCAACTAGAGCAAAGAGGGATATCTACTTTGACAGTGCTTACAGGAACTTAAAAGATGTGTAAAGTATTGATGGAAATCAAACTGGCATTATTTTTTGAAATCACGTAAGTCGATATGCATATCAAATAAGCACTAGGGCACATGGTAATAAGGAAGCTGAGGAGTATATGTTGGATTCCTTAAAGAAATTATCTGATAATGTTGATTCTATATTATGTGGAAATTCACCTCCAATTGACAAAACAGCTAAGAAAAAGAAGTCTACTAATACAGATTTAGAAACTGACTTACTAAAGGATCTAGTTAAGAAATGGCCAAAGGGTGTTTTCAATGCAAGGCTAAAATGATATTGGGAGAGAACAAGAAAACCGAGAGTAAGTTTCTACCTGTCTCTATAAATTTATACTCTTCAAATATTATTGTTAAACTTTTAACCATTCTATCTTTAATGCTACAGAGAGGAAAGAACAAGCTGTGAGAGGCAAAGAGCATAAAGGGTCACCCATTGCAACACCTTTTTCTGTTATGCCAGAGTGTTTCTCAGAAGTATGCAGGTATAACACTTCATTCATACTGTTAGATATCAACAACTGATACAATGTTCTTATATTTAGGAATTTAACTTAAGCTCAACAATCAGTCACTTGGTAGAAGGATACACCAAGCTGGTGATGGATATCATTACATGAAAACATTATAATGCATGATATCATTTAATCATCATGTGTTCTTTGAATATATATACTTTCATGTCAATTTGATTGAAGGTGTGTCAATCAATAGTTACTATGTTGTACTTTAAAGCTAAACTTTATACTTCGACTTATGCTGCTTATTTTTTTAATATACTGTTGATATTTTATACTTTAAATCACTAATAATTCCTCTCAATAGAGTCTAGGTTATTACACCAAAATTTATTAAAAATGCCTCCACGATTTATAGAGTGTGGAGTTGTTTCCTAGGAAATTTGGTGGATTTCAGAGCTATTTTTGATGTGTACACTATATACACTCTAGAGTGTACACCCTTCTTTTCAAAAAAAATTCAACTGTGAGTCATGCTACATCATATGTAAATACTATTCTATGTTATTTGGAGATATTTTCTAGAGAATTTGCTAGTTTTTAGAGCAGTTTATATGTGTACACTCTGTACACTCATGAATGTACACTCTTTTACCTAATTTTTTTCAACTTTAGGGTTTGTCATATGCTTAGAACATTATATTGTAATATGTTTAGAGTTTAGTCCTGGAGAATTTAGGAGTTTTAGGAGCTATTTCTAAAGTGTACACTCTATACACTCATGAGTGTACACCTCTTTTTTCAAATTTTTTTAATTGTAGAGTTTGTCATTTATTTTGTACATGCTATTGTAAGCTATCTTGAGATATTTTCTAAAGAATTTAGTGATTTTTGGAGGTATTTTTTATGTGTACATTCTGTACACTCATGAGTGTACAGGAAAAAAATTAAAAAATAAAGGGTGTACACTCATGAGTGTACAAAGTGTACACTTCAAAAATAGCTCTCAAAACTCCCAAATTCTCCAGGACTAAACTCTAAATAGCTTATAATAGAGTGTACTAAGCATATGGCAAGCCCTACAATTAAAAATATTAGGAAAAAAGGGTGTGCACTTCAAAAATAGCTATAAAAACTATCAAATTCTCTAAGACTAAACTACAAACAGCTTACAATAAAATGTACTAAACAAATGATAAGCCTCATAGTTAAAAAAATTGAAAAAAGGAGTGTACACTTAAAAAATAGCTCTCAAAACCCCCAAATTCTCTAGGACTAAACTCTAAATAGTTTATAATAGAATGTACTAAGCATATGGCAAGCCCCACAGTTGAAAATATTTTAAAAAAAGGGTGTACACTCATGAGTGTACAGAGTATACACTTCAAAAATAGCTATAAAAATCACTAAATTTTCTAGGACTAAACTCCAAACAACTTACAATAGAATGTACTAAATAAATTGCAAGCCCCACAGTTAAAAAAAATTGAAAAAAAGGTATACACTCATGAGTGTACAGAGTGTACACTTCGAAAATAGCTCCTAAAACTCTCAAATTCTCCAGGACTAAACTCTAAACAGCTTACAATAGAATATACTAAGCATATGGCAAGCTCCATAGTTAAATATATTAGGAAAAAGAGTGTATACTCATGAGTGTACATAGTGTACATGCGATAACTGCTCCAAAAACTAGCAAAATTTTCAGAAAACATCTCCAAACAGCTTAAAATAACTTTTACAAAGCATATGGCAAGCTCCACAGTTAAAATTTTTTGAAAAAAGAGGTGTACATTCAAGAGTGTACAAAGTGTACACATGAAAAATAACTCAAAAACTCCCAAATTCTCCAGGACTAAAGTCTAAACAGCTTACAATAGCATGTACAAAACATATGGAAATTCCCACAATTGAAAAAAAATTTATAAAAAGGGGTGTACACTCATGAGTGTACAGAATTTATACATAAAAATAGCTCCAAAAATCACTAAATTCTCTAGGAAATATCTCCAAACAGCTTATAATATAATGTACTAACCATGCGACAAACCCCATAGTTAAAAAAATTAAGAAAAAATGGGTGTATACTCATGAGTGTACAGAATGTACACGTGATAAGCAGCTTCAAAAATCACCAAATTCTCCACGAAACATCTTAGACAGCTTGTAATAGCATGTACAAAATAAATGGTAAGCCCCACAGTTAAAAAAATCGAAAAAGGGGGTGTACACTCATGAGTGTACACATGTACACTTCAAAAATAGCTTTAAAAACTATCAAATTTTACAAAACTAAACTCCAAACAGCTTACAATAGAATGTACTAAACATATGACAAGACTCACAGTTGAAAAAATTAAGAAAAAAAGGGTGTACACTCATGCGTGTACAGAGTGTACACATAAAAAATAGCTCCCAAAGCTACCAAATTCTTTAGGAAACATCTCGAAATAGCTTAGAATAGCATTTACAAAATATATGGCAAGCCCCACAGTCAAAAAAATTTAAAAAAAGGGTGTACACTCATGAGTGTATAGAGTAGACACATGAAAAATAGCTCTAAAAATCTCCCAAATTCTACAGGACTAAACACAAAATAGCTTAAAATAGCTTGTACAAAACATATGGCAAGCCCCACGGTTGAAAATTTTTGAAAAAAGGGGTGTATACTTCAAAAATAACTTTAAAAACCCCCAAAATTCTCTAGGACCAAACTCCAAACAGCTTATAATAGAATGTACTAAACATATGACAAGTCCCACAGTTGACAAAATTAGAAAAAAAAAATGGTGTACACTTTAAAAATAGCTCCAAAAATTTCTAAATTCTCCAGGGCTAAACTCCAAACAGCTTACAATAGAATGTACAGAACATATGGCAAGCCCCACAATTGAAAAAAATTGAAAAAAGGAGAAACTGCGCCAAATTACCAAGAAATAACTCCAAATCGCATACAATAGCATGTATAACACAGATAAATAAAGGAATGATCTATAATAGCATGTACAAACATCTTATAGTAGCATGTGCAAATAGATTACAATAGCATGTACAACATAAATAAATAAATAGTTGATCTACAATAGCATGTACAAACAGATTATAATAGTATGTACAACACAAATAAATATACAGATGATCTATAATTAGATTTTCAAATAATTTATTCATATGCAAAGCAACCTTGTTCATTCAATATTTTATGGTTCAGCTATTTCACATTTAAACAATAAATAGCATAAGCAAACTCAGCTCTGAAGTAATTCATTTTCTTTGGCCAATCTTGGTGCTCAGCCTAGTCCACTGGAGGTTTGCTGATCACTGCCTCCATGTATTTACATAAACATGTCATAATAAACACTATTTTCTTGGACTGGTAGATCACTGATCACTTCGCTTAGTCATTCCTAAGGATTTCTATCAAAAGCCTGGCTAGCATCTTGGACGAGTAATTTGATCTAAAGAGTTAAAAATAAATGTGAAGAGATAGGTACAAAGTATGCATTTGAGATGAACTAAAAATGACAAGAATTCTTACAATATCAGGAATAATGGTCTTATGAGTTGGGTTTGGTAGTGAGTCATAGAAGTACCAAGTCTCTTTCTTAATATGCCCCACTAGTAGTGTCAAATGTTGATTATTGATAACTTGAAGTAAGAGTAAATCAATAATTAAAATACTATATATAGTAACATGCTGGATGAACATTTTATTTTATTTTGCTAGGTCATATTTAGCATAACTCTACAAGAATTCAAAAAAAAGTTAAAAATTACTAGTTTATAACTATCAAAACTTTTGAAGGCATCATATAACCCAAGCCTTTGTGCACTAACTCACCCAGTGTAGGCATGAGATATATAGATATGGGGCATATAGCCTAGGACAAATCTTATTCTTCTCAGCTAGCAAATAAGCGAAGGCATCAACATATGCATCTGACAGATACTGATCTGTCAACAACTCATCAATTTGGCCTCTCGCAATAATCCTATTCCTAGCCGAGAATACGCTATCACTCTTGCATGTGAGAAGCATGAGAATGTGAGCATTACTAAATTAAAGGATGATTTTATCTATACTGAATGAAATGGACTAAGCAATGACTTATCCTTGAATCAGGTGCAAGAAGTGTCAATGAGCTGCAGCATTGCTTGGGCAGACGATCTCTTGATGAGAAGTCTATGATATCATGTGCCTCAGCTGGCTATAAGAAATTAATAAGGTTTAAGAGCTAGATTCAATATGAATTAAAATCAAAGCTTCTAAGATGAAGAATACCTCCGCCTGATGCTCCTCAACCACTATGACAACAGTCGTTGGTTCATCTTGTACTGTAGGAACCTCTCTGTTAACCTACATAAAAAATCATTGAAATTAACTTATTAGATTAAACTAAAAGGACAGCCAAGAAATACCTCATATACTGTCTGTACATCCTATATGGCAGCAACAACAAGAGTTGCAGTGTTGTGTGTCTTTCTGTACACTTATGTTAATGGGGATGACATAGCTTTCCTCTTCCTCAGCTGTCTCGCCTTCACATCACGTTCAATGCTGCCTAGTAAAGGCTGAGCGGCATCTTTCTGTCCAGTGGTAGCCTCCTCAGGAGCTTTCCCCTTGCTTGGAAAGTGGGGATTTTGTCATATAACCTTCTCCCCTCTGTTTGGTATCCCTACCATTAATGCAACTTCATCGGGGGTGAAAAAAATGCATTGGCCACCAATGTAGAATATTTGCTTTGCTATATTTCAGCAGGACATGAGTGAAGTTATAGCACCCGAATCTTGTTGAATTATAGACATTATAATGAATTGATGCGCATGTAGTCTTCTTAAAATGACAAGCACTTCAACAGTAAAGTGGCCTGACATAGAATCAAACACTACTCTAATGGTGGATGGTCTGCATGTGAAAGTTGTCCTTTTTTCAGACATTTTAAGCTTCAAATGAAATGTGAATTAATGAGAATATTATCTACATAATAGAGGCCCAAAGTGTACACATGAAAAATAACTCCAAAAAGCATCAAATTCTCCAGGAAACATCTCTAAATAGCTTACAATAGCATGTACAAAATATATGCAAGCCCCACTAATTAATAAAAATTAAGAAAAATGGGTGAATACTCATGAGTGTACAGAGTGTATACTTCAAAAATAGCTCTCAAAACCACCAAATTCTCCAAGATTAAACTCTAAAATAGCTTATAATAGCATGTACAAAATATATGGCAAGCCCCATAGTTGAAAAAAAATTGAAAAAAGGGGTGTACACTTCAAAAATAGCTCCAAAAACTCTCAAATTCTCTAGGAAATAGCTCCAAATAGCTTACAATATAATGTTCTAAACACATGGCAAGTCCCACAGTTGAATAAAATTAAAAAAAAATGTGTACACTCATGAGTGTAAAGAGTGTACACTTCAAAAATAGCTCCAAAAACTCCTTAAATTCTTTAGGACTAAACTCTAAACAGCTTACAATACAATACACAAAATATATGGCAAGCCCCACACTTTAAAAATATTAAAAAATGAGGTGTACACTCATGAGTGTATAGAGTGTACACTTCAAAAATAGCTCCAAAAAATCCTAAATTCTCTAGAAAATATCTCCAAACAACTTACAATATAATGTACTAAATATTTGACAAGCCCCACAGTTGAAGAAAAATTGAAAAAAAAGGGTGTACACTCATGAGTGTAAAATAGCTCCAAAAAATTACAAATTCTCTAGAAAATATCTCCAAATAGCTTACAATAGAATGTACTAAACATATGGCAAGCCCCATAATTGAAGACATTAAAAAATAAGAGTGTACACTCCAAAATAGCTTCAAAAACTCTCAAATTCTCTAAAAATATCTCCAAATAGCTTGCAATAGCATGTACAAACCCCACAGTTGAAAAAAATTTGAAAAAAGGGGTGTATACTCATGAGTGTATAGAGTGTACACTTCAAAAATAGCTACAAAAAATCCAAAATTCTTTAGAAAATATCTCCAAACAACTTACAATAGCATGTATAAAACATATGGCAAGCCCCACAACTAAAACAATTTGAAAAAAGGGTTGTACACTCATAAGTGTATAGAGTGTACACTTAAAAATAGCTCCAAAAAATCCCAAATTCTCTAGAAAATATCTTCAAATAGCTTACAATATCATGTACTAAACATATGACAAATCTCACAGTTAAAAATTTTTGAAAATAATGGTGTACAGTTCAAAAATAGCTCTAAAAAATCTAAATTCTCCAGGAAAGATCTCCAAATAGCTTACAATAACATGTACTAAACATATGGCAAGCCCCACAGTTGAAATAATTTGAAAACAAGGGTGTACACTCATGAGTGTACAGAGTGTACACATGAAATATAGCTGCAAAAACTCTCAAATTCTTCAGGAAGTATCTCCAAGCAGCTTACAATAATATGTATAAAACATATGACAAGCCCCACAGTTAAATAAATTTGAAAAAAGAGATGTACACTCATGAGTGTATAGAATGTACACTTAAAAAATAGCTCCAAAAAACCCCAGAATCTCCAGAAAAAATCTCCAAACAGCTTACAATAGCATATACTAAACATATGACAAGCCCCACAGTTGAAAAAAAAATTAAAAACTAGGGTGTACACTCTTAAGTGTACAGAGTGTACACATAAAAATTAGTTCTAAAAACCCTCAACTTCTCCAGGAAGCATCTCCAGATAGCTTACAATAGCATGTACAAAACATATGACAAGCCCAACAGTTAAAAAAATTGAAAAAGAGGTGTACACTCATAATTTTACACTTCAAAAATAGCTCCAAAAAACCTAAAATTCTCTAGGAAATATCTCAAAACAGCTTACAATAACATGTACAAAACATATGGCAAACCCAGTTAAAAAAATTGAAAAAGGGTTGTAACTGCAGAGTGTATTCAAAAATAGCTCCAAAAAATCCCAAACTCTCCTTTAAAGAACTCAAATTTTTTCCTATTTGACGGTGAACAAATTTGAAAATCCTAAATCTCTAAAGTTCAAGAATGCAAGAGGAAATACTTCATGAGTTGTCGAGATGAAGAAAATGATATAATACATCGATTTTAATGCAGATTTAGGAATTCTAGGGAAGGTTGGATGCACGGGAGATGGAGCGAGATCAATGCATGACTAAACATAGCTCAAAAATGAAAATACCTATATTTTTAAGGGCTCATAATCACATCCATGCTATCCAACATGTTCAATCCATCATGTTGTTTTAAGGTCCGGAATAGCCTTAACAAAGATCACACCACGTTATCGCATTATAATGTAAAGAAATAATATTTTACTAGTGATCACATGTTGAGATTTGGTTGGAGTCCAGATGCAAAGTTACGTCTAGATTCTGCACGTAATATTTTCTCCTGTTTCACAGAAAAGAACATCGTAAACTCATTAGTATAATTTGCAGAGGCTGATAGGGACTTATATCTACTCCCAAAAAAAAAACTTTAACTTGATGCGGAGTAAATCAATTCGTAATGCACTTGCAAATCGAGAGAGGTAAGATTCCAGAAACAAACAAGAAAATATGCCATTTTTGTAAGAAATAGAAGAAAATTGTTTATTTTATTGGGGAAATGGGGATTACCATGGCGTGGAAGCAAGCGTCATAGTCGTGGGAGGCAACGAAGATGTGATTGACGCCATCAGAGCGGTTCTAGAAAGGGAAGCTCCTAGAGATGAGGTCGACAGCGGAGGAAAGGAGATGGAGAGCATGGTGGAGGGAGGGGAAACCATTCATGGTGGAAAAGTTGTAGGAGACATAGACCGGGACGAAGAAGTGGTTAGCCTCAAGGGGATTAACAGTACAAACAGAGGAGTGGAGGAGAGCTTCTGGAAAGCAACCTCTACAGAAGAGGTGGGACCACATGAGGGTGAGCCATACATGTTAGAGAGCTCACATATAAATTTAATTATATATTAAGTGTTATCTTATTTTTAAGCCTATTAATTTTATGATCAAATTAAGATTAATTAATTTTAAGCTTTTGAAATATCTTAATAATTTTGTATGGAATTATCATGTATAGAGACCGGATATTTTATTTTATTTTAATAATATACTGAAATAAAATGAGATGTGCTCAAATATAAATAGGGTCATTGTCCCCATTCTAAAGAGTATGTTCTCATTTTTCCTCACATCCCATCTTGAGTGAAAAGATGGGTCTCTCTCTCTCTCTCTCTCTCTCACACACCCCTTTAGATCTTCCATGGATTCATATACGCTTCTAATTAAATCTTTTTAATAATTTAATGAGATCCGGGCTAGATAAATTTATTTTTTATCTTCATATAGTTCCAACAAGTAGTATGAGAGTCTCTATCATGTTGAATCATTGAGAAATATATTTCTCTTAATCTTTCATATTGAGTATTTGAAAATTTTAGATCGAAGTATATAATTCAAAATTTTTTTTGTGCAAATCATTTTGTCTTGTACATAAAGAATCGATATCTTTTAGATCACTTTCATTCTTGATTTTGAATAAAAGGATATAGCAAAATTTTTTGCTTTTTTACTTTGATCGCAATTAAAATTTTCATATAATTGATGTGTTTATTCTTGCAATTGTGACTTAATTTGAGAAAAAAATTCATATTTGATCATCTGAAATTGGTTTTCTCATATGCATCTTTGATTCTTCTTCAAACGTGATAATGTTATTATTTACATATTAACAATTTAAGAAAATAAAGAAATTACATTTCTCATATTTTGTTATTAATTATGTTGATTTATTATTAAAAAAAGAGTTAAAGAATTGTAGAATATCGTGACAAAAAAAAAGGTCTTGAACGTCTACATTTTTTATAATTAAATTAATATTTATGTTGGTAGGTAATTATTACATTTAAATTTTTAGTTTTATAAATATTTATATTTAAAGTCTTGAATGGCTACACAACACTAATATTTAAGACTTTGAATAGTGAATGTTTCAATTTATTTTATTAATAGTTATCATAATATGAATCGGTTCATCTACTTAATATTTATTTCTGATCGGTCATATATTTATCCAAAATAAATGCCTTCGATTAATATCAATTTCTAGATTGCATATATTTGCTTTATATGCAATTAATTTCAACGGCTGGTTAATTTTTTTATTGAAGTAATAGTAATCATATAGCATTGCTTTTATTCTTCCATTTAATCCTCCGAATTCTAGTAATGCTTTTATTTTGTCTTATGCAATTAACTCATGTTTACTATAAATGAATTAAATGATATACAAACTTGCATACATTCAAAAATAATTCATATACCACAGGCCAATATTGCACCATGATTGATGCATAGAAAAGCAAACATAGCCGTGATGAGAGCAAGTGGCCTTAAGAGCTCCGTTATCGTTCTCAACTATGAGGCCTACAATATGAATGAAATAAAGCCCAAATTTGAGTATTGTAATCCAAGTTATATATTATATATAAATAGTTTATACATTTCTAATTAATTATTTGAATGTACATTTCTCTATTATTACATTCAATATCTTTGTTTATAAATTTCATGATATAATTTGCATGTTCTTATAATAAATAAATAAAAATAGCTAGATTAATTAGTATAAATTTAAACTAACTATTTTAAATAAAATAGTTGTCGGGGTGATATTTATATTCATTATTTTGAAATAAATTAAATTGAAATAATATGTCACCAAAGTGATATCTATTATTTCAGTTTATTTAATTTTGAAATATATGAATATTAGTTAAGAATTATATTTAAATCTATGCAAAAAATAATTGACCCAAAGGAAGATTATTTTTTTGGCCAAATTTGTGCAGTAATAAATATGTGATAAATTTATATTAATCATACATACAATATGTCGATCCAAAAATAGACATATCGCTGGCAAATTTTATTATTAATGTTTGTTGATTGTAATTTTTAAGAGTACAATTTACAAATTATTTTTTGTCTAAAGACTAAATTGCAATGTTGTGTTAGGTATCTTACATGTGTCCATCTTATTAAACATTTCATTTCAAACATGTATATTATTGATATTTTTTTACATTATATATGCATAAAGAAATGATAATATTATTAATTGTGAGTATTTTTTATTATTTTTAGTTAATATTTCTTCTATATCTGTCAATTTGAATAACATTCTAGTGCTTAATGACACTAACTTTAAGAAATGGAAAGAGCATATCACTATAGTTCTTAAGTGTATGGATATTGACTATGTGATTCGGGCTGAACTTCCTCCCGCCCTTACTGTAGAAAGTACTATTGAACAAGGGCCTAACTTTGAAAAATATCGCATGAGTTTTATGATCATGAAGCATTCCATTCCAAAAATCATAAGAGGTGCAATGTATAAAGAGAAATGTGCTAAAAAGTTTCTAAGCCAAATAGCTGACCATTTTGTAAGTTCTAAAAAGGTCGAAGTGAGTACTATTCTTAGTAAATTCGTTTTAATGCGGTATAAAGACAATGGAAACATATGGGAGTACATTATGGAGAAGTCTAATTTTGTTACTATATTAAGAGCACTAAAATTAGAGATGTCTAATGACATTCTTGTGCACTTAGTTTTGATCTCTCTTCTTGCATAATTTAATCCTTCTAAGATAAGTTATAATAGTCAAAAGGAAAAAATGGACTCTTAATGAGCTCATTGCTCAATGTGTGCAAGAGGAAGAAAGAATGAAGCATGATAAAATAGAAAGTGCTCACTTGGCTACTTCCTCTCATGGCATTGTTACTAAAAGAAAAAGGATTTATAAAGTCAAAGGAGTTGCAGACAAAGGGACTTCATAGCATAAGGTGCAACAGAAATAAGATAATATTGTTACTTATTTCTTTCGCAAGAAGGCTGGTCATGTGAAAAAGGATTGTCCCAAATATATAACTTGGCTCATGAAGAAGGATAAACTTCTCAACTTTGTTTGTTCTAAAGTTAATTTATCTTTAATACCAAATCACACTTTGTGGATAGATACGTGCAAACTACTCACATAAGGGTGACTACGTAGGGTTATCTAAGAAGATGAATGCCAACTGATGCTGAAAAATTCATCTATATAGGAAATGATAATAAAGCTCATGTTAAAGTAATATGCTTATATAGATTAAATCTAGAATCTAATTATATTTTGAATTTACATGAGACTTTTATGTACCATCGTTAGATGAAATTTAATTTCTATTTCTTGTTTGGACAAATATGGTTATTCTTGTTCATATGAAAATAAAAATTTAGTCTCTTTCAGTATTCAAATATTATTGGTACTCATTATTTGGTTGATAATCTATATAAATTAGACATTTTTGCTTTACAAATAAATGAAACATTGCATGCAAGTAATTTTAGTACAAAGCAAAAATTAATGAATCAAAATTCATATATGTTATGGCACAAGCGTTTATGACATATTTCTAAACAAAGAATTGAAAGACTTATGTCAGAAGAAATTCTTTATTTCCTTGATTTTTAAGATAATAAACTCTGTATAGAATGTATCGAGAAAAAACAAATAAATATCAAGAAAATTGGTGCTAATAGGAGTTTAAGCATCTTGGAATTAATTCATATTGATATTTGTGGTTCATTCCCCATAGCTACGTGGAATGGCCAATAGTATTTTATTACTTTCATAAATAATTATTCTTGTTATGGGTACTTATACTTGATTTATGAGAAGTCACAATGAGTGGATGTATTCAAAATTTATAAGGCTGAAGTTGAAAATCAACTTAGAAAGAAAATAAAAGTCATCAAATCTGACTGTGATGGTGAATACCATGGCAGATATGATGGATCAGGCAAACAACATCCATACCATTTTGTCAAATATTTAGCAGAATATGGGATCGTTCCTCAATACACCAATGTAGGGACTCCAAGTCAAAATGGTGTAGCTGAGAGACGAAATCAGACCCTCATGGATATGGTTAGAAGTATGATAAATCATTCTTCAGTACCATAATCACTTTGGGGAGAAGCCTTAAAGACTGTAGTTTACATTCTTAATAGAGTTCCAAGCAAAGTAGTAGCTAAAACCTCATATGAATTATGGGTTGGGAAGAAGCCTAGTATTAGACATCTTCATGACTAGGGATGTCCAAATTTAGTCATACAAGCCTAATGAAAAAAAAAATTAGACTCAAGAACTATTAGCTTTTATTTGGTTGAATACTGAAAGGTAGAAGAGTTTTAAGTTTTATGACTCTTCAAATAAATCCTTTTCAAGACGCAATGCTAAATTTATGGAGAAAGTTGAATATGTTGGGAGTAATAAACTTAGAAAATTTATATTTAAAGAGCAATATGTTACTCTTCCTACAGTTACAATAAAAAATGGTCAGATAATTTTACTTGATTTTATTCAAGTTGTAAATACAGATAATCAAAATATTCTTGAGTTAACTCCCACTCATATTAAGGAATCACAACAACCTTAAATTGAAGTGTCATTAAGAAAATCCACTAGATAGAGAAGATCAACAATTTCAAATGATTATGTTGTGTATCTCCAAGAACATAAGTTTGACATTGGATTGGAAAGTGATCCAATCTCTTTTAGTCAAGTCAAACAAAGTGTCAACTCTCATAAATGGAGAAGATTGAGAGATGAGAAATCAATGAAAGACAATGATGTTTGAGATCTTATCGAATTGCCTAAATCGGTAAAACTTATTAGTTTTAAATGATTTTTTAAGACCAAATGGGATTCAAAAGGCAATGTGGAATGCTATAAAGCACTTATTCACTAAAGTTTCACTCAAAAGAAAGGCATTGATTATAAAGAGACTTTCTCTCCGCTTTCTTGAAAGACTATTTAGAATCATTATGGCACTAGAAATTAAGAGTTACATCGATGGATGTAAAGATTGTATTTCTCAATTGTGACATTGAAGAAACTATATATATGGTGCAACCATAAAATTTTCAATCTTCTGATTCAAAACACTTAGTATGAAAATTAAAAAAAAATCATCTATGGTTTAAAGCAAGCTTCCCGTCAATGATAAAAGAAATTTAATTAAGTGATTAATTCTTTTGATTTTAAAGAAAATACTATTGATCAATGTATTTAACATAAAATCAGGGATTAACTTCATCATCTAATGCTATATGTTGATGATATTCTACTACAAGCGGTGATATAGGTTGAAACCAAGAAATTTCTTTTAAATAAATTTGAAATGAAAGATCTTATGAATGCATCTTTTTGTGTTGGGTATACAAATTTATCGAAATCATTCTCATGGTATATTTGGTTTATCACAAAAGGCATATATTGATAAAGTGCTTAGTAGATTTAGCATGAAAGATTGTGCACTAGGAGATACGCCCATTGCTAAATGGTAATAAATTTTGTTTGCTTCAATGTCCAAGAAATGAACTTGAAAAGAAAGAGATGAAAAGGATCTCTTATGCATCTGCAGTAGGGAGTCTTATGTATGCTCAAGTTTGTACACGCCCCAGATATGCGCATTATTATTGGAATGCTTGATATTTAAGTAACCCAGGAATGGATCATTGGAAAGCAGTAAAATGGGTTATGTAGTATCTGAGGAGAATGAAAGACTTTATGCTCACATATGGGAGATCAGATCACTTGAAGATCATGGGATACTCTGATTCTGATTTTGCTGGTTGCCTCGATAGTAGAAGATCCACTTCAAGTTATATTTTCTTATTAGCTGGAGAAGCTATATATGAAAAGTGCTAAAAAATCACTCATAGCTTCTTCCACTATGAAATAGAATTTATAGCTTCTTGTGAGGCATCAAATCAAGGAATATGGTTGTGGAATTTTATCACTTGACTAAATATTTTGATGGAATAAATAGTCCATTAAAATAAATTGTGATAATATAATCGAGTTTTATTCAAAGAACAACGAGTTCTTCAAAATTAAAACATATTGACATTAAGTTTCTTGTTGTAAAAGAAAGAGTTCGTTTTCAAATATCTATTGAACATATTAATACAAATTTTATGATTGTAGATCCACTTACAAAAGGTTTACTACCTAAAAGTATTTCATGAGCATGTGGCTCATATGAGAGTGATTTACTTTGATGATATGCAAGCATAGTGAGAGTTTTCTTATGATGTTCAATAATTGTAAATATATTTTTTTGATCGAATAAAGTATTATTATTATCTTATAGTTGAAAAATCTAAAATAAAGTTATGTAGTTTCAATTAGTTTAGATAAAATGAAACTATACTTATAACTTTTGAGTTATAATATAAGACCAGTTCAAAATATGCATGATATATGATCACATTACATGAAATTTTCATACTACACATCTATACTTGATCTATGTCGCTAATCATATTGATTTAGTGATCACTGATGGGTCTTGTTATAGAAAAATTATAATAAAGATCATTTGATTCTATGTCAATATTATTAATGATGATTTAAAGATATTCTTCTTTAAATATAGCAAATATTGAGCTCTTAAAGTATTTAATAATGTATAATCAAGCATTATATGTGGCCCAAGTGGAAGATTGTTAGAATTTTGAATGTGAGCTCACATATAAATTTAATTATACATTATGTGCTATCTTATTTTTTATGCCTATTAATTTTGTGATCAAATAAATATTAATTAATTTTAGACTTTTGAGGCATCTTATTAATTTTGTATGGAATTATCATGTGTAGAGACTAGACATTTTATTTTATTTTAATAATAAGCTGAAATAAAATAAGATGTACTCAAGTATAAATAATATCATGGTCTCCATTCTAAAGGATCGGTTCTCATTTTTTCTCACATCCCATCTTGAGTGAAAAGAAGAGTCACTCTCTTTCTCTTACGAACACCTCTTTAGAAGTGGAAGACCAAAATCCCGTATTAGCTCTTACATGGATTCATGTACGTTTCCGATTAAATCTTCTTGATGATTTGACATGCATGAGATCCGGGCTAAATAAATTTTTTTATCTTCATATGTTTCCAACATGTTGAACTCAATGCTAGACGTAGATCTTAAGAGAAAGGGGAGCAGAGGAAGGGATGGAGGAGGTGCGAGTTTGGGAGAGTGAGCGACAGGAGATGGGGGAAGGGAGGAAGGAGGAGAGGGGTGGGGGAGGAGAGGAAGAGGTAGACGGAGAGAGCGAACCAGAGGACCCAACGGTAGTATTTCTTGAGGTGTTGATGGTAATGGTGAGTTTTTGTGGGAGCTCCAAGTAGTTACTTCATTTTTGGTTCCAGTGGCAGAGTGATGGAGGAAAGGGGAGGTGGATTTGGCCAAATAGGGATCTGGCCTGGTGTAGAGAGAGAGAACTCAGAGAAGGACAGGGTTATCTGAATGGAGTAAGAATTTGGGTGGAGAAGAAGGAAATGACCCAGACAACATTTGCTCTCCACTGGTGCCGCTTTTTTTCTTTTTCTTTCTCGTTCTTAAATAAATTAGAAATGCTTCTTCCATTTTTTTTTAAATATTAATTTTAAATATGTAATTATATTTAATGTGAAACACCATGTATAGAAAATAAATAAAACAGATTATTACAAATAATTTTAAATTTTTTATGTTATATAATTTATAATTACTTTTTAAAAATATATAAATTAAAAGAATACATTAGAAGTGCTTTAATATAATGAATTTTTTTAGTATATTGTATTTATAATATATGACTTTAAAAAAGTTGTGTTTACTTTGCTTAAGAAATTAATTTTAAGATTTTGTTTTTCAGACAGTTCAAATTTATGATCAATTATTTTTTATGTATTTTAATATTTAATATTTTTAGAATATAAAATGATATTGTTAACTACTTGTTATCTATTTTTCTTTTTATATGCAACTAATAATTATTCTCAATTTTCTTCTCTCATGAGTCTCTTCTAAACCCTTCAATTCATATTGTGGGTGGGCTTTTGTCTCAATCTCTTTTTTTCGAATCCTCGTTGAGCTTATTGATAATAGCGACAAGTGGCCTTTTATTATGAGCACCCCTTTCATTCGTCACTAGCGAACCAACTTTCTTATTATCAAATTCATTCATGTATGTGTCTAATAAACTCTCATTGTTATCATGCGTACACCACTGTGCTCATTAATAATGACTATAGAGCTCTAATGTTGTACATTACCATTTACAATCATCTTGCACTCTATTATTTCATTTATTTTATTTTATATTAATTTTAATGGCTATAAATAAATATAAAAATAATTTCTTAAATTTAAGAAAATAAAATAATCTTTAGTTATTCCTTTTTTTGTATTAAACGAGGGGAAAATTAGCCCATGATAGTTAATTATAGCTCTAGCTATCTTTGATTTATAAAAAAATAACTATTAAATTTATTATATGTTAAAATTTTATCATATTAATATTATATATATAATAATATTATAAAATTTATATAATTGCACTGGCATTAATGTAGCTCTTTATAATTGCTAATACGAATAACAATTGATTTTGTTATTCAATCGGAGAGTTCAGAGTTCAAAAATAGACACACTACTATAATATATTACCATGTCATATTATTTCTTTTCCTCTATTTTATGGTAAGTAATTAATTGCTTTCTTATTAATGTAATGAAGGGTGCAGGTTGCCACTTGCTGCCTCCTTTTGTGTTAATAAATTTTAAAAAATTAATCAACCACTGCTTAATTGTGGGTTTGCATTTTCGAGTAGGAGAAGTTATTAAAAGAAGAAAAAAAAGGTTATTATATATTGATTAAAAATAATCCGAAATAGTCTTTAAATTATTTAATTTATTTTGATGTGAATATATTGGGTAGTAAATTAATATTCAAATAATATTAATTTTAGCATAATTCAAAATTATATTTTATATTTTATTTCAAAGTAAAATATATTTAATGATTATTGTTATTTTTAAAAACATTCAAAAAAATATTTTAAGTATTTTTTAAAATAATATTATTTATTTTTAAAAATAAATAATAAAAATACATAAAATATATCAAATAAATATATTTTTAAAAATAGCATAGAATAAAAGTATAAAATATAAAATAAAATTATCTGATAATCTATTATTATTCGTTAGATATAACATCTTAAAATAAAAAAATAAAAATAAAATAAAAAAAATTGCTGCTTAGCAAATTAAAACTTACCCTATAGGTGTAACGATATTAATGGGAGGTATAGACGACATTTTGGCGTTCGAAATCCTCGTCTTTGTGCTCCTTCCTTTCACTTCGCTGGCATAGAAGGGAGACATCGTGAAGGGATTCCTCGTCTTCCTTCCCACTTTCCTTCGCGCGCTTCAGTTTCTCTAAATCCCGTAAACCCAATGGTAAACATCCTGTGTGTAGCTGGATTTAAGGATTTAAGTTAACTGGAGGCATGTTGATGTTTTCAACTTTATCATTGCAATATGAGTTTGTAGTTTAGCCCACCATCGTAACATCCCAATGGAGGCAGCCTAGTCATTGCTCTAATCAACCTAACTTTGACGCATATTATATGTCCTATTAAAATTATAATTTGACAACAAACCTCCAATTAGGATATCCTCTGAACCAAAAAAGCATTTGGAGGAGTTCGCAAAGGTCAAAGGTTATATATAGATTGAGTTAACAAGTTTATCAGATTGTGTTCAATCTGTTTGCTTTTGTTCTTAACTTAAAGGTTTATGCTTTGTCTCATTAAGACAAAACACATATGTTCTAATTTCACATTTTGAAACTTTGATTAACATTAACTCGTAAATCAAGTAAACTTTTGAGCATGCTTTGAGTCTCAAAATTATCATCACTCCCTTTTTTAAGTTAAGAATTATTTTAATTTTTAAATGCCAAGAACTTCCTTTGTTTAATAATTTTATTCAATGTTGTTTAACATATCAAGAGTCTAAAAAAATTAGTCATATCTTCAAATTAACCGAGCTATCATTGATACGTGAAAGCTTAGTAATTCTTGTAGGGAAGTCTTCGATAAAGCACCGAGAAAAAGTGAATTTATTTCATACTTTGATATTTTTCATCATTTGAATTTCAAAATGTGTTTCTTTCATGACATTGATTCATTAAAAAAATAGCTATTCCATAAGGTTTTTTTTTTATTCTAGTTTAAGAGCTTTGTTTTTTAGCTAGGAGATTTTCATTTTTGGCTACCAATAGAAACACCAATATTAATTGTGTTGATCGATGCAAATTATAATGCAAAAGCACTCAAAGCATTCAAGTGTTTAATCTATACTACCTTTGTTGTTTTCTATGAAATATGTAATCTATACGGATTGATGTGATGATTTTAGATTGAAACTTGAACATAGAAAAAACATATGAAATAGAAACAAAGTGACCATTGATGTCAAATATTTTTTTTCAATATTTAGCTGTCCTATCTTATGTATATAGAGTGGATAGGTATGGATTTTTTGTTTAGATGTGTTAAGCCACCACACTAGATTCAACTTTTTTATATTATTTTATTATTATTATATTATTTTGAACTCAGAGAAATTCTTCACAAATTTAAACTTACAAGTTTAATCTTTGCATTCATCAGTTTGGTCTTCTTTATATTGAGAACTATCTTCTTAGTTACACTTAATATATATTTTTATTACAATCAATCGATTTAATTTTGTGTTCCAAGATGTTGAACCACCATGTCTAGAGAGATTTTTTCTAAGTCACCCGTGTGGCCTTAGCACTCCTTCTTGATGCTAAGTTAGCCTAACCCTTGCAACGCAGACCAAAATACTCAAAACTCTTTAGAGATGAGAGGTTAGAAAGATTGGAAAAGCACTTTACTAAACAATGAATTTTACAATACAAGATTGTTTGGGAACCTTGTTATTGCTTGCTTCCCTGTTATCTCAAATGAGAGGTGAGGACCTCATTTATAGTCCTCATGGCCTAAAGAAAATTCTAGATAGAAGGTTCTAGAATACATGAGAATATGCATAGTTCTAGATTATTCCATACCACTCCTACTACATATACAAAGGTTCTAGAGTATTCCATGCTATCCTAGAGTCCTCTTGAAGTATTCCTCTTCCAAAGCCTTCTGAATTTTGGTGGAACCTTCTGGAGTTCTCAAGGTTGTTCCCCCTCTTTCTATACTTCTCTAGAAGCTTCCCTCCTTGTGTATGGCTAAGAGAGCATTACTAACCTCCCTTGCAATATGGCTCCATGAAACTCTCCCCCACCTAAGCTCGCAATGCCCTCATTGTGCGCCTTCTCCATGATATAGAGTGTCTTCACGTTCCCAGGTGGCCTCATTATCTGGAAATCCTTTCAATTTAATAAGATAATTTTTGTAGTTTGACACCCTTCTCTTGCAAACTACCTTATCAAATTATTTTATCCACTTCTTTGTAAAAGAAGTCACCGCTATAGGAGCTTGCGATATTTCTCTTGATGGATCCTCCGTGCCTCTTTTCCTGACCCATCTTCTTCATCATCGGATGTCTTGTGGGTCTTGTGGCCAGCTCTCCTTGTTCACTCCACCAGTTGGCAAACTCAATGTAGTGGGCTCCTCCCTTCATGATAGTGGCAAGGGTGAGAGGTGTCATGGGTTGTTGTCCCATGATAACTTCAAAGGCCTTCACATGTATCTCCCATGGTGTCTTGGTTCCCAATTCCAGCTCGATCTGAGAGTCTATCTCCCTTTTAGGTGGTAGCTCCTTTGACAACTCTACTGATGAGATGTCCTTGAACTCTTCAAGTACCACTGCGGGCTCCCTTGGCATGTCTTCTTGTGGCTTTGGTTCTTCATTATCCATATCATGAAGAACAACCAAGTAGCTTTCTGCTTCATATTGAATGTCCTTGAATTGGATAGCCATTAGTATATTGGCATCTGGCTTGATAGCTCTTATTGTTGGCATCATGCAAGTTTGATTTCCCTCCATGATGCACATGCTATTGGCAAAAAGAATACCTATTCATGATCCAAGAAATCTAATCCAATGAAACTTTAAAATCATCCATTGGGATGACAAAAAAGTCTAGACGACCAAGTTCATACATTGGTCTTGACTCTGCTACACCATGAATGGGTTTTGCTTCTAGTTGACAACCTTGATGAAGCCTCTTTGTCCAACCGTAGTCCTACCACTTTACTTCTTTATAGATAAAATTTTGAGAAGCACCCGTGTCTACCATGACATTCGTAGTTTTTTCTCCAATGATCATTTCTACGAAGAGCAATCCCTTGGTTTATGGCTTTGGAGTTGTTTGTATCCCATTTAGTAGCTGCATGGATCCCACTTGTGCCATCATATCGCTTTCATTGGCTTCTATGCCTCTGATGACTTTGAAGAGAGTTTAAGGCTTTCTTTTGAGGACACTCCCTTGCCTAATGGGGTCCTCCAGAAATGAAGCAATTATTATGTAGTTGGCTCTTACCTTCCTTCTGCCTTCCCTTATATTTTTTCCATGTTTAGGTTGATTCTTGGCGAGACTCCTCTTTGTGTTCTCCTTTGTCTCCCCCATCGTTGACATAGGTACTCTTCTTTGGCTTAATGGACTCCTTGGTGTAATCGATCAAGCTTTCTGCAACAGCAATGACAGTTGCAAGATCTTTCACTCCACACCTCCTAAGCTCAATCTTAGCCCATGGTTGAAGTCCATCCATGAAGTTGAAGAGAGAGTCCTTGTTGAATATGTCAGGGATTTCTAGGACTAAGCTAGTGAAGTCTTTGATGTACTCCCAGATCGACCCTTCTTGTTTGAGCCTTCTTAATTTGGCTCTAGCCTCATCCTCCACATTCTTTGGATAGAATTATCTTTTAAGCTCTCTCTTGAAGTCATCAAAGGTGGATATGGTGCACATACCTTTCTCCATATCTCCTCGCCTCCTCCTCCACCACAACATGGCGGTGTCAGAAAGATAAAGAGTAGCAAATTGGACTTTGGCACTTTCATCAGCGATGTTCATGGCTCCAAAATACTATTCTAGTCACCATAAAAAGTTGTTCACCTCCTTTGCATTGCGGACTCCCTCGAAGCTTTTGGTTTAGGCACTTTGATCCTCTTGGCTTCCATGGCATGGTTGGATCCGCCAAGTCTCTTTATAGTGAGCGATGTCCCATCATATCTCTCTATGCCTGCACGTAGATTAGTCATCTCCTCCTCATGAGATCGCTGCATCCCATGGAGCTCCCCCAGTAGGTCCTCCCGCATCTTCACCATCTGTTCCAAGAAGGACTTCTCCAACATTATCATTAGGTCT
The DNA here is from genome assembly GCA_021442155.1 of Cymbidium sinense. NCBI lineage: Eukaryota > Viridiplantae > Streptophyta > Magnoliopsida > Asparagales > Orchidaceae > Cymbidium > Cymbidium sinense. Next base: position 631,931 of record JAKCPB010000186.1, read on the forward strand.
TTGATTGATGAATGGATGGTGGCGTCCTCTTCCTCGAGGTTATTCACCCTTTCTCCTATATCCTCCATCTGGGCTTCCATCCCACTCATAGCCTCCTCCACCTGAGCAAGACATGAATCAAAGCTTGAGATTAGCTCTTGGACCTCCCACGTGGCTTGGATGTAGCAAGACCATGCTGCTCCTCACGAGCTCAACCTTATTGAGATGACACCACATTTGTGGTCTCTTATCCAACAACTTCTTCCTTGTCAACCTTTGTCATGCCTTCAACCTTGGCTCTGATATCAACTATCACGGAGAGACTTTTTCTAAGTCGCCCGTGCGACCTTAGCACTCCTTCTTGATGCTAAGTCAGCCTAACCTTTGCAACGCATGACCAAAATGCTCAAAACTCTTTAGAGAGGAGAGGTTAGAAAGATTGGATAAGCACTTTACTAAGCAATGAACTTTACAATACAAGATTGTTTGGGAACTTTGGTTATTGCTTGCTTCTTCCTATTATCCCAAATGAGGGTGAGGACCTCTATTTATAGTCCTCCCATGGCCTAAAGAAGATTCTAGATAGAAGGTTCTAGAATACATGAGAATATACATAGTTCTAGATTATTCCATACCACTCCTGGTACATGTACAACGGTTCTAGAGTATTCCATACTATCCAAGAGTCCTCTTGAAGTATTCCTCTTCAAAACCTTCTAGATTTTGGTGGAACCTTCTGGAGTCCTCAAGGTTGTTCTCCCTCTTTCTATACCTCTCTAGAAGCTGCTCTCCTTGTGTATGGCTAAGAGAGCATTGCTAACCTCCCTTGCAATATGGCTCCGTGACAACCAACTCCAGTTCAAAAGAAAATGAATGCTATCATTCATTCATCCTCAATGATGACTTGAGAATCATTTGTAAAATTTGTAGGATTAATTCAAAAGAGCATCGAGATGATTTTTTATTTCCAATGGTCAAAAATGTAATGTGGTACAAGTGTATTCAAAGCTATTCTTTTATAATTTGATAAGAATCAATTGTCTTGGCATCGAGTTTAATATTCGTATTTTTCATGACAAGTACTTATAATATAAATGAATCAAAGCAAAGTCATATTCCTCATATTTAAATAAAGTTTATTAATTGCTACCAAAAAAATTTATTTATTTTTCTTCCTTTTAAATAACCATGATCTTGAATTCAAAGACATATCATTAACATGAATAAGCGCAATGATTTAAGATTATGAGATCTATCACTAAAGGAAAGATATATTTAATAAGAGAGACCTTCAACGAAAGGTCACCAACAAGTAGAAAAAAAAAATGGTTTGAGTATGAGACATTGGTGGAAACCCTCAAAGGAGGATCAAGAATGGGTTAAAATAAAAAAGTTGGCTAGCATATGATAAGCTCGCTATTTTTATGAAGTCAAGTAGTTACAAAGTAGGTTGTTTCAGCCCTTATATAAAGGTAGGATATACTCTATAGATTTTGGATTGACTTGCAAGTTGCAAGCAAAGCGATACAACCAAAGCAATGTAAGATATTTTCTTTCAAAAAAGAAAGGGCAATATTCCAAAAAACTTCCAGATTAGCATTACTTCTTTAACATTTAAGAGATTCCAATAAAAATGTCAGCGGTTTCCTAAGATTCCAAAATTAGATGAGATATGGTAAACTTACAATTTTCTTTGGAGAAGATTGTTGTAAAATTTTCTAAATTAAAAGTGAGATCGCTTGTATAAAAAATACGATTAATAATCTTATCTTTCAATAAATTTTTTCAATGAATAAGTCCTCAAATAAAAAATTTGTAGACTCCAAAATCCACGATACTCGATGAAAGAGAGTTTGAATTTACTAGACAAATTTTCAGAAGACGGACAAATTGTATATAAGATATTTGTTGACCTCCTCATATATGTCATAAATCATGACAAACCGGACAAGTTGAATTGACGGACTGAGTTGATAGTGTGAGTCGTGCTCAAAATGCAGGGCGTCAAAAATAGTCAAACGACTGATCGATGAATGAACTCCGTCGCGAACGCCAAATTGATTTAGTATAAATATTACAAAATCTAACGAACAATCGATTAAGCACTCGAGCTATCAATATTTCGACACGCATATCGCAGCCGGGAAGCTGAGACGATGATCAAATGACCTCCGTTCATGAAATTAATCATGTTGTTAGCTTCAAAACATCAAAAAACTATCAAATAAAATTGTTCACACTTAATTGGACGAGTCTGTGCAAATGTCGAATGATTTGAAGTGACAGTGTGCAAATCGAGGTTGAAATGCCGCGACGCCACCAAAATTAACTTAAATGACCGATCATGAACGGACTTTTCCATCATGTTCAAAACATCGAAATTAGTCAGGATATAAATGTTGCACAACTTAATGATCAACTGATCAAGCACTCGAGTCGTCAACATGCTTGCACACATATCAAAGTCAGGAAGCAACGACCAAAGCCAAACAACCCCCGTTCGTGAAATTGATCACGTCGCCAGCTTCAAAACGTCAAAATCTATCAAATGAGACTATTCGCACTCAATTCAGATGAGTCTGTGCAAATGTCAAATGATTTGAAATGATAACACACAAATCAAGGCTGAAATGCACTGGATGTCACCAAAATCAACTCAAATAACATCCGATCGATGAATGGACTTCTCCATCGTGTTCAAAATGTCAGATTGGTCAAAATATAAATATTATTACATTAAATGATCAACCCATGCGCCAAATTGAGCATTTGCATTATATCGAGGTCGGGCGTAAGAAAATCAAACGACCTCGTAGTGAAATTGACGCATTGGCTTTATCGAAATCTATCATGAGACTATTCGCACTCAATTTGGACGATGAGGCGAAAAAATCGAGGCCGAAAGCGACGCGATTTGAGCTAAAATCATCACATCTACCAACCAAACGGATCAAATGCGCCACGGCTCAAAATAATGAAATTTTCTTAAATTGATATATATATATATATATATATATATATATATATATATATATATATATATATATATATATATATATATATATATATTATCAATGAGTTTCAGCAAATTCAAATTAAAATGTTTAATCAATTTAAAATTTATTTAAAATCTAAATTACCTCCCCATGTTCAACCGTTCCCATTTTCGGTTTGGCTAGTTCTAAAAAAAGAAAAAGAAAAAATCGGTTCCTCTCTCTCTATTTTTCCCATTTTTTTCTCGGGCTTCTTCCACTCTCAATCAAGTTCCATTTCCCGGAAACTTCCTGGTAATCCTCTCCCCTCTCAATCTCTCCCCCGCCCCCACTGACTGCCTCGGCTGCGCCGGTGTCTCCGCTCCATGATCCTCCCGCTCAGGTTCACGGCCGCTGACGCCTGTAGCGCCAGACCCCAATGCTCTATCCCACACATCCCGAAAATCAGATGCGGCCCCTGCCTTGATGTCCCACCCATTGCTCCCGCTCGGTTCGATGCCACTCTGACTCTGCATTGCAAACTCGCAGTTCTGCTTCGTTGATCCACCCCATAATTGCAGGCTGCTGCTCCCAGCCTCCTGCCTCGGCAAACCCAATGCACATGGCCTGCCTGCTCCACTCTCCCCACCTGCAAACTCAGCCACAAGATCCCACTACTGTCGCTCAGCCCCACAAAACCTGAGCAGCTATAATTTTTTTCCCACATCCCGCAACCCATCTAATTTTCGCTTCGCCGCAAATCGGGGAAGAACACCATCAAGAGGTGGGTTCTTCTTTCGGTTTTGGCATCGCACTCCTCACTTTAGCCTTCCAATTTTCATTTCACAAACCGGGGAAGAACATCATCAAGAGGCGAATTCTTCTTTCGATTTCTAACATCGCATTCCTTGCATTACCTCCTCAAATTCACTTTGCCACAACCGGAGAAGCAATACCGTCAAGAGGAGAATTCTTTTCTTGGTTTTTAGCATACCCAACCTTGTTTCATATCATAAAGACAAAAATGAGTTGAACATAAATAATGTGGATATATATATGTATATATATACATGTTTGTGTTTCTTTTAGTGAATTTGCTTCTCAAGAGGGTAACGAGATGAAAATCGGTTTTGGTGTCAAGACACCACTCGCATGCCAAGAGTTCGAGTAAGACAACATCCGTAGATGTCCTAAACGAAATCGCCAAAAATTTGTCTAATTTCGGACTTAGAAAAAAGGGGATATATAGCATTTGTCTTCTTTCGTTAGATTCAACTCAAGAGAGCACGATGAGATGAAAACTCGGCTATGGTGTCGCAAGACAATGCTGCTTACAGTAAGCCAAAATACCCCAATGCACATAAGGATGATCAGAGGCTGTCGAAATTTAGACTAACATTTAAGACTTAAAGAAATTCAAATGGGAATTACCTAAATTTAAGTCAAACAAAAGAATATATGATAAATATGAAGATAAATGTTAAATCAAAGAGAAATAGGGGGATAGCACTTAAAGAAAATTTTAGAAAGAACACTCATTTAAAATGCAAAATTTGGGGTAATAAACTCACAAACTCTAATAACGATTCTCTATACTAAATTGAAGTAATGAGTGAGTTCTCTTTTCTTGTAAATTCTTCAAAATTAAACAACCTTTAATCAAAATTTGGGGAGACTAATACCAAACTCATAACAAACTTGCAATAAACTTAAAGTCTAAGGATGAATCCAAATTGGGTTTAGTAACTCTTATACGAATATGGATGTTATTATTATACTAGCTAATAAGCATGAGTAGGGCTAAAAATAATAAATACTAAAATCGGCATAACCTATCAAAAGTGATGTAATTGAACATAATCAAATTGGGAGAATTATAAAAACTCAATAAGTAAACTAAGTGCAAGTAATGTTTTAAACTACAATCTAAATCAAAATGTCTTCTTCGCCACCGGATCTGCAACTCTTTGACAAGTAATAAGGCGATAGTAAACCAAAATCTACAAAAATCATGAGCTTTCCTTAATACAAAATTAAGAATTTCATTCTAATTATGATTTTCAAAATCAACAAATCACTAATTAAGTGAAATTTAAGCTATAAACACACATGTTCAACATAGATTTCAAGTACAATTTTAATGATGCGCACATGCTAAAGTTGGAATTAAATAAAAAATCTAAAATCAATCTCATAATTCAAACATAAAATTACCTAAAATCACTATACACCAGCATGGGCCCCGACACTATGTTGAATGCTGAAATTCAAGTGTCGAGGATGTGTTGTTTCTATTTAGTCTTGGGTGTGTTAACAAAACCTAAAACCTATAATAAGAGTTTTAAATCAAATATGAAATATTCGATAGATCTAATCCTCTATTCTTTAAACAAATGGCGATCTAAAGCTCTTAAACATATTCAAATTAAATAATTTTTCAAATCAAATTAAGTTAAATCAAAATGAAATTCTATCATTAAAACTTAAAAACTCAATATTCACCTTAGAACTTTTCATGGGTGACAAATTAAAAAAACTCTAGCTCACAAAGAAGTCAATGTCAAATCATTTCGCTATGTTCACTCAATCAATCTAACTAAGAAGGACACGTGTCCTCATGGCTTGGCCAAGAGGCTCAATATGAAGGCTTTTGACGAATTCTAAGCTCCATTATATTATGATCACGACCGTAGCTATATTTCCCAATTTTTTCTTGAGTTGTGAATCATAAGATATACTTGATAAAACAATCCTTACTAAGGTGACTTAAGCTCGCCTCCTTAGACAAACCACCAAGTACTGAGACGACGTAACCCATGTTTGATAAGAATCCTTCTAGTTGGGTCATCACCGACTAAGTAGACTGGGACCGAATGTAATGAGAACCGATTTGTAGATCCACGCCATCATTCCCCCAACCATTTGGTTTAAGTCAAAATGATAAATTTCATAAATCTTAAATACTAAAACTACATCTACTATATGTTATGCATTTAGAATCTAATGAGTCCTTAATCAAAGTTTTCTCTCATTATTGAGAGGTAATTAAGTGCTTGCATAAGAAATATGGAACGATCTAAAGTCCTCACCAAATAAGGAGAAAATATGGGTAGTGTCTTATCTACTATTCCATCTCCTTAAAAATTACAGACTTTCAAATCACTCTTCAATTCAAAATATTGAGATCAAGGGATTTTGAGCCCATGATTTACAACTTGGGGAGGATTCTCTTTCCATCTTTGCTAGTCATATATGCTATAGTAGCAAAATTTTGAAAATTTAAAACAAAAATGATGATTAAGTGTGTAATAAATTCAATATGAGACTCTATATAGAATGAATTATTATGAGTATATCTTTATTACACCATTATTTTGTTTCAGAACGTGCATCTTGAAAGTATGGGGTGAAATAATAATGCTAATTACTAATCTCATCTTTCACTTTAAAATGGATCTACAAAGCACTCCTTTCATCGCTCATAGTCACGTAAACATCCGCTTCAAATAACGCCATCAACAGAGATATCGGCTACCATTCAATTTGGTAGCAATTTTCGCTATTGTAAATAGAACTCGGTACCACCCTACATTCGAGGCCATCTTTGGAAAGCCTTAAGTTACTAAAACTCTACTAGCCGATGTCAGAAATTAACCTGCAAGGAGTTCTCATGAGAACTTCAATTTTAAAAGGCTAGATCAATCTAAAGCTCTACTAAAAAGAACCGCTGGGAAAATGTTTATTCAATGCCGCAAATTGAACCTTTTGTACTAAAGCATGATCATGAAGCTTCCTCATCGAGAGAGAAAAAATTAACCGAAGACATAGAAGAAGGAGAAATCTTGGCTTTGAGCCTTTGAACACTAGAACAAGCGAAGAAGTGAGTATCCCTACCCACAACAACTTTGATAACTTAAGATGGGTAAAAGCAATATTCCATGGCAAAGTTTTCAAGAACCAACCACGCCAAGAAACACACCACATGAGATAGCAAATGTTAGGGATCATGGTTATTATAAACCGGACGATTCTGACGGTTCTTCCTGAAAAATCGCTTCATCCGTATGTCAAAATCAGCTCGAGAGAACCGTGGGAGATCAAAAATCAGCATTTTGATCAACTAGAGAACCGATATTGTTGATCAATGAAATCATGATCAACATATGACGATCGTAAGGCAAATCCCTATTTGCTTAATTTGCCTCTCCACACGAAGTTCCGGCTCGACGACGACGGTGTCTTCGATGATCTCTTTTCGCTATCATAGGCACAACCCGACCAGTGATCCTCTCCGCCATGATGACCTCATCAAACCAGAAACCTAAGCATCCGACACAACCAGCTTTCTCATCTGGTTAGAACAAAGAAGTTTTTTTTTCTTAAATTATTTATTCTTTCTCTCTCTTTCTTCTCTAGTTTACAGAGAGCAAAGAACTCTTATTTGATTTTATTTATTTATTCTCTCTTCCTCTCTCTCTCTCTCTCTCTCGACAATTTACAAGAGAGGATAAGTTTTATTTTATTTTATTATCTCTTCTTCTCTCTCTCTCTCTCTCTTCTGCCCTCACAATTTTTTCCCTCTCTCTTTTGCCCTTTATTTATATGAGCAAAGCTTGGACTAAATTTTTTGTAGGTGTGTGTGCATTTGCCGTTAAAGTGATAGAATCCAACCAATGCATTATTGTATCATGTCAATTTGTATGGGTATATTCCTGTTTTTTTTATACGATGGATAAACATTATAAAACTTAATGATTTAATTACGGTAAAATACTTTGTGCTTTCATGTTTTATGTGCATATGGATTTGACATTTTAATGTAGATACATACATGTATGCATGTCTATACTTAAACATGCTAAGTTTTATTATTTGGCTCTATTGAAATTTGAACAAGCTGAATTTATACGTAGGTATCATTTTTCAGATCCGTTTCAGTTCATACTAATTGCTTGGTTGTCTCGGTTCTGAAATGTTTTAGTTTTACAACTCAAAATTATTCTCCACGATAAATGCTCTTACATGCTTTCTTGTAGCTTTGTCAAAATAAGTTTTCTCATATTCACCCTCGTTATTTTCACCCAAGCCCTCTTCATTATGATGGTATTTTAAGAATCATGCATCTAGCATGAAGAAAAAATAATTAGGTTATTTTCACCCAAGCCCTCTTCATTATAATGGGTTATTTCAAAGAATTATCATGGCTAAAAAAAAGTTAGTATTTATATAATATATTTAAAATTGTCAGATTTTGCATATGATTTTTATTTTATAATTTATTTCTCTCAAGTTGTATATATTGTATGATTATTTGATCATTTAAATCTCATTTAGATAATTTTAATATTCATTATATCATGTCATTGTATGTCACCACCAAGCTGACCTTTAAACCTGAACCTCTCCATTTTGTTAGTCCTCCCATTTTCATGGGATACATAAAGTTCTCAAAGTAGCCAAGGACAAAGGCCTAATAAAAAGAAGATTTTAGAGGCCTGTGGTGACGAGAAATACTGAAGCTTCACCAAGAAAGTTGACATATGTTCTGGTAACTAGCCATCGAGCCCAGTAAGCTTCGCATGGTGAGCATCAGAGCATGACACTTGGACCTCATGTCCAAGAATCCGATGCTGAAAGGTCCCGACGAAAGGATAAGAAAATATGGAGGCCAAGACCCCGTAATAAAGTCCTGAAGAATGGAAGAGGTGTGACATCTCATACACATATAAATCTACCTCAAAATCAACTCATAAATGGATACCCAAAAGAAGGGATATCACCGATGAAAGACATGATGGAACACGGAGAATCCTCTGGGGATCCCATCGTCGATCACACCCCACAAGAGAAGGTTGACTTTGATAGTCCTTTAATAGAAGATGTATTTGTTCTCGCACATTGAACGAGATCCAAGAAATGCGATCAAAAAATTCTGCGGAAGAAAATAATGAAGAGGATTCTATGGAAGTGGAAGTTGTCTATATGGTCGAGATATAGATGAACTCCCCGACCATCAATAGAACACGAATGGGAATCAACTGAATTTGAGCTTATGAAGAAGAGTCTTCATAAGCAAATAAGATGGATCTTTGATCTTTGAAGAAGAAGAAGAATGAGAAAGATATCATGGTGTCAAGCTATCTATTTGAACAGGAAATGATCAGATGGTACACGCTTTTATAATCGTCGTCATAGCCCCAACAAACTCTCAAATACACAAGGAGAAGGGCAGTCAAGTTCTCCCCTAAAAATGAGCAAGGAGCAGAACAACAACAAGAAATAGAAGAAGAAGAAGAGCCTATACTGATTGATGCCATGGCACTAGCTAGAGAGCAAAGAGAAATGCAGCATCAAATGGAGGTCAAAGACAAGGAGATTGCACCAAAATGAATGATATGATGGTATAAATGAATATCATGATAGAGATGTTACAGAAGAATATCACATCAAGTGTAGCACCTGTTTTGTCTGCTAATCAACAGGAAGCTAATCATACAGTTTTTATACCACCAACCACTGTGGTACCTCAAGCTCATGTAGTACATGCTACGCATGAAGCAAGGAATGAAGTTAACCAAACACCTTTCTAGTTGACAATTCAAAATCATAGACACGAACGGTAATAAATACAAATGAAACGATAATCAACGAAAAGATAAAGGCCATAGCCTGAGTAGAAAAGTTTGGAGTAAGTAGTCGCCTTACCCAAATGAATATGACCAAGTGTCCAAAAGGTTACTGCCAAAATTTAATACTTTCGCTTGGTAATCCAAAACAACATCTAGCCCAATTAAGCTACTTGGTAAATAGGAGAATATGTACCGCTTTTCTAAATCGATGACCTCACCGAATGGTATGAATATCAAATGATTCAGTTAAAATATTTGTTGAATTAGAGACTATATTTGTGAAGAGGTTCACCAGTGAAACAGAGAAAATCACAATCGCTCACCTTGCCTTGCTGAAAAGAAGGAAAGACGAGTCAATGATGAAATTCATAAGTTATTGGCGCAACCTAAGTATGAAGAGAGCAATAATTGGAAGAAGAACATGTGATCCAATTGCTAATGGGCAATATGGATGATAAAATGGCATCATTTCTATGCATGGCATCGAATTGCAACATTCCGTGACTTGCTCGATAGGCTAAATTCAAAAGTTGAATCGCCCTAAGTCTAAGTCTAGATAAAGCAAAGAGAAACAAACCTTTAGACTCAAGAAGAAATGAAATTCATGCCGCTTCCTATAGCTCAAATGGCAAAAAGTGGGTGATATACAACGTGGATAAAGGAAAGTAGCCGATGTACAATGATAATAAGGGTAAAAAGCCTACTTATTCTAATCCACAGCCAAAACTAATATTAGGAGGTAATGACAAACCTAAGAATTTCCCAAGTGGTGGGGAGCATCCAAAATAAGCAACAAGAGATGATGAACGAATGCGGTCATCTCTTAAAGAAATGATGAACAAAGAATATTTCTTTAGAAGGGATAGTGTAAATTGTTTCAGCACAAGTTGGTCTACATAATTAAAAAAAAGGCTCAAGAAGATATCAGAATCCAAATTACTATCCCTATCATCGATGATCATCATCCTATTGAAGATTGTTATGTCTTCAAAGATTGGCTAGAAAGAAGTATCGACAGGTGAATTTACATTATCCGACAAGTTCTAGTCAACCCAAAAAAGAGTCTACAAGGATGATTATGTCCTCTTATCATCCAACAAAGACAAATAAGGAGAAATCGCTCGTGATCAAGAATGACAAAGTAGTCTCCAAAAAATATTATGAAAATGCAAACAAAAAAAATGTCCCTAGTGTTAAGTGGAAATCACAACTTGAACCTATATTGGACTTAAGAGAGATACCTAAACCGAGTATTTGGGCTTCTCGATTGATAAGGCTACTTCATCACAAAGACGAGAAGAAGCCTACTAAATGCAAGCCTCATAAATCAAAGAAGTAGCTAAAAAAAAGAAGATCAAGAAGAGAACTACAACTCAAAAGATCATTAACAACTAGTATCACCACAAGACAACCATTTAAAGCTTGATTTCATGCCTAAACTTTGCCGAATCGATGAAGAAGATAATGGTGAATCTTGTCCAAGAGACATGTCAATCATCTACATGATGTCGATATTCAACATCGATTACTTACGACAAGGAAAAACTCGACCAACCCATCAAAATTTTTTATCGTGAAAGCAAGAAGAGCGAGGAGCTAATGAATTTTGTTTAATGACTCAACAAGACAATAATAGTGATGAAGATCTATGTTTTCCTGAGAGAAGAGTCGACTCATCGATATCATCACGTATGAAACATATGTTGAAAAATGAGTCTAGCCCTTTTGGCCAATCTTCCGAATAAGAAGAATTTGAAGAAACTACCTCTTCAAAAGAATCGAGCAAGATAAGGTGATTCAAGTTGAGAAGTAATAAAGTCTTACCACCTTCATCAAGGGAAATGCAAATAAAGATAAAGGCAAACAAATTGAAGTCAATGAAGATATCATTATAAAAATCCTAGGATAAAGCCTAAATCAAGCGAAGATAGATTATAATATTCTATCACATCGAGAAAGATCCACAATCGAAAGTATGTCTTGACTGATGTCAAAAGACCTCCGAGACTTTGATATAGGCTCTCAAAGATCCGAGAGTTATGAAGCTTACTTTTTTAAAAAAATGCATGACAAGCGCAAAACTCAAGATCTCCCAAGTAATCATATTTTAAGAAGATCTTATGTTGGGAACGCAATCATCCCTCTATATGTTACAGAGAGTGATGACATCTCGTCAGCCGTATATTGATTGATCTAAGTTCTTCTATCAATCTTATGAGTCTAAAGGTATTGAGAGGATTATCACTTGATATCCAACATCTTGGGAGAGATAAGTTGATGGTTCATGGATTCAATGAAAAGGGGCAGAAAACTCTAGGTTATTTTATTCTCCCACTCAAGTTCAGAGATTTATATACGGAAGCCAAGTTTCATGTAATCGATGCCGATACATCATTTAGAGCTCTCTTAGGCGGGTGGTTGCATGTAGTATGGCATGGTCCCATCAACTATGCATCAAGTAGTATGAAAGATGGAGAAGAATTCAGAATTCCCAGGAACCTATAACCATTCTTCTTCAATGAAGTAAAGATCTATGAAGATGCAAAGCATTTCATTCTCAAAGAGCCTAGGCTAAGCTGTAGCATCCACTTTAGGAACTAAAAAGTAATTTCATAAAGTGAAAGAGCAGAAGCAAGGAGGAAGAAAGAAGGTAATGTCGACTCTCCTAAAGCACTTGATTATGCACCTAAGTCAGAAAAATCAGTTCCTCATTTGAGAAGTGACACGGAAGAAGAAGATAGAAGATATGTCTATCGAACCTAAGGCAACTTATAAGCTTTCAAGAAAAATAGAGTATGAAATAAGTGATTCGATCACTATGATTTTGAATCTACTTATGGAAATAAAGTTCGATGGTGCATCAAGAGGATAGCTCACTTGGCAAAGTCAGATGACTCACTCAAAATTATACCCATCCCTCACAGTGCTTCAAAGAAATTAGTCCACGGATGTTCATAATATTGAAGACTTCATAACATTCTATATGCCACCGTTGAGTGAGAGTGGTGGAACAGGAACTCTATTTTATAAATCCAAAGAGTCTCAACCTAAAGATTTTGAACAGCATGCTCAACATAAAAATTCTGATGAGATAGTACCAACAAGAATACCAATATACTATCCACTAAAATTATGAAGAATGATGCATAAGCTTAGAATTCATATTGGAACTACTAAACATAGAACCCAAATCTTTAACAAGATGTGGAGCCAAAGAAGTCCTCAAGCATCACGAAGAAGTGATAAGTTTAGCACTAAAGGTCTAGGGTTCATCCGCAAATCTCATCAAAATAGAGCTTGTTATAATATAATAGAAGCTGAGATAGAAACTCATAGTGATGAAGAAGATGATTCCCATGAAATTCTTCTTAAAATGATGAAGAAGTAGCCAAGCTGCACCAAGAATTTGAAGATGGTGGACTACTATGGATGAACTTAAAGAAATCAACCTAGAGTCGAGGATGATCCCATCCAACTTTCGCCAATGCCCTACCGATGAGAAAGTTGAAGAGCTAAAAATGCTACTTTGTGAATTGGATGATTGCCGACATATTCTAAAATGCTAGCTTATCCCGATGTAGTAGTTCATAAACTAACTATTAAACAGATGCCTAAGCAAGCTCAGCAATGAGATTGGAGATTGAAGAATGTGTAATGAATTAAAAAGCTAATCAAAGTAGGCTTCATCAGAGGAGAAGTATGCGATTGATAGCCAACATTATCCCGCTAGGAAGAAAAAACCAAATCCATCTCTACATTGACTTCGGGACCTAAATAAGGCCCAAAAGATGACTTTTCGCTTCCAATATTAACTATTGGTGGACAATACTTCCAACTATGACATGTTCTCATTCATGGACGGATCATGGGATACAACCAAATCAAAATGGCACCAAGATGAAAAATATACATCATTCGTAACACTATTGCATCTATTGCTACGGCCATGCCCTTTGGCTTAAAAAAAAATGAGCTACATACCAAAGAGCATGACACATTTTTTTGATGAGTTGATTCATCAAAAGGTGGAATATTATTTTGGTGAAGAGCTTAAATCATGAAAACCACTTTGAAGACTTGAGAATTGATGAAGAGAATCAAAATATGATCTCAAGATGAATCCTCTAAAATGTGCATTGGGGTATCCTCCAAAAATTCTTGGTTATAGACGTCACAGGTATTGAAATTGATCTTACTAAAATCAAGGCAATTGTGGAGATGCCTCCATCAAGAGTTTACGCTGTTCTTTACAAGGACATTGCATTCATCCTCGATTTATATCAAATTTATCGACACTCAACCATTTGCAAGGTTAATGAAGAAGGATGCTCCATTCAAATGGGACAAAGAGTGCCAAGAAGCCTTCAATATTAAAAGCTACTGTTAAATCCACCAATCCTTATAGCTACTGGGAAGCCCTCATTCTATACATGCATTAGAAGAGTCTCTTGAGCATTATTGCATAACACAATGAAGAAAGCAAAGAGAATGCTCTTTATTATATCAGTTGAAGATTAATAGGAATAGAAATGAGATACTCTCAGATAGAGAAGCACTATTTAGCATTGATCTTTCCAGTCCAAAAGCTTCATCACTATATGTTATCTCACAAGATTACTCTCATCTCAAGGATTGATCCACTGAAGTACTTGATGACAAGACCGATAATGAGTCGGGCAAGATGGGCATTGCTTACAATTTGATATCACATATGTTCCGAGAAAGTAAGGACAAGTCTTAGTAGATTTTCTTGCGCACATCCCATCCTGGACTTTTCTCTTAATGACGATTTGCCGATGAGCAAATTATGCTCATTCATGAAAGAGAAAATCACAAATTTGGGAAATGTACTTTGATGGAGCCTCATCGATCAAACAAGTCCAATATCTAAATTTCAAGAGCAAGAGCAGAATGGCATCATCTTCATAACACGAAGGAGGGATAATGAGATGATCATATGGATTGATGAGCCAAGAACTAATAATGAAGTTGAATATGAAGCATTAGTGGTGTCTTGAAGAAGTTATTTTCATAGGCATTCAAAACTTGCATATTTTTTGGTGATTCTCGCCTTATTATAAATCAAGTACTTGACATCTATAAAATCAACAAGCTTGAGTTAGCTTTCTATCATAAGCAAGTTCTCGAGCTAAGTGATACCAAATATCACACTAACTCAAGTCTCTTGATCCAAGAATAGCAAAGTCAACTACTTAGCAAAATTAGCTAAGGAAATGGCAAGTATGAATGGTGATTATGTCATGATCGATATTTACTGACAGTTCTAGAGCAAAGTATCAATCCCAGAGGGGTTATCAAATGACCCAAGAGATGACTCTTCGTTGCTCCTCATACTCCCCAAAATCAATAAATTGTACCAAGAAGAGCTAAGAATGACATTACCCTAAAAGTAAGGAAGCCTTTGTAGAAGAGTCACATGATTGGAGGCAACCCTTCATCGACTATTTTAAAGAAGGAAAATTACCAAATAATAAATCATTAGTAGCTCAAATCGAGAAGAGAATGCTACGCTATGCTCTCATCAACAATACTTTATATCATATATCCTTTGAACAAATGTGTTACGATGCCTAGATGAAGAAGCAAAGTGATGGTTGAAGTTCATGAAGGACTTTGTGGTGCACATCAGTCAAGTCCCAAGATGGCATTAAAGATCAAAAGGATGGGCTATTATTGGCCATCTATGGTGAGAGACTATATCAATCATGCTAAGATGTGCCATGAAAGCCAAGTACATGGGAATATAATTCATCAACCTCCAAATCCATTACACCCAACAATAGCATCCCATTGAATGTTAGGGTAATATGTAATTGAACCAATTGATCCACCACCGACATCGCTTCATCCTAGCAAATGACCGATTATTTCTCTAAGGTGAAGTTACCCCATTTAAAGAAGTTATCACATCGAGTGATTAACTTCTTCACATAATGTGGTCTATAGATTTGGAGTGACGAATAATTTTGATAATGGCATACTTTCAAAAGTGCAAAGATTTATAGATTTGTCGATCGACAAAATTGATTGGAGATACTCTTCAATATACAATCCAAGAGCAAAATGTGCCTTCAACAAGACATTAGTCAAAGCTCAAGAAGATTCTCACTAAAAAATAAAGAGAATGGCATACCAAGTAGAAACTTATGGCATTACCTACAAGACGACTAAAGCCACTCCCTATTCATTGGTATTTGGAACTAAAGCAGTTCTTCCGCTTGAAGTTGAGTTGCCTTCACTTCGAGTAGCCATCCAATACAATCTAACTGAAGATCAAAATGCTCGTCTGAGAATGGAGGAACTCGCTTGATGAAGTTAGATTGCAAGCTCATCAAAATCTGGAAGTTTATCGAGCAAAGATGTCCGTTTTGACCATATGCGACCAACATTCCAAAAGGGGAATTGGTCCCGGTGCGAGAAGACCAATTATTCTAATCAAAATTCAAAAATTTGAGCCTAATTGGGAAGGCTCTTTGTCATTGAAAAGTGTACCAAGGAGGGCATACCAACTCATCGACCTAAAGGGTGAAAGACCAATGCCACCAATTAATGGTCGATAC